>OU015499.1:44060476-44810476 GCA_907164885.2 Dolomedes plantarius | reverse complement strand
CACCCTTGAAACGACACTTCTAGCGACTCCAATAGCGTCCGCGACACTACGTTGTGTTTGCCCGGATTCAAGTCTTCCTATAGTACGCCATGCCATGGATTCCGGTAATTCACGTTGTTGAGACATTTTCAAGTCACCTTTTCTCAAAAATAATAACTGAGCAATCGAATTTCACAGTTAAGGCAGTGAAACAGACGTTTCTGCAAGATCCCGATTTCCGCCCTTATGTTATTTTTCTGGTTTTTGACGTCATGAACTTTGATTTGCATATGAAGTTTTCTTCTTCTGTTTCCTGCTAGGCTTTAAATTATGGATGATTTATCTTATGTTACTTATCGGTGTAAGTATTTTCGTAATTTCGTTAAAACCATGTGCTCCCCTTATTGTTTTGAGCAGTATATATATATATATATATATATATATATATATATACAGAAAGTCGGTCGCACTTTATGGAATCAATTTTACAATTAATTTTGGCTTTTGAATTTTGAGATAAAATTTTGGCAACTTCAGAATAATTGTCTGCTGCTGTCTTGTTTTGATTGGGATGTAAAATAAAAGATATGCTTTGAAAACGGCTCCTAAAATTAATAGATGGCTCGAAGGTTACGTAACTGTTATTTTCGAGGAGAAATATTTGTATGAACAAATTATAAAGCTGTGTAAAAATCGCGGTTATGACATTTAAAAAAATCTAATTATAATATATTAAATTGGAAAGGAATAAAACGTCTAACTGAAAGTAAATAGGAAAAATATGTCCTCGAAACTTTATCCTAAGGCTGTTCGAATGCAGGTAAATATCAGGAAAGGGAAGTCTCTGATCCTAAAAGAAATTCCGCCGACTCATAGATTCCTGTACGGAAACTAGGAATGTCCTCTGGCAATGTAAGTCAAATCATTCTTAAAGATTTGACGTCAAAAAAGATGTTAAACCTACATGTCATCTGCTTTTGCCAAAGCATATTTCTGAAAGAAAAAGAAATTGTAAAAAATTATATGAAAATCACCTACCTGCTGAAAAATGGAAATTTGTGGTAACACTCGATGAGTCATGGGTGTATTTAAGTAACTGTAATAAAAAAAGACCATTTTTCTATTGCTGAACTGTCACGAATGACCGTACGAAATGGCTTCGTCAGTGTACAGAAAAGTTCTCAAAGGGATTCATGATAGTTGCAAGATTTTGTTACAACGGCAAATTAAAAATTAAAAAAGTCTTAAATAAAACCAAAATGAATTCACTCTACTATCAGCAGAATATGTTAGAACCAATCTTTGACGAAGAAATTCTAGCCTTATATGGAAAGGACATTGATAAAGTTGAGCTTCATATGGACAAAGCATCTAGACACAAGTCCAAATCAACTGCAGCTTATTTAGCAAAGAATGTATCAGAAACAGGTATAAAGTGCATCCTATTTTAATGAAATACCTAAAAATAACCTGACTCTGCTCCAATGAACTTCCGCGCTGCGGTTTATTAAAACGATCCTTAGGAAAACGGCATCCAAGAACACTGAACGGACTTTGGAAAACCGTCCAAGAGGAATGGGGTAAAATTAACATGACAATAATAAGAAAAAGTTTACTTTCATGGAAAATTTGAGCTAGAGCTATTGTCAAAAACCATGGCTATCAAATAGAAGAAATGGCCCCTAAACATACGACATTTATATATAAAACTTAACTATAAAAATCGTTTCTAAGAAGAGCGAATGACCTTCAGTATATATATATATATATATATATATATATATATATATATATATATATATATATACTGCATCACTACTATCTCAGTCTGAATACAGATAATTTATTACACATTTATTGTATACCTACACGTGCTTACTTTCTTTATGCGACGCTTAGTTGATCAAGATATCTGGCATCCGGAGATAAACGAGAAGTAAAGATATTTTTTTCCCTTTTAAATCACCCTTTCTTTCATCTTCTTCGAAGTGGAATTCCGAGGCTCCGCAGAAAATTGAAATTCAATGATTTATTAGATTATTCAGTCCTCCAAGTACGGGGCAATCAAGAAATGCGAGGGAGCAGAAAAGAATAATAAAATGATTAGCTTCTTTTGCTTTTAATGTATTTGATCTCTGGGTCTGTGGGGAAATAAATTATGTATTTACGACCCTTTTGCCTTGTAAGTAAAATCTCTATTTTACCGTAACGGCCACTGGTGCTTGGTATCGTGTTTTTAGTTCTTATATGAGTTCTTATTTTAGCGCATTTAGGTGTAAACAGGAATCAGATAAAACAGTTTTTCTTCTGGTTTATTTGTACTATAATGAAAGTTATTCCATTTCGGCGAAAGAAATAAACTATCTATGCACTTAGTTATATAAAGATGAAAAACACTTCTCTTGTAAAACTCACCATAAAGTTTATTTTGGAATGAATGAATCCCACATTAATATTGAACAACAAATTTACTGAACTATATATATATATATATATATATATATATATATATATATAGATACGAATTTTGTAAATTAATGTATGACTTTCGCTTAAATTACCATTAAAACTGTTATTCTGCTTGTAAAATAATGCATTATTATCGTTTGTTCCATATAAATGGTAAAATTAGCTAAATTTTTGCAGTACCATGAATTTCACATAGGATTTCTATAGTATCTCGCCAAATGGACGAGATATTACTTGTTGGCGACTTTTTTGGTGACTTATATTTTGGCACCAAATTTGGCGACTTGGCGTCAAGTTTGGCGATTTTTCCAAGCCTGGATTTTTCTGGAACATTGTGGTAATCCATAGGTATTCGAGAAGCTATAAATACAGCCTCGATTCGGGGTAGGGTTCAGATTTCAGTTTTGATTTGTTGTTGGAGCTTTTCAATAGCGCCGCTGTTAGCGGTGAGATATTCTTAGAATTGCGGAGATATATGCCGCGATGAGTGCGACTCCGTGCTGCTTCTTTTGTGTTGATTGTTTCCGTACTTCTGTGGTCTAGAGTTTGTGTTAGAAGCACTGTTGACAGTTACTGACGATCTATTAGCTGTAGTATTTCGACTTTCTGTAGATAACACTGTTTTTTTGTCTTATTCAAAGTCCATTCAAATATATATATATATATATATATATATATATATATATATATATATATATATATATATATATATATATATATACAGTGAAACATCTGTAGCCGGCCACCTCTATTCGACGGCTATCTGTCTAAACAGCCACATTTTTTTTTTTCAGATCTGATTCAAGAATCACACAGCTAGTATTATGGAAATGAATAAAATAATAAAATACCCCTTTTCCAGGGCCACCCCTCAAAACGGTCACTTTTGTTATAAATATTATAATGGTTTCACTATATTTGCGGTCCTTCAAATATATTATTTTACTAATTTAAGCACTTATCTCCTTTAGTAACTTTCCTACTATATTGATAAATAGGGTTGTCATAAGTAATATTCTTAAGTCAAATTTCAGTATAGTTAATTTGAAAAACAAATTAAGCTGCTAATTTCTTTAGTCCAGCAAATTTAATTAAAGTCACAATTTTGAGCTACTCGATAACGTATGATGGAGAAAAAACTACTAAAAAAATCCGTGACAAAACCTAATTTTTAAGTTATTAAAAGTGTAATCTGCTAATGTGATTGTATCCAAGCATATCTATAAACGTTTTTAACTAGAATCTCCTATTTTAAATATTTCTATTATACCTAAGAATAAATTTACTGGCGCGTTGCAACATTTCAATGAAAGTTACTAAAGCAGACATATCGGAATTTATGTTATATTCGAAAACATCGAGTTATTTCGGGATGCTACATTACATTTTGGTGACTTTTAGAAGTTCTTAGAATTTTCATATATATTTATATATATATATATTTATATTTATATATATATATATATATATATATATATATATATATATATATATATATATATATATATATATATATATATATATATATATATATATATATATATATATATATAAATGCACTCTCGCTTATATCTCGTTGCTGCTGTTATTCTATAGAGACTCATTAACGCCCCAAATATTTGAAAAATATTCTGTTTATTCTCTTCCATTCAATAGTCTGCTCAATTTGAAACTCTAGTCTCACATTTCAATCTTCTCAAATATCTGGGAGAAATAAACATACATAGAACAAGCGCATGAAATTTTAGAAAACGGAATTTGTTTAAGGTTTAGTATAGTAATGAAAGGAAATGTTTTATTTAAAAGTCAACACATATTTATTACTGAAACGTAAATATTAATCTGCTTCTCATATTTTGTATATTGTTTATTTATTTAGATGGGCGAAGCATCCGCAATCCTTTCATATTTTCAAGTTGATTTGTTATACTAAACAGGCACATTCGTCCATTAAATTATATAAACCTTTTCTTCGTGTTCATTTCTTCCGCACTTGTTAGGAACTAAACAAGTGACACACAAATGTAAGACTTCATACGATCTAAAATAATGTTTGACAGAAAAATTAATTTAATGTGGATTTATATTAACCCTACAGCGGGCGCACCAATTTTTGGGAACACCTCCAGGGGCGCGTGGCACAAAGTGCAACGTCTCATTCAACCTTGAATATTCCTTCTGTGATAAACTTTTTCTTTTGAAATTGAAAATAATGATTCTGAGTTTTATGACAAGATATGAAACGTTGATAATATTGAGATATATTTATAATCAAAGGCCAAATAATGCAGACAGAACCGCCTTATTTCAAAACTATCCAGTTTGTTGGATCTAAGGACAACTTTCGAAGTGATTCCTATTATGCCCGAAAGCCTAAAAAACAATGAGATTGTCCATCTTCGTGATATGCGAGATATCGTGTAATAGCTGCACATTTGATCGACTACATCAACTCCTGCTTTTGTCGAATTGTAATCCAGTATAATCGCTGGTTTACCACGGTTAAATCACGACTAACAAATGAATGGAAAGGAATACATGGGTCAGAAAATTAGATCTGCAGGAGAATGGGTGTAGCTATAAATAGAAACTGCTTGGATCATTCACACCTTACATGTAAAAACAAACCATTCAAAATTGCGAAATTGTTGCACTTTATACATAGTCACGCCCGCTGAAGGGTTAATATAATAAGTTTAATTCTGTACATCGAACCACCCATAACCTGTCTAACTGGGAATACTGGGTCATCCCAGTATTCATAGTTAGGGAATATATTAAATTTTGAATACTGGGATTGCGTTTGTACCCACGTGTAAAGAAATATCATCTTCTCAATTTTTGGACATTGTTTGTTTATTTTCTTTTTCAATGCGGAGGCACTTGTCCACAAACATTCGCCTATACTACGCCGCAATTTTACTGCCTATTTTATTATGGGGGCACCCTATAGGCGGACAGCATTACCCCCTATGAAGGGACGACACGAACGAAGGCATTTTTCGTGGCGCGACGCCAGGATTTGATCCGAGCACCCTCAGCACCGAAAACCAGCGCGCTATACCCCTGGGCCGCCACAAGCCCTTGTTTGTTTGTATGGACGCGTCAAATATTAGCATTGATGTCATATTTTTAAGCTATTCTATTATACTAAACAGGAGCTCTAATCTATTAAATTGTGTAAACATTCACCTATGCTGGAAACTAAACAAATGACACACAAATCTAAGACTTCATAAGATCTTGAAAAATGTTTTTCAACAGTATAAACTTAATGTGGAATTACATAATTAAACATTTTAAATTATGTAAGTTAGACCACTCATAAGTTGTTTAATTATGAAAACTGGGTAACCCCAGTATTCAAAGTTTAATATTATATTAAATTTTGAATATTGAGTTAAGTTTCTAGTAAAAAATAAAAAAAATATCAGCATCTCATTTTTTGGGCATTGTTTGTTTATACAGATGATCCAAATATCAGCATTAATGTCATATTTTTGAGTTACTTTATTATACTCAACAAAAGCACTGATTTATTAAACTGTGTTAACCTTCACCTATGCTGGGAACTAAACAAATGAACGCAATGAATTGTTCTTTTTTTTCAAACATGAAATACGATAGGGTGGTCCAAAATTGAAAAAAAGAGAACAAAAGGAGTTACAACGGATTTGCTTTCATGGAACCATAAAACGCACATTGCTTTTTCTTGTACGGTAGCCATTTGCAGACTGACGCAATTAATAATTTTTTTCCGAAATGGTGTCGCGCCATCTACTGGCTTATGTGGAAGTTAATTAAGGGTTAAAATTTTGTTCTGTAAAGCTGTTTTAAATTGTCTCTCCAAAAAAACAATAAGCATGTACGTACCTCAATTTTTTTTTCTTTATTCAAGCATGAAATGCGCTCAATAATTTGGACCAACCTGTATTTCAAAGAAATTTTATAATAGTGTTTTGCATATTACTAGCTATGTTTTGAACTAAAAGCTAAGCTATAGCTCTTAATTTAATAATTTCACAGGTACCTGTATTTATAAAAAAGGCAATTAAAAAACAAGAAATTTGTCTTTTCATTCATTTTTTTGGTATATTTCAATGATTTTTAGAAATATTGTAAAACCTTATCTTCAGAACAATCTTAAGTATCACAGTAGTATATAGCATAAAGTAAATTAAAATGTATTTCTCTGAATTGAGTGTAGGATCTCCTGCATAATCACTGAATTGTAAGGTAGGTGTCCCAAATATCGCCTACTCTAACTTTTTTTCGACATTTCACCCACTTTTTAGTTTCTGATTAGGCTGAAAACTCAAAGAACATCCCTAAGAACTATTTCCTTGGTATCCTGAGATCAACCAGCACCAAAACTAGTGCCAGTTTAAGTTATGTAGCTAAATTTGAAAAAATTGAAATTTCCAGTGAACTTCAGAGCGGTTCCCAATATCACCTACCTATGTTCCTCTTACCGCCTACCAGGTGAAATTTGGAGCACCTGTTAAAATGCATTGCTACCAAAGTCTCTGTTTAATGCACTTTCAAATGGTATAAGCAAAATTAGAATTTGGATGAACCTACCTGGTCATTCACTGGATTCTGATTCTTTGGAGCCAAAGTTTACGAAGACAACAGCCAAAACAAATTCAGACGCCATATAGTTTCTGTTGTCAGTTATAAGAGCTAGGGATGCGACATCGATGTCGATGTTTTCAAAACATCGATCTAAACATCGATTTATTAAAGTCGATGTTTTTTTAACATCGATGTTTTGTGCTCGATGTTTTACGTTGTCTCCATGTTTTTTTTAATGAAAAAGCACCATCATAAAAAAATTTACCACGTAGCATAATTTCCACTCAGTAAATGTAAGTTTGAATTCTGAAAAATACGAATACAAAAGGGGGAACGATTCCTTAGCAAACAGACAAATGGCAATTAACAACCAATGAACCAATCAGAGCGCTTAGAATGTTCCTGACACTCCAGAACCTTCCATGGGGTTTTATTTTATAAATAGTATATACACGACAGCAGCAATTTAAGTTTTTGTTTTGTTCTGATTTTACCAAAAGTACCGTCCAAAAGTACCGTTTGGAAATATTTTTCCGAAACCTCTAACAAATTGGCGAAATGTAATATTTGCCTTAAGTCCCTCAAAACTTCTGGCAATACCACGAATTTATCTGGACATTTGAAGGCAAAACATGGCGATATTTACAACGAGAATTTTGAGTCATCAATGTAGCCCAAGGCAAAAGCAACCAAGTTTTTGTCATTTGTGTCAGCCCAATCAGAGAGTAAAATTAAACCATCCCCCCCACGACTAACCGAAGTAACATTAATGTTAGAGATTACTAAACCAGTTTTAAAAAATAGATGTTCTAAAACATCGATGTTTAAAAACATCGATGGTATTTGGGCGATGTTTTATTAGCATCGATGTTTTAATATTGAAAATCGATGCTTCAAAACATCGATGTTTTGTTATCGATGTCGCATCCCTAATAAGAGCGTTGTCACTATCTCCGCTGTTAGTACAGACCCAGAACTAAGACGTTACTGCATTTTCTCATACATAGCGCGAATCATACGATTAGGCGATATTAGGCACAGGGGCAATATTTGGGATACCCACCCTACTAGAAATTTTTTTTTTAAATTCCCTATTTTTTAAAATGTTATGACATTTTTACCCAAATCATATTTATTTTCATGATTCTATATCACATTTGAACTATAAATATTTGTATTTAATCAGTGCTGTATATTTCTGAAATAAAAGTGCTTCAAACGCAGGTAGGTACCTTAAATAAGTTAGTGCGTCAAACGTAAAATTTTACCTTCTGATTTTAATTTTTGTCCATACTGATGTATTCAAAGCATAAGTATGTAAAAGTTCACAAACGAGCTTTAAAATAATCACATCCTTAAGCTCCCACTTAAATGCAATTTAATCGGTCTCGACAAAACCCTCGAGTTTTAAGCACTCCGGAATAATTTCTACTCGCTTAATAACTCAGAAATCATAAATTAAGATTTAAAGCAAAATTGTAAATGCGTTTCACTTATTAAATTCCGAAACGCATGCATTTATGTCGCTAACTCAATTACGGAGGAAGTTTTAAATAATTAACCCCTTTAGACGCTTTTTACCAGAATTGAAATGTAAATGTAAGTTACATATGTAAAGAGCAGCTCTGAATGTCATGTTCCTGTTAATTTAATGAGTAGTGGTTGTTTAAACCCCGCATTTTTGCGTTAACAGCCCTGAACTTGCGTGGGAATTAAACAGGAGAAAAATTAACCGGTTTGGAAAAATTCTGCGGTGTATGTAGCATCGTGTTAGTTCTTATTATATCGAACGTCACGTATATTGCGACAAAAAAAATATTAATTTTATCATTGTTAATTTTATTTTATTTAAAGCTAAAAAAACTAAATAAATTTCTCCTGTTATTATTTTTATATGATAGCAATAAAATTTGCTTTAAAAATAGTAATTTTTTATTCATACCTGATAGAAAAGTTCATAGTGATCATATACAGCGCACCAAAAATAAATCTCAGCAGTCTAATACAATTATCGTTGAAACATGATTTTCTGAAATGTTATGTCTTTATTATGTTTTAAGGCTGCTTTGTACTAACCCTATTGGATTCGCTCACCTCAATAGGACCTATGGAGAAATAACCTATGGAGAAAATGTATCCAAAGATTATCGAGTTGTCTAGAAAGATTTTTTTTTTGAAAATTGTACTCCGTAACAGAGAAAGAAATTTTAAACCTTGGGGATTTTTTCAGTTTAAAAAAAAATGCAAATAATATTTTAAAATTTAAATTTTTTCGGGGAGAAAATCTGGTATATTGTGTTTTAAACGCTCATCAATTCCTTTGGTGGACAAAATTTATAAAATGAATCGTGTTGCAAGGTGCTATCAATGCATTTCAATGGAATTTTGCATTAATGATTTACATATTACTATGTTTGAAAACTATGTTTTGAAATAAAGGTGAAGCTATATGTGCTAATTTAATCACTAACCTGATTTATGTATTAACTGTATTGAAAAAAAGAACTGCCTTTGGTCACGGGAAAAAAAGTTAACGCTTTTATGTTGTGACAGATACCCCTTGACCGACAGTATATTGTCAGTTCAAGCCCATAACGGCTATTGGGCAAAATGGCGCAGCTCCGGTTTTTAATAGCACCACAAGGGTCGGAAACCGACTTGGCTAAAGGAAGGGTCCCGTAATTTTCAACCGAGTCAAGT
Organism: Dolomedes plantarius; assembly: GCA_907164885.2. Lineage (NCBI taxonomy): Eukaryota > Metazoa > Arthropoda > Arachnida > Araneae > Dolomedidae > Dolomedes > Dolomedes plantarius. The sequence goes on along the minus strand of OU015499.1, from coordinate 44,800,753 downwards.
GACGAGCCCGGGACACTTGACCCCGCACCTCCAGAGGTAAATTTGAGAACTTGGAGGATATTGCAGCTTCGACAGATTTTTCATGCACCAACGCCATTAGTGTACACGGCAGTGGATTTGTCAGCGACCGGCATCGAACCAGAGACGTTAAAATCAATGACTCGCTGCCTTAGTCAATCGGGTTAGTGCGCCCTTAAGGGGGGAATACACCATTTCACTCGCACAAATACACTGATTTTACTAGAAAGCTTAATGTTTTGTCAAACAGTTAATTTGTAATTAATTTAAACCAATTTTTAGGGTGAATTTTACAAAGCTTTATCTATTAGAAGACAAAAGCAGGATTTTGGGGAGATTATTAGAAATTATTTTATCTAAAAAAAATAATTAATGTTTTATGAAAAATGGATCTTACGTCAATGCATTGCGGGCAGATTTTTTTAAAAACTAAAAAAGATATATATTAAATTATTTGTATATATTCTATCCATACGTTATACTTTAATCTACACCTAAAATAATTACCATATTTCACATAAAAATATTTTTTCAGGCAAATGTGTTGTAATGTATAAAATATATCATTTTTTTTAATTCTGTAAAAAAATTTCTAATATGTACCTACGTAAGTTTATGTAGAAGCTGTATAAAGGCACAAGATATACATGTATACAAAACCTAGCAATTTGTGATGATTTTGAAGACATAGTGCGCACAAGTTTGAAAATAACAGTTTTTAGAAAAAGCCATTTAAAGTTTGAAGTTTCTATGAATTTTTTTACTATTAGCTTTATACATTTGGTCATAAAAGTGGTTCTAATTATAGTATCTACATAATTTTTTTCCAAAAGATTCCTTATATTCCATTCTTCAAAATTAAATCATAATAAAAAAATTGAGTTTTTTGAAGGTTTTAAGGTGTACTCCCCCCTTAACGTGTTTTTTTAAATACAGAGATGCTTGAAAACTCACATAAGGTATAAGTCCCACATATGGTAGTATTTTATCGTGAGATGTCGCTCAAGAATTTACAAAGTAACTTTCACATGATTAAGATCTATTTTACCTACATAAATGGACATTACATTCTTACGTTTTGCGATATTTATCTAAAGATTTTGAAGAGAACTATTCTAATTTAATGAGAAATAATGTTAGCTAATCATGCAAAATATCTTTTTTTATACTTTATCATACTCTGTAATAGTCTTGACATATCTATAAACCAAGTTCATTCCTATAAAACTGATAGCCTTCAAATTGTGGGGATATCACTTCTATTTATTGCGGATTAAGGTATGTGTCTACCCTCCAATCGCTGTTTTTGCGAAAAATTTCGAATTTTCTTTTATTATTATAAATGAAAGTTCAAACATTTCTAAGATTTCTAAGATTTCTAAGATTTTTCTAAGATTTTTCTAACACTTCAAAACATTTTTAAGATTTCTAAGATATTGAAATAAAATTTTGTCACAAGGTTCTGCTCATCTAGGCATATGTTATGAACCAAAATATAACTTGCAATTATGTATTTATTAATTTAAGAGCTATTTTTATCGAAAAATATATGAAATTTTTTTAAAAAATCTTGTTGTGTATACAAAATTTGGTATATGTTAGTAAGTTTAAGAGGTATTGCAAATGTTTTGCTTCATAACACAGGTGATTTACTAATATATTGCTGAAAGAAAAGTGAAATATATTGGTTGGATTTTGTTTTAGAAGATTTGGCGTAAACGCTAATTTTTACTAAAATTTGACTAAAAATTGCCTAAATTTGAAAAGTTAATTAAAATTCCATTATTTTTTTTAATTAATAGTTTTACTCCCTGTTCTAACTAAAAACACTTGCGTTTCATAAAAATTTCCCATTTTTCAATAAAAGTGCCCTAAAGGTAGGCACATACCTTAACCAAAAGAAGCACTAGTAAACAATACGACTAGTTCTATTCTGGACCAGCGTTTAGCGAAAGAATTTTGTGATACATAAGGGGAAGGTGGACCTTTATTTCACCAAATCTTGTCATTGTAATATTAATTGTGTTATTGTAAAAGAAATATATATTTCTGTAAATTAATAGTACCAAAATAGTTTTTTTCAAGTCAAAAATCATTTATGAAGCTTCTACGAAGTAATTTATAAAGGGTAAGTGTAGTAATAAACTTTAAATCTGTTTTTCTCAAAACAGATTTTTCAAGGTTTTTAGAATTTTTAAATGTTCTGTGCTATTTAATTTCTACTCAATTTTCATGAAATTGATATGGAAGAATGCTGATACTGTTTACAAAAAAACTGAGCATGCATTTTACAATTCGACTTCATTAAGGTAATTAAATTCGATTTATAACTAATTAAAAAGCAAAGTTTTGATGAAAATCGGGAAGGAATTCAGAAAAAATTTTCTTCAAAATTAACTACTCAGGGATTAAATAATTGATGCACAGATTTGTTTGCTATACAGATTTAAGTAATTGAAATGCAAAATAGAGGAAATATCTCAAAATTTATTTCGCCAGGAGCATTTTAAAATTTTGGTTATAAATTTTGAATTTAAAAAAAATTCAAACTGTAATAAGATTGGAAATTTCTTTTAAGGTGTCCTATATATTTATAGTGAAATGTATATATGTACAAAATTTCGTATCTCTATGATGAAAAGTAAAAAATAAATAAATAAATAAATAAATTAACGTCCACCGTCCCCTGGAAAACGCAAACTTCTCAACAAGCGTCTTTTTCGATTAATTTTCATATAAATGGATATCTAAATATGAAAATCCTGCACTATGCTGTCTACCGATAAAACTGTCGTGAACTGCGTTAGCTTTCACAAGACTTAATGCTAAATTTCTGTAGATATTCAAAGCTTAAACTCCAGCGTCAGAAAGCAATCTCCAGTGAATTCAGTACTCCATCACACGCTATTCCCCGAGCTCTTCGCTTGGTGCGAAGAGAGTTGAGATATACCCGTTCTGTCCATTTCACGGTTTTGAATTATTTTATGCATATTCAATCGGCTTTATATCGGAAATAAATCCCGAAAGATATACAATTACTTCCCACGATTGAGGGCGTAGGGTTTTTTGCGAAGATTAAATATGGGACAAGAAAGGAAAATTCGTTTGTCGACCAATAGAAATGGTGCTAATGAGAAATTATATGCCAGTATATAATATATCATGTGTATAGAAATGTTATTTTTAAGTAAATATGTGTTTTTATTTCATGTAAGTAAAACACGTTAATTCATCAATTTCACGAAACTCAGGTTTCGTATTACTCCACATTTTAACAATAAGGACATATATATATATATATATATATATATATATATATATATATATATATATATATATATATATATATATATATATATATATATATATATATATATATATATATATATATATATATATACTAGCTGAAAACCCGCACTTCGCTACGGAGTACATTCAAATTAAATACAACGGTCAAATTAATGCCAAAACAATAAATAAATGTATATATATTTTTAATAAATACGACGATCAATATATACAACTGATGTAGAAAAAAATATATATGTATTTATAAAAAAATCGTAAGGGATATTTTTTATAGACAAAATAATGTCCACTCGTCTGCCGCATTAGCAAGAGAAAAAAATATTTTTTGTCTATTTAGTTGTTATGCACGTGACGATAAATTTATTTAAAGTACCAGAAAAAGAAATCACGTGATCAGCATTTAATAAATTAAATTCTAAAAATTAATCTTTAAAAATTCACCAAAAATCAGAAAATAGAGGTAAAGATTCGAAAAATATTTCATTTGGAAGGAATTTTTATGATCTTTCATGTGATATAAATTTTATAACCCTCAAATTATTATTTTAAATGCAAACTTAAAAAAAGTTACTAAAACAGCTTAAAAATTTTATTTTAAAAATCTAAGAAGAATTTTTCAAAAATCTCTCTTAGTGCACCCCTACACTATAAGAAGAATCGCCATGCAAAATTTCAGCCCTTTATGTCCAGTGGTTTGGTCTGTGCGTTGTATGTCAGTCAGTGAATCAGTTACGGTACTGTTTTACATATATAGATATATGACGCACGTGGTATTACACCCGCTATAATGAAAGATGTTGCAGTCATGTCTAATCATTTAGTTGAATTGCAGAGTAATGGAAGGCAGTTCAAGAGTCAAACGTGCACAATAATCCTTTTCGATATATTTATCATTTCTTCCAACTTCTAGAAAACCACCTCTCCAAGATAGCGCACATCGTAGCGCCCGCCCTACTCAAACGCGGAGGAGTCCTAACGTGTGACTGCTGTCATTGAAAAATCGTTTCGATCCGATTAACTTACCTATTGTATCAAAAGCTTCAAAAACTACTGCGCATGCTCATGACGTCTGCGCCGGACATGGGGAATGGTCGCGGCTAAGTTTGATACTATTTTTAGATTCTCAAAAAGGGGATTTCCCTCCTTTAGGATTGAGAATTGGCGCGTTTCAAAATATGATAATTAATGAGAATTAATTCTAGAAAATTGATTATTCTGAAGCCCCCCTGTAAATTGTTTAATTATTATTCTTTTTCTAATTAATTCTTAATATATATATATATATAAATATATATACTAGCTTTATATACCCGGCGTTGCACGGGTGTACCCTTAATAAGGCTTACTTGTATATTATGTAAACTTGTATTTTATGCCAATCGATACCCCTCCCCACTGGTCAGCACTCCATCAGCATATTATAATAACCGCCACCCCATGCTGATGTCAGAATTAAAATGTTTGTTTCAATTTTGATATCTCACTGGATCCCGGCCGTTCGAGGAGTTTGAGGGCTTCCCCGTAAACCCCTGTGAAAATCGCTGATTTCATAAACAAAGAATTACCTGGCGTTGTCCACGATAATAAAAATGAATGGAGTTAAACCGAGCAATAGATGCATACGTACAAACAACCAAAATATTTACAATCCACACGCATACCGCTTTCCACGTGTCATTTAATTAAGGTTGATCTCTCTCATTTCCCCTACCACCAATTTGGTGTTCACAATAGTGATATATAATAATTTCAAGATAAAAAGAAATTTTTATAACCCAAGTTTTTAAATTTTCTGTTGAATCATATAAACTTGACATCTCTATGTATTCATAATTTTTTTTAAAATTTTTTTGAGGAATTTGCCCATCAGCTTGAAAGAAAATGAAGTTAATTGGAAGTTAACTTGCGTTTAACTTTTCGTTCCCGTCCCGGCCGATAGATAGCTCCACCAGTCTACAAAACGCAATTAACTGAAAATAATTCAAATCTGCTTAAAGATGGCTAAAAGTATTAAAATAATGCATTGTCATCGTGTTCTGAGCTATTCTAAAAGTTTCAAATGTCTAGCTAGTCGGGAAGTTAGTTAAAAATAGATTGCAAGATTTGTAAGGGATAAACACATACACAAACAAGAAAGCGAGTTAATAAAAACATGGTAAAAAATACAAATTATTGGATTGTTACTTGAAAATTAACGGGGGGGGGGATGCATTTTAAATTTTGAACAAAATTCCTAAAATGTTAAGTTCATACAAAACTAAATACAATACATTAAAACATATTTCAAAACAATTTATAAAGCAAAGCTGATTTCATTTAAAGAAAAAAGTTAAATTTTAAAAATATTATACTCATTATCCTTTTCTTTTTAGTTTTCATTTTAGGCCTTACTTGAAGACAACATTGGTAGTTTTACCTACAGGTGTTAATATTTCCAGGCTGCTTGGTGAACTGACTCTGGAGCAGGCCACATAAAATTGGCCATGTGAAAAGCATTCCTTCCTCAAGTAAATCCCTGCCACCTTCAGTGACTGTCCCTGGGACTTGTTGATAGTCACACCAAAGCAAACCTTGTGGGGGAACTGCTGTCTCTTAAACTCAATGGGATAATCTGATGGTATTCGGGGTATTAAAAAGTATTATCTACCACCCCTTTCGCCCGAATATTCAGTTTTTAATTTTTTTCACAAAATCTAGAGCGAAAGTCGAAAAATCGTGGCATTGATCGTGTTTGTTACATTTAATTCCGTTTGTTACATTTTAAATCAAGAATCCTATGGATATATGTTTCTTTCTTTGAGATATGAGGGAATATGTGAAAAACACGTTTTGCCCTCCTCCCCCCTTGGCCCCTTAGGGGCCGAATTTTGAAAAACCCCTAAATTGGTTTTTAGGTATTCGTGTTCCTTTCATTTTAAATCCAGCTTCTTATGGATATCTGTTTCCTTCTTTGAGATATCAAGGAATACGTGAAAAACACGTAAAAACACGTTTAGCCCCCTGCCCCCTAAGGGGCCGAATTTTGAAAAATCCTGAAATCAGTTTTTAGGTATTCATGTTCCTTACATTGTATAGCAATAATCTCATGGATATTTGTTCTTTGAGACATGAAGGAATGAGTAAAATACACATTTTGTCCCTCTCCGAATTTTGAAAAATCGCTTCTTAAATAATGCCTTCAGTACAAAAGGAATATGCTCCTAAAATTTGATATCTGTATCTCCAATAGTTTTTGCTGGGCGTTGATACCTGTATAGATGTATAAGTCAGGACTTCTTACTTTATATATATAGATAAAAATCATATGTGTTGAAGAGTTGTATTCAAGTAAATGTGTGTCCCAATTTGAGACAAGTAAAACTCGCATGCCACTACATTAAACAGTGGGGATATACACATGGATACGGGACATATGGAACTTAGGAACATGTATATATATATATATATATATATATATATATATATATATATATATATATATATATATATATATATATACATACAAGGTGCGCCCATAAAGTAACCGGACAATTTTTTTATAAATCAGAAAAATATTACTCACCTTCAAATAAATTTTTCTCCTTCAAAATAGTCGCCAAAGGAGTCAATACAATTTTTTCAAAATTTTTTCAAATCATCGAAACACTGTTTATAGGCGGTGGGACTAACCGTTCGCAAAATTCGCGTAACATTTGATTTAATATTCGAGACGTTTTCAAATCTCTGTCCTTTAATGGTCATCTTAAGGTTTGCTAAAAGGAAAACATCCCCTGGCGATAAGTAACAACTCAGCAACTTTCAGACATGCTTGGAATAAGCAAAGAAAGCTGTAGATTAATTTTAATTGAAAATCTGAAAATGAAAAAATTTTGTGCTCGATTTGTGCGTCGGATTTTGACAGAACAGGAGAAAGAAGACAGAAAAACTGTGAAGATTTGCTGACTACTGCGCAACAGGACGACAATATCTTAAAGTGTATTATAGCAGGAGAGGAGACCTGGTGTCAACAATACGACCCAGGAACTAAAATACAAAGTGCACAGTGGAAAGAACTGTCTTCTCCCATACAAAAAAAAGCACGGATGTCAAAATCAAAGACTAAGGTGATGCTGATTGCATTTTTTGATTACAAAGGACTTATTCACCCCAAATTTGTTCCTGCAGATCAAACAATTAATCAGTTTTTTTACAAGGAGGTACTTTTTCGATTAAGAAACAGGATAAGGCGAGTTAGGAAGGAACTGTTTGATTCTAGACGATGGTTTCTTTTACACGATAATGCTAGGCCCCATACAGCAATTTTTGTACAACAATATTTTGCCAAGCATTCAATTATAGTGATAAATTACCAACCATATTCTCCCGACTTATCGCCAGCTCATTTTCCCCTTTATCCGAAGCTTAAGATGGCCATGAAAGGACAGAGATTTGAAAACGTCTCGGATATTAAATCAAATGTTACGCGTATTTTGCGAACGGTTAGCTACAACGCCTATAAACAGTGTTTCGATGACTTGAAGAAACGTTGGAAAAGACTCCTTTGGCGACTATTTTGAAGGAGATAAATTTATCTGAAGGTGAGTAATATTTTTCTTATTTATAAAAAAATTATCCGGCTACTTTATGAGCGCACCTTGTATATATATATATATATATATATATATATATAACATATGGGCCAATATGGGGCAAATATAATACTGAAATATGGGTCACACATAATATGTTACAATATGCGACGGGACATATGGGTATATAATATCGAACATATGGGATATATTTATAACTATGCGACAAGAAAGAAAAAAGAAAACAAAGATAACCATTTGTCAACGAATGAGAAATTATATGCCAGTATATATCATATGTGTTAAAGTGTTATAATCAAGTTAATGTATGTCCCTATTTGATACAAGTAAGACACGTTGATTCTTCATTTTCTCGAAACTCTTGTTTCGTGTTCAACTACTTAAAACATTGTGGATATACACATAGATATGGGACATATGGAACATACGAGACAAGTATAATATGGCACATATGAAATATATATACAGTGGAATCTCGCTTAACGAGCACCTCGCATATCGAGTATTTCGCATAACGATCAAACTAAATCGTAAAAAAATGGCTCGCTTAACGAGCAACATTTCGCATAACGAGTGACGTGGAAGGAAGTTCCTTCTTCACGTCACTTGGATCTTCACGTCACCAGAATCATCAACGGCCGAAAAATAAGTATTTAAGGGTAGTCATGGATGGTTGGAGAAGCAAATATCATGGGACTGGAGAATAACAATGATATTGAGGAGCTTGTGGAAGGCTTGATCACCGAACAGCTAATAGAATTGCAGTGTCTTTCATAGCAAGAAGTTGTAGAGAAGAGTTTGTCAGTGGAGAAGGACGAAGAAACAGCAAAGAAACAATCTTCTGGAGCAATAAAAGAAATGATGAAACCATGGGAAACTATTGCATCGTAAGTTACAAAGCATCACCCTGATAAGTGGTTATGTGCGCTTTAATTTATTCAATGAATATGCGGTGACACATTTTCAGCAAATTCTGAAGCGCCGAGAAAAACAAATGTCGCTAGATAGCTTTCTAATAAAAAATTAGATATGTGTAATAAATTCGTAAATAATAAACTACATATGGATGATTTTGCTCGTTAAGAATTTATGTATAAGTAAGTTTCTTTAAATAATAAACGTTACATCTAAACAATTTTGAGTATTTTCTGGCATGGAACGCATTATCGTATTTTACATTAATTTATATGGGAAAAATTGTTTTGCTTAACGAGTGTTTCGCATTACGAGTAAGACTCTAGAACGAATTATGCTCGTTATGCGAGGTTCCACTGTATATATACCAGTATAGTCAATAAGTTCGGGGACTACCCTCCCCCCTCATGCCCGGTGTGTGGGGGAACCGAAATAATGATGTGGATTGCAAGTCTGGTTATCTACGTACACGTGACACTTCACATGACACTTTGCACAACTGCTAAGGCGCGCAGCTCACCATTTGGCTGCAGACTGTCAGCCTATGATGTCGATGTTGCAAAATGTCCTTTTTGGAGCAACGTTCCAACATTAAATTCTGCTGGAAATGAGGAAAATCCACTGCAGAAGCGTTACGGTTACTGCAAAAAGCGTATCGAGACGAAGCTATGTGCAGATCGAAAGTTTTCAAATGGTACAGCTTGTTTAAAAATGGGAGAGACGCTGTTGCAAATGATCCGCGAAGTGGGTGGCCAGAGACCCTATAAACGGAGATGAACATCCAACGGGTAGGAGCAGTGGTTTTTTGGTTGAATGATGTTTTTGGCGCAAGGTCCAGAAAGGACAAGCTGCGCCAAACACAAGGTCACATCATTAACAAATGGTATGTATAGGTTCTTCGTCGTCTCCGATAGGCAATCCGTGGTAAACGCCCACACGTTTGGAAATCCAAGCATGTGGATGATGTTGCATGACAATGTCCCGGCGCATCGATCCCTGATGGTGCAAAAAGGCCTTGCTAAACACGGCATCACAGTTCTGCCACAGCCCCATATTCCCCAGACCTCGCTCCTTGCGATTTCTACCCGCAATGTTCCTGAAACTGAAAGATCGCATCAAGGGCAAGCTATTTGCAAATGCAGAAGAAGTGATGGCAACAGTGACAACCGCTTTACGACAGCTCTCACTCAACGGTTTCCAGGACTGTTTCCAGAAGCTGTATCAACGCTGGCAGAAGTGTATAGTTGCGGAAGGACATTTTTTTGCAGGTGATTGTGTTCAAAAGACTTTTTGTAAGTGTATTCGTTGTTGTAGTAAATAAAGTCCCCGAATTTATTGACTGTACGAGTGTATATATATATATATATATATATATCATATGGGTCAATATGGGGCAAATATAATAGGGAAATATGGGACGAACATAGTATGGTACATATGGGATATATATAACATAGGAGACAATATGGGACATATCAAATATATTTAAAACATACGGGACAAGAAATAAAAATAAGAAAAAAGATATACTCTTGTCAACCAATGAGAGATTATATAACAATATTTATCATGTGTATCAATGTGTTATTTTGAAGGTAATATGTGTCCCTATTTAATGCAAATAAAATACGTTAAATCATCAATTTCAAGGAACTCTGGTTTCGTATTCCTCAATTTTAAACATTGATAATGAGAGTTAATTAGCGGATTTAGCCAATATTTCAAAAAGTATTTAAATAACCACTTTAATCATTATCTAAGTGAAGACTTAGCTTACTCTTCTACCTAAGCGCAATTTAATCTGTCTAGTCAAATCTTTTCACGCTTATTTACCCCTTTCTTAATTGCTCCCGGTTTCGACAAGGAATTAACTTCTCCAAAATCAAGTGCACTGATTTAACGTGAAATTGTTTACCCATTTTAGCATATTTGTTTAGAAACAAAGTTCTTCCCCGAGTTTGAATTTAAGAAAGAGTTTTAAATAATTTAGAAAAATTACCTCTGTCTAGACGCTGACACCCAATCCGTTGATAAAAGATAGCCATTTTTCTGCTTTTAAAAAAATTCTGTGATAATGTTTGTTTGAATCTAATGATTTTGCCATCGAAGCTTCTCTAGGAGAAGAATACTCGAAGAAAATTTAGAATTTCCTTTGAGAAATATATTTGGCTTTCCGAAAGGATCAAGTTTCTTTCCAATTCAATAAATCAAAATTGTTTTTCCCTTAGTGAGTTACTGTTCAGGAGTTTAAAATAGAATTTATTTTATTTTAATGTCAGGAGTTTAAACTATTTGTAACTTCTTAGGTCTTATGAACTACAAATTTATATAAGAACGCGTCATGTATCTTTAAGAATTCAGTTCGGTTACTAACTTACTTTTCTAAAGAATTTTTTTATAAAAACGAATATAATATTAGGTAAAGTTTCAGCAATGATTTTTTACGCTTTTTCAGCATTTTCGAGAGACGCATTTGATATTTCAGGGATTGTGCAAATTAAAGTACCAAAGTTCATCAGTTAAGACCATTTCCTCTCAATACGATGAGTCATAAATCATTTGTGTTTTGGTATATTTTATGTTTTAGTTTAGTTCTGTCGACTTTTAAAATTGCTTTGATTTAGCAGATGATAGTTTGAAAAGAAAAAAAAAACAATCTGTCTTTTTTCTGTAATGAAGTTTACGCATTTACTTTCTAAAAACATAATTGTAAACAGAAACAAAAACATATATATATATATATATATATATATATATATATATATATATATATATATATATATATATATATATATATATATATATATATATATATATATATACAGTCCAGTCACATTAATGTGACCACCTGTCAAAATCCAGAATAACCACCTTTTGCAGAGCGGACCGCTGTGCAATGTGCAGGAAGAGAGTAGGTTTCTGGAGGTGTTCACTGGGATGTTGAGCCATGCCGACTCCAGTGCCGTAGCCAGCTGCGCTAGGTTACGTGGGTGAGGATACATGGTGTGAACAACCCGATCGAGGTGGTCCCACAGATTCTCAATTGGGTTCAAGTCCGAGGAATTTGCTAGCCAAGGGAGTTCGGTTAACTCAACATGGTGCTCTACGAACCATATTGTCCTGCTGGTAGATGCCATCTTCGTCTTCTTCTTCTTCGGTTCTACAGCCTAGGGAAGGCCAAGACCGTCCCAAGAAGTTTCCGACATCTTGGTCTATTAGACGTCATGGCTCTCCAGTTTGTGGTGCCAAAAGTTTTTAGGTCTTTTTCGACGCTGTCCAGCCATCGAATAGGAGGGTGACCTCTTTTCCTAACTCCGTCTGGTTTAGTGAACGTTATCTTTTTTGTCGGATTATCATCTTCAGATCGATAAATATGTCCCAGCCACCGGATGCGGTTGGCTTTAATAACATGAACTATGTCCGGTTGTTTATATTTTCTGTAGATCTCATGGTTGAAAAGGGTACGCCACTTATTGTCCTCATAAACTGCTCCAAAGATTCTTCTAAGTATTTTTCTCTCGAAAATCATTAGCCTATTTTCATCTGATTTATTGAGGGGCCAGCACTCACTACCATACAAGATCACAGGTCGTAGGAGTGTTTTGTAGATATTGATTTTTGTTTGATGAGTCTTTTTTTAAGTTGGATTTTTAATCCAAAATAGCACTTGCTTGCCATTACAAGTCGGTCATTAATTTCAGAGCTAGTGTCATTTTTTCTGGTAATTATACTTCCAAGATATTTAAATTCGTCGACAGCTTCAAATGTATGGGGTAGATACCATCATCCTGAGGAATAACAATTCGCATGTATTGGTGAACATGGCTTTGGATAGTGCCATTTTGCCATGCACGGTATACTTTTACCACGGCGGCCCGCGAACAGTTTACAAAATTAGCCGTTTCGGAAATCTTTCCACTCTTGGCCAGAAAGCCAATGATCACGCCCTTTTGGACGTCGGATAAACAAAATGTAAACATATTCAAAAACCACTATCCCATCTTCCAATATATATATATATATATATATATATATATATATATATATATATATATATATATATATATATATATATATATATATATATATATATATATATATATATATATATATATATATATATATATATATATATATATATATATATATATATATATATATATATATATATATATATATATATATATATATATATATATATATACAGTCGAACCTCCATTTATCGAAGTAGCAAAATGCCGAAAAAAATTTCGATATATAGAATTGATCTTAGTTTTATCATAATTCTCCTATAACATTAAAATTAAAGCTAATTTTTGGATACGAAACTCCATTTCGAATTTATATGCGAAATCACATTAAATGAAAGTTAATAACTAAAAAATAAATTAATATGAAAGATTTATTGAGTAGTATATACCTTTAAAAAACAATCCAGACAGTGGTTACAGTGATCACAGTTACATTCTTTTTAAAAAAAATACCAATATCTTGCTGAACAGCCAGTTTTGCGGAAAGTTCAAAGAAATGCTCGCATTTATTCAGTCCACTAAAAACTTCATCAGGGACATTTTCCGCGAATTGAAGTCCACGACGTATTGTTTCAAACGCCAAAAATTGGGAGATTTTATTCTAAAGAGGAATAAAATCTCCCAATATGTCGTGAAAAAAAATTTCGATATATAGAAGCAGTTTTTCTATGTAGTGAACATGGAGATTTGCTAAGAGTTCGATATATAGAAAATTTCAGTATAGGGAAGTTCGATATATTGAAGTTCGACTGTATATATATATATATTGAGAGTTGATATATATATATATATATATATATATATATATATATCGAATCTCGCCTAGTTGTGTGCCAAGCGACGAGGGGTGCTCATATCGAAACCTACTAGGTAATGTCCAAAACTTACTCGTTTCTGTATCTTTTGGTGAAAAAATGGTGACCCTGTATATTAGTGCTATAAGCTGTCAAACATCAATTACACACATTTTCAGAAAAGGTTCCTACAATTTTTGCCACTAGTGTATACTACTCTTGTTGAATCTAACTATACTTAAAAGGTCTATTTCCCCGCTACACATAAAAAAAATTAATAAAATTCCGATGTATATTTTATTCAACTTTAGTCACTGCTGATACATTTCAGCAGGATTTTGGACTTGATTTCATCTCAACGGTATGGAGAATTTTTCAGAGTGTATTTATATAAGAAATGTAAATATAGTTCGAAGAGTAAATAATATATCATTGATCGCATAAGAATATTAAAGTGTATAAAACTCCGAAAGTTTCAAAAATATTTTTCGTCTTCTCTAGATATTGCTTTCATAAAAAATATTTAAAAGTATTAAAAAGTTTTCAAAAACTTTAGGTAGTATTGTTTACTATGGATATATTCCCATTCATGTGTATGAAGAACAAAATCACTGCGACTTTTATAACGAATACACTGCGACTAATACACTTTTATATAATATACTACGACTTTTATATAATATAGTAATCCCTGCAAATTTTATATGAAATTTAATATAACTTTAGATAATACATATTGTCTACTTTGGATACACTATCTACCAATAAGTATTTGAACACCTGTGATAGAAAAGAAAAACAAAATGTAATCATATTCAATGGTTCGTAGAGCTTCCACGAGAGGGAGTTACAGCCTCAAACCCCCGAGGATTGTTTTCCACAAGTCTTTGTATGACGGCTAGTGGTATTTTCTTCCACTCGGCAGTGGTATTTTCTTCCAGAAGGCATGTAAGTTCCTCCACCGTCTGTGGACCACTCTTGGACCCCTTAATTCAGTAATACAACTCGTGCCAGGGGTTATCGATAGGGTTCAGGTCTGGACTCTGGGCACGCCAGTCTATTCGGTTATCCCCATTGTCTCCATAGCAATCCATGGTGCACCTCGCATGACAGCTAGCGTTGTTGTCCTGGAAGTAACGTGGATCCAACCCATAAAACTGCCACAAAGTAGAAAGCACACTGTCATCCAAAATAGTGCAGTAGGCGTCGGTGTTAAGTTTACCATGAATTGGGACCAAAGTTCCCTGTCCATACCAGGAGAAATACCCTCAGACCATAATTCCACCTCCGCCGAACTTTTCTGTGGGCACCTTGCATTCAGGGAGGATACGTTCTCCAGCCATACGCCAGACTCAGACCCTGCCAACCTAACGGTAGAGGGTGATCTTTGATTCGTCGCACCATACAATTCGTTTCCACTGATCTTCTGTCCACTTTCGACGTGCTAACCGAGCAGCGCGATTGGACATTGTGATCAAAGGCTTATGGGCGGCAGCATGACCATGAAAACCAAGCCCATGTGCTTCCTTACGGATGGTATGCATCGGAACAACACTCCTGGGTGCTTTTTAAACTCCTGGAGTATGTGGGCCATCGGTTGGGTGCGGTTCTTCCGAATTACTTTGGATAGCACCTGTCGGTCTCCCAGTTTCGTGAATCTGTCAACTCGGGGCACATTCCGATAATCACCTCTCGCTTCCCATCTCTGAATCACATAGGCCACTGTCGATTTTGGGTAATTTAACTCGCTGTTTATGTCCTTTAAGGATCGGCCATTTCAGTGATACCCGACGATTACACTTTTCTCAAAATCAGATAACTCTTCACTTCGTGGCATCTTGCATACGAATAATGCCAATGTCGTTTCCTACATTATATTTAACGGTAAAAGGCGTGTCGTATATCAGGACCACAGACATCGTCATTTGTATGGGTGCTCAAATACTTATTGGTAGATAGGGTATATTTTGTTATTCACACATGTGTGGAATAACAAAATCACTGCGACACAATTTCTACTAGCTAGGGGTGACACGCTTGGTTTATAGGATACATTGTTATACATATGAGAGAAATAAAACTTTTCCATACTACATAAATTTCATGACTTACATGTGTTAAAATTTTATACTTCTCTATAATATATCACGACTGTGGATCAGTAAATTATCAATCAACTTCCTTACCAGGTAATTCGTTAAGAATATTCCATATTTTCTAGATATTATTGCCATAAAGTAATCATGAAGTATTTCAAAGCATTAAAACATGTAAACTTATTGATAGTATAAAGCAGGGGTAGTCAACCTTTTTATACCAGCCGCCCAATTTTGTATCTCTGTTAGTAGTAAAAACTACGTAGTAGGATTCCATTATTTTTGCGTTTTAATATATGACTTGTTATAAAACATAAACACTAAAGAATTTTATGAAAACCTAATAAAATGTTTTTTAAATAACGCTATGAAATTTTTTTAAACAATACTTTAAAAAATTTCTATTTCCATGTTTTTTAAAAGTCAATTAAATTAAAAAAGGAAAGTGCTTCAGTATCGATCAACATCCTTTCCACCCACCATGAAAGGTTGAACGCCCACTAGTGGGTGGTAGGACCACCATGACTACCACTGGTATAAAGGGTACAATACTGTACATGTCAGAGAGTAACAAAATAAGCACGATTAAAGTCATAAACTGTACTATCTTATTTGCCGATCTATAACATTACAATGTACCGGGTGGGCAAAAAGTCCGTATAAACTTTAAAAATTCATAAAATCCGGAAAAATAACCAAAATAAAAAAAGGTTTGCACGGTTAGCATCGCTAGGTTACGGGATTTTTTTTAAGACATGAAAAAAAAGTAATTCAAAAAACAGCCGACAGGTGGCGCTGGTACGAGCAAATTCTGTGGAAATATGCAAATGAGACGGTTATAAGAACGTGCTCTCCTAATCCGTGTATACATCCAGCCCTGCCGCACTCTGCCGTTGCTGGATTTGTGACTAGCCTGCAATGCTTTATCCCCTGTGGTGGGTGTCATCTGGAACACCTATTTCTGTAATAAACGATTTAGAAACATTCTTTTCGTTATTTGCGTATCTTTTCTTTGACTTGTGTAAGTCAGCGCCACCTGCCAGCTGTTTTT
This sequence comes from Dolomedes plantarius, assembly GCA_907164885.2. Lineage (NCBI taxonomy): Eukaryota > Metazoa > Arthropoda > Arachnida > Araneae > Dolomedidae > Dolomedes > Dolomedes plantarius. The sequence goes on along the minus strand of OU015499.1, from coordinate 44,783,950 downwards.
TGAGTTATTTTTTTCCTGTCTCAAAAAAAAAATATATCCCATGACCTAGCGATGTTAACCCTGCAAACCTTTTTTTTTTTTGAATATTTTTCCGGTTTTTATGAATTTTTAAAGTTTATATGGATTTTTGCCCACCCGGTATTTCTTTTACTGCCCATGTATTTCTGTTTCAACCCATTTGCAACCCATAGTAAAGTAAATTACCCGCGTTAACTCCAAACTATTTTAAATTATAAAAATGTAAGGCAAACTGACTGATAAGGGATACAATGCTATTCAAGTTAGGAGGCGATAAAATATTTGCTTACATTCTATATTTAATCCTTTACATAAGGCACAAAATAAAATAAATATGACATATATAACAGCAGTTTGCTCCAATTGTGAGCTAATTCTTAAGCAATACTTAAATTAGTGTTTTGCATAAATTCCAGGGGCTTAAATTCTGATCCAATGGAATCTGATTTCCGCATTATTTCTGCAAGTCTAAACCTGGTGGAGAGATAGTTACTCACGCAATCCAGATTCTGTGCTTTGAATAAACCAGATAAATACATTTCATATTCAACGAATCCTGGGGCAAGGTTTAGACGTTTAATGCACGCCACAGTACCTTAAGGCAAGAGGAGGCATTGAGCAGCATATAAAACAGTTAGTTGCAGTCATTGTAGGGCTACAACTTACTTTGGTCTCTTGGGATGTTTTTGGAACTAAAAGATTGCATTTGGCGAAAATAAGTGTCAGTGCAAGGATTAAAAGGAGCCATATGTGATTGCAGTTACAGACATATAAACCAAATGTCCTTCTTCAATATCCTTAGTCGATTTTTTCAATGTTTTAAATAATAACTCGAACACGGTTTTTACAATTTGATTGCATATCAGTTAGAAATATAGTTCATTTTCTTCACGCTGCTGTGTGATAACCCTATTGGATTCGCTCACCTCAATGTTAACTTATAGAGGAAATGTGTCCAAGGATTGCCGACTTGGATTGAGACTTTGAAGGATGAAAGACTTTTTTTTCAATTGTACTCCGTAATACAGAAAAAAATTTGAATTTTTGAAAAGAAAATGGAAAAAAAAATTTTAATTTAAATTATTCGTGGAAAAAATCTGGTATAGTGTGTTTTAAATGTTCATAATTCCTTTGCTGCACGAAATTTTTAAAGCGAATCCTGTTGTAGGGTGCAGGAAAGTTCAGGCTATCTGAAAATACCATTTTTATTCGATTATCAGTCTTCTTGTAGCAGTAAATAGCAGACAAATTTTCTCCATAGGTTAACATTGATGCGCACGAATTCAATAGGCTTAGTACACAGTAGCAATAAATTCATGTTAAAATACTGTGAAATTCTTTACTATTTATTTTATGGTAAAGTCGTACTTGATTTTATGGCAAAAAAGTATGAAGTATTAGGTTTTATAAAGCTTCAGGAATCATCACATTTCAACATAGAGTTATAACTTGTGGTCAAAATACAGCACTAATTTTGTCAGCATGTTTATCAGACAACTGGAATTCTCATGAAAAAAATTATGATTTGACGCAATACAGGGGTATATTTAAGAAAATGGATAGATAGAATATACTAATTGGCTATGATTTTTTATTTCTTACGACATCATATGTTAACGCACATTTATTGTACTCTATCTGCACCTCAAGTGAAAAAATAACTTTTCTTAAGCGTAATTTGCGTAAAATTTAATAATGCAAATATTTGACTGCATCTTCAAAACTTTATAATTTTTTTTAGCAGTAAAATAAATAAAAAACTATGATATTGAGCTAATTACATTAATACTATCTTTTATAAACTCCCAAAAGGTTAGGAATTATTAATTTACCTTCATAATTAAATTCATCTCCTGTGCTATTTTAAATATACTGTTTCAAATACTGAGCGGTAAAAAGTCAGTTACAATTTAAAGACATTGTTATTTTATAACATTAACATTTAAAACAAACATTTAATTAGATGTTAAATTCCATTAATTAGTGGAAATATTTTAGTATAGCAAACTTTATTTCAAACACAGTTAATTGTTATTTGTTTAATGTAATATTTCTAATATATATTCTTTCTTATGCGCTTCTTTGACTTTGCGCTTGTCTAAATATTGCGGATATAAAGCAATTATACTTTAAACAGCAGGTTTGTGCATATAAATTAGTATTTTTAACAAAACATTATTACAGTTTATATTGCATTTTATTTTATACAGACTTGGGTAACGATTCTGATAACAAAGCATTTTAAATTTAATTGACATTTTTTGATTTATCATAAGGCAGTTTTAAGTTATTTAAACTATTCCAGGCTATTTAAATGGTTTTGTTATCAGTCTGATATCGTCTATTTTGCTCTCTTTTGGGCACAACATTTCATTTATTTTTAAAAAGTCTGTAATCTTCCTATAAAATTTTGTTGGTTCTTTTAAAAAATAATAACGTAATCAATATAAGGTTGAACACACAGACACACACACAGATATACAGTGAAACTTCTCTAACCAGCCACCCCTATACGACGGCTACCCCTCAAATCGTAGGTATATATATATATATATATATATATATATATATATATATATATATATATATATATGACAAGTATTTTTTAGAGGTTAGAATTTAAGGGGCTAAAAAGGGGCTTTCTCTAGAGAAAATCTGATTGAAGCATTAAACGCCAGAATTATTCACATTTGGTAACGCATTGCAGGAATGAAAACGAAAACAGCAGGGAGAATTACGGGTTCATTGCCGGTGCTGACATTAAAAGCTATTTTTAGAAATGAGTTCGAAAATTAATACAGATTAAGCAAAGAATGTTTCAGGGATTTCGGAGCAACGTAAGTTGGTTTATTTTAGGCGCGTTAGGGACAAAGGAATTAGAATCAGAGCAATGTAGACCTTCAGAGCAGCAGGACATGTTTTCACACCACGGGGATGGGAATTGGGGGTAAATCCAGATGAAGAATCAATAAGTTCTAAATTAACAAAAGTTAGGCATTTAGTTAATTGGAATGATTGATAGCAAACAGTGGAGTCGAGAGAGTTTCTACTTGGATTAAATAAACGATATTATATTGAAAAAGACTGTGTAATTGCCACTCGAGCTTCACTGACTGCATTGCAGAAATGAGAGAAGGATTTTATTTGGTAACCGAATGCAAACTACAAAATGGATTAAGTTGGTGAACAGGATGTTTTAGAAAGGGCGTGTCATATATATATATATATATATATATATATATATATATATATATATATATATATATATATATATACACTGCTGGCCACCCAAATTGCAACACCAAGAAAGACAAGAGATATCACAACAAAATTTATTTTGTAGATAACATGTTGGCCAAGTATCAAATGATTAAATTTATAGACTTCTGTGAAGTGTGGTTCCTGCCAAAATCAGTAGCCAGAGTAGCCGCCATTGTTGGAGATCACCGCTGCCACACGCCTCGGCATTGATTCAAAGAGACTTTGGATGAGTTCTTGGGGTACAGCAGACCAAGCAGCTTCCACACGTTGCCAAAGTTGATCTGCTGTGGCAGCTGGGGATGGAATCTGAGTCACTCGTAGAGCAACCATGGACCACATGTTTTCTATCGGCGAAAGATCCGGAGAGCGAGGCGGCCAGGGAAGCAATTCAATCTGGCGATTGACGAAGAACCGTTGGACAATGCGTGCCACGTGTGGTCGCGCATTATCCTGTTGAAATATGGCTGTGGGCAAGCCCTGAAGGTAAGGAAGGACAACTGGCTCCAACACCTCGGAGATGTAGCGCTGGCTGTTTAAAGTACCGGCAATGCGTACTAGAGGTGTGCGAGAGTGATATCCAATACCGTCCCATACCATAATACCCGGTGCAGGACCAGTGTGGAGATGCATAACGCAGCTGTTCAGCATCCTCTCTTCACGGTATCTCCAGACACGAATGCGACCATCGTGGTGTTGCAGACAGAAGCGTGACTCGTCAGTGAAGACAATTTTATTCCATTCTATCATCCACATCCTTCTGTCATCGCACCATTGGCGGCGGAGACGTCTGTGGTTCTGCGTCAAGGGTAGACAAAGCAATGGACGTCTTGCGGAGAGACCACTCTGGTGTAAACGGCGTCGAATGGTACGCGCAGACACTGCATGTGCTGTGCTATGGTTCGTGATGTGACTGAGCGATCCGCCACTGCCATGCGCACAATTTGCCTGTCATCACGTAAAGTGGTGCTCTGAGGTGGATGCGATCGAACACGCCGGTCCGTCGTACCCTCCTGCATCCAACGATCACATATCCGCATTACAGTTGTTTGGTTTCGTCCAACACGACTACCGATTTCCCTGAAAGATAATCCACAATCTCGCTAGGCCACTATCCTTCCTCTGATACTTGATCAAAAGATGATCGCTGTTTTCGACGAGGCATAATTGATCGTTTTTTTAAAAAAACCACAAGAAAAACACAATTGCCGAGCTTGAAATTGTCAAAATCTCCAAGCCTTAAATAGCGCTTTGAAGTGGCGCAACAGGCGCGCGTGTTGTGCGTCTGCGCTGAAATTCTAATCATTTGCATATCTCACCTCCGCTAATGCACGTTGTAAATTTCATGTTATTTGCATGTTTCCTTCAGGGTGTTGCATTTACACTGGCCAGCAGTGTATATATATATATATATATATATATATATATATATATATATATATATATATATATATATATATATATTTATTATATATTGGAGTACAACATTGTACTCCAACATTACATACATGTAATGTTGGAGCATTTGGAGATGGTGTACTTCAACATTACATGTGGCATTTTCAGGCAAGCAAAGTTTTGTAGCATAGCGTATATTTCTGATAAACCAGGATGATGAGATTTCAAAGGTTCGAATCGAAAACTGTTTACACTTTAAAAATTTATGTGTCGCAACGTTGAAAAATCTCAAAATCTGATAGCGATTGAATTTGTTATTATATATATATATATATATATATATGTATGTGTGTGTGTGGATGGATTAAAAAGCTGTATGGAAGAATGTTCATTAAAAAAGACGTTGTGCACAAAATCATCTAAAATATGAACAATGGTTTCTCACTCGGATATTTATTGAGGATTTTTTTTAATTTATTGAAAAAACAATCCCATTTAAATAGCATGCAACGATGATTGATTCTTGCGAAATAGCTTTACTTCTCGCGAAGAAAAATAAACCACATTATTGAAGAAATTATTAAAGAAATTCTGCAAATGTCGGTCAGAAATTTCAGAGATCCAAAAGTTAAAATGAAAATTTAATCAAACATCCCTGCCACGAATCTCAGTTGTGGGAGGAACAGATGAAACGGCTGAAACTGCTGCAGAGCAAATTAAGGATAATGTGAAAAACAAATGCAGTTTCTTTTCAATTGCTCTCGATGAAAGTAACGATAATGTTGGCAAGGCCCATTTAACAATTTTCCATAGAACTGCCAATGATTAATTTGAAGTAAATGGAAGTTTTTTTTAAATCAAAGCAGAATAGACAGCTAAAGGCAGTGATGTGTTTGAAAAACTAAACTCTATAGCCGATGTAACAAATTAAAAGTGGGATACTTAGGAAAGTATCTGTACAGATAAAGCTCCAACAGTCCACGGAAATGTATTCTGTTTCTGTTACACTTTTAGTAAATGTTTCTTAAACCGAAAATTAATGACTGAAGTATCACATCGTCATTCATGTAGAATCGCTACCCTGCTGTTTTGCAATAAGGAAATATCATTATGTTGCTCGTTGCTTAGATAAAATTAGATGCAGGAATTTACATCATCGTCAGTATCATGATTTTTTAGAAATTAGATATTGGTAAATTATTACTCCATTGAGAAATACGTTGGCTAACGGAAAGAAAAGCTTTAGAAAGATTTGTAAAGTTAAGAAATGTTATTTTAAAATTTCTTAAGGCTGCTGTGTACATACCCTATTGGATTCGCTCACATCAATGTTAACCTATGGAGATGATGTGTCCAAGGATTGCCGACTTGGATGTAAAGATTTAAAAAAAACTGTACATAGTAAAAGAGAAAGTAATTTTACACCTAATATTTTTTATCTAAATTATTAAGAGTAAATAATTAAATTAAATAATGAAATGAATTACTATTTAAAACATATTTTAATAATTTAATTTAAATTATTTAAAGATTTTTTTTAATTGTACTCTGCCATAGAGAAAGAATTTTTTCCCTTGCGACATTTTTCGTTTTTTTTTAATGCAAATAATATCCTAAAAATTAAATTATTCAGGGAAAAAATTTAGTGTGTTTTAAACGCTCCTGAATTCCTTTAGTAGACGACATTTATAAAATGAATCCGGTTGCAAGGTGCAGTTCAAGCTATCTACAAATGCCATTTTTATTGGATTATCCTCATTTATGTAGCCATAAAATATTAGACAAATTTGCTACATAGGTTAACATTGAAGTGAGCGAATCAAACAAGGTTAGTACACAGAAGCCTTAACTATCACTTAAGGTAAAATGCCCTAGGATATCAACTTTTATTTTAAGTAATCCTTCCTATTCGTTTGAATATTCATCTTAAATGCAGTGTCGATATATATGAAAGAAGTTTAAAAAAGTTAGGATATGATTGACGAAAGGAAAGATAGCTAAATAACAAATGGTTATCCCCTTTGATAACGTAAATGACATTTTCTCAGCTTAAATTATTTCAAATTGCCCACGTAAGTCAAATGATTATATTGATAGTCCTCCTTGAGTCGGAATATGATGGGGCATAGATTTTAATTTTTTTTTAGTTTTAATGTTAATAGCACATAGATATTAGATAAAATGTCACATTTTCTTTTTGGTTCTAACGATTTTTCTGAATTTTTTTAGGAAGGTAAAAGTTTCTGTGTTCGCACAGTCATTCAAAACTTACTAATGAATGAATCAAATGAATCAAGTGTGTGCATGTTTATGCACCGTAAAACGGGATTTACTTTGAGACTGCAGGGGTAACTTTGTGACGCATAGTAATTTTTTTCGTATTTCGGAATTTGCGCCGCGCCCGTGATAACGGGAAGCCTAAGAACAGCTCCAACAGCTTGTCCGAAATAAAGAGACACCTAGTGGCCAGTGTCCGAAGTTTTTGCACGCCATTTGTCTTCGTCCTGAAGGAGTAGAATGTGTCGAAAGACGAATTTCCTCATCTCCAAAAAGAACTGATGGCTGCCCTGGACATACGATGTCTCTTTGATGTCAAAGATATAGATAAAGCTATCGAATATTTGTAATAAGTATATATAATTGTGTATCAATATTTTTATAAGCGTTTTTCTGTCTAACTTTGTGTCAAGGAATTTTCCCTCTTGGATTTTATAATGGGTGTTTAATTGTTTTGATTAATATTCCGCAATAACTAAAATTGTTAATCTTGCTCATTAAATGATTAGTATCAAGGTAGTTGAATTTGGGGTGTATTGCCAATATATAAATTATTTAACATACTACCTGATTGTTTGATCGATTAGTCTCATATTCTTGAATTGCGTTGTATTTTTAAAATAATCTAATCATCTGATTGAAACTGTAAATGGATAGATTTATTGAAACATACCGACACACATAAATACATTACAATACAAGTCATCACTGTTATCCTAACTACCTTATTTAATTCATCTATTTTTTTTAATATCTATATGTGGACTTCATTGTACTCAACTACATATAATTAATTTATTTATCACTGAGGTATTATTTAAATTGTTAATGGATGAGTGGTAGATAGGCACATACGGTATCATAGGATCAATGATTAACTGCCACACGTACCTTTACTGATGCTTCATTTGTAGATATGGGCACGCGTCTAGATTCACGTTGAACCTCGGGTGGCTATAAAAACAGGCGGGGGGTCTAGCAGGTAGCTGATGGCGGAACGTCCTTCATTTGTTCCCCAGGGAGCGGGTAGTCATTCTTTCGTCTAGCGGTAAGTTCTCGGGCATCGATCTGTCATCCGTCGGGTCGATGGGCTCGTCTCGTAGCAAACTCCCAGTTCTGGTTCACATTCACTGTCGATGGGTCAATCGTCGGGCATCACCTCTTTCCAATATCACTCTTTCAGCTGACTGGGTAGAGCTTTCTTTACGTATCCGGACATTCGGTCATCCTTCTTAGGCCAAACAAAATCTCTGTGTCTAATCTTTATCCCGCTTCTTTTTTATATCTTTCTCTTCTGCCGCTAACTCCTCCTATATTCTCTTGATGGGGTACCTTATTTTTTTTCTGGGAGTATCTACCCCACCTTGCAGAAGGCGTGTCTCATCATATCATTATCACTACTTTTCCCGGGACCGCATTTGAACTATGCCGCTCTCCTCTTACTTCCGACCTCTTATTATTTCGACTAAGTCATCTTTCTTCCCTCTCACATGCCTCCCTATTCACCTTCTTCTTTCCTAAAGACCTATTTTTCTTTTCAAACATTTCCCCCTCTGTAATCTCTTTTCCGTGCGATAATTGCTTCGTTCCACCTGAATCATCTGGCGTCTCCTAATAGCCTTTTTACTCCTTCAAGATCTAGCTATCTTCGCCGCCTATTCACCTCCTGTATCCATCAATATTCTCTTTTATCCTCTTCTATGGACTATTATTTTCCCCAGTTCGCTTCATCTTCCGACATTTTCAAAGGTCCATTCATTATAATTTTTACTCTATATAATGTCACTGTTTAACCGTGACAGATTTCAAGACGAAAACATAGATGTCACGAAGTAACTACACCCAGCGGGGCAACTTTGTGACACATTTTAACTTTAATTTTTCAATGATGATTAAAGAACCGGGTTAGCGCAATACATTACTGCGTAAGGAAATGATATACCAATGTTTTGCATCTGTTCGTTTTGGACTGCTTTTAAAGCTGATCGGCTGGCACAAGAAAAACTTAAAATCCGTTACAAAGTAATCCCATCTTATATATATATATATATATATATATATATATATATATATATATATATATATATATATATATATATATATATATATATATATATATATATATATATATATATATATGTATATATGTATATATATATATATATATATATATATATATATATATATATATATATTTATTTATATGTATATATATATATATATATATATATATATATATATATATATATATATATATATATATATATATATATATATATATATATATATATATATATATATATATATATATAATATTATTGTTAAGAGTAAATAGACTATGTTCTAAGGACAATAGGCATAAGCATATAAAAAGGTTTTGTTAGTAGTGCTAAAACATAATTATTACCCTGATTGTCTTTTCAAGCACATAATTGGTTGATTTAGATTTAATGAATAGCATGTTCTGTTGCTAATAATTAGTAATACAAAACTAAAAGATTAGAGTTAGTAAATAACTACTAAAAAGGAAATAAATACTAGTGTAATTAAAATAATAAATAACTCTTAGTCATAATAATTGTCTAAGTTAACTTAAGTTATTATGTCCTATAAAACAGTATCCTAAGTAAATCTACTAAAGTGATTCCATTGGCTCCATGGTTGCAATGTTTGTGACGTCAGTCTTCTTGCGGTCTCCTAAACTTAACTTTCACTTTGTCTGGCGCTGAGTTTGGTGATCTATGATAAAGCCACTGATTATTCCTTCTTCTTTTTCATATGGATTGTATGGTTACTAAGTATGTTCATTGCTCAGATAATACTTATTAGAAACAATCCATTGGTTTTTAGACAGTATCGGCACCGCTGATGAAAATATACTGTCTAAAACCTATTATTCACTTATATATACATATTTTTCACTTATCTTTTCATGTTTTTGGTTCCTGGCTGTAGTGGTTTATGGCTTATACTGGTTTTTCACTTACAACTTTGTCTAATATATATATATATATATATATATTTATTTATTTATACATATATATAAACAGAAAGTCCACGACTTACGCGGTCTCGTGTAACGTGGACTCGTAGTTACGCGGTTGTACTTTTCTCAAATTTTATAAGATAATAATTTTGAAGAAGAGAGGAGTTTCAATAGAAACGACGGAGAAATTATTGATAAATTTGGATTTAAGATCTCCAACGTAAACGCATACCTTAAACTCTTTTTCTCATACAAGCGAAAGCGTTAAATATTTTCGAAAATTTAGAGCACAAACGCGGTGATGATGTCGATAATTTTAAATTTCGACTTACGCGTATTGCTCTGGAACGATTTAAACACTTAAGTCGAGAACTTACAGTGTGTATATATATATGTGTGTGTGTGTGTGTGTGTTTGTTTATATATATATATCTTTTCACCATATAGCAAACAGATTGTAATCCCTATTTACTGTCGCATTTCGTCAACAGTTCTTAAGTTTATATTGCTTCTCTATTTGGTAAAGTCAGATGAAAATGAGATTTGCACCTAAACAAATGCATAAATTAGTATCGCTTTCTTTTTCAAAAAGTCTCACAACAAGTAATATTATAAGTTTCGGTATCCCACTCGTAGAAATATATTGAAAAAAACACCGTACTCGTTCTGAATTTAGCAAATACCTTCAAAACTTGCCTTGTTCTCTCCGAGGAAATACTGAATCAGATGCGCTATACATACTCTTTCTTTCATTATAGTACACGGATTAGCGAAATAAAACAGGATTTCTAATTTTAATTCTTTCATGTGTTAAATTTCTCCCATTTAGCAACATGCAGAATCAATCGCAGCGGATTCTCACAGACAAAATTAGTGCAATTAATAAACTTAGGTGTTTTTTTCTTGTATATTTCGCATCAGGCATTTTCAACGCAGGAGCACGTTTTGCCTCTTGATTACAAAATTTAATTAATCCTGAATTAATTAACTCTCCTTAAATGATTTTTGTCGCTCAGGAAATACGTTTGAAGTTTATGTTTTTCATTTTTCTCTTCGTTTCGAAGTGCGATTCAGTCGCAATTTGTTAAAAGATTCATTCCGGAAATTAATTATCTCAACTATTTCCGTATTAATTAATATTTATCTTTCTGTTTTCAAAGAATATCAGTTTCATTTATGACTACCGTTTGAACGCAGTTGAGATAAATAACAATGAAATACCCTTTTCTTCAGAAAAGTACGGGCAGAACTTACGTAATACAACTTCATCGTAATTAGGTTTGTCTTAGATGTGCAAAATGACTACTTTTCAAAGTAATGAGATGTGTGAAAGCTGCAAAAGCTTATACATCATCAAGGGCATTTTAAACGGGATAACTCATATAAATGCAACTAGATAATTACAGGTGTGAAACCTAATACAATTCAGAGTATTAACGATGCATTAAATGTATGAAACCGAAAGCATATATTAGTGATTAAAAATGCGATAACGATATAAAACGTAATTAGAGAAGATAAAAGATGTAAAACCTAATACATTCAAAAGTAATAACAGTGAATTAGAGGTAAAAAACCTCATCACAATTAATATATTTAGATATAGCCTACTGCAGCAAGAAGTAATTATAGTTGCATTAAAAATACGAAACCTAATGCTTCTCCATTGTATATATATATATATATATATATATATATATATATATATATAAATATATATAAGGATCAGACTTTGATTATCGTTACAAGAATATTATTTTTTAGGCATCATGTTATCGTAAAGCAAATGGATACTGTCATATTCAGAAATAAATTAGTTAATATTACCTGAAAGCTTCTAGTTAATTTGTCTAGAATTAAACAGAGTGATTATACACACGTACACAGATATATATATATATATATATATATATGTGTGTGTGTGTGTTCGTTCGTGTTCGTTCATTCTTCATGTTTTTAAACATTTAAGAATCAAATTAGCCCAAAAAAGAATATGAAACCTCCTTCATGCATCCTATAATATTTTCATTTAAACTAACACATAACGCATTTTTAAATAATTAATTTTTGCGTAGGAGATACGTAGAAGCTATTATCCACCCGGTTGCGTATAATTCTGCACTAAAACCAGTAAAAATTCAAGTTATTTTTAGGAGTAGATAGCATTAAGAGCGTGAAATTATTTATCAAAATTTAGTTTTTTAATTATACTTCTGAACAAAACCTTAACGTATTTTATTCATTTCTGCCTCTCAGTAATGGGCTAATTCAGTGTCTTTAAGTTAAATATGACGCTTAAAGAATGAGTAACATGTTACAATGTGATTATCACTTATCAAATGATACGTTTTTATTTAATGAAACAGTATTACCCAAAGTGGGCGAAACCACCCCGGGAGAGGGGGCTGGAAAGATCCATGGAGGCGGTTGTAACATTTTGCGCAAATTGGGGGGCGTTGAATAAAGATAAGGGGTAGGTGGAGGCGGTATCACATCGGTTTTGCGATTAGATGCCTTTATATCAGATACAGCACTTGCAGCAGAGAGTAGCTGCTAGCATTACCATGAGAGAGAAAGGGAAATTTATAACAACACTACTGGCTAAGCAAAATAAAATTACATATAAATTGAGTCTAAATTTAGATTATGGTACTTTTGTAAAGTAGATAAATTATTTTTATTAGCCCTTCAAAATGCTTCTAAATTGGGCATTTTGACATCAAGAGATGTATGAGACGTAGCACATAACAAAGAGATGTTTTTTTCACAAGGAACATTCCGTTTCTTGTGAAAACAACTTTTTCTTCCGAAACTTCAGATAAAAAAATAACATCGGATTTCTCATTAGATGCCTTTGTATTAAATACAGTCTCTAGTTGATAGCATTATATACGAAGGGTTCATGTATCTGACACTAGAGGGCTAAAGAACTGCTAATTAGTTAGAAACGGGCAACTGACTTGATTGCGTTGGACATCGTATGATCTGTCGAAACAGGTTACTACGTGACTAGATAACCCGAGAGGATGAATCATATTTAAAAATAACTTTAATGCTTCCTGCACGTGCATTAAGGGACAATTTAGTTATTCAGTTTGCTTATCTCTATATACTATTTGGAAAAAGGGGGCCGTACATTATTGAAAAGATAAATTAGTTTGCTTACACCCAAGTAATTTTAAAGGAAATTAAAAAGAATATATATATATATATATATATATATATATATATATATATATATATATATATATATATATATATATATATATATATATATATATATATATATATATATATATATATATATATATATATATATATATATATATATATATATATATAATTATTAATTACCTCAAATGTCAAATGTATAAAATAAATTGGAGCAAAAAACTTAGTAATAATAGTTATAATGTAGTATACTATAGTACAGAGGTGGGGAACCTTTTTACCATTAGAGGCCACATGTAAATTAGGTAGTAATAAAGGAGACCGCATAAGTTGATGTACCTATAAATGCAACTTTTATGAAATTATTATAGTTAGGTATAGTTTTAACAATTTGGTTCATTATATAGAAGAATAACAAAAAATATTAAGTCCTTATTTGTTTATTATTTGACATAAAAAGTTAAAATATAAAAAATTTTTTATTCACATAAGGGTAAAACTTGTTATAACATTAATCAGTAATTATTTTTTTTTTTATAAAATTATTCGATTCATAGATATTACTGTTATTTTTTATATTTCACTGTTGGTATTTTTATTTATGTAAGCAAGCACACACACAAATATATATATATATATATATATATATATATCTCCAGATTTTTAAATTTGAATAAACAACTACATATTTAAATACCATTTCAAATAAAAATAATAAAGTAGAAGTATTTTTAAATAATTTTAACATTATAAAGAAATACAATAGAAAAATAATAGTATTAAATTATAAATAACTGACATAAAAACAATTAATAAAATAATTTTAAAAACCGAAGTAAAATTTAAGTTAGTGGGATATTTGCATTTGTTTCTTGCTTGAAAGTAATTGAATATTTGGATCAAGCTTCGTAACGCGAAGCCTTAATTGATCCTCTAAATGAGCATCTGTGATTTGCGTTCTTAAACTAGTTTTAATTTTTGTCTTGAGAGAAAATATTGACTCGTAGCAGTAAGCACTTCCAAAGCAGGAAAGTAAACGGCGTACATGCTCTCGTAGGCATGGATATTCAACAGCATTTTTCCATATTTCTATTGGATCCTTTTGATCGTCAAAAGGGCTTCCGTTTTTAAAAGAACAGCATTCCTTTATTTAAATTAAAAACAAAACAGTTCCAAAATAACCCGAACTTAAATCTTCCTGTTACCATTCGTGCAGAAAAATAATACGTTTTAACGTACATGGAGTCAGTCACAACAATAATAGTAAGAAAATAGATTTTGTGTAGAGATCATATAACATGTCTGGTAGTATTGCTAAGAAACTCTGAGCATTAAATTGCATATAAAGTGTAGTTAAAGTATCATACAATCAAGGTAAACGAAGCTCATTTGGAAAAATATACAATTGTAGCGACTTTAGACAGCAATTTCAAAATGTCAAATTTATTTTGGCCGACACTGTACATACATTCATGCCGTTCTTTAATTAATTCCATTGATTTGCAAATTGTTGCAATCTATATAATTAAATATTAATTAATACAAGTGCTAGCTTTTATGAAGGCCGCACAAGAAGATCACGGAGGCCGCATGTGGCCTCAAGGCCGCGTGTTCCCCACCTCTGCTATAGTATAATACTCAAAATATAACGATTAAAACAAAAACATCGAAAATAACACATCAATTGCATGCATGCGCTAATGAAGATTTTATCATACAAAGCAAATATAATTAAATTAATTATATTTAATTATTTATATTTATATATTTAACTGATGCTACTTGTTTTAACTCTAGCCAATACTAAAATTTATTCGTCACAATTAGCATATCCTTGTCACGAATAAATTCAACAATACCATATCAATGACGCTTCTATCAAATCTGCTTCGCTCTAATTTAGATATGTTCCTTGTACTGGTGCCCAATTTCATGTATCAAATCGAACTGCTATTTATAGGACATGTTCGACGGAATTAATGAAAGGAGAGTGTAATGCAATGAATTGAATTTCGATGACAACGTTCCATGATCTTTGCGTAATTGTTTGAGATCACATAAACTATTTGAAGGTTGTTTCATGAAAATAATTCAAAGGTATAAGTACCCGCATAAGCGGAAAATGAAAATATGCTGTTAATTAGATACGATACGTCTTCCGTTATTTATTTAATTTAAAAAAGTAAACCGTATCCTTTGACATTTCTATTTAAAGTAACAGATAATGTATTTTTAAATAATTAATATTTGCGTATGAGATTCGTAGCAGATATGTATGTGGTTTTGCCGAAAGACAAAAAAAAATAGTAGAAATACAAGTTATTTTTAGGAGTCGATAGCATTAAAAGCTTAAAATTATTTGTTAAATATTAGTTCGTTAATGATAAAATGAATAATTAAGCTTCCCGGTGGTTCTACAGCGTGACTTAAAGAATAGTAAATAAATAATTTTAAATTAAAAAATTCACTATGGAGATTTTAGATGGAGGCTTAAGAGTTCTTTTACATTTTGCCTTGAAATTTCTACTTTGATTTAAAGCTCATGTTCGTTAATAAATAACTGTTTATACTAAAGATTAAATTGGAACTCTTATTTCATGAAAGATTTAGTAAATTTACCATTATTTATATATATACATATATATATATATATATATATATATATATATATACATATATATATACATACATATATATATATATATATATATTTATAACTTTACCTATAAACGGCATCCTACGGCACAAACGGGTGAACGGAATGCAACGAAATTTTGTATATGGGCTATACACGAGATGCGCGCACGGAATTTCGAAAAAAAAAATAGTTCTAAAATGTCCCCCAGAGGGCGCCTTTTCGGGAAAAACCTGAAATTTAACACAATAAACGACCAAAACGCAATACAGAAACGCTATTAACATTTATTGACTAGTTTCTGATCACCTTGTCGTCGAACCACATTAAGTAAAGGTAAGGGAGAAACAAAAACAGTTCAGTTTGCAGAAACAAGAACAGATTAGGGTGAAATTGCACAAGAGCAGCAGTTGCTAATCGTGTCCAGGACGATTTAAGAACTGCACCACGTGACCACCTTCATTCACCTGCAAAATTTCAAGTCGATGGACAGTGTGTTGAACAGCAGATCGTAACTCATCAGTTGTAAGGCTTCGCTCATGAAGCGTTATGGAGTTCTTTCAGTCATTCAATGTCGCAATACCTCCACGATACACCAGACTTGAAATTTTGCAGGTTTATGAAGGTGGTCACGTGGAGCAGCTTTCCCTACATCATCCTGGACACGATTAACAACTGCTCCTCTTGAGCAATTTCGTTCTAATCTGTTCTTGTTTCTGCAAACTGAACTGTTTTTGTTTCTCCCTTACCTTTACTTAATGTGGATCGATGACAAGGTGATCAGAAACTAGTCAATAAATGTTAATATTGTTTCTGTATTCCGTTTTGATCGTTTATTGTGTTAAATTTCATGTTTTTCCCGAAAAGGCGCCCTCTGGTGGATATTTTGAAACAAAATGTTTTCTTTCGAAATTCCGTGAGCGCATCTCATGTATAGCCCATACACAAAATTTCATCCGTTGGCGCTGTAGGATGCCGTGTATAGGGGACGTTTAATTATAACCACCCGGTATATATATATATATATATATATATATATATATATATATATATATACAATATATATATACAATATATATATATATATATATATATATATATATATAAATAAACCAGAGTGTCTCTATGCATGTATGTAACGTATACAAATCTACATTTCTTGACGAATCTGATTGAAACTTCGTATACTTATGTTTTGAAGCCTGGAGATAATTCTAATACAAGTTTGGAAGCTTTAAAATGCTTATATATAAATACAGTTTTTAAATAATATTTAATCTCAAGGCGTTGGAATCAATCATTCATAAAAACTGCGCATGCGCACCTAGATGTTACAAGGTAAATAAACGCATTGAATATTGTTAATTAGTAGTTGTTTGGTGTTATTTAAAGTTAATTTTCTTATATTACTCCTTTTATTTTATTTTCATTAATCCTTTTTTACTTGGTTAATTTTCAGTATACGGATTACCGTTAAAACTCTTTACCGTTGAAACCCCTATGTGACTTGGTAACTTGCGATTATTTACTTTCTGAAATTTGGTTATTAAGTATTTTACATATTGTGTTTGTACTTCAGAATGTTTAGTATACTATATTTTATATTGTTATTAATTTTATAATTCACGGTGTACTTTTAAAAGCATAAAAATTAGTATATCTTAACTAAAAAGAATCAGTCTAAACTTAAGCACAGTTTTGTTATTTATTTACGGTTAACTATGTTTGTGTTTAGCTATTCCATTTCTTTGTTTTAAAAAATGATTATTTAAAGGGTTTTTTTGGTGTTTTATGGTAAAATAGCACCTAAAAATTAAAAAAAGGAACAAAAACTTACCTGTAAATAGCATACTTTTTCTATAAATTGGTCAATTTGAAGTAATTTTTATTGAAATTTAGCTAAAATGCCTATAACTGCATAAAAATCTTAATGCTACTATTTTAATTTCCTTCTCACACATGATACATATGACAGTTATATTCAAAATGACCTACAATCTTAAGAGAAAATTTTAAAATGCAAAAATAATACACGCAATTTTATGTTCCAATATGAAAATTTTCCTCGATTCATCATTCCTTTCCTTATAAAAACAGCCCCAAATAAAAAACTATTTATTATACACCAATTATTGTGCCTTATTTCATTAACAATAGCATCTAAAATATTTTCTGAAAATTTTATCAAATTATATACATTATTATGTGAGATATCATGATAACCGTAGAGAAGGTAAGTTTTTGTTCCTTTTATTAATTTTTAAGTGCTATTTTACCATAAAAGACCAAAAGAATCTTTAAAAAATTATTTTTTAAAAAAAATTGACTCCGAACGTAGAATATTAATCTTAAATTTAGCTAAATCCTAAAATCCTAATATCCCTATCCCCTCTCCTCAAAATCCTAATGCTAATATTTTAATTTCCTTCTCACGCATGATACATATGACAGTTATCTTCAAAATGACCTACAATCTAAGAGAAAACTTTAAAATTCAAAAATAATACACGCAATTTTATGTTCTAATATGAAAATTTTCCCCGATTAGTCATTCCTTTCCTAATAAAAACAGCCCAAAATAAAAAAAACTACAATTATATCACAGAAATATTGCAAAGAGTTGTAGACAGAAGCATAAAAAGAAAGAATATTCAAATAAATAGTGCTATTTTACCATAAAAGACAAAAAAAATCTTTTAAAAAAATTTTTTTTTTTGAAAAATTGACTCTGTAGAATATTAATCTGAAATTTAGCTAAAACGCCTATCACTCTCCACAAAATCCTAATGCTGAGATTTTAATTTTCTTCTCACATATGATACATATGAAAGTTATCATCAAAATGGCCTACAATCTAAGAGAAAATTTTAAAATGCAAAAATAATACACGTAATTTTATGTTCTAATATGAATATTTTCCCCAATTCGTCATTCCTTTCCTTATAAAAACAACCCAAAATAAAAAACTACAATTATATCACAGAAATATTTCAAAGAGTTGTAGACAGAAGCATAAAAAGAAAGAATATTCAAATAAAGTAACTAAATTAAACAAAATATGACAGATAGTTCAAATTCCACTTCACTATCCCATTGAAATAATATTTAATGGAATAATAACTATTAATTTATGAAAAATTAGAAAATTAACTAAATGTAAAATAGAAAAGTAAATATAACATAATTATATTTCACTGCCCTTCAAAAATAACCAATTATAACACAATTTCCTTAGAAATACAAAAACAAACAAAAGTGAAAACAGTATGTGACTATCACAGAAATATTCCAGAGTTTCAACAGTAATCCGTATATTGGGAATTAACCCAGTAGAAAAGGATTAATGAAAAAAAGAAAACTAAAGGAGTAATATTAGAAAATTAACTTTAAATAACTCCAAATAACTACGAAATAACAAATCCATGCGTTCACTTACCTTGGACATCTAGAATTAACATATATTGGGTGCGCATGCGAATTTCTTATGAATGATTGATTCCACCGTCTGGAGATGAAATATTATTTAAAAACTGTATTTATTTAGAATTATTTTAAAGCTTCCAAACTTATCTTAGAATTAATTATCTTAAGGCTTCAAAACATAAGTATACCAAGTTTCAACCAGATTCGTCAAGAAATGTAGATTTGTATACGTTACATACATACATAGACACTTTGCTTTATTTATATAGATAGATATATGTTTTGCCCCGTAAAATAGAAATTTATTTATTGTATTATTTTAGTCCTTTTTGTTAAAAAAAATTTTAAAAGCTGAATGCTTCAAAGGAAATATATTTTTCAAAATATTAATATGTTTACATTCGAATCCTTTTAAGTTAGATTCTCCTCATGGTTCCAATTCTTTAAAAATGTGTCCAACTTATAGATTTCGTTATGCATTATTGGTACTATAGCTTTTTGCTATAAATGTCTTGAACTCGGAACAATATCCACCCTCCTGGAAATAATATTTAATATGTAATAACTATTTTTTTACATTATAATATACTTAACTGGTTTAATATTGTCAAATGATTAACATATTTCATTTTAATGTAACTAAATATAGTCTAATTTTTTATATTATTAGTTTCACTTTTCATTTCCTTAAATTCAAGTTGAATACATTTAAAATTAATGCATCTTCCCCTCAAAAAAAGCGGAGAATAGAATAAACAAACTGAAAAACTTTGCTCACTATATTTATATATGTTTAATCATACGTTGCTCTTACGTTTAGCTTCATCTCTATATTTTGACCCTTTGAACATAAGGATTATATTAATGAATGTGTGAAAAATAACATGTTTGGTTATATTAGTCGTTTGAAAACAACTGATCTTGCATTTATGGTGCGTGGAGCCCTAATTGCAGATTTCTATTAATTTTTACGTTTGTCAGTGGCTTCTACCTATACTTTAATTTTTTTCTTTTCTAAAGAATCTTGCATTTATGGTGCGTGGAACTTCTAATTGCAGATTTCTATTAATTTTTTTGTTTGTCAATGCCTTCTAGCTATACTTTAATATTTTTGCTACAAAATCTTGCATTTATGGAGACATTTATTATGCAGATATTAATTATGGAGATGTTTATTGCTACAGAATCGTGCATTTATGGTGTGTGGAGCCCTAATTGCTAACCCGCGGGTCGCATGCGGCCCAAAGCAAGTGTTAGTGAGGCCCAGAGTGTTAGTGAGAGAGAGCTCAAAGCGAAAAAAAAATTAACAGCCTGCCTTGATATAAAAAGTAATGCGAAAAAGGAAAAAAATGGACCATGTTATGCAAATCATCTTCAAAATGGTGAATTTTATGAAGGCTGGGGATTGATTCATAGCCAGTTTCAGGAATTTCTTAAAAGCTTGGATGCTGAATATGGCAATACTTTTAAGAAATAAGGTAGCTCAGTGGAGAAAATATTAAAAATGTTTTATAGCCTACTTGATGATATCAAATTGTTTATGACATTGAAAAGTAATCTGTGCCAGAACTTGATAACTGGCTTGCAGATTTTGATAGATCTGAATGCCCATTTAAATGACTCAAACACCCGTCACTTCATGGATTTTACTTCAGTGCAAAATCCATGAAGTTGAAATTATGGCAAGCCAAGTTAAATGTTAAAAATTTTTTGCGTTTCGAGACGCTGACCAAGCACAATTCTAAAAATGTTACAAAATACGCAGCCCTACTTTCCGATTTAGTACAAGAATTTAAAATTGATTTCAGGACTTTGGGGAAAATAAACAATTTTTTTTTTTGCATGTTTTCTACTCTATTTGCAGTCGATATAGATATAATGCTAGCAAATTGTCAAATGGAATGCATAGAGTTGCAATCTGACATCTAACTTAAAGAGAAATTCAATCGAGTCTCTTTGTTGTACTCATAAATCATACCTGACCAGATATAAATTTCCTTCACTGCATAGTCAAGCGTTATTCTGGTCATCAACGTTTGGAAGCACGTACATCTGTGAACAACTATTTTCAAGAGTGAAGCACACTAAGAGTCCAATTAGAACCAAAATTTATTCGTTGTTTTTTAGTATTGATGTGTATGACATTTCCCATCCCTTTTTTATACTATGTTATTTATACTGTGTTTAATTTTTCATGCAGAGTTCACAAGGCAAAAGATAATTTGACATTTTTACTTTTCAGCTTTTAGTGATGAAAGGCTGAATCTATCTAAATACTGAGATGTGTATAACATTTCGCATGTTTTTTTCTTATGTTATTTATACTGTGTTTAGTTTTTAAGTTGACTTTGGATAACAAACATTCATATTGAACCCCGAATCAACAAATGAGAAACATAGTTTATGAAGGTACTTGAGGTAATATTTGGATCAGCTTAATTTAACACAGATTTATATGGAGTTTAATAAGGACAGGATGTTTCTATTATTGCTACAGAATCTTGCATTTATGGTGCGTGTAGCCCAAATTGCAGATTTCTGTTAATTTTTTTATCAGTCAGTGCCTTTAACCAATACTTTAATACTTTATATATTTTTTTGGCTACAGAATCCTGCATTTATGGAGGTATTTATAAGGACAATTAGACATTTTTACTTTTAATCTTTTAGTGATTTATTATTAATGTATATATTTTATGATATTTATACTGTTATTAAATCTATGTTATTTATACTGTGTTTAGTTTTTAAATTAATTTTTGTTAACAAACATTAGACAATTTGACATTTTTAATTTAAACTGGAAAAATGAAAGGCTGAATCTACTAAAATTCTGAGATGTGTATAACATTTCACATGTTTTTTTTTAATGTTATTTATGCTGTGTTTACTTTTTTAAACAATTTTGTTTAACAAACATTCGACAAAATGACATTTTTACTTTTCAGCTTTACTTTTTAAAACTCTTACCTTTCCAAGAGACAATTTGACATTTTTTCCTTTTCAGCTTTTAGTGGTTTATTATAAATGTATATATTTTATGTTTTACTTTTCAGCTTCTTCTGCTCGAAAGATGAAACGTTAAATCTAGATGAATTCTGAGGAGTTAATTATAAATTTATATATTTTTATATTGGATTTTTTTGTATTATTTGGGTGTATAACATTTCACATGCTTATTTTTCTATGTTATTTATACTGTGTTTAGTTTTTAAATTGATTTTGGTTAACAAACATTCGACAAATTGACATTTTTACTTTTCAGCTTTACTTTCCAAAAGACAATTTGACATTTTTCCTTTTCAACTTTTAGTGGTTTATTATAAATGTATGTATATTTTATGTTTTACTTATCAGCTTCTTTTGCTCCAAAGATAGAAGGTTAAATCTTGCTAAATTGTTTAGATTTTAAATTGATTTTGGTTAACAAACATTCCACAATTTGACATTTTTACTTTACAGCTTTTAGTGGTACAATGATGAAAGACTGCATCTACCAAAATACTGAGATATGTATAACATTTCACATGCTTTTGTTTTTTTTGGCTATGTAATTTATACTGTGTTAAGTTTTTAAATTGATTTTCGTTAACAAACCTTCTTAAAATTCCTGGCAACGCCGGGTACTTCAGCTAATATATATATATA
The DNA here is from genome assembly GCA_907164885.2 of Dolomedes plantarius. Classification (NCBI taxonomy): domain Eukaryota; kingdom Metazoa; phylum Arthropoda; class Arachnida; order Araneae; family Dolomedidae; genus Dolomedes; species Dolomedes plantarius. The sequence goes on along the minus strand of OU015499.1, from coordinate 44,761,136 downwards.
TATATATATATATATATATATATATATATATATATATATATATATATATATATATATATATATATATATATATATATATATATATATATATATATATATATATATATATCTGGGATTTGGTACAAGAAGTGCCTCAGTCAGTTTTTTCCAAGATTACTTTGTTTGCATATATATCTTTAAAAAAATATTATTTTCAATGTAAGAAATACCCAATTCTGTACAATGGTTTAAAAAACACTTTTAAAGCATCGGACAGAATTGGGTACTTCTTACATTGAATTATTATTTTTTTTAAGAGACAAAAGCAAACAAAGTAATCTTGGAGAAAACTGACTTAGACACTTCCTTTACCAAGCCACAGATATATATATATATATATATATATATATATATATATATATATATATATATATACAGTCAAGGGCGCACCCAGGATTTTTTCTTGGGGGGGGGCGGCGAGATGAACGAATAAAAATATTTATATGCATGGGGGGGGGGGGCTGAGATGAAAAGACACAAATATTTATAATGCAAAATGAATATTCATAATGCAATTTCTATTTCTTGGGAGGGCAGGGCCCTTTGCCCCTCCCCCTGGGTGCGCCACTGTATACAGTGGAATCTCGATCTATCGTTTTTGAAGGCACCGACTGAACTGAATGATAAATGCGGGGAAACGATAGATGCAGGTTCATAACAAAGAAATATGATCATCGGGGCTGGGCGAAATAAATGACACATACGTGTCGACGATCGATCGAGATTCTACTGTATATATATATATATATATATATATCAAGGTGCTTACACCGCGTTCTATTTTATCTACTACACTTAGCGGCAGTCGTTAAACACAGCAGGCTTGTGTTAAAGAAACACTATTTAAATAACAACCAAGACCTTTTTTAATTAACATTAATTAATTACCCCCATCAACCCAGCAAAATCACCATTATCTCTCAGCTGCGAAAAACAACCTACTTCCTGAATTGGAAACGCTAGATTTTCTAATAGTAAATTACCTTTCGACTCTAATTTGCCTAATTTTAACACTGATCAATGTATTTAAATATAATTTACGTTCTGGATATTATACATACACACACACACACATATATACACTCATGGACAAAAAAATTAGCGCACCAAGAAGGAGTCGTCAAAATGAAACGAAATTTTACATACGTAATGACTACTTTGATATAAGTAAATGATAAGAAAATGAAAGAAAAAGGATAATTTATTTCAGAGAAAAAGACAAAAGAACGGAGGAGTTAATACTCCGTTGGACCCCCTCTAGCGCGAATGCACGATGCGATACGATCGGGCATTGAGTCACACAAGTTCTGTATGATGTCTTGAGACATTTCGTTCCATATTTGCTGTAACCTTGCCTCTAGTTCGTTCAAACTCGTGGGATGCCCAACTCTTCGTCCCAAATGATCCCAGATATGCTCGACTGGAGACAAATCTGGGGATCGGGCAGGCCAAGGAAGGGTAGTAACAGTGCGGAGACAGTCTTGTGACCCTTGCCGTATGAGGCCGAGCATTGTCTTGTTGAAAAATGGCTCCTGGGAGCAGCTGCATGAGTGGCAACACATGTGGTTGCAGGATTTCATGAACATACCGCTTGGCTGTCATGGTGCCACGGAACAATACTAGGGGTGACCGTGTATTGTAGGCAATGGCACCCCATACCATCACACCAGCTGTGGAAGCGATGTGTCGCTGTACAGCAAAAGCAGGATTGAAGCGTTCACCACGGGCTCTCCACACACGAACACGATTGTCATCACTGCCGAGATTGAATCTGGATTCTTCGCTAAAGACGACCTGGTTCCATTCCGCTGCAGTCCAGTTTCCTCGTGCGCGGCAAAATTCCAAACGGAGGCGTCGACGGGTGGATGTCAAGGGCAGCACACGTAATGGGCGCCGCGATACCAACTGTCCTTCAGCCAGACGTCTTCGTAAAGTTCGAGAAGCCACAGAAGCCCCTAGTGAAGGTGCTAACTGTGCCTGGATGGCGGCCGATGAAGCAGTTGGCTGTACGCGTGCATTTCTTACGATGTGGCGGTCTTCTCGACGACTGGTCTGTCGAGGGCGTCCTGAGCCTGGTCTTCGTGTACATGACATCCCTCGGGTCCACTGGTCCCAACACCTCCTCACAACACAATCAGAGAGGCCTAATTGACGAGATACTCGCCTAGCTGACCACCCAGCTTCCATCATCCCGACGATTCTCCCCCTCTCAAACTGCGACAACTGCTTATATTGTCTTCGAACACGGCGTAATGGCATGTCTATCTCAGCTCTTCCTTTGTAAATGATTCAGCACACTCAAACAAGCTTTGGTTACCTGTTTTATACTCCACAGAGTACGATGTTCAACGCCCTCTACCGGCTATACGTAATGCGCAATCACGCTGCATTTCTAATCATTTGCATATCTCCCCGACATGTACCTTCATTGCAAGTTTCGTTACGATCCCGCAATTATTTCTTGGTGCGCTAATTTTTTGTCCATGAGTGTATATCTCTATATATAAAACAGTTCCGTAACTGACTCATTCATTCATTCATTCATTCACTCACTGACTGACATACAACGCACAGACCAAACCGCTGGACCTAAAGGGCTGAAATTTTGCATGGCGATTCTTCTAATAGTGTAGGGGTGCACTAAGAAAGATTTTTCAAAAATTCTTCTTAGATTTTTTTAAATTAAATTTTTAAGCTGTTTTTTAGACTTTTTTTACGTTTGCATTTAAAGTAATACATTGATGGTTATATAATTTATATCACGAGAAAGATCATAAAAATTCCTTCAAAATGAAATATTTTTCGAATTTTTACCTCCATTTCCTGATTTTTGGTGAATTTTTAAAGATTAAATTTTAGAATTTAATTTATTAAATGCCGATCACGTGATTTCTTTTTCTGGTACTTTAAATAAATTTATCGTCACGTGCATAACAACTAAATAAACAAAAAATATTTTTTTCCTTGCTAATGCGGCAGACGATTGGACATTATCCAAAAAAATATTAAAATACAGTAAAAGAAATGTTCTACAAACTGTACTATATTAACTGTACTATATTCTTTAGTATTCTTTATATTAGATTTAATTTGAATATTTTCTTCTATATTATTTTATCGATAAAATTATCCTTTACGATTTTCTTATAAATATATATATATATATATATATATATATATATATATATATATATATATATATATATATATATATATATTACATCAATTGTATACATTGATAGTCGTATTTATCATATAATAATAATAATATATATATATATATATATATATATATATATATATATATATATATATATTTGGCATGAATTGCATACATTGACCGTTGTATTTAATTTGAATGTACTCCGTAGCGAAGTACGGGTTTTCAGCTAGTACATATATATATATCCCTTTCACTCCCAGTGATGCCAATTGGAATCATGATATTCAGAATTTTTTTTCTCAGCCGCCAGAACTGCCACTGATATCAAATAAATTTTATTGAAATATTTGTACATTTTTGTATTCAAAATTATTTTTTCCTTTACCCTATACTTGGCAGCACTATTCCAGTAAAGGAAGAAATATTTGATGTTTGAGTGTCAACTGAAATCTAAAAACACGTTAAAATCAATTTCATTTTAGATGCAATTAAAAAAATAATAATGTTTAAATTAGCCTCTTATCATTTTTAAATAAGTGTAAAAATCATATTTTGGCAATTTTTTTAAATAAATTATCCGAAATATTTGTTGCATATTTTTTCAAAAACGAGTGATTCCAAATGGCATCACTGGGAGTTATCAATGGGGTGCGCAACTCAACACCTCCAAACGTTTATTTACGATTGCTAGCGGTTGTAGCACATGGTTGTACCAAATTTGAATACTTGAATAGTATTAATTGAATATAAGTATACTTCTACTGATTTGCTTCAAAATCTTTTAACATGCCAAAAAGAAAATCGGAATTTTTATCGATAGATTGCCCATTGTTGATGTCAGATCGCCCATTGCTGATGTCAGATTTGACAATTTAGGCCACTGGCCTCTTCCTATAGAAGGATAAAGAAGCTGTAAATTGTGTATCAAATCGTACACCAGAACAATGTGTGAAAAATGCAATGTGTCACTTTGCCTTAACAAAATTAATAATTGTTTTAAAAAATTTCATGTAAAATAAATTTAAATAATTATTAAAATACATTGTTAAAATTCATTAAAATATATTTTTTATTCATTAAAATATATTATTTGCTTCAGACACATGTATAGATCAAAATACATTAAAATATTTAATTTTTTCCACCTACCATCAACTCCCAATGATTCCAAATGGCATCAACTCTATTTTTAACTCAAGCACTACTTAATTCCCAATGATGCCATTTGGAATAATTTAAAATTTTGATTAAATAATTAAAAAAATTTTTTTTTCTTTCTGTTCTTTTATACTGGACATAAAATGAGTTCCTTTCAGGAATTTCATATTTTTAGAATGAGTAATAAACTTTTGGGACTGAAACGGATATATATATATATATATATATATGCTACTTTTTTAACTCTAGTAAGATTTAAACTTATTCTACACAGATTATTGATTAATGCACATTAAATTCAATTATACAATGTGTGTAATGTTTGTAACAAATTTCATTCTCTGTAAACTGGATATGAGACTTGCAATGATGCCCAGTTTCATGTATGAAATCTAACTGCAATTTATAGGATTTGTGTAAAGCAATTAACGAAATGAGAGCTGTATTGAGAATGAAGCTGTAATGCAATGAAATGAATATCGTAGTCAATGGTATATGATCCTTGCATAATTGTTTGAGTTCATATAAAATATTCCGAGCTAATTTTATGAAAATAATGATATTAGTGCCCGCATAATCAGGAAAATAAAATATGCTGTTTGTTAGATATGATATATCTTCCATTATTTATTTCAATAATAAAAAAGTTATCTGAAGTCTGTAAATGATTAGAATTAACGACCGCATCTCTCGCGCTGCGTTGATTGATTTTTGTTCTCTCTCGTTAATGACAAAGTATGATGGAAACGGTATTTAAACCACTTCGTCAAACCTAGCCGATAATCTAATTTAGAAGGATATATCGGTCATCATCCTTACAAAAGTTTTTAAAATAAATCTTTAGAAAAAAATTGTACTCTATTTATGGGGAAAAAATGAACAGAAATTACCAATCCCCGTAATATATGCTTTAAAGAGAACCTACTCTTAATTTGTAATCGATATAGTAAAGAAAAAGAGAAAATGTTTGATGATCCAAATGACTAGAAGGATTTAAAGTCTCTAACAATAAATATTAATGATGAAAACAAATATTAGTTCAGAACAAATTTGCCCGTATTAGTTAGATAATACATTAATATCAGTTTTTAAAAAACGATAAATTAGGGCAGACACTTTACAGATTACTGTATGAGAAATCTTTATCTTAAAGTTCTTGAAGCAGCTGATATTTATAGCATATTCCGAAGCTGCTGCCATGCAGTTCGGCAAGTTACCCAAACTATTTAGATAATAAACCAAGGGGAATCTGCTATTCTGTAACGATGACTTAACGCACGACGTTGTATGTCCCCAGTTTGATAAATATCGATTTGAAATTTCATAATGCTACAACAATTTACAGCTCATTAGTCAATGTTAATCATTCTATCTGCATCACTAAGATTATAAATAAGAGGATATCTGTTACTGTTTTTCGATGACGATTACACAAATGTTGTACGTCCAAAATTAATCAGTTCCGTGAATTTCAATTTGGATGTTGCAACTATTTACAGCTTATTACTGAGCTACAGATAATGTTGAGCTTGACATCCTTACTACTGAGATTATATATTTAAGGATTTGTAACCGTTACTATTTGCCGATGGCTTAATACCCAAAAGGTCTAACTCTACATTCCATGAGTTTCATGAATCATGATTTGGAAGTAATGCTACAACAATTTACAGCTTATTTCTGAGCTACAGCTATTGTTGAGTATGCTATCCGTACACACACACACACACACACATTATATATATATATATAATATGTTTGTGTGTGTGTATATGTATAAATTATTAAGCAAGCTGTTAAAACTAGTAAATTATTTTTTTTCAGAACAGTACGTTTTTATGTAGTAGAAATAATGCAGCGAGGTAGAGGTTGTTAATTTATAAAGAGTTGTTTCTCCTGATAAAAAGAATATCAGTTCCTCGTCACAGACTGCAATGTTTAAGTATCACACTTGTTCGATTTCTCCTGCCTATATTTCGTCACGGTTTCAGTGACTCAGAAGTGTCAATGAATATTTCAGAAAAAGACTTCCTACCCACTTCTCACTCTTTTATGCGTTTGAAACTTTTTTTCCCTTTATCTAGACTTCAGAATTGTCTTACTGGCGAAATATGTGAAAGGCATATAAGACTTCACACGCATCAGAATTTCCTTTCACGTCTTTGAACGGAAAGTTCAAGATCAATGGTTTGGAATACTGATGTGCATTTGCAGTTACTCGATTTAAATCTCTTGCGAGATTGAAAAGTACATGAAGACTCACGGATGTTGCCTTGAATGTTTTCGAACTGTTAGAAGAGTAAAATTAAGACTGAAGCTTCTCCACCCTGATAGTTTGAAAATGCATATTTTGTTGAAGGAACGTTTACTATCTATAATTTTACCTACACATTATATTAGCTTTTTGTTATATATATATATATATATAATATTAAAAACTAGTAATTTCTTAATTCAACACTCTTAACATTTAAAAACTATTAATTCCTCACTTTACTATTCAAAATTACAAACCCTTTTTTAATCCCTTAAGTTATTTAATTCCCTTTGGGCATTCGCGTTAAATTACTTTATTACAGCCTTAGGCAATATCATTAAAGATGGCTGTCTTTTTTAACTAAAGGGAAGCGGCGCGGCGTCAGTACAAATTTAAATCCGTTCTGCACATCAACAACAACTTTAAACCAATCAACTATTAAGACACACCCTTTAATCACGTGATGGGGTGAAGTTTATATAACTCGTGACGTCCAAAACTAGGACGGATTCCTGTACTTTCTCTTGCTGTATTCATACCGACGGAGCGGTCGGTGATCTCAATAAACATGTAGTTCGTGAAAGTTGTGTTATTATTTGTGACCGAGGATTGAGATGAAATGCGGGAACGGATTTAAACATTTGTGATGCACGGCCGGGCGACAAGTCATCGATGTTAACCTTAATTAGATATGACACTCAGCCCTTCATTCGTCGGCCCGCGCCCGTGTCGTTACATATATATATATATATATATATATATATATATATATATATATATATATATATATATATATATATATATATATATATATATAATTTTAATATTTTACCTTTTCATGTAGTATCATTTTTTCTCAGGCGTTGAAACTAATTAATTACCGATAGCATAACTACATTGACTTACATTTTTTTTCAATTGCCTGCCGCGTTGTAGAATATATTTATAACATACTTATTTGTAGAAAAACTTTAAAGAATCCATTTAAACCTTGGTAAATACTCACCGCCATTCAAACGTATTGCTGGAAAATAAAGTAAAAAGGGTTTTATTTTACGGCTGCATATCTTCATAACTGCACACCTTTGAATATTTCAGATCCCACTTCAACCCAAGCAAAAGAGAGCTGACAAGGATTCGCCTCGAGCTTTCCCCAATACTTCAATTCATCGTCATGTACATTTCTCCCTGTAAAGATAAAAGGATACTGAGAATATGTTGTCCTTCCAATATTTCCAGATGTATCTAAGAATACTCACTCAGCATGCCTTCTCTTCCCTCAGTGATTTGAGAGTACTTTGCTATGTATCGGAAATGGATATAAGGGGAAATGCAATATGTGAAATTCATATGACTAATGTTATATGCAATAGAATTTTCCTTTACGTCTTAGATATTTAACATTTAATGTCTTCGGATGGACAGTATCGCCTATGGGGAATACTGGTATCAAGTGAAATGGTATTTTAAGTTGATTTTAACAAACTTTGATATGTGATCTGTCTCCATATGCTTTGAGTAGGGATTCATAATCTTTAAATGTTTGCGGAACCCTTGGAAATTAGATTAGAAACTTCGAACACCCTCGCTAGAATGTTAGCTTTGTTTTAAATTATTTAATTAATAAATCAAAATGGAATATATTTCAGGAAATTCTTAAATTCAAGTGCAAGCAAATACTTACTGCATCGCTGATTTTATTTTTTATTAAATGATATAAGTAACAAACACCAGAATATTATATATTAATATAGTTTCAAAAATAGCTGTGGGATTCAGTATAGTATATATATATATATATATATATATATATGTATTTAATAATCCTAATAAATTTCGTAATGCTAAAATACAACTTTACCCCTTAATTGCCCGAAATAGTAAATTGAACTTTAGTAACAAAATGCTCATTTATAAATCTTTTTTAAGACCCTTACTTACGTATGCTGGACCAGTTTGGTCGAATGCAACGGATTCCAACATTCAAATTCTGGCTGTTGCTCAAAGCATGACTATTCGGCAAATCACTAACTCCCCATGGTATTTTCGCAATGTTGACATTTATAGGGAGATAAATCTCCCCACCATTCAAAATTATCTTCAAAATCTTGCTATTAACTTCCATAAAGATTTACCAAATGATCTTATTAAAAATCTTGCGAATTACGACCCTGCTCACCCAGCTTACAAGAAACGACCCCGTGTCATTCTTGTTCGTAACTTTTAATTGTTTGTCCTCTTCTTTGTTCACTCAGTCTCTTTTTACCCCATGTTTTAGCTTTACTTGTATTATCAGAGCTTTTTGTTTTCCCCACTTTCTATTTTTCTTCCTAGTTTCGTTTTTTATTGTTCACTGAAGTTTTATGCATTGCTATATCATCCTACAGTGGAAGGCCCGGCCCATGTACCGTAGTTACAACTGCTCTTCCTGGAGTATATATATATATATATATATATATATATATATATATATATATATATATATATATATATATATATATATATATATATATATATATATATATATATATATATGATGCTAGAAGCATAAACTATATTTAATTATATTAATTAGCGTTAAACGGAAATTTTCTATTTAAGTCCTAGTGTGTTTTCCAATTTAGAAATTAGATTGTTTTTTGCAACGGAGAGTTCAGGGTTATCGAATTGCTCGCACGCGCTGTATGATGCAGTCGTCGAATGTTCGAGAGAAGGGGCTTGGGATGATCACCCAAGCTTTTGCATCACGCGTGAGAAAGAACAAAGGGTAGTTTAGGGATATCTTTGACTGACATAGGACGTGCGATTTTCCCGCTCGAGTGATTCAGTCGAATTGGCGGACCGGGCTGGTTAATTAATATTTTAATAAACGCCAAGGCATCGATATGGAGTTCTTGTAATCTCTGAGTCTTCACTTTTATATTTTTCTCCTGCACAGTGGACTTATCTACAATTATTCTGCAGCTGCGTCGCAGTCGCGACACACACACACACACACACACATATATATATATTAAACTTCCCTTTGGCAGCCAGTCATGGTTCCGAAAATAGTGGCTGTGGAAAGGGGTATCTTACATAAAATTGGCTCTATGGAGTCTTTAATTGGTTCTAAACCAGTGTTTCCCAACCTGGGGGTCGCCACCCTTTAGCCCTCTCAGGGGCAACAACCCCCCTCCGTTTGCACGGTGCAGATTTTTCCCCCGATTTTTTTAACCTGAAGAATCTTGAAAAATTTTCCAATTAAAGGTTTCAAAATGTTTTTACATCTTTAAACTGATAACAGATGGCAGTACTAGCCATTTTTCTGCTCATTTAACTGGAATACATTGAATGTGAGTGAAAAAAAGATTAGATTTAGGCGTTTGCACTGTGCAAACGGTGCCCCTCAAAGGGTTAGGGAGTCGCGAAAGGTTTTCTGGGAGGTCGGCACGGCTTTGTTGAATTAAAGTAACTTTTTTTGCTAATTTCACCGAAAAAAGTTTCCAATATTTATTTCCCATTGTTAATAAGACAATGAAGAATACCTAAGAGGTATTAATTATCTACTGTACACAATTTATAGTCCGGAAAACAAGTAGCGATGCTAAAGACACACCGTGTATTAACAGTAAAAGGCTTCTACTGTAGTATTTTACAAGTTTTGATTTTTACAATTTTGTTGTTGGTGTTCAGTTTCGTAGATAATGTTATTGATAGTAATCAATATAATAAAATTTCTTTCCATAGCTTTCTGAAGTAACATTTGGGAATATTCGATGTTTCCACATTCTGATCATATTTGTTTGCTTAAAAATTCAGATTGTTTTTAGATTTTATATTGTTGAAGTCACTTTTAATTCACTTTAAGTGAAATACTAATTTGATTTTCCACATTCTTGAGGAACTTAAGATAATTTAAAATGTCACATTGACATGGAACGTTAATGAGGCACCGGGTTGCAGAGCTCCATATCCTCGGTAAGGATAATTTTTTGTCTGTATATTTCCGTTCTCAGGATTAAAGGGAAAGTGTTGACGTTGAATGTAAAATAAAATAACAAAATTCAGTAGAACCCACATAATGCGATCACGGTAATACGCGATCAAGGGTAAAACGTACAAATTGTTTTGAAATATTGGTTTTTAATGTGTAATGATGAAAAATTCCACGATTTATAGGAGGACCTTCACGGATATTACGGGAGCTGAAAATCTAAATTTACTAAATATTTTTTTAAATATTAATATTGCTTGTATTTGTACATAAACAATTTTGACCTTTGAACTTTAAACAATTAAATGTTGTAAAGGTAAAAGTTAACGATTGATTTATGGGGTATTCCAATTTTTGTTTAAAAACTAAAGCAAATACAGTTACACCGAAGTAAAGGTAAGTCATTCTAATTATTTTACTTTAATATGTAGAAAATTGTTTATATTTTTAATCATTTTTAAAATTTATTAAATTTTTTTAAGTTTTCCAGGAAAAAATTTAAATTTATTTTATGCCTAATTGTAGCATTAAATGATCACCGTAACAACTTGTAAAACGTCGTGAAATATTGACACCTCGATTGATTTGCGGGATCGACTTGAGAGTGATCATTCTGAACCTCAGTCATCTGCGTTGCGCAGCTCAGGTAGGCCGGAAATCATAAATTTCCAATTCAGGGGCATCCCTCTGGACAACCGTTCCCCTTCACGTGGCAAAATTGAATCACAAATTTTCATCCGAGCGGCGAAACGCGTTCACGGCGAAATTGTTGGTAAGCTTCCGGGCGGGCCTCAGCTCGAAATTGTTCTGTCTAGTACGATGGGTGCCTACACATAAGGATCCACGACCTGTTCTGGTAATCAGTTAATTTTTCAAACCCCCTAAGCTCACTCAGGGGTACAACCAAGTAGTCTAGGTCTGCAAATATTTTCTCCGACAAAACTCAGGAACATCAGGACAAATGATTTAACTACGTTCCGTAGGCCAAGCCTTCCAACGTAGGTTTGCATAGTGAATGAACATAGAGAGGAGAAAAGAGATAGGTGGATTTTGGATCCGGGGAGTGGCTTGAGAATAGGAAGTTTAAGTTGATAGAGAAAGCAATGCTCAAGGAGAGCAGTGCGAAAATAATAGGAAGTTGATAGAGAAAGCAATGCTCAAGGAGATATTAAACAGGCAAAAAACTGATAAAACTGAAAGCTATCTATAAAAAGTGATAGTTTTAATATTTCCGAAAAACCACATCTCTGTTACAAAAGAAGTGATAACAAGACCCGAACTCAAAAGTCAGTGAAAAGTAAAAAAAAGATCCAAATTATCAAAAAGACAAGTCAGGTTCGCAGACAGCGGAAACGCAATACAGATGAATCAATATCCTTAGGACAAAGTACCCGCGTTGGAAAATAAATAAATATAATGCTATTCCAGTATACCGACATCGCATATCTGTATTGAGAGTGACATATAAAAATGTGATAGTGATAAAGTGACGAAAGTTGTCTCGACTGATTTGCTTTGGTTTGGAGAGCTACGGTTAACTTTTTGCTACACGAGGGCTAATTAGACTGGGACCTACAGTTTAATGTCGATTCCGAACGGCTACAAACATCCATGCAAACAGTGGGACTCTAACCCACAGGATCTGAACCGTACGCCAGCGCCCTAACCATTCGGCGATCACCTGGCAGTCTCGACTAAAGACAAAACTTCAATCGTAATTGTGAAGAATAACGTAGATATACAAATCCTCCGTTAGTTTTATTGCATACTAGCCGGGCTTCGCCTAGCTACGCTCAAGCCGTGTAACATATTTTTGTACTTCGGGCCCCACAAAAGAAAAAAAAGCCTACAAATGTATTAAAATTCAAGTGAACAAATTCGTTTCATTTTTTATTCCCGTCGATGCCGACAGATGGCAGCACCACTGCACCAAATGATTTGGTTTCGCAACAGTGAGTGATTTTTAGAATGAAAATATCTCTAAAACTATTGAATTAACAGAATAAGTGTACACAGAAAAAATTATCAGTTTCCGAAGCTCTTTCCAAATATGTAACATTTATGTACTTTCATGAGAAAAAAATACACCGATTTTCCTGTATATTTGTCGGCCATTTTTTTTCGAGGAGTGGCCCGCCCGGATGAGTTACGGTCACGTGATCCGACATCCACTTGTCCCTTTATTAGTATAGATATATGTACAATTTGGATTCTATAGTTGTAATTACGTAATGTGTTACCATGGTCAACTAAGAAAAATAGAATTATGCTGCTTTGGAATTAAAGGTGAATTGAAACTATGGTGCCGCAAGTAGGAAGCGGCAGGGACTGGGGGGGGGGGGGGAGGTACCAGAAAAACCAAAATTAATTGATTTCTCACTATGCCTTTGAAGTCTAAAACTGTAAATATTTCAAAGTGGTATTAGGAATTTAATATTGGTTACGCATTTTATCACTAAGTTTTCTAGGAAAACAAATATAAATCTTAACAAATGACTAACTTATAATTCTTAGTAAAAAACCTTCGTCACTTCATGTATATATTGTAGCAGCGAAATAACAATCTCTTCCGGTTACAAAATTAAGTCTTTACTAATTAAAGCTAAAACTTGGCGGCTCTTTGCACTTGGCGCAATATCAGCTCGTCTCTGAAGCAGGCTTATATCCATATTAGATTTCCTTCACAATTCTTTCGTTTTATTTCATTTCATTTGCCTGCCGTAGCCGTTGACATTCCGGAGGAAGAATATGTATTTCATGTGTCAGACGCATGTTTTCTTCTGTTTGAATACATGTACTCAGAGGTTGCAGCTAGTTTGCGTTCGTATATGTGTTCAAAACTATTTCTAGAAAGTAATGTATCTTTATTTACACATGTACTCTTAGAGTTTTAAATGAAGTAGCAAATTAGACAGTTAAAACAGAAATTTAAAAATGATAAACGGCCCTCTTTTTTTAGGGAAATAGGAAAATTTATAGATATTAAAGTTGAAGATGCTAATCCAGAGATGATTAGTTTTTAATGTCTGAGCATTTATAGTTTTTTTAGCATTGATATTTAATTACATATCAAATATGATCTTGGATTATTATCGTAGTTTTTTTCCGACGATTTCTAGCTAATATTAAAAGGCTTGAAAATTTAATTAAAATTAATCTAGTTAAATTAGCACTGAAGCATGTGATGAATTTTGTCTCCGGTCTAAACATATATAGGGTTATGTTTTTTTTCCCCACATAAACAAAAATTAGCTTTTAAAAGAAATTTGAAATAAATCTTTCCCCTATTACGTAGAATATCAGAATAATCAAAGGAAAAAACTCTCGAAAAAAAGTACTTGTTTAAACCTGAAAAAAATATATATATAACCCATATAAATAGTGAGGATTCGTTTTCAGAGCAGGAAAGTAGGCGGCACAGAAATCTCTAAGCCACGCCTTCTGTTACAAAGATCTCTGTCAATGTTCATCTGGAAAATTAAAACGACCGTGAAACTCTTTCTAACACCTTCAAAATAGGATTATATTCTATCTCAAAGCAACAGAGGCATGCACAGAGCAAAGAAAGACTACCTTTAGGAGACTGAAAAAAAAAAAAGAAAAGCAAAAAGTATCCTTTTCAACTTGTTAGTGTTGATGCCGGATACACATTATCGAACCTGACGTGAACTGGAATATTCGAAAACATACGTCAACAGGATAAATATATCAGTTAAAAGATGTCATTAATATCTCAGTGTTAATATCAGTCAAAGGAATGTAAGCTTTCAGGTTTGACCTAACATATAGAGGTCTAAGAACATATAGTCACGCGCACACGCGCATCAGCAATCTCTGTTGGAAATACTTTTATATTTAAAGGACTTCCAGTTTGTTTCCAATATTAGTTTAATATATAAGTATGCATAACGTTTTGCTTGAAAAAAGTTTAAAAGCTGTAATATTTTGCTGTCTATCTGATCCTTATGCAAAATAAAATTGTTGGGTTGTCAGCAATGCCTATTATCTGCTTATCTTCTGTGATTTCATGGGCAGCTGGGATTGGCTGTACTAGGGGGAGTTGCGTCAATGCTATTTTATTCCTTTAGAAGTATCAATGTAGTAACTAGGGTGATGTTTTACTGTTATGTCACTGTTTCCTAATTTGTAGGTCGCGAGCCCCTAAGGCAGTGATTCTCAACCTTTTATTTTTTTGGCACGGTACACTTCTGATAATTTAAAAATTTTCCGGCACACTAACAATAAGATAAATTTAAAAGAATTTTACTTGGATAATTGATTGATGTACCTATAATATATTTTGTAAAAATAGCATACGAAATAATTTTCGTTGAAATATAAAATGAAATTGCATTACAACATAAAATGTTTATATAACTACAAATTTCATTTAATGCGAAATTTGAATTTGTTGTTTTTTAATAACTTTATTTATATTTGGACGTAATAATGATAATTTCTACTCTCATTTCTTGATCCACGTTTAAAAGTCTGGATGTTTTTTTTTCTCGTTTTTATGTTGGTCAAAGCCGAAAATCCGAATTCGCATGTGGAAAATTGCAATAATACATTTAAAGCTTTTTGTGATATCGTCAGAAACTCGTATCTAAGATTAATCGAGAAAGAGTTAATTGATTCTTCTGAATGTTTTGAAATTAAATCTCGATTATTACACACCAAAATTAGTTCTTCCTCTTCTTTCGAAGTTAATTCATACACCGACGTATCGTTTATCACAAATGGATTTCGAATCCAATCAAGTATTTTTTATTTTCAAATTTGGAAAGTAATGAACAATTCTTTGTTCTAGTATTGTCAAATGATCAATAACTATTTTATGAATAATTTTATATCAGACTGCTTGAACTGACTCAAACATTTCTAAACTACCCTCTTGTGCTTTATTCTTCTATGAAGTTTTTTTTTTTTTGAAATCCCCGTTTGAGTTTAAAATATTTTTTTTTCGGTCCTTGCTTAATTGTATTTATGTTATGTAAACTAACAAAAATATCAGAAAAGTTAGCTAGCTTAGCACACCATATATTTTCATTCAAACAATCAACAAAATCCTTATTACCTCGTTCAAAATATATCACTGTCTTGTATTTTAATTCAAGCGCGCGAGACAAAACTTTCCATGTGGACAACCACCTAACTTCCGTGTCCAGTAACAGCGATTCGTATTTGACTCCATAGCGTAACATAATTGACGAAATAGGGGACTTTTCAATGGTCTTGATTTTTTTATAAATAAGTGTAATCTAATTTATTTTAATTTAAAACCATATACCAATTACATATGGGGAGGGGGCTCAGAGTTAACTTGAGCAAAGTCCTTAATAGTCAGTTCTGAGTAAACATATGTTTAAGTTGAACAACCATATTGATCAACCATTGACTTTCGTTTGTTTCTTCTGCTTTAATAGCGTAAAATTTATACTACGGACTTGATTCGCTATCGCATTGAAAAATAGGATCTTTTTACTGTATCATGGCAATGTTAGAACGAAATTGTGAATATGTGGATTTAATTCACTTTAACTCTGCAATTAAGATATAATAAGGCTTGTTCTCTGTTCACAGGAATTGGAAGGAAGTTCCTGGTATACGCTTGTTATCATTTCTAGCTTTCTTTCGGAGTTCACTACTTAACTCATAATGTTGCAAAGTATATTAATCCCATGTGCCCAATTATGGGAAAATTCGAAAGTCATATTCAGATGCTAAATTCTAACTCTGCTGAAAGGTATAAGAATGTTTGGAAATCTCAAACAAAATAATAATTTTTGGTAAGTTCACTTTTATGATTTAGTCGTAGGGAGGTGGGATTATTCAGAATATAAAAATAGATTCAAAGCTAGTAATGATTCATTTCTGTAGTTTTTTCAAACTAATTATGAAAATATTTGATAATTTCTTTTACTGGAAGTTTAAAAATATTTTTAAAACAAATATTTTAGGTTTCTTTACATTAATAACCCACAGGAAGGAGAGATATTTAAAATGAAAAAAAAGAAATTTCATATCTCGTAACATACTCTTAAATTTAACTGTTTATTAATAATTTCGTAAAAGTTTGATAATTTCTGAAATATTAACGCTTTAGTACTTTAAAACTAATATTTCCCATTTATAACATAATGAACGGTAAGAGATAGTTCAGAATATAAAAATAAATTGAAAGCTAGTCATTCATTTTTGAAGTTTTTTCAAAATAATTATCAAAATATTTGATAATTTCTTTTACTGGAAGTTTAAAAATATTTTTAAAACAAATATTACATTAATAACCCCCAGGAAGGAGGGCTATTTAAAAGAAAAAAATGATCAAATCTCGTAACATATTCTAAAAATTTATCTCTTTATGAATAATTTTGGAAAAGTTTAGTAATTTCTGAAGTATTAACGTTTTAGTACTTTAAAACAAATATTTCCCATTTTTATCATATTGATAGGTAAGAGATAGTTCAGAAAAAAATAATTGATTCAGTACAAGTAACATATGTACTTTGAGTAGCTGTTTGTAAGTAGTCCTATAAATACTTTGATATTGAGTTTAACAATATTTAACAAAGCATTTAACCCGCTGAAAGTCACCCAGTTCCCAAACCCAGGCGGACTAAGTTAGAAATTTCTGGGTTCGGGCAGATCCGAACTTGGGATACCGCATCCGAACTCATATCTAGTGCAAGCCTTCTCTTTGTAGACCATGGTTTCCCAAACTTATCCTTCCGTGGTACACTTTGTAAATCAAGAAATTTTATAGGACCTTCTTTATTTTGTAGGGTCTGTAATAACACATAATCAATAAAAGTTTAAAAAATGGGGAAAAAAACACTAATTATATATTTAGGTTTTAATTTTTTAAACATTTTAGGGCATTAATCGGTCAAACATATTTCAATTTCTTGTAGCCGTTGCAGGACATAAAACAATTCCAGGTTTTCGCTGAACACCTATTAACTTTCCTTCGAACACCAGTGTTCCGTGGAACATAGTTTGGGAAATCTTGCCGTAGACCAGGGGTGTCAAACTTGCGGCCCGCGACGAACATTTTTGCGGCCCGGACAATATATTGGCACACAATAATATATAATAAAATAACCGACGCAGAATTATAATAAGATAGGAAGATAGATGTCAAGTGTCAGGACGTAAACATTAAATTTTCCTGATCTTTTATATATGTTTATTATAATGTATTATTTAAAATAAACCTACGTTTCTATTAATATTGATTTTTTTGCGGCCCACCTATAGTTAAACCTTGTTTGTTTGGCCCAAGTTAGCCTTTGAGTTTGACACCCCTGCCATAGACAAACAGTCATGAAATCGAGGCACGATATGTTATGACTGAAAACATTGATCACATATTGATTAGCCTTGAACGACAGTGGTAGTTTCAAAGAATATAAACCTATGAAGAGGGTGATGCTCCATAAGAATGATGTTAAGCTGGATATCCGGGCTGTTAAAAAGCTTACTTCGAAAGAACTTAACAGGCTTCAGTTGCAGGTTTGTTGCAGATTTGTTCGTTCATCGTTAAAATTTTTTCATTGTCTTTATTTCTTTTGCGACCTGCAGTTGTTTGAAATACAATTTAAGTGTTCTAGTCTATGGCGTGATCTATTCTTTATTTTGTGTGTAGTGTTATGGCAAATTATGATATTCAATAATTTACATTTGCACCATGAAAGGAATTCTTTAAAAAATATATATTTTTCAAAGTAAATAAAAAACTCAAAATTCAAATATATTTTAACAATTATATTAATAATAGGAAAATAATTATATATTATTTAGTATACGTTCATTTCATGTATAAAATATAAATTAAAAATATTTTATGTTTTAACATTTTTTAGAATTTTTTATTTTTAGTAAAATGTTTTTCAGTATATACATGAAAATGTATTTCATATACACTTTTAAATGTGTGCTATATTCTTTAGTAAAAATTAATTTCTCCCAAGGTATAGTAGGAATGATTATATCTTTTATTTGACATTTTAACTCTAGACTCATTAATCTATATAGATAAAACAGTTCTGTAACTGACTGACAGACTGATTGACTGACTGACATATGTATAACGCACAGACCAAACCGCTGGACCTAAAGTGCTGAAATTTTGTATGGCGATTCTTCTTATAGTGTAGGGGTGCGCTAAGAAAGATTTTTGAAAAATTCCTCTTAGATTTTTTAAAATTAAATTTTTAATCTATTTTTGCAACATTCTTTAAAGTTTGCATTTAAAATAATAATCTGGGGGTTATAAAATTTATATCACGAGAAAGGTCATAAAAATTCCTTTAAAATGAAATCTTTTTCGAATATTTACCACCATTTTCCGATTTTAGTGAATTTTTAATGATTAATTTTTAGAATTTAATTTATCAGATATTGATCACGTGGTTTACTTTTCTTTTTGTGATACTTTAAACTAATTTTGGGTCACGTGCATAACAACGAAATAAATTGACAATTTTTGGAACGAAGTTCTTTTACGCGGCTTAGCGAACTGGGAAAAATTTCATCACATAACGGAAGTGCGTTACGGAAGTGCGTCACGTCCCCTGTTAGGCTTACTGCCATCTATCGGGAAATATGATAAACATTTTATGATTATATTTTTATGCCCATCTTTAAAATAATAAAAATTCAGCATTGATGAATAATAATTTTTTTTTCTTTTTCTACTATTCTGTATATCTCGACTTACAATGTAGTGTGTAGTGGATTACAAAATAACTTATATTAGACTTCTTATAACTTTTAATAGTCTATGTTAAAATTTATTAACTTTTAACATACACTATTAACTTTTATTAATAAATACACTATTAATTATTATAATTTACTTTTCAATCTACACTAATATAATTATTATTAATAATTATTATTATAAATAATAAAATTTTATATAATTTTTATATTACTCATTGTGAAACGATAAATAAAATACTCGAAACTATATAGCAGCATCAACAACACACAGCTGTTAGATGCGCTGTTGTCAAATCTATTTTATGCAAAATCAAAAGAAATATTTTATTTTTGTTGGTGATTAAATAATAAAATTAATACGATTAAAAATTATGCTAGGTAACATCTAAATCAAAATAATTAATTTATATATTACAATTTTTAACTTTAATAAAAATAATTAATTTATATATTAAAATTTTTAATTTTAATTTTAAAAAATTAGATTTTTTTTTACTTGTTTTGACTTGCTTGGTATTGTCCGAACAACCTTAAAAACAATAAAATAACAATAAAAAATTATATTAATTTTTATTAATTAAAAAAAAAATAATGTTGAACGTGCTAAAAGATATAGTAAAAATTGAAATTAAAAAAGCAAGAAACTAATCATCGCCATAATACAAACTGTGAAGAATTAATCTATAGTCAGTTTCAAATTCAACAACCAATAAATATTGAAGCTCAGCAAGTAATAAGTCCAAGTTTTCCATCATTTGAAGCCCCATACGAGGAACATGATGAATGTTCAACGCCAAACGTCCTATTACTTCATGAAATAGACATTGGTGACGGTAACTGCCTTTTTTCATCTGTCATAAGAATTTTACATCTTCAAATATCTGCATCAGTCTTTCGACAGCAACTTTATAATTCATCCTACTTAAATGCTTGTCAAAATCCAATTAGTGCAAGAAGTATACTTAGTAGTGAATTTGAATACGGAGATTTAGATTGTTTATTCATATTTTCCAGAACATACAATCAAAATATATGCGTGCACTTTTATTATTTTAATAATAATACAAAAAGAGAAGTTGTTCATTTTTGTTATTTTAAAGTGAATATTTCAATAAATTTTTTGCATCTTCATCTCCGTAATACACATTTTACGCCGTACATCGTAGTTCAAGAAATGCACTGAAGTGCCACGGAAATAGGGATAGCAAAGCCTACGCAAATTGTGTAGCGCTGCGCATCATGTATGCACAAGTGAGGGCGCTGTGGTAACTGCATATATAGCGCGTACTGTGGTTGTTCTGAATTAGTTGTTGGAATTGCCAGTATGGGTTAACTGCCTGATTTAGACGCCTTCGATCGCGGACAAATCGTAGGTGCGCGACGCATGGGCCATTCAATTTCCGAAATCGTCAGACAGCTAGGATTTTTAAGATCGACGGTGTCAAGAGTATACCAAGAATAAATTGGATGGCTCAGGCGTATTGTACGTAGCCAGCGAAGCCAAACATTTGCTCAAATTACCACCCAGTTTAATGACGGTGCCAGTCGTACAGTCAGTAAACGGACTGTGCAACTCTCGATTCACCGCGTATGGGTTTCGGGAGCCGTCGACCTACGAGAGTACCATTGCTCTATACTCGCCATCGGGCTGCACGTCTTGCCTGGGCAAGAGAGCACAGAGACTGGAGTGTAGAGGACTGGAAACGAGTAGCATGCAGTGATGAGTCTCGATTCCGACTACTTAACGCCGACGGGAGGCTGAGAATATGGCGTCAGGCTCATGAAGCCATGGATCCTGCATGCCTGGCTGGAACTGTACAAGGGCATGGTGGCTCAATCATGGTCTGGGGTGTATTTTCGTGGCACAGTTTGGGATCTTTGGTGCGTGTACCAACCTCCCTCAATGCAATTCGTTACGTAGAGTTGCTGGGTGATCACCTTCATCCGTTTATTCTGTTCTGTTATCCGCACGGTAATGGAGTTTTCCAGCAAGACAACTGTACCTCTCACAAGTCCCGGTTGGCTACAGGCTGGTTGGATGAGCATTCCTCTGACTTCTCTGTCATGAATTGGCCACCTAGAAGCCCAGACTTAAATCCTATTGAGCATCTTTGGGATGTTTTGGAACAAGTCGTGAAAGGCCATCACACAGCACCAAAGAACCTTACTGAATTATGGACAGCTTTAGCCAATATTTGGCAAGCCATTCCCGTGGAACGTTTCCAGAAACTTGTTGAATCTATGCCTCGTCGTGTGGCAGCCGTTGTCAAGTCCAGAGGAGGCCCAACTCGTTACTAGGTAGGTATCTCTAATTGAGTGGCACTTCAGTGTAGTTCCGGACAGTAGAGTAAACTTTCAGCAAAATGAAGATTGACTTTCTCATAAATCATCTGTTGAAATTGACTTTGAACAAAGTCCTCCAGTTCATTTTGAAAATGATGCAATTGATATGCAAATTGAAAATAGATCGAATGTTAGTGGAGTTAGTAATCTTGCTGTGCCTATTGAATTACGATCCTCGAATATTCCGTTGTCATCAGATATGAAAATTTTTGCTACTCGAAAACATTTTCCTTTAATTTCAGCTTGCGCTATGACCATACATAAATCGCAGGGTGCAACTTTTAGTGAAATTGTTTACGAGTATAGCAAAGATCATTCGCAAGAACTTGTTTACGCTGCGTTATCTCGTGTGACAAATATCGAAAATTCATACATTGTAACACCTCAAGATGATCGGACTTTATTTAGGTTTCATCATAATCGAAGGCAAGCTAAATCAACTGAGAAATTACTGCAAGAATATCAAAGATTATCGTCAAATACATTGCAGACCAGAACGCAAATTATATTGGATATGATTTGTAAAAAAAGAGGTCTTTCATTATTCATTTTTAACTGTCAAAGTTTAAAAAATCATACGTTAGATTCCATGGATCCAGTTACGCAAAATTCTAATCTACTATTACTTTCTGAAACGTGGACAAGAAATGAAGAAGAAATTGTTCTTCCTAATTTCAATTGCATTTCTCGTTATAATCGAGACGATGTTCGTGCAGGTGGAGTCGCAATATACCATACATCGCAATATACCATAAGATACCGCCCACATTTGTACAGAAAATATGAGAAGATTTTTGTCTAATATTAGTGATTTGAGTACTAGCCATTCATCAGTTGGTGACATTTGTTCAGTTGTTTGTGAAATGGGAAATGATGTTAAAGTAATTATAGTAGATATTTATATATCCCCAAATCAAAAGATTGAGGATATAACATTATTTATCCATCGATCGCTGTTAGAATATACTGAGGGAGGTTCTAAATTACTTAACTAAAATTTTCATAAACTTCCAGTCATATTGGCTGGAGACTTCAACGTTAACTTCAATGATAAAGAAAAATTGGAAAAGCTCGCATCTTTTTTATCAGGTACATTTGATTTAAGTATTAATAATGACCCATCGCAGTTCACAACGAAATACTATACAACCGTTGATGCTGTTTTCTCGAGATACTTGGATAACATTGAATCTCAAACGTATGCATCATAATATAGTTACCATAAGCCAATAATTACCATGATACAATATAATGATAATAAAATTTAAAAAAAAGAATTTTTTCTTATTTAGAATTTATGTATAATTTATAATTCACTATTTTATATTTAAATTTTAATAAATGACTATTTTTCCTAAAATATTAAATGAAATTTATTGATTTAAATCCTTACTTTACACTTTTGCTTTGAAAAAATGATAAAAAATAAAAAATATATACAAATTAGAGAGAGGGAGAGAGAGAGTTGGTTGAATAAAACAGGGCTGCGCTTTTTGGCGTGACAAAAATACACCAATATAATCAATAGTTACATATTAAATCACGTTTAGAGTTGAAAAAGTAAAGTAAGGAACTTCGTTCCTGACGGGGGTCCCCCGACCGCACAATTTTTTTTTTCTTTCTAATGCTGCAGACGATTGGACATTATCCAAAAAATATTAAAATACAGTAAAAGAAATGTTCCTCAAACTGTACTATATTCTTTAGTATGTTCTATTAGATTTAATTTGAATATTTTCTTCTACATTATATTGTATATCAAAATATCCGTTACGATTTTTTTATAAATATATTTTTTGGGAGCACTAATTGCATACATTGGTCATTGCATGAAATTTGAATGTACTCCGTAGTGAAGCACGGGTATTCAGCTAGTACACCGATTACTATCATGTCTTTTGCTTAATACTAGAAAGCAAAACTACAAACAAGTAAGAATGTGATTTGTTAGCTTCCGATTCCCGCTGATTAATATCAAGCCTTTTGCTTAATACTAGGGAGCAAAACTACAAACGAGTAAGAACGGTTGTGATTTGTTAGTTTAATATTTAAAGTCCATCTGTTTCTAATAAGACTGAAATGCTTACCATTACAAATCATATTATAAGACATACCATCACAAATCTGATTGTGAATCCTACATTACTAAAATATTGAGAGTCCTAATTTTACTAAATGGATTCAGTGATCTACCATCACAAATTAGGTTGTGAGACTTACACAAAATAGATTGCGAGTCATATCATACACAATCTGGCTGTGTAACATATCATACCAAATCTGATTGTGAGACGTACCATCACTAATATGATTAAGTCGTGTCTTTACTGGTAAGATTGAGAGCACAGCTATTGCTAATAAGATTCAGAGACTTACCACCACTAATCAGATTGTGAAACATACCATTGTAAATCTGACTATTAGACATAGCATCACAAATCTGATTGTGATTTGTACCATTACTTTGAGATTCAGAGTTCCATCATAACTAGTAGTATTGAGAGTCCATCTAATTCTAATAAGATCGAAATGCTTAACATTACAAATCATATTATTAGACATACCCTCACAAATCTGATTTTCAGTCCGACATTACTATAAGATTGAGAGTCCTAACTTTATTAAAATGATTCAGTGGCCTACCATCACAAATCAGATTGTGAGACCTACCAACACAAAATAGATTGTGAAACATGCCATATAAAATCTGGCTGTGAGACATATCATACCAAATCTGATTGTGAGTCCTGTCATTACTAGTAGTAATAGTTAGAGGCATGCTATTACTAGTAGTATCCAGAGATTTACCATCACTGATCAGATTGTGAGACATGCCATCTTAAATCTGACTGTTAGACATAGCATCACAAATCTGATTGTAATTCCTACCATTACTTTGAGATTCAGAGTCCTATCATTAATAGTAATATTGAGAGTCCATCTATTTCTAATAAGATTGAAATGCCTACCATTACAAATCATATGAGACATACCATCACAAATCTTATTGTGAATCTTACATTACTAAAAGATTGAGAGTCCTAATTTTACTAAAAAGGATTCAGTGACCTACCATCACAAATCAAATTGTGAGACCTACCAACACAAACTAGATTGTGAGACATGAGATACAAAATCTGGCTGTGTAACGTACCATACCAAATCTGATTGTGGGACGTACCATGACTAATCTGATTCTGAGTCCTTCCATTACTGGGAAGATTGAGAGCCCAGCTATTACTAATAAGATTCAGAGACTTACGATCACTAATCTGATTCGTAACGATCTATTCGTAACGATCGTATTGAGACTTATGATCACTAATCTGATTGTGAGACGTACCATGACTAATATGACTGTGAGTCCTGTCATTACTAGTAAGATTGAGAGCCTAGCTATTACTAATAAGATTCAGAGACTTACGATCACTAATCGATTGTGAGACGTACCATCACTAATATGACTGTGAGTCCTGTCATTGCTAGTAAGACTGAGAGCCCAGCTATTACTAATAAGATTCAGAGACTTACGATCACTAATCTGATTTTGAGACATATGATCGTAAATCTAACTATTAGACATTGCATCACAAATCTGACTATGATTCCTACCATTACTTTGAGATTCAGAGTCCGACTACTAATGAGGTTTGGGAAATTACATAATTATCCAAAATCTTTGCGCAGAAGAACTAACAGTGTTAAGATTATTTAGATATGTCTTTCCAGTGGCCTTTAAGAGTCAAAGTAATTATTCGCTTCTTTTCAGCTCACCCAAGAGGACTTTGAAGGATCGGACGCCATCATCTTGGTGTACTCGGTGACGAGCAAGGACAGCTTCCGACGGGCCTCTCACTGCCTCTGCACCATGCGGGACCTAGCCAACAGGCAGCCGTTGTCATCCCTCCCACTCGGGCCCGGGCTCAGGTCCAAGGCCGTCATCCTGGTCGGTAACAAGTCAGATCTCGCAAGAATTAGAGCGGTCACGACTGAAGGTGAGGGATTATTATGAATAGGCCTTTTGTTGTTTGGTTTAGTTATTGTTTCTGATATTGGTTTTGGTTTTATAGGCTCTTCTGGATTTATTTTCGTTATATTGTCTTTATTTTGTTTCCCTTTGGGTTTAGTTATAAAGCCATGTGCTTTATAACTTGCTCAATTGCGTTTTAACTGCATTAAAAAAACATCGAAGGAAATTATCACCACTGGAGGCGATGCACGCCAAGTAGGACAGCTTTTCGCGTCCATTGCGCGTGCACTTGGCATCTTGGCGACCTTGAATGAATGGGTTTTGCTGGTGTCGCGGAGCAGAGACACTCTTTGCTTGGCTGCGTTAGAGATAGTACTTGCTTTGGTGTGGCGTGGGGTGCTGAGAGCGAGAGTGATGGTAGCGTATCATGCTACCATTTTACCTTTTTTTTAAGTGAATGCTCCTGATGAAATATTTTAAAAATTAATAAAGAGTACAGCTGATGTCCTCAAACGACTTGTCTATAATGTAATTGCGTGAATCATGTTTTATTTTTATTATATTTCTAAGTCTTAAGTTCTACACGTGGTGCACCCGAGACACATGGGGTGTTCATAAAATGAAAGTATAAGTTTCCTTCTTTAAACTTAAGTCCGAATTATATCTTTGTAACTTCTCAGTGAGACGTAATTCTGTTTTAATTCTATAAAATTACTATCTTAACGTTCTGCTATTATTTTAATAAGTTAACTTTAATTCCTTGTGTTAACGCAATGTACTTAGGACCACTTTTGTCACTGTAACATAGTCTTTTGTTGTTTCTATGAGGAACAATATTTGACAGTTCTTAAGAATGACAACTGATGACTAAACAGTGACGTTTTCAATATTACTGATTGTACTTAAGTAATATTCATGAGTTATACTCTAGACACATTCATATAGAGTAGGTAAAAACTGTTTACCATCTGTAGTTGAGAACCGAAGTATCATATTATGTGAAATTAGCTGAATACCCGTGCTTTGCAACGGAGTACATTTTACGATAATTACAATGAAAAAATAATGAAATTGCTTTTTAGAGGATTTCCTTATACACAGTATATTTTTCTTCTTCATTGGACGAAACTAATATTACCAGGATCGTCCGCGAACTTACGCGTAAGCAAGCTACAAAAAACTGACCGTGGGAGAAACAATTTTCTCTTAAATCTACGCCAGCGTATTTTAAAGTTTGGCATTGAGACTTATTTATCGCCTTGGTGAAGCATACTTTGAGGGGAAGTTGCAGTTATATATATAGGTTTAATTTAATATTCATAAAACATACTAATTTGAATTAAATTCTTAAAAAACTAGCATTTCAGTTAGTCTAGTGGTTAAATTTTACCATTTACTGTTTTTTAATATTTTTTTGTCAATTTATTTCTTTGTTATGCACGTGACGCAAAATTAATTTAAAGTATCACAAAAAGAAAAGAAATTTCGTGATCAGCATTTAATAAATTAAATTCTAAACATTAATCTTTAAAAAATCACCAAACATCATAAAATGGAGGTAAATATTCGAAAAAGATTTCATTTTAAAGGAATTTTTATGAACTTTCTAGTGATATAAATTTTATAACCCTAAAATTATTATTTTAGATGCAAAACTTTTAAAAATGTTACAAAACAGCTTAAAAATTTACTGTAAAAAAATCTAAGAAGAATTTTTCAAAAATATTTCTTAGTGCACTCCTACACTATAAGAAGAACAGCCATGCAAAATTTCAGCCCTTCAGGTCCAGCGGTATAGTCTGTGCGTTATCTGTCAATCAGTCAGTCGATCACAGAACCGTCTTATATATAGATAGCAAGTAAGAGTTTATAAAACTGTTCAATGCAAATAGTTTACCGTTAGAAACATTATAATTTCTTGTCTTTTTTTATACGTTTTGGAATAATTTTCTTTCCAGAAAGAGGTATTCTTTTCCGGTTTTGCCGCTCTTTGTTTGACTGTATTTTTGGCTAAACACTTTATAATAGGTTTAATTTGATTTTATTGTACTTATTTGTATTGTTTTCGGCCTTTTGCGGGATCAATATTTGACGGTTCTCAAGATCATAACTATCGATATCTACCAATTGCATTTAAAATGTCACTGTTCATACTCAATGCTACTGCGTACTAACCCTATCGGATTCGCTCACCTCAGTGTTAACATGTTGAGAAAATGTGTCCATAGGACCATAGGATTAACTGTGTTACCTAGGCCATCGTCTTCTAACACAGATATTTCATGAGATTGACAACGAAGAGCGAAAGTGCCACCGAAATTAGAAAAGGAATGTTCGTTTTTTAATTGCTACACAAAAGTAAAGCAGAGAGTTTTTTGGTCAGAGCTTTGGAGGGTGAAATGAAGAGTTCTCAATGGACGTCTCCAGGATCTTCGTGATGCTTCTCTGGTGGAGGCGGAGTCAATAGCTGTCTGAAAGCTGGTTTTCAATTGGCAGGTAGAGAGAGGAAGAAGAAAAGTGTTTGGATAGAGAGATAAGGTTCAGAATCCGTGAGTTCTAAAACTAGGAAATCCAGCAAATCCAAAAGGATTTACTCAGAGACAAATAATAAGTGCTAGAAGAAAGTTTAAGGATTGTAAAATAGATTTTTTATTTTCTTTTATGAAATTTTTAATTGTTTATAGAAAATGTGTCTACTATTGACAGCCTCATAAATGCTGATAATCCAATAAAAATGGTATTTCCAGTTATCCTGGACTTTTCTGTACATTGCAACACGATTTATTTTATAAATTTGGTCCACCAAAGGAATTAATGAGTGTTTAAAACACACTATACCAGATTTTTCCCTGAATGAATTTAATAATAAAATATTGATTGCATTTTTTAAACAAAAAATACCCCAAGGTGTAATTTATTTTCCTATTACGGAGTACAATTTTTAAAATAAAAAAATCTATAAATCCAATCCAACAATCCTTTGACAGATTTTCTCCATATGTCAACACTGAGGTGAGCGAATCCAATAGGGATAGTAGACAGCAGACTTAATGCGAATCGCGGATAGATAATTCTTAACATTTCTTACTTATACTAAAGTATATATTCGTAAGAATCATCCCTTCTGTAGCTAAAATAACAGTTTGTGAAAATATTTCAAAACATTGAAAATTGATGAAAATAACGATCATTAATATATGTCTAATTTTTAGTTTTTAACATAAGAACTACCAACCATACACGTATATATTTGCCAAACGGGATTTTATATCGAATTCCCTCTTCAAAACATTTAAGTAAACAGAAATACTTAATACAAAAAAAATGTAATAATAAATAAAATAAGATTTACATATATTTTTAGCTGCATTTTTTCCTATATAAATTATTTATATTCACCTCATAATCATTAACATCTAGGGTCTTATAAAATTTGATACATTTAATATCAAAAAGCTCACTTTAACTGATTTCTACATCTCATTTATTTTAAAACTCGCAAGAAACTAGAGGAAAATGCACGACAGGAACACGCCGCTTCTTTATCGGCAAATTTTATTTTTCATTGTGTTTATTAAGAAGCTGTAACTTCATCTTATTCATTTATATTGATTTTTCCTTCCAATAGTTTAAGTTTCTTAAAGGCAAGCTTCAAGTTTCTGGGACAGAATTAAAAAATATATAAAGAAAACTGGTAAAACCCCAAATACTAGAACGATGGGGTTACCCTTTTTTACTTAAAATAGACGATCGTAATCCCAAAGTATTCAGAATATTGTGCTGGGTAATATTTCCCTAGAAACACTTTTTTTTTTAATGCGGCAGGCACTAAAAAGGGGGTTTCTAGGGAACTTATCACTGTCGGTTAGGTTCTTCTCTGACATTGGCCCATGAAGACCCGTGAAGTTTAGCTGCGTACTTTATTATGGGAGCACCATATAGGTGAACCAGCATTGCTCACTATCAGGGGAATGACACGGAAAAGACCAAACTTCATTCGGTATTTCAACCCAAGCACACTGCGTGACACTAGATTATGTGAACGGTTCTTCAAAACTCATCCTCATCATCATCTTCATATTATTATTATTAATATTAATATTATTATTATTATTACTATTAGTATGATCATCTCCATCCTCCTCCTCATCATCATCTGAAAGTTAAACTTGTTAGAAGGCAATAAAAAATTTATGGATCTAAAATGTTTTCAAGTGTGAAGATCATGCATATTTAGGTTATATTCTTAAGATATTTAAATTTTCTAATGTGTTACACATGTATAGCAAAGGAATATTAACATAACTTCATAAATCCCCTCAAAATAAATTCAAAGGCCGAACTTCATTCGGGATTTTAACCCAAGCCCACTGCGTTTCACTATACTATGTCGACGGCTCTTCAAACGTCATCCTCATCAGCATCATCCTATTATTATTATTATTATTATTATGATGATGATGATGATCATCATTATCATCATCATTTCAAATTTAAACGTGTTAGAAGTCAAGAAAAATTTATGTACCTAAAATGTTTTCAAATTTGAAGATCGTGCATATTTAGGTTATATTCCTAAGCTATTTAAATTTTCTAATGTGTCACAGATGTTTAGCAAAGGAATATTAACATAACTTCATAAAAACCCTCAAAATAACTTTAAAGACCAAACTTTATTCTGGATTTGAACCCAAGACCACTGTTTGTCACTATACTTTGTGGACGGCTCTTCAAACATCCTCCTCATCATCTTCATATTATTATTATTATTATTATTATCATCATCATCATCATCGTCATCATTTCAAAGTTAAACGTGTTAGAAGTCAAAGAAAAATGTATGTACTCGAATAGAAATTTTTTTCAAAGATGAAGATCACACATACTTAGGTTATATTCCTCAGCTATTTAAATTTTCTAATGTGTTACAGATGTTTAACAAATGAATATTAACATAACTTCATAAAACCCCTCAAAATAACTTCAAAGACCAAACTTCATTCGGGATTTGAACTGAAGTCCACTGCGGGGTAACTTGGAACGGTGACCACTATATTATGTGGGCGGCTTCTCTAGAAGCTAATATCACTGGTATTTGTGCATTAATGTTGTATGTGTTCATAAAATAAAATAAGGTAAAGCTGTTTTTGTTGTTGTTTCTCAGTGCGAGGCACGTGAGAATGAAGATATTGGCCCTTTAACAGCGAGAATCTGTGGATAATTTCAGTGGGGACACCATAAGGGTGAATCAACACCATCCCTTGATGCTGCTTCAATTTTTATCGAGTAAATCCAGGGACGACATATGGGGGGGGGGGGGGAAGTTCGCACCTTCTCCCACTCTCTCTGACTTCGTAGAAGGGCTTTCTAGTCTAAAGATATAACGTGTCTATATCCGACTTAGACACGAAAGTATTTAATTGCGTTCGTCGGGACTCAAACCTAACAACTCCAGTTCAAAGCTCAACGCTCTCACTCAAGTTCAGCGCTTCGTAGAAGGACTAAGGGCCTGTTCAAATAGGAGTCCGTTGCGTAGCGTTAAGGGAAAGATGACGTTGGGACGAAAATAAACCAATCATATGTCTCCAAACGATTAGCAATGAAATTTTTAACTCCTTTGATTGGTTTATTTTCGTCTCAACGTCATCTTTTCCTTAACGTAACGGAACGGACTCCTATGTGAACAGGCCCTTAGTCTACAGATATAACGTGTCCATATCCGGCCTAGACACGAAAGTATTTAATTGCGTTCGTCGGGACTCAAACCTAACAACTCCTGTTCAAAGCTCAACGCTCTCACTCAAGCTCAACGCTTCGTAGAACGACTTAGTCTACATATATAACGTGTCCATATCCGGCCTAGACACGAAAGTATTTAATTGCGTTCGTCGGGACTCAAACCTAACAACTCCTGTTCAAAGCTTAACACTCTCACTCAGGCTCAACGCTCTCACTCAAGCTCAACGCTTCGTAGAAGGACTTATTCTACAGATATAACGTGTCCTTATCCGACCTAGACACAAAATTATTTAATTTCGTTCATCGGGGCTCTAACCTAACAACTCCTGATCAAAGTTCAACGCGCTATCTCTAGGCTAACTCGGGTTACCCAAATTTGTTTGTAAAGTTTTTTGATACGCTTTAGCTTATCGATTGTCTTATAAAAGCTATCGAACACTCAAAAAGGGAGTCAAAAATCACAAAAGCCTTTAATGGGAGCATAAAAAGTGCTTTCCTTTGGAGAATGGGCTTTCAATATTAGTTGTTTGTTTTTTGGGTTGTTTTCGTGAGAGAAGGCAGGTATTAAACTTTGGAATTAATATTTTCCAAAAGGTGGTGGGGGATAATTTCTCCAAAGTCCTCAGACACTCTTGAGATTGCAAGTGGAGTTTTCTGCAGTAAATAAAAAAAAAACTTAGATTATGACGTAATTTTTATTAATGAACAACTGGCAACACTTCTAAAACATTACACAAACGCCAACAAGATCAAATTAATTAGTTGCTTTTAATGAAGTTATTTCAGGAAAAAGATAGAAGAGTAAAAAATAACATATAAAGTTGATATTAAATAATTATAAAGCCCTGAAGAAAGCGTGACGAAATGTGAAGTAGAATTTTATATCAAAAATAATAGCACCAATCATTTTGAGTATCTTAAAAGTTTCGGTGTTATTGCGAAAACTAAGTTTTTACAACACTAGAACACAATCTAGATAATTAAACTTATGGTAAGTTTATAATATCTGAGGTCGTGATGAAAGTAAGAGGAAATTAAAAGAAGAATTTTACATCAAAGTTATAAATTCAGAAATTTTGATTAACCTAGAAATTTTAGTGTTATAGGGAACACCAAGCTTGGATCACACCAAAAAAGGAAAACAAATGTACCTTATAAAACTGACAATATGTCCATCAAGTAGTGAAGAAAGTGCGACGATATTTAAAGTAGAATTTTTCATCAAAAATGATAACACCAGCCATATTGACTGTGTAGGTAGTTTTATGTGATTGAGAGTAACAAGTTTGAAACACATCAGAAGCAGAAAAATATATAAAACTGATAACATGTGTATAATGAAAGAGGTCTTGAAGAAGGTACGAAGATATTTAAAGTAGAATTCATATAAAATATGATAACACCAATCAGTTTGGCTGGTTTGTTGTTTTGTGGGATTGGGAGTACCAAGTTTGGAGCATATCAGACGAGGAAAAATATATAAAACTGATAATATGTGTATAATAAAATAGGTCGTGAAGAGAGTGCAAAGAAAATTAAAGTAGAATTTATATAAAAATATGATAACACCAGTCATTTTGACTGCGTTGGTATTTTTGTATGATTGAGAGTAACAAGTTTGGAGCACATCAGGAGAGGAAAAAATATATAAAACTGATAATATGTGTATAATAAAATATGTTGTGAAGAAGGTGCAAAGATAATTAAAGTAGTATTTTATAAAAAAAATTTATAACACCAGTCATTCTTAGTAACTTGGTAGTTTTGTGTGGCTGGAAGAACCAAGATTGGAGCACATCGGAGAAGGAAAATATATAAAAAAAATAATATATATATATAATAGCATAGGTCGTGTAGAATGTGCGACACAATTTAAAGTAGAATTTTATTTCAAATATGATAACACCAATCCGTTTAACTGGCTTGATAGTTTTCGTGTAACTGAGAGTACCAAGTCTGGACAACCTCAGATGAGAAAAAAAGTAATTTATTAAACTGATGGTAAGTATATGATTGCATAGATCACGAAGACAGTAGTACGGTGAAATCAAAAGCAGAATTTCAATCAAAACCGATAACACCAGTCACTTTGACGAACTCGGTAATTTTAGTGTTATAGGTAACACCAAGTTTGAATCACATGAGAAGAGGAAAAATGTGCTTTAAAAAACTGATAATATGCGTATTATTGCACACGTTAAGAAAAAAGTGGGAAGAAATGTTTTAACTAAAACCATGAATAACATTAAAAGATTAAACATAATGAAGATAGGTCACAAGAATTAACTTTTGCTAATTATCACCATGTTTTTATTAACTCGCTTTCTTGTTTGTGTGTGTGTTTGTCCAGTACAAATCTTGCAATCGATTTTTAACTAACTTCCCGACTAGCTAGACATTTGAAACTTTTAGAATAGCTCAGAACACGATGACAATGCATTATTTTAATACTTTTAGCCATCTTTAAGCAGTTTTGAATTCATTTTCAGTTAATTTTGTTTTGTAGACTGGTACAGCCATCTATCGACCGGGATGGGAATTAAAATTTAAATTCAAGTTAACTTCCAATTAACTTCATTTTCTTTCAAGTTCATGGGATGATTCATCAAAAAATTTCAAGTTCATGGGATGATTCATCAAAAAGTATTTATTAATACATAGAATTGTCAAGTTTATATGATTCAACAGAAAATTTTAAAACATGGTATATAAAAATTTCTTTTTATCATGTAATTATTTTGTATGTAGTAATAACATAACGATGAATTGTTGTCTTAACATGCAGTTGAAATCAGATCTTTCTCGCAATCTGTGCTATTTATGTACAGAATCCTATTAGTGAAATAAGCAGGCATATAAACTTCTTTGAACACCAACGAAAGTTCATCACTGTTAAGGACACATTATTAACTAGTAACATTCTGTACGGAATTAAATTGATAAAATTCAGCTGATCTCATGCATTTATGAACCAAATTTATAACTTTGCAGCGTTTAAAAGCACTGATCCGAATTCAGTCAGTTAAAAAGCTGGTGAATTCCCATTTTGACCCTATTTAAAATATACCACTTCCATAGATTTATATCCCAAGTAAAACACATAGTTGGCCCCAAAAAATGTTCTCGTTACATCGCTGGGGAAAGGTCCTTGTTGGCAGAACTTCAATAAACAACTATGTACCAACTTCCAAATGGTTCTGCAATGCCAACAATTATAAAATGTAATTGTTCAAACTGAAAAAAAGATTGTTGAACTACTCTCCCAACGGTTCGGCCACCGTTGGGCGAGCTGCCATGCCACCCGTTGATTCAACATAACCACTACTGCCATATACAACTATTGACCAACTATGCTAAATACGGTTGCCAAACAATTTCCCAACGGTCTTTTGTTACTTGGGATGTAATTAATGCTGACTAGAGATATCATTAATCATACCTACATTCTATAGTTTTAATAAATTAATAAAGAAATAGTGTGATTAGCTAAACGCAATTAACTCAAACCGGGAATAACATTGAATAATTAAACATAATTTAGAGACTTCACCAGAATTTACTTTTAGTAATTATCATGTAATAATAACGTATCGATGACTAGTCATCTTTAGAGGTAAATGTTTTTTCACATCTTTCTTGAGATCTGTTCTTTTTCAATCACACTATTTCTTTATCCTATAATCGAAATAAGCAGGCCTATTAACTGGTTTAACCAGTGACATCAGTTTATTACCTTTATGGATAATTTAGTAACTTTATTAAATTGATATAATTCAGCTGGCTGATCTGATGTATTTTGGATCCTCGTGGGTAACTTTACATTGTTTAAAGGTGATAATTTAATTCAGTTTGTTAAGGGGATGGTGGACTTTCAAATTACCAAAAATTGAGCAAAAATTGGAATTTTTTGGGGGGTGTATTAATATTTTAAAAACATGTAAATATTGGAATGAAATGCATTTAAAATGTGTAGTGAAAAGAAAAATGAAAAATTGGTGGCTTTAGAGTAGTAAGTATTAAAGGTAGATAAAAAATTGTCTTTTAAATGACTTTTTCTCAAAATGAGAAATTTCCAGATTTGCAAGTCTTTAAAATGCTCCTCGCGTCATAATTTTTGACGAAATTTTATGAAATTTATAATAAAGCTTCCTGTAATACATCAAAATAAAGTTATGTATCCATTTTAGGATTCGAGGTCATTTAGGTTATAAAAGTTTAACTTTAGTGTAGAAAAGTACAAAAATTTCGCGAAAATTCTGAGTACAAGCATAAAAATATTTTCTAAAAATTAACTATTCAACGAAAGTACAAAAAAATACATAACTTTGTTCAGAAAGTATTTATAAGCAATATAAATGCAAAATTAAGGGAAAAAGTTTAAAATTGAGTCGCAAGGAGCATTTTAAATAAGGGTAATTTAATTTAAATTTTTTAATTATAAAATATTTTTTTTAAATATTTATAAAATTTTATAAGGTGTTTAATATTGTTATACTTTAATGAATATATATACAAAATTT
This sequence comes from Dolomedes plantarius, assembly GCA_907164885.2. Taxonomy (NCBI): domain Eukaryota; kingdom Metazoa; phylum Arthropoda; class Arachnida; order Araneae; family Dolomedidae; genus Dolomedes; species Dolomedes plantarius. Next base: position 44,725,244 of record OU015499.1, on the reverse strand, counting down.
CATATCTCTGTGGTAAAAATTTCAAAAATCGTTTTGAAAGGTCCACCATCCCCTTAAAAAGCTAGTGAATTCAATTTCGACCCTACTTCATATAAACCCTTCTTAATGCTTTTTATAGAATTCATGCTGACCACGGATACCGTTAATAACGCCTACATTCGATAGTTGTAATAAAGAAATAAAGAAATTTTGTGCTAAAATAAAACTCAATTAACCCAAACCTTGAATAACATTAAAAAATTAAACATAATGAAAATATGTCACCAGAATTTACTTTTACTAATTTTTCATGTAATATTAACGTAGTGATTAATCGTTATCTCTGGCTCGTTAAATGGAAAATAAAAATTAGCTGGGATAAGTGCATTGCCACGATGTTAACCCATAAATTCGCCAAAACCTATTCTTATAGAAATATTAAAATTGGTTCCACTATTATCCCTGGTCAAACACTGTTAAATACCTAGGGTTAACCCTTGATAAAAAAACTCACTTAGAATCAACATATTATTAATAATAGTCGTAATAAATTTCATAATGCAAAAAGACAACTTTACTCCTTAATTGCACAAAATAACAAACTGAACTTTAGTGACAAAATACTCGTTTATAAATCATTCTTATGACCCTTACGTATGCCGGAGCACTTTGGTCGTATGCAGCGGATCAAAAACATCAAATTCTGGCTGTTGCTCAGAACATGACTATTCGGCAAATCACTAACTCCCCATGATATTTTCGCAATGTTAACATTTATAGGGAGATAAATCTCCCCACTACTCAAAATTATCTTCAAAATCTTGCAATTAACTTCCATAAAAATTTACCAAATGATCTATCATAAATCTTGCCGATTACGACCCTTCTGACCCAGCTAACAAGAAACGGACATGTGCCATTCTTGCTCGTAACTTTTAATTGTTTGTCCTGTTCTTTGTTCGCTCTGTCTCTTTTTTCCCCAAGTTTTATCTTTACTTGTACTATCGTAGTTTTTTGTTTTCCTCACTTTCTATTTACTTCCTACTTTCGTTTTTTTTACTGATCACTGAAGTTTTATGTATTGCCATATCATCCTACAGTGAAGGACCATGCGCATGTACTGTAGTTCCCACTTCTTTTCCTGAAGCTCCTGAATAGTTATCTTTACCGTATGTATCTGGATTAAGATCTTTTTCGTGGTCCATATTCAGTCAGTTAAAAAGCTATTGAATTCGCGTTTCCACCCTAATTTAAATTTTCCACTTCCATTGCTTTATATCCCAAGTAACACGCATTATTGGCCCGAAAGCAAATTTTCCTTACGTCGTTCGGGAATGATTTCCGTCAGCAAAACTTCCAGAAACATGGGCCAACTGTATAATGTTTATGCTGTGCCAACAATTATAACATGTTGTTGTCTAAACCGTAAATAAGCGTTGAACTACTCCCCCGAAAGTTGGGAAAACTAACAGCCAACCGTTGGGTGAGTTGCAATGCCAACCATTGTATGAACATAACCTCAGCGGCCAAATCCAACTGTTGGCCAACTGTGCTAAAAATGGTTGCCCAACAATTTCCCAACTTTCTTGTGTTACTTGGGATATAATTAATGATGAATACAGATATCATTAAGAACACCTACATTCCATATTTTTAATAAAGTAATAATGAAATATTGTGCTAAACTAGAACTTAAAAACTCAAACCGTGAATAACATTGAATAATTAAACATAATTAACCTTCCAACTACCAGACGGGTCAATTAGAACCAACAGCAATATTTAATGCAAGATTTCTCATGAAAATTTGGACTGAAAATTTTGCCATTACGCGACTTTTCGTCCTATGTTCTACTCTATATGCAGTTTCGATTAAAATTTTGTTTGGAATTTTTCACTGATTCGGAATTCGTTTCATTACCTCGCGGGTCCATTGAACCTCCTGTTGATGTGGACATAATATATTGTTAATTTTTCTACGGCTGCCAAACAAATTTTGTGGTGACAACAAAACTTGACAATAATCGCTTGACAATAAAACTTAGCCATAAATTTTTGTGCCAATGTCTGCAAATGTCGCCAAATTTTGGTGAATTTATGGCGATGATTTGAGAACATTCTGGATTGATCTAGATTATCTCGTGCAAGATATATATAGAAGAAGTTGCATCCTATTTATACTATTTATAATGTAATTGGGGATGTTTTTTTTAAAACTAGATGTGGCAGATCAGGAAATAAATGGAATCTTCCGGAAAAAAATAGGCAATTTTTTTAATGTTTTCTTGAGAATTATGCGATCGTTAAGGGGTTGACGGTATCAGACAAGGGAATGATCCTCTCGAGATGAGGCATCTTATACTCTCCGATGCGGGCGCAGTTAGTATGTACTGTGCAGAAATGAGTATGAAATTTCTTATTTTCACTTGTTTACACACGATCACATCGCAGAAGGCTCGCAAATGCTCAAACTCTGCTGCATTCTGACGTCATAGGGTTTGCAAGGTATTTTCGACGTGTTTCTATAAGAAATATAAATTAACAGGAAGAAGCTGGCGAGCATGTTTTGTTTGCACGCCAGATAAAAAGAACTTTTTATATACCATGTATTTAAATTTTCTGTTGAATCACATAAACTTGACAATGACTGTGTATTAATAAATGCTTTTTTAAAATTTTTTGATGAATTATCCCATCAACTTGAAAGAAAATGAAGTTAATTGGAAGTTAACTTGCGTTTAACTTTACGTTAACGTCCCTGCGGATAGACGGCTGCACCAGTCTACAAAACAAAATTAACTGAAAATGAATTCAAATTCTGCTTAAAGATGGCTGAAAGTATTTGAATAATGCATTGCCATCGTGTTCTGAGCTATTCTAAAAGTTTCAAATGTCTAGCTAGTCGGGAGGTTAATTAAATATAGATTGCAAGATTTGTACCGGAAAAACACACACACACGCAAACAAACAAGAAAGTGAGTTAATAAAAACATGCTAAAAAGTGTCATTTTTACTTGATTTGCATTTTTGCGAACGTTTATAGTATTTTTTTTACTTTGCCTTATTTATTTGATATTTTAAAATCTAAATTGAACATGAACAGTAAAAAAGTATTGACTCAGGAAGAAATTTAAAAGAAAGGTGAAAATCCGGACGATATATAGATTACAATACAAATGATGATCAAAAAAATTTCACAAGCATTTTACAAACATCGAGATTTCCTATTTGACTCGCAGTGGTTTGATTTACTGTTTCCATTGCTTCATGAGCTTTAGCTATTGGCAAATAACTTTCCCTTCCCTTGTACAAAGAGGACGAAATTTTAACGTGACGTAATAAATCACATCGACTTTATGTCAATAATCTTGCGAGTTCTTGAAAAGAATCGGACTTCGGAGAATTTCTGGCGTTTTTTAGAGCGCTGGCAGCATCGAGATGTCCATGTGTAGAGAAAACCCGATTTCTGATCTTCATGAATAAAATATCTTCCCTGTATCTCCTTTTAGAAACTAATTTTGCTCTAGCATGAATTGAAAACGTGCCGCTCGAAGTTTGCTTAGGAATCTAACAGAAAGTTTTTCTGAACCAGTCATCAAATAGGAATAAGCGAATCAAAATAGAGGAGCCTTGCGTAATCTCCAGGGCTGATTCTTTTCAACGGTCGCATTTAGTTGGGAAAAATCCCACTCAAACATATGAAGGCCTTATTTGAATAGTGTATGCAACTCCACTTTTAAAAAAATGGAGTTAGCATCACATTCATGTTCATACAAGTCATTTCTATCTTATTTTTAAACTCGTGCACCTCCAGCTTATTTCTGCTGCCAACAGAGGGCATTATAAATGAGACTTCAGCAGTCATTTTTCAGCACTCATTATCATACAAGGTGCGCCCATATAGTAACCGGATAATATTTTTATAACAAAGAAAAATATTACCCACCTTCAAATAAATTAAATTCCTTCAAAATAATCGCGAATGGAGTCTATACAATTTTTCCAACGTTTCTTCATGTCATCGAAACACTATTTATAGGCATTGGAACTAACCGTTCGCAAAATACGCGTAACATTTGATTTAATATCCGAGACGTTTTCAAATATCTGCCCTTTCATGCCCACCTTAACCTTCGGAAAAATTAAAAATTGAGCTGGTGATAAGTCGGGAGAATATGGTGGTGATTTATCACTGTAATTGAATGCTTAGCAAGATATTGTTGTGCAGAAATTGCTGTACGGGGCCTAGTATTATCGTGCAAAAGAAACCATTTCGTAGAATCAAACAGTTTCTTCCTATACTCATCTTATCCTGTATCTTAATCGAAAAAGCACCTCCTTGTAAAAATACTGATTAATGTTTAATTTTCAGGAACAAGCTTGTGGTGAATAAGGCTTTTGTAATAAAAAAATGCAATCAGTATCATCTTAGTCTTTTATTTTGATATCCGTGCTTTTTTTTTGTATAGGAGAAAACGGTCTTTTCCACTGTGCACTTTGTCTTTTTGTTTCTGGGTCATATTGTAGACACCAAGTTTCATCTCCTGTTATAATACACTTTAAGAAATTGCGACCCTGTTGCGCAGTACTCAGAAAATATTCACAGCAAGATTTCCTGTCTTCTTTTTGCAGTTCTGTCAAAATCCGAGGTACAAATCGAACACAAACTTTTTCATTTTCAGATTTTCAATTAATCTACAACGTTTTTTACTTATCCCAACCATGGCGGAAAGTTGCTGAATTGTTATACGTCTATCAACTTTTACCAAAGAAAGAATTTTCTCCAAATTTTCTTCATTCTAGGGCGCCCTGTCTAAGGTTCATCTTCAATGCTTTCTCGCCCACATTTAAAGCAGTTGTACCACTCAAACACCTATGTTCTTGATAATGATGCATCACTATATACTGTTCGAATCATCTCTAATGTTTCGGTAGCAGATTAACCTAATTTGTAACAAATTTTAATGTTACAGTGTTGTTCCCTTCCGAAGCAAATTTTTTTGTACAATGCATTCTCAATAAATGAAAAATACTACAGAGTTTTGATATGAAAACGACTATTTAGTTTAAACTGGCTTTAACAAGAGTTGAGATGTCACACTTTCTAGCTAAGCAATTATGCTTTCACTTTTTTATTTTATCGTTTGATCTTTCAATTTGTCCGGTTACTTTATGGGCGCACCTTTTATAAGAAACTGAATCTCAAAATGGACAAGAATGGAGTTGGACCACTATTCAAATGAGGCTTTTATATAATCTGCAATATAAGTAGAATAAATTAGTAATCACATTTTTTAAAAAGAAAAGGTAACTAAACAATCCCTTCGACTTTACGGGATGACGACAGAGCATGAATTCTAGGCGTATTCGTGCCTTGTACAAAAATTATGTCAAGTATGGAAAATACTATTTCGGCTTCAAATGACCTTTAAATAGGACAAAGACCTATCATATACTGGTTGGTTTTCAATAAGCGATGCTGCATTTCAATTAGAAAGGTCATATTTCAGGAATAAACTAGGTTAAATAAATGTTCATTAACTCAACGAGGTTAGATAATCGCACAGTTTCTCCTTCAATATCGAATTGGATAAAAAAAACCAACGATTTTAAAATACATCCGTTAACGTCTGCAGTTATAAATCTTTTGAATTAAATAAAGTGGGGGTTCTATCTCAGGTATTACATTTATATCGACGTCTAATTAAAATTTTGTATTTTTAAACATCACATACAAACATCTTTAATACCATAAAATTATATATATATGTATATGTGTGTGTGTGTGTGTGTGTGTGTGTGTGTACAGGGGGATTTTAAATAAACTGACACTACTCAGAGCGACCTGTAGCGCGATCTATTGGCCGGAATTCTACCAAAATTGATAAAGGGACTAAGAACGACATGGGAAAGAGTTTCCATAAAAAAGTTCCAAAATTCGCCGATAGGGGAAAATATGGCGCTGTCGTTGTCCTCATACCCGAGAATTTGCATAAAACACGCGTAAAACATCAAATTGCAAATTTATGAATTCGTACTCGACAGCAGCGCCAATATTTTGTGCTATAAAGATCGGTGCGGAATTTGTTGCGCCATCGCTTTACAAAAGAAACGGTCATCAGTCACCTTTTTTCCACTTTCATGGCCACCTCGCTCCCCGGATCTAACACTTGTGACTTCTTTCTGTGCTGTTATTTTAGTCCAAGGTGTATCTTGGTCAAGTCGCTAACTTGGCGGCCCTAAAGTACAACATATCCCGGAATGTGATGAACATTCCTGGTGACATGTTACGCTCGGCCGTTGAGAACGTAGTGTTCAGAATGCAATGTGTCGTCCTCCAGGGAATGATGGTCACATTGAAGGAGGAAAAAGTGAATTTGCCGCATAAAGAGGTGTTGCATTGAAAATTTTGTTATTCATTTGTCTGCTTATTTCAACTTTTTCGCTATTCATTCCTTATCTTTATAATCCGAAATACTGGCGCTGCTGTCGAATATGTAGTCGCTAATTTGCATTTTGATGTTTTACTTGCGTTTTGTGCAAATTCTCAGGTACACGTACAACAATAGCGCCATATCTTCCCCTATCGGCGAATTTGAAATTTTAATTTTTTTTTTGACGGAAACGCTTTTCCCATGTCGTACTTAGTCCCTCAATCAATTTTGGTGGAATTTCGGTCGATAGATCACTCTACAGATGTCTCTGAGTAGTATCAGTTTAATAAAAATCACCCTGTATATATACTTAAAGTTTTTGTCTTAGGGATTATACTTATACATATGTGTATGCGACACTTCTGAAAATTTCGATATCAGAAATAAAATAAATGTGTAGTCGTCGTTCTCAGGAGGTACCCATATTGCATAAGTTTCGAAGTTCCCTAAAAGCATTTATTTACGATATATACATAGTGCGAGGGATTTTAAAAATGTAAAAGCAAAAACCAGATAACCAACGGGCAAGTCGAGAATTGCACGTTCTTGTAGTGTCTCCTAAGTGGTTCATGTCTATATGTCAGAGTTATATAACGCACTGTTATATAACTCTACTTGTTATGACGGACTGTTATGTAATGTAGTTGTCCGCAGACTTGAAACACTGTGCGGGGTCCAGTGGAGAGAAACCGATATCTTTGATATAATGAATACTTTCCGAACGGAGATAATAAAATTCTCACGTATGTAGCATATAATATAAAACGTCTGCGATATATATATATATATATATATATATGTATATATATATATATATATACATATATATATATATATATATATATATATATATATATATATATATATATATATATATATATATATATATATATATATATATATATATATATATATATAGCGTTCCGTTTTCCTGCGTTCATGAGGATTGAATAAGAATATCTTCAGAAAGTTAACACAATATAAATTTATTATTTTGTAAATTTTTCAGGCTTATACACACATTCAAACATAAAAGACGTAACAACTGTCTTCTATGCTGCAGAAAATTCTAAAAACACAAATCAGGATACCAGAATGTTCAGTGCAATATACGCCAATTATCGCAGTTTCAACACACTCAATTCTCACTAGGAAATTGAACTGAGTTCCAATGCCAATGTCAGGTATATTTATAAATTTACAAAGCGCCTCCTATCGGTCAGTCAGCTAGCTATTTCTAGGAGCATCCAGAAAGGTTTAGTCGGAATATTGGCGACCGTTTGGCGCAATATCGCCAAATTTGGCGGCCAAAATAAGTCCCCAAATCCCTCGCAAATTTGGCGATAACTCTCATATTTGGCTATATTACCATACATCCCTATGTTAAATATATAGCTATAGAAGCTCTTCCATAGAAGCCAGTTTAACGAAACAAAATGCAATATTTACAAAATTCGTAACAATATACAGTCATTCTTCTTTCATTATCAAGATTCTTTATTGGACTTGTGGCACAGTCGAGTATTACTGACGGATGTAGGTCGATGCCTTGAATGAAATCAAACAATATCTAGCATTCAACGTACTTCAATATCGTTAAAGGAAAAAGGTGACTCGGAAAATCCTGATAAGGTACTTTGACCACTAAATGAACATTATCCATCAAACTCGATGGATCGTACCATGCTTCTTGCATCGATAAGTTTCTTCAACTTGAGAAGAAAGAGTAATGATAGCGAAATGCTTCCGTAGGTGTAGGCAAGTTCTTTGATTCCATGAAACATCTCCTGACAGTTCCTAGTTACTTCAATATCCTTAAAGACTAACCAAGTCCCAAAGTACTAAGGTTGTGCCCATAAAGTTTGAATAACTAGAAATAATATTATACATTTTAATTTTACACTTTGTGAGCTTTATTTAAGGTTTTTACAAGTGTTTAGAATTTTGAAATCAGTAACTGAACACAAAGCTACAAATTAATATTCTAAGCTTACTAATGTCATTTCTGTTTTTCGCAAATATAAAGGTGGTCCAAACGAAAGTGACATTTTTGTAATAACGGCAGTGTTCAAATGCATAGGGCTTTGCGTTAGCGACGGTATATGACATTGCATGCTACGAAACGAAGGTGTTGTCATCGGAAAGTATCACTGTGTTGTTTGAACGTGCTTAATCAAAATGATTATGTACGGTCGTGACATGGTTTCGTCCAGACAGGCCCAGAGAGCGGCTATTCAAGTTTTGATTGTTCACAAAGAATTAACTGCCAGCGAGATCTATCTAAATGGAAGTCCTTTGAAAAGGCAAACAGCTAGCTTCATAAAGCGAAAGACCAATGTACGTATAAGGCATAATGGAAAGATTGAATACGTTTACCTTCAAGTAATCGATCGCTTGCTGTTTTTAACAATCTTATAATCTTTTTGCGTAACCTTCACTTTTGTGTAAAATTACATAGGATGGAACTTTAATAGTAGCAACTAGGTATGTACAAAGTATGCAAAAGAGATACAGGGCTGAAACTTTTATAGCCCTTCAGAGTAGTAACTAGCATTGTTTCGCAGCCGTTACTATCTTTCTGGAAGCTGTAGGATGCCATTGTCAGCACCTGATCTATTGATCCTTCGAATGGAGCGGTCTACAGCCTGCAGAGTGTCTGATGGAATGCATGGAACGGTTCCTTCATCTTGGGATGAGATCAAAGTCACAGGGATTTAAGTCTGGGGAATATGGAGGATGTTAGAGCACTTCCCAGCTCCAGCGAGGAAACAAATCAGCCACAGTGTCCGCACAAGCATTTTCCTTCCATCGGTACGATGCAATAAATTGTTTCGTACGATAGATTAACTAAAGCATGGCTGTGTTCATCCTTTCACTCTGCAGGCGTGTGATGTTTGTGGGGAGAGCGCATTCGCTCTGAGGTAAGGCAGGAATATGACGTGCGTGTGGTGTAAGCTGCTTCCCTGGGTTCTTCTACGTGGGGGCTCTACAACAGTGTTGTCTTTATTAAAGTTCCATCCCTCGTATTTCAATCTTATCATAATTTAGATATTTTTTGTTTAGTAAAATATTTTCTCAGTGCATTCTGTGTTATTTTCCCGATGCGTCTCCGTTCATCTAACACTAGCCGTTGCGCGACCAGCATGGTCACTTTTAGTTTTATATTTTCTTTTGCAAATGAGCTCAACTGAAAGTAACATATGTAAGGAATGTTACCATTAACTGTCATCATAAATATACGTTGTTAAGGGGTATTCTCTATAAGGCTGATTCTAAAACATCGTGATTAAAAAATGAGAATTTCCATTACTTCAGAACAGAGTTAAAGATAAGACTGAGAAACCCAACACCAATGATTTTAAAAATTACATCCCTCTCTGTATGTAATATTTTTCAAAATTAAGATATCTACATTTTATCATTACGTCAAATAAGAAACTGTTGGGGAAAAATTTTTCACTTAAAAAAATGGAGTAAAACTTCAGCAAGTACTAAAATATAGTGTGGATTTATCACTCTCAGTATGTATTATTGTTCACAATTCAGATATCTACACTTAATCAAATAATAAATTGTTTGGAAATTTTTTTCACTTCTAAAATGGAGTGAAAATTCAGTAAGTACTGAAAAAAGTGTATACAAAATTAAGTATTACTGGCTCTCGGTTGCTATGCCGGCGACAGTTAAGCCTAACCTCGCGATCATTTATGCTCTCTCTTTTACGCTCTCTCTTTTCTCAATGAATTATTTCTTCTTCGCTTTCTTTCTTCAGACTGTTCCCAATTTTCATTTGATAGTACAGCTCGCTTTCGAGCATTACTGATTTCAGTGAGTAAATCCATGTTGACACGCGGTTGAAAATTGCGGATGGCCGCTAATGTTTACATTTGGTAGTTGCAGCCATTGCCATTCGGAGTATAGAAATATCGTCGATTTTTGTGCCGCATACCTGCGCGTTTTATATATATAGATTATATTCTCTTTTCAATGTTCGTTTTTCCAATGATCGCATAAATTCTATGCGTTTATGGTCAGAAACCTCTGCTCTAGAGGGCAGGGTCCATGCTTAGCAGTTAATACAATGATTTCTGAATGCTCAGTGTCCAGAATTTTCCAGTCCATCCGCATTTTGCCAAAATTTAATGTAGAAACGTAGAAACCTGTAGTTTTTTTCCTTAAAGACTTTCGTTACCTACTTGTTTAACGGTGACCCAAATTAAAGTGAGACTTTATATTATAGCGGTATTGGTTAAATCCCAAGAGCGTTGCGCATCATTTCGTAAAAGACGTGTGAGCACGGGACCAGCTGAAACTTGCTCAAACACACTTGGCCAACAATGCAGAATCGATTGGTGCTGCGGACAAGATTTGCTGCATCGCTCCCGCTGAGAAATCCTATACCCCCCATAGCCCCCTATCACCTTACGACTATCACATATTCGACCCATTGAAAAAGGCAAACAAGGACAGTCAGCCTGCTAACGTTGTAGAAATTTGGGACGCCGTTGAAGAGTCGTTCTGCTTACAACCATGGACGTTCAATGCTCATAGTATCGAAAATCTAGCAAAGTGCTGGGCACTTCCATGAACCGAAAAGGCAACTAAGTGCCACAACTTCTGAAGGACTTAGAAGTCCTTTTTTCAGTAAAAATCCGATACAGTCGTGAACAGTGAACATTACAGTTGATTTAACCTGCAACTCAAACAATTGCCGTGGCATTGGGATTCAAATATCACTGGTAGCCGAACCCATTTACATTATGATGGATAAAGCGACATCTATTGCTACAATTTTGAACTATTTTTCCTTTTATGCCATACCCTCTCCCCCTTCTTCGCGTATATTCTGGTCAAATTTCTGGCCGTTGTTACCAGTGGTTCTTTTTAAACAGCTTTTTGAACGTTCAACTTTAAATGAATCGGTCATTTTCAAAAGGAGTCATCTCCATTTTTAAAAAAATTTTATGAGAAGCAAAAAACTATTACTCGCCTTCATACATTATTAGTCAGATTAAATTTAGTATTTATTATGTTTATAAGCATCAATCCCGAAGCAAAAATATAATTTGTTAATATTTTTGGGAACTTGAGGGAGCCCCATAAAAGTTGGAGAAAAGTGGAGATAACTCGTTTTCAAAATGACCGATTCAATTATAATCACCCTGCATATTCGAACTAACTGATCTATCATATATATAAAACAGTTTCGTATCTGACTGACTGACTGACAGATAACGCACAGACCAAACCGCTGGACCTAAAGGGTAGAAATTTTGCATGGTGATTCTTCGTATAGTGTATGGTTTCAATAAGAAAGATTTTTAAAAAGACTCTTAGAATTTTTAAAAATTAAATTTTTAAGCTGTTTTTGTAATCTATATATTTAAGTTGCTAAGCCGACTTTTTGGGCAGTCCGTGAGAGAAAACTACTGCATCAATTTACTTCATTTTGGTCTTAAACGAAAGATTGAAATCTGTAGATTTGTCAAATTTGGTTTTTGTGACCGCAGTTTTTATAAATGAGCTATAATTTACAGTTAAAATTTTATTTCTGCGCATGCTCAGTGACATGTTCCAATCTGGCTTGAGAAACTCACTGTTTCTGCTCATGCTCAGTGACATGTTTCAATGCCGAGGAGTCTCTATAGATCTCTCTCTGCCATTTTTATTTTTGTGATAATTATGTTTGTGAAATATAAGATTAAACCTGATTGAAATTGTTTATTTCGCGCTGTTTAATTAGCGATAATTTACAATTAAAAATTTGCTTTCTGAGCATGCTCAGTGACATTTTTAAATCTGTCTTTAGATACTCACTAAGTACGAGGCGGCTTAAACATTAATTTGTTTCTATGCATTATTATGATTTTCAACATTCGGCAATGATGTGTCGAGTATAATTTGTGTATTAGTACATTTATTTACAATCTAGCCGTCATATTTTGACGGGTACCAACTAGTATTCTTTTAAGTTTACATTTAAAATAATAATATGAGGGTTATAAAATTATATCACGAGAAAGATCGTAAAAATTCCTTTAAAATGAAATCTCTTTCCTTTAAAATGGAATCTTTACCTCCATTTTCTGATTTTTGGTGAAATTTTAAAGATTAAATTTTAGAATTTAATTTATTAAATGCTGATCACGTGGTTTCTTTTATTTTTGTGACTAAAAAGCCCGTGAAAAAACTAATTTTTTCACGTGCATAACAACGGAATAAATTGACAAAAAAATAATTTGATTTTTCTTTCTAATGAGGCAGACGATTGAACATTATCCAAAAATATTAAAATACAGTAAAAGAAATGTTCCTCAAACTGTACTATATTCTTTAGTATGTTCTACTAGATTAAATTTGAATATTTTCTTCTACATTATTTTCTGTATAAAAATATCCGTTACGATTTTTTTATAAATATATATATACATATATATATTTGGCATTAATTGCATACATTGACCGTTGTATTGGTTTGAATGTACTCCGTAGCGAAGCACGGGTATTTAGCTAGTCATTTCAAAAAAGCCCCAAAGGTCCCCCTTTCATTTGGGCCACGCTTATAACTTTTAAATATTTACATTACTTACATATTTTGTCCTTTATTGTTACACAGAATGGAACAAATATATAACCTTTCGTTGCAATTTTATGTTTCAGATGGTCGGAGCTTCGCAAACAAGTTTGACGTCAAATTCGTCGAAACCTCTGTCGTCATTCATCACAACGTGGATGAACTCCTAGTCGGCATACTCAGCCAACTGCGCCTAAAAGCGCGCCAGGCAGCGGCCCTGTCCTGCCAACACCACGCCAAGTTCACGACAAGGGCAAAAGGTCTGTGGAACAGACTTCTTCAGAAATGCGATCTACGCTTTAATTCATGCGATAATCTTCATCTTTAACATGCCATTTCATCAGATTTTTTTTGTTATTATTGGATCGTGGTTTATGATATATTTAATTGAATTTTCGTTTGAATATGTAAAATAATATAAACTGGATATCTGGAAGAACACCATTTTAATTTCGGTAGAAGTAAATTAAATTAGCCCTTATTTATTAAATTTTGTTCATGTGCGTGAACTTTCGAGTTTTATCTTATAATGCAAAATTTTAATGCCACTTCCTTACCCTGCTTTTATAAATTTCGTAAGCGGACTTTAAAGAATGAAAAAAGAAAATTATGTAGAGCTACTGGCTGACGTTATTGCATTAGCCGTATTTTTTTCTGACGGTAACCTATATTCCTTTTTCAACACATGAGAGAATTTCATAAAAATCCCCCCGGAGCAAAAAAAAAAATTTTTAATTGCTTGTTTCGATATAAACATTAAAATAGTATTGCAAATTTAGTGAAAAAACATTTAATTTTCGAGTCCTTAAAAATGTTTACCGCCACAAATATTTGAAAGACCTGGCCCTGCGAGAAAAAAAAGTTGTGCTACAAATAAAAAACAATTAATATTTGAGTCTCACAGGAAAATTTGGTGTCTAAAATTCTAAGACGATTTACTGAGAACTGGAAAAAATGCTTTCATTGTATGTCAACTTTCAGAGAGAACTGGTTCTGCAGGCAAGAAAAATAAATAAATAAAAATTAAAATGCCCCAAAATGCGTTCAATGTTATTTTAAACTTTAATTTCTTGACATAACTTTTCATAAAGCACTCTAGCAATTACTTTACTAACATTTTTATAAAAAAATATCAGGTAGTCTCTTCTAACGAAACTACCACAGGTTATTAACGTAGGATTAGTTATCGCTGCTTGCCTCTCTTGGATTTGTATATGTATGGATGTTTTATGTATATATGTATCTATATATAGGTAGGTATGCATATATATACATATGTTTATGTCAAAACTTTAACGCATTTTGGTACTTTTCTGTTTAACTGTTTACTGCTTGTCGAAGCGATACAGACTGGGTTTGACACGCTGCCAAAATTATAACTCGCGAGGACGGATGGACGGTCGGTTTTAGCGTCTGAAATTTTGCTTTCCGAAGGACCGTTATGGAGGAACAAAGTCCTACGTTAAAATCGGCAATAAGGGATTACACACGTAGGAGGATCGTACACTACGTCTGCTTTAGCCCTAGCTAAATCCGGCAGCTGAAGCCGTGAGTTGTTGAATATCTCTTGCTAGCAGAAAAGATTATACAGGTTGCATACTAATGATGATCATATAGAGGTTAACCTCTGATATGATTCGTCCAGCAATGTGAGGAAATTTATCCGAAGAAGGTAGCAGTTAGCTTTTGCAGATTAGAAAACGAAGGGGGGCAGATACAAAGTAAAAATTTAAATATGGGGACTGTACAGTAGTTGCAATAGGGAAAAGGAAATTTTTTTAACGTAGGGTTACGTTCCTTAATAACGGTCCTTCTGAGAGAAAACAATTGTCCTGCGTCGCGAGTTATAATTTTAAAAGCGCGCCAAAGATATTAAAACGAAGTACCAATTTTCCTTTTCCCTTTTCCCGATTGTCCTGAACCTCCCCCTTTCAACAAAGGACGTTTTGCAACCAAGTGGATTTTACAATATACATTTGCCCAATTATTTCAAATGGTAAAATAATTTCGATTTCAAATAGGGAATTTCCGTCGAAATTTTTTTCCCCTCGAGATCAGAAACCACGATCCACATTTAAGTTGCCATAAATATTATTATTACATTTGTAAATAAATATTATCGTTGTTTTTTCTCAAAATATATAGTTCTGCAATAAATAAAAAAAGTATGTGAAATGTCATACAATGGTTCCGTTACGGGTATGTATAGAGATGCTTTTGAAGTTTTAAGTGACGCTTTGTATTTGCTTCATCTTGTATATCCGATTATCATTCAAAAATATATGTCAGATTTTCTAATTATTTCAATAAATTACGAACAAATATCGGTTTGGAAAAAAAAATTCAAAGCAGTGAAACTTCCTTTAACGATCTTATAAATATAAATTTCGGCTATTTTTCAATCCATAAAGAAAATCAATGTTCTGATATCTACTAGTTAAAGACAGATGCCACGATTGGAATTTCTATTTTCTACTAATATGAAAATTCGTAGACGTCAGATATACTCAGAAAGAAAATAAATTTAAAATTTTCCTCATTGCAAAAATATTACACAAAAGACATTTCCTACCTATTATTTCTAATGTAAACTTAAATTACAAAAGTTTAATTACATATATATATATATATATATATATATATATATATATATATATATATATATACATAATTAAACTTTTTTTATTTAAGTTATTACAAAATAGTATATATTAGTGTGTAGGGTATTATTAATTTAGACTCTAATTCCATAATAGTTAAAATTAGATGATAATTAATTATTTATAAGTAATTAATTCATTTGAAAAATGCGTACAAATTCCCCGCACGAAAATGATATATCTGTGAGAAATTTCAGAAATCAGTAGCAACTGTCAATGGTTGATATTTCGACAAAATGTCATAATGACGTCATATTTGCATGCTTGGAAACTAAGGGAGAGCGTATAATATAAAATGTCTTTAATTAAATTAGCTTTTATTAATATGTTTAATTTCTTTCATCAGAAAAGTCTGTTTTAACTTTAAATTATGCATTTCGATGTCTTAAAGCGTCAATAAGTAAAAATTCAGTGATAAATATTTCTATTATTGTCATATTTCCGGTATAAGCAAGTTTCTCTGCATTAAAATACCATGTACTGGTATTTCACCCTTTTTTTGTAAAATTTGATTCACGCCATTACGATAGACATTTTTTACTGCCAGTCTTCGTTTAACGAACGAAAGTCAATTTTTTTCCTATACAATACATGTTGTGTATTTATCATATCATTCCTGCATATTCTAAAGTTGTTAATTGTTATTTCAGCTTCTATTTATTGTTTGACATAATTTTTTAGGTTACCTTTTAAATCGGGAAGTTTCCCCATACACACTGAAGTGCCAGAGTAACTGGGGTAGACGATCAATTTCGGAACATGTAGTAATACTCACTTCTCGTAAATATTTTCGCCCTCAAGATGCTTATATATATATATATATATATATATATATATATATACATATATATATACATATATGGCGTGCCCTTTATTTGGCCTTATAAATTGTTGTTTTGGTAGGCAGTCGTGGCTGGAAGTTTGGAGGAGCGACACTTCATTTCAGAATTACTTGGATATATTTCGCTTCTGACTCTTGAGAAAACCTCAGCTCAAACAACGGAAGTTTCTCCATTTCTCAACTTCTCATTCCGAAACATACATCCTGTTCACAACACGATAACCCAGACTCTGCCTTTCAATATGAATCCCCGCAGCGAGCAACGCTGAAGAGTCGCGCGCAAAACGTTATATAACAAATTAAGTGACTTGATAAGTGCTGCCATCTATTTATTTTTTTGTAAATTATTTGATCCCAATTAAGATAATTTCAAGTCTTAACATATATATATATATATATATATATATATATATATATATATATATATATATATATATATATATATATATATATATATATATATATATATATAAATATATGTATATATATATATATATATATATATATATATAAATATATATATATATATATATATACATTCCTAATGAAGAGGCACTTTATCGTGAGCATCCGCCTGTTGTTATTCACTGTGATTTATTGGCCACTTTATTATTCGAGCACAATATATGTGAGCCATTATATGTTATTCAGGATTTGAACCGAAGCACCCCTGCGGAGCAGCTCAGAACGCTAACCACTATACCATGTGGGCAGCAGCTGCTTTAATAAAGCGACAGACATTTGTGTATGCTTAAAAAACTGATTTTGCAGTGAGCATGACTTAGGGGAATTTCAACGAGGTATGGTAGTTGGTGCTCGTGCGATGGGTCATGACATTTCGTAGATACAGGCAAAGCTCACATTTTTGCTTTCGACCATTTCGGACCAGTTGGCAAGAGCAGTGGGTCAGAGATCTGAAAGTCCCTGGTTCGATGCTCGTCGCTGCAAATCCACCGCCGTGCTCACTAATGGTGGCTGGTGCACGTAAAATATGTCGTGACTGCAATGTCCTCGAAGTTCTCAAATTTACCTCTGGAGGTGTGGAGTCAAGTGTTCCGGTCTTGTCACTTGATTCAGTTCAAAATTACGGGACCAGCCATTTAGCCAATTAGGACTCCGACCCTTGTGATGCTAATTCAAAACAGGAATCGCCCCTTTCACCCCAATAGCCTATCAGAACCTGGTGAGTGTAACCTCCAACCAGTGGGCATTAGCAACAACAACGATAAAGTTGTACCTCGAACAGAAGGATTCGGGTAAAACATGGAACCTACTGCAATAGTGTGACCGTCGAAAGACTCAGAATGATCGTTACCGTCATCTTTTGTCGGCAACCATATCAAACGAAAGGGGGCAAATAACATCTCAACTCATAGCTGGGGACTCTACTAACACCAGTGTAAGGAATGTGCAACGTTCACTACGTGATATCGGCTTTAATAGCCGATGACAAACGATGTATTAGACATTTGCCCCAGTTTTTATGGCACTTCAGTGTATATCAATGACAGTTCACCCATTACTTTTCAACCCTTTGTGGCATATGGAAGATCTGCATTACGTTCGGAATTTGCGGGGGATACCTGTTTCACAAAATGTAAGATAGCTGTGTATAATTTCATGTCGTATTCGAAATGTGTTTTTCCAGTATTAATTTCATCAAAATTAAATGTAAGCGCTACAGATATCCTGAACTCATGTTTTATGTATCGTGTGCCAAAAGTTACTGCAGTCATTCATCAAAGTAGAAAGGACTGAGATTTGGTTCTCTCAAAACATGGGAAACTTTTCACATATTTCAGAATATTTTATTTGAATATTTCTTGTTTGCATCATGCGCACCATGACGAAAAACTCCATCAAAAGTAGAGATATTCATATATTTCAGCGTTTCTGCTTAGTAAGTTATGCATTACATACTACAGCCGACTTCACGAAGCCGTAACGTTTTTTAGGGTTTCTTTTATGTGCTTGCGCATCGGTTTATTACTTTTAACATTTTTTGGTGTTCTGTGGATGGCAGTGTTGTTTAGAGTTTCTTCGCAAAATGTCTTGACATTTCATTGCTTTGTCTGGAAAATGTCATTTACATAATTTTTGCTCATTTGTAAAACAAAGCCGGTATTTTCATATGAATAAATGAATTGTGACTTGTAGTAATTATCTACGCTAAAATAAAGTATTCGTTATGTGGTTTTTAAAATAAAATTGACTTGAGACGTTTAATTGCATATCGAAATTTGTGGTAAAAGCTTTTTATTTAATTCTATACGAGCCTGTGGAATAGTTTTATATTATAGGCTAAGGCAGACATTTTAAAATTAAATATCTTTTTGCTCTATCTTATTAAGTAAATTTGTGCCAAATATTTGAATGCATTCAAATTTTTCCATCGCATAAGCATTTTACGTCAAAACACGAGAGAGTCGGACTATTCTCTTACGAATAAACTTTCAGTATATGAAGCAGCCTCTGTTAAAGCTTGGATACAAAGAAAAAACTTCTAAATATAATGGTATTGAGCAAGTTAAACAAAATTAAAAAAATAATTTACAACAATAAGTAGTCTTTATTCCTTTTCTATCAATTTTTAAAAATATTTATGCATTTTTTTAAGGCTTCAAATTTACGTTTCACGAAAATAAAAAAAATTGTTAAATTGAGTAGACTTTATTTCTTTTTCTATCAATTTTTAAAAATATTTATGCATTTTTTAAAGGGCTTAAAATTTGCACTTCAGTTAGTTAAAAATAAATTTTCAACAATGAGTAGTCTTTATTAACTTTTCTATCAATTTTCAAAAGTATTTTTAAAGGATTTCAAATCTACATTTCAATCAAATGAAAAAAACTACAACAATAAGTAATCTTTTTTAACTTTTCAATCAATTTTTAAAAATATTTATGCATTATTTAAAGGGTTTCAAATCTACGTTTCAATTAATATAAATAAATTAAATTTTAAACATTGAGCAGTCTTTATTCTCTTTCTTACCAATTTTCAAAAAGATTTATGCATTTTTGAAGAGTTTCAAATCTACATTTCAGTTAAATTAAAAAAAATATATTTACAACAATAAGTAGTCTTTATTCCTTTTTCTATCAATTTTTAATAATTTTTATGAATATTTTAAAGGGTTTGAGATCTACGTTTCGATCAAATAAAAAAAAGAATTAAATTTGCAACAATGATAAGTCTTTTTCCCTTTTCGATCAATTTTTAAAAATATTCATGAATTTTTTAAAGAGTTTTTTTCCCTTTTCTATTAATTTTTTAATATATTTGTACTTTTAAAGGGCTTTAAATCTGCGTTTCAATCCAATTAATAATATTAAATTTACAACAATGAGTAGTCTTTATTCTTTTTTCTATCATTCTCTGAAAATATTTATCCATTTTTTAAAGGGTTTCACATCGACATTTTCAAAAAGAATATTAATCTAAAGAGAAATTATTTGAAAATTAAGTTTCGAATACACCCCAAAACATACCTCTTAACCGTCAATCCTTAGGCATTGTCAAGCAGTATTTAAGCACTAGCAATTACTTCATCTCCCAACCTTCTCCCTTTGATAGGAAAAAATTCAAACAGAATTAGAAAAATAAAGAATTCCTTGAATTTTAATATTACTGAAACACTGAAATGTCGATAACTTTACCACGATAGAAGTTACACCGTCAATCACATATTTTACAGAAAACTTTTATTTTAATCACAGTGATAGCTATAACTGAGCTGGCATGGAAAACATGCCATCTCAAATAATATTTGGAGTTATAACGATTTTAAATTACCCTACTTTTTTAAATTCTTAAATTTAAAAATTTTTTAAAAACTTTATGACAAGTTTTATGATGCGACTACCTGAAAACCCGCTCCTCACCACAGAGCACATTCAAATTAAATACAACGGTCAATGCATGCAATTAATGCCAAAAATAAATAAATAAATATATATATTCATAATAAATACAACGATCAATGTATACAATTGATGCAAAATATATATATATATATATAAAGAATTGTAAGGGATATTTTTAAACACAAAATAATGTAGAAGAAAATATTCAAAGGAAATCTAATAAAGCATACTAAAGAATATAGTACAGTCAATATAGTACAGTTTGAGGAACATATCTTTTACTGTATTTTAATATTTTTTTGGATTATGTCCAATCGTCTGCCGCATTAGCAAGAAAAAAAAAATTGTATATTTCATTGTTATGCACGTGACGATTAATTAATTTAAGGTACCAGAAAAAGAAATCACGTGATCAGCATTTAATAAATAAAATTCTAAAGAATAATCTCTAGAAAGTCACCAAAAATCAGAAAATGGAGGTAAAGATTCGAAAAGATTTCATTTTAAATGAATTTTCATGATCTTTCTCATGGTATAAATTTTATAACCCTCAAATTATTATCTTAAATGCAAACTTAAAAAAAGTTACCAAAACAGCTTAAAAATTTAATTTTAAAAAATCTAAGAAGAATTTTTCAAAAATCTTTCTTAGTGAACCCCTACAATATAAGAAGAATCGGCACGCAAAATTTCAGCCCTTTAAGTCCAGTGGTTTGGTCTGTGCATTATATGTCAGTCGGTCAGTCAGTTACGAAATTGTTTTATATATATAGATTTTGTTTAGAAATTATGTGTTTAACCATCATAAAAATTCAAAAATTTAACTCAATAAATTTTTAAAAAATTAAATGTGGCCCGGACCCCCTTAAAATATTATTTGAATTTTCTTTAAAGGAAAAATTCTCCAAATTGTAAAATTTCTTTCTGTATTAAGAATTACAATATAAAATAAAAACTCTTTAAATTCAATTCTTGGAACATTTTCTCCACACGTTAACATTGAGCTGAGAGAATCGAATAGGTTTAATTACACAGCGGCTTAAGCATTTATATTCTTTTCCAGAAAATGCCCCAGTTCGCGGCCTTATTTCATTCCTCATATTTGAATTCATGGAAAATATGCACAAAAGTAGTTTTACGAGTTAGATAAAAATGGCGCCATACCGGAGAAATGTTTCCTGCGTTACGGAGGGCTCAATATTTATCCTTAAAATATCCGGTTGTAGTTAAAATATATTTATGAATATAAATAAGTATACGAAGAGTGGAATTTTACCAAAGTAACTGAATAATTCATTTTTTTTTCTTTTCATCTGATAAATAAGTAAATACTCAATATTTTTACGATGAATTCTGGAGAATATCTGCATTTAAGGTAAAAGAATGTGTTAACGTATATATAAGCAACTGGAATTTGTTTTTAGTAATACTCATTTAAATTTAGTTATTAATTTTTTGCTGTAATAACACGCTGAAGATTGGGAATAAAAATGAATATAAAGCAGACACGGTTGAAAAAAATAAAAGAAAAATCATTCGAAATTGCCTATCCTGTAGTAAATAAACACTGTGATGTAAAGAAAATGCTCTATAAGTGAGTGGAATCAAAATTTAATTTTAAAATAAATTGAAAGTCCTAATAATGCACTTACAAACATAGAAACACATATGATGATCTTTGTGAATTTCGTGATAGTGATAATTTTAATCTCTGCAACATGATCTATTCATGGGATAATTTCTGTGTATCTGAGAAACTAAAGCAGATAAGAGTATATACTGATAAAAATATTTAATTATCAGAGACAGAAGGAAAAATTGAAAAAGAAATCGACATTTCTGTAAAACAGGGTTTCTTATATAGAAAAAAATGATGTTTACAAATTAGATAAATGATTATAAAAACATCTTCTGATAATATCCTGTTATTTGGAAATTTGGAACTGATAAGAGTATTGACTTTAAAATCAGTCCAATTAGAAAAATTTAAATCCTTCGTAAAAATGGTACTGAATGACGAAAAATGCTAATCCAGAGGATTTTTTCCTTCTACCTATAACAAAATTGAAAAAAATTTTAAGTCCTGATAAAAAAAAAACTTGCTAGCATAGAAACACATAAAGATTATGTTTAATATTAGGTAAATGTGATGAAGCTAATCTCTATAAAATTATCTATTCATGCCATTTTTTCTATCTGTGAAACTGAAGCAGATAAGAATATCAACTGATAAAAATATTTCATTATCAAACATAGAAGGAAAAATTTAAAAAGAAATCGATATTTTTGCAAAACAGGGTTTCTTATATAGAAAAAACGATGTTTACAAATTAGATAATGATTCAAATAACATCTTCTGATAGCATCCTGTTATTTGGAAATTTGGAACGAATAGGAGCACTATTCGTTCTATACAATCAGTACTGACTATACAATCAGTCCAATTAGAAAAATTTAAATCCTTCGAGAAAATGTTACTGAATAATCAAGAACACTAATCCACAGGATTTTTTGCCTTTAACTATAACATAATTGAAAATATTGGAAGTCCTGATAAACAAACTTGCTAACATAGAAACACATAGTATGATGATGTTTGATATCAGGTAATTGTGATGAAGCTAATCTCTATAGCATAATTTCTGTCTAGCTAAGAAACTGAAGCAGATAAGAGTACCGACTAAAAAAAACTTTCGTTGTCAAAGATGGATGGAAAAATTTAAAAAGAAATCGACGTTTTTGAAAAACATGGTTTTAATATAGAAAAAAAAAGATGTTTACACATTAGAGAATGATTATAATAACATCTTCTGATAACATCCTGCTATTTGGAAATTTGGAAATGATAAGAGCATTGACTTTAAATTCAGTCCATTTAGAAAAATTGAAATTCTTCGTAAAAATGGTACTAATACTTCGTAAATGGTACTAAGCTAATCTCATGCCATATTTTCTATCTATCTGAGAAACTGAAAGACATTAGAGTATCGACTGATAAAAATATTTCATTATCAAAGATAGAAGGAAAAATTTAAAAAGAAATCGACATTTTTGCAAAACAGGGTCTCTTATATAGAAAAAATTATGTTTACAAATTAGATAATGATTATAATAACATCTTCTGATAATATCCTGTTATTTGGAAATTTGGAACGGATAAGAGTATTGACTTTAAAATCAATCCAATTAGAAAAATTTGAAATTCTTCGTAAAAATGGTACTGAATAATCGAAAACGCTAATCCAGAGGATATTTTTGCCTCTACCTATAACAAAATTTAAAAAATTGGAACTCCTGATGAACAAACTTGGTAACATAGAAACACATATGATAATGTTTGAAATTAGGGAATTTTGATGAAATTAATCTCTATAGCATGATCTATTCATACCATAATTTCTGTCTATCTGAAAAACCGAAGCATATAAGAATATCGACTAATAAAAATGTTTCATTATCAAAGATGAATGGAAAAACTTAAAAAGAAATGGACGTCTTTGTAAAACATTGTTTCTTGTATAGAAAAAAAAGATGTTTACACATTAGAGAATTATTATAATAACATCTTCTGATAACATCCTATTATTTGGAAATTTGGAACTGATAAGAGCATTGACTTTACAATCAGTCCAATTAGAAAAATTGAAATCCTTCGTAAAAATGGTTCTGATCAATCAACAACGTTAATCTATAGGATTCTTTGTGCTTTAATTTGTGCACCCTGTGAGGGAAAGTAAAATTTGAGTTAGATAATTTTCAGTCATATATTTGAAATTTTTTTAATTATTTTTAACAGATTGCCTGCTTTATTACAACCTCCAGTTGTTTTTAATTATAAATTCGCTGAGCCTTATGGTACATCACAATTTGTGAAGCGAGTGTTTTATAACTTATTTAGAAAATATGCACGTTTACTTTGCTTTCTAACATTTATACAGCATGTACTTTTGCACTTAGCACATTCTATAATATTACCACTTTCAGAGATTAAAACCTAAAATTATTCTTGTGCTGAAAAAGATTGATTTATTTAACGCCAAAAGAAATTATATTTTTCTTCAGTTTTCGCACCATCAAATATCTTTATTTTTAATGTAGCTTTTCACGATGTTCTATATTATGTTAATATTTTTAAAAAGTCGTTGTTTTTATTTGTGATAAAAATAACATCGATTTTTTAAGTGCTTCGAATGCTTTTAGAGGAAAAGTAGTTAAAAATGTGTACATTACATATTTTCAAAAAGCTTTCTCTGTATGGAAAGCTTTGAAAAATCTTTAACTACAAAATTAAAAGCAGTATGATACATCAAAATTTGGGAAGCTGTCTTTCAACAGCTCACTTAGGAATTCGAAACTTAACTGTTTATTCTGAAATTTGCCGAACGTTATTTTTGCTATTGGTTGATAGACTTTAATATTACTTTTGGAACAAGATAAAATCTGAAAATATTCAACTTCTGAAAATAATCGATGCATTTTAAAACGAATATAGTACTATTTGTTTTCAATTTTTGGTTGCAAATAAAATTTTCAACAGTGTCTGATGTTAAAGGGCTGAAACTTTGAAAACCCGATGATATTTCTGATGGCAAAATTCGACTGCTTTCAAATATAAAATAATATAAATACAGTTTATATTTTTAAGACAATATTTGCCTAAAATGTTAGGACAAATAAATCAGAATCTATAATAAAAATACTTTACATTTCCAAACAATCAAAAGTTTTTATAATTTTTTTCTATATCGAATACTTCATTTAAAGCTATTTATAATTTACTTAATAAATTTTATGACTTCCACCAAAAGAATATACATTACAGCTCCATCGTTTTACAAATTCCTTTTTTTCGTAAAGATTTGTCACCGTGTATGCTGTATCAAATACTCTTTCTACAAAAAAATTGTATTTCTGGCTCGTAAGTATACAAGTATTAAAGCTATCAAGTATTCTTTAGTCAATAAATTCTATTTCTGTCTCGTAAGTATACAAATATTAAAGCTATAAAGTATAATTTTTACAATAAATTCTATTTCTGGATCGTAAGTATACAAGTATTAAAGCTGTCAAATATTCTTTTTACAATAAATTCTACTTCTGGCTCGCAAGTATACAAGTATTGAACCTATGAAGTATTCTTTCTACAGTAATTTCTAGTCCTGGCTCGAAGTATACAATTATTAAAGACGCATTTTATAGACAACAATTTTAACTATACTTTTTTAAAAATTCATATTGAATGTGTGATAGCTATTTAACTTTCTAATTAGAAATAAAAGCTGAACGCTCTCAAAATCAGCTTTTGCACCTATCACTTGTTATTAATTCACCGGTGATGCATATCACGTATCTCCTTGCATTGATTATCCTTCATTTAACTTTTACACAAACGAATTCGATGGTGCTGAAAAACATGTGTTTCACTTTTATAGTAAGCATGAATGTATATGCCATGTGTAATATATATTTATCTATATTTATCTATATTTACTGTTACGGCCGTTCAGCCGTTAACGAATTTAATTTTTGTAAAAATATATTTGTTCAACTATCTTGTTCATTATGCTAGTTGTACTCAAGAGTATAGAGCTATTATCATGCGTAGAGTCATATAGTGCTATGAATAGCTGCTATATATTGTATGCTCATTTTTGTCCTGGGAAAAATAGATTAATAAAGATGTCGTTTATAATGATTAAATGTTGGTTTCTTTTTGCGAGAAAAATTACACTATGTTTCGATTGAACAAAACGCAAGCATCGCCTCAAGTCTCTCAGGAAAAAAGATTGAAGAGGGAAATATGAAATTATTAAACATAAGCAGTTTAATGAATGCTAATTTTTCTAGCAATCACTTTATATCCCTCAAAATCAATCAACACTCATTCATTTTCAAATAGTCACAGGAAACTTATATTCCCTTATTCAATACTTTTTTCCGACCTCAATTGAAAAGAGAAATATCTCATTATTATACTTAAGCAGTTCAATGAGTACTAATTTTTCTATAAATCCCTTTATCCCTCAAAATCAATCGACAATTCGCCATTTCAAAATAGTCACAGTATACTTTTATTCCAGTATTCAATATTTTTTTCAGACCTCGAGTTAAAAGGAAAATATCTTTTTATGATACTTAAGCAGTACAATGAAGACTTTTTTCTAGCAATCCCGTTATCCTTCAGAATCAATCAACACTCAGACATTTTGAAATAGTATACTTAGATTCCCCTATCCAAAATTGTTTTCAGACCTCGATTAAAAAAGAGAATATATAATTATGATACTTAAGGAGTTCAATGAAGGCTATTTTATCTTGCAATTATTTTATCACTTAAAATCAATCAACACTCCGCCATTTTGAAATAGTCACAGTATACCTATATTCCAGTAATCAATATTTTTTTCAGATCTCAGTTGAATAGAAAATATCTCATTATTATACTTAAGCACTACAATGAAGAATTTTTTCAAGCAATTACTTTTCCGATCAAAACCGATCTACACTCCTCCACCCTTTTAAAATAGTCACAGGATACTTATATTCCCTTACTCAATATTTTTTTTCAAATCTCAATTGAAAAGGAAAATATCTTATTATTATACATCAGTAGTTCTATTAAGACTAACTTTTATAGCAATCACTTTATCCCTCAAAAACAATCAACACTCATCTATTTTGAAATAGTATACTTAGATTCCCGTATTCAGTACTTTTTTCAGACCTCGGTTGAAAAGGTAAATATCTTATTATGGTACTTGAGTAGAACAATGACTTTTTTCTAGAAATTACTTAATCGCTCAAAACCAATGAACATTTCGCCATTTTAAAGTAGTGACAGTATACTTAGATTCTGTTTTCAATATTTTTTTCAGGCTCTGATTGAAAAGAATAATATCTAATTATTATACGTAAGTAGTTCAATGAAAGCTAATTTTTCTAGGAATCACTTTATCACTCAAAATCAATCAACACTCTGCCATTTTGGAATATTCCCTATATACTTAAATTCCCATATTCAATATTTTTTCAGACTACGACTGAAAAGGAAAATTTCTTATTACTATATACTTTTTTTCTCAGTGAAACCTTTTTCCTAGCAATTACTTTATCACTAAAAATCAATCAAAACCTCGTCATTTTAAAGTGGTGACAATATACTTAAATTCATATATTCAATATTTTTTCAGACCTTGATTGAAAAGAAAAATATCTTATTATTATAATTAAGCAGATTAATGAAAGCTAGTTTCACTAGCAATCACTTTTTCCCTCAAAATCAATCAACACTCAGCAGTTTCGAAGTAGTATACTTAGATTCCCGCATTCAACATTTTTTTTCAGAACTCAATTGAAAAGAAAAATATCTTATTATACTTAAGCAGTTCAATGAAATCTAATTTTTCTAGAAATCCATTTATCCCTAAAAATCAATCAACTCTTCACCATTTTGAAATCGTAACAGAATATCTAGATTCCTGTATTCAATATTTTTTCAGATCTCGATTGAAAATGAAAATATGTTATTATTATATTAAAGCAGTTCAATGAAGTCTAGTTTTCCTAGCAATTACTTTATCGCTCAAAATTTATCAACACGTCACCGTATTAAAGTAGTGACAATATACTTATATTCCCGAAATTAATATTTTCTTTTCAGACCTCGAATGAAAAGAAAAATATTTAATTATTATACATAACCAATTCAATGAAGACTATTTTTCCTAGCAATTACTTTATCGCTCAAAATCCATCAACACTTCGCCATTTCAAAATATTCACAGTACACTTCGATTTCCGTATTCAGTATCATTCTCAAACATTGATTTCATAATGTACTCTTAACTCGGAATCACTTTGACTGTTTCAGAGTAAGAACCGACAACATGGGCGAAATTATAGAACAGTTTTTTTCTATTTTTAGATAATCTATACAAGTTAATCTTTGCTGAGAAGCAACTATACTTATTCATTATTTTAACAGTATTTTTACTAGATCTTGAATGTTTGTCACGAAGCACGCTTTCTTCGAAATCATCTTACACTTACGCTTGTACCATAAAAAGTCATCCCTGCATTTATTCCACAGTTTTTCAGTCCTCTAAATCATGACAAAGGACACCTTTAGCTCCGTATTAATGTAAAGCTATCGTTTACAAAGTACAGGGTGATCATAAAAAAAACTTTGCTGATATATGGACCTCTAGCGGCCGTTCTGTTCAACCGATGGAGATGAGATTTTAGATATAGGAATTCAGAGGTATGAGCTCAGGATTCTCTGAACGGCAACCAAGTGGCTCTCACGGTTACGGTTAATAGGTATTGAAACTGGAAAATTTCGAATGGCAATGCCCACTTTTTCCCATCGCAAAATGCTCAGCACATGCCAAAATCCTAAAAAGGCGTTGGATCGTGTATCCCAAAAAACGGACGCGTTATGCACGCACAAAAAGCAGCTCTGTAAATGGCCAAAAAAAAAACACGATGATGGCACCCATGTGGAAAATGTGTAATCCAAATAAAAGCTTTCTTTTGCCAATCTGTGTTGTCCTCAGTGATTGTTGCCTTGCCTCTGTCATATGCAAATTTCCTCCGCGTGCCCCGATCGTGTTTGTGTTGGCCGTTCGCAGAGTTGTTTTTTGTGCGGGCATAATGCGTCCGTTTTTTGTGATACTCGTACCGTTCCAATGTTTTTCAGGATTTTTGCATGCGCTGAGCATTTTGCGACGGGAAAAAAGTTGACGTTGCCATTCGAAAATGTCGACTTTCTGTACTTATAACCGTAACCGTGAACGCCACTTTGTTGCCGTTCACAAAAATACCGAGCTCATACCTCTGAATAACTATATCTGAAATCTCATCTCGATCGGTTGAACGGAACGACCGCTAGAGGTCTATATATCGGGAAAGTTTTTTTTATGACCACTCTGTAAACGTCGTCATTAAAAATACACATACCGTATTTTTGGACCATAAGCCGCACCGTACGATAAAACTCAGTTCTAATTTATGGTAGGGTTTTTGGAAAAGAACATTTTCGGTTTTGTTAGGTATATAAAGATATCTCCAATCTCTTACTTAATAAAAATTTTAAAAACATATATAATAAAAGATATATATAATAAATATAATGTTTGTTTGATGGCGTGTCTACGAATAAAGCAAATGCACTATCCATAGAAGAGCCGTGCCACTGCCTCAGGAGAAGTTGGACTTCTATTCGTTGGTCCACGAATTTTGAACGGACCCCACACCTCCAGAGGTATTGTTTGGGAACTTGGAGGACATTGCAGCTATGACAGATTTTTCCTATGCACCAGCCTCCATTAGTGTGCACGTCGGTGGTTTTGTTGTAGACGGGTATCGAACCAGCAACTTGCAGATCCCTGGCCTGACGCCTTTGCCGACTGGGTCACCATGCCATTAATAAATATAATAAAATATTCATTTAATTTTAATGTTACCCTCGGACCATAAGACGCACCCCAACTTTAAGTTGATTTTTTATGTCGTGTTTTAATGTGTTTGAGTCGATTTTTAAAAATTTTCTTATGTCTGCGTCTTATGGTCCGAAAAATACGATATTCAATATTTTTTTGTGAATCTTCGAATACTTATTATAAATACACAAACTAAACCAATTTTTTTTTATAATGGGGGTATTTAATCTAGATGTAATATTTTGATCTCAATTTCATTCGAATTATTTGATATTCAATATATATATACTGATACTAGATGAAAACCCGCACTTCGCTACGGAGTACATTCAAATTAAATACAAAGGACAATGTATGCAATTAATGCCAATAAATAAATAAATAAATAAATAAATAAATAAATATATATATATATATATATATATATATATATATATATATATATGTAATGAAATAAGATCAGATTACAGAACTATTAGAAAAAGAAATTTATTTCCGAGTGGCCAAACAGACATCTGATCTAATGGAAAGCCAACACCCGAGTGATTCCCGGGGTTTGCGCATAGAGGTATCTGCGGTTGAAGAATTTGCTGACCAAAGATATTTCTTGCAAGCTGCATCAGTTGTGCATGACGATTGCCTTATTTGGGCATAGAAAAGAGGGTCGGACAGTTTCGTGGCTTGCCGAGGAATTGCTGACGCTATGAAAAATATTCCTGGGTTCTTGAAAATAGAATTTGGTAATGCCATCTTAAGCATGGGAAGGGAAGAAAATTTACAGGGGATCAACTTAAATTTTATATCTTTCATATCCCCCCATTTTAAAAACGTTGTCTACCCGGGTGGAGGCTCTCATACATAACATACAAAAATAAACTACAAAATATTACAAGTATACAGAATATAACAGAAGATTACAAAAATATGTGGCAAAGTCCACAATGGTTCCTCCAGATAGCAGGTCCATGCGGTTTCCCTACTATCCTTCATCTTATTTGCTTCCTATGCACTTAACCATAATTATAGTATAAGTTCAAAATATAAGACTGGTATTCAAAATATAAGACGATAACATAAATTCTATGATTACATGACATATTATCTTGATATATTTGATATGAATAAAACACAATATAAATATTTACACTACCTGGAAACTATCTCTTAACACTGTCCACATATTGTATTATTAGTTCTCACATTATATTATATTAATACTGACATTGTTTGTATCACTATCAAAATTCACTGTATTATATTTTTTAACTTCCTTGAGTACTCTCATATTCATTACAATTCTCTATTCGTGCAAAATTACAATATTATAAATTTTTACATTAATTTCATATCAATATCTCTTCTTTTTCTTCAAAGTACTGTTACATTAATAAAACAACTTCATTACATCAAAATTCGTTTCAATAGCAATACACATTTTATACCTTAAACATACCTTACTTCTGACAAACAAATCACATTTCTCTCAAACAACCGTGTATCCTCACGTTTGCTGAGGAATGCTGACTCTGAAGTTGGAAAGGAGGTTAAAACAAATTCATCTCGCCACTTCTAAAGAAAATTTTTTGTGGATGAACAAATGTAGGTAAATGGATTCAGTTTCTCAACTGTAGTTGCTCTCAAAGAAAAACCCCAAGATCCAAAAATAAAAATTTTGCCGAATGAAAAAAAAATGTTTTCGAGTTGTGTGGCCATCACAACCCGACAATTTTATTTAAAAAAAATTAGAAAAATAAAAACAAAACAAGAACAACTCAACTGAGGAAAAGAATGCATCATGACATTAAATTAAATATTATAAAATTCAAAATTCACCTTAATAATTGCAAAATTCAAAATAAACTTCACATGATCAGTCTATACCATTTTTAGTTGTCCTTAAAAAGTAGTTGTAGATTCGGAGACTCACAATATTGGCAGTCCATTGATGGGAGTCCATCAATATCCTCTGGTTTCTGTTCGCTTGGGTTTTTAATATCATTTAACTGAAAATTCTCTCTAGGACGGAAAAATCGAAGGCGAGTAGAATGTACAATCTCAGTGGGAGTTTTATAAAGAGCATTGGGTTTATCAATTTCAAAAAGAACATCTGAACATTTTTTTAGAATAGTATAAGGGCCTGAATACGGTGGGGCAAGTTTTCGGGTATTTGGATATTGAAATTCTTCATATAAAACTAAATCTCCGACTTTAAATATAACTTGTTGAAATCTTCTGTCATATCTTATTTTATTCGACTGATAATATTGTCTAGTTCTTTCTTGTGCAATTTTTCTAGCTTCTTCTATAGGAGGGTATATCTCATTATCTTGGAAAGAAATTTTATAAGGCAATTCGCCATACGTTAAATAAATTGGGGGAAATCCAGTTACCGAATGAGGGGTATTATTATATTCTTGGGTGACAGAGACTAAGATTTTTGTCCATGGCACATTACTAGGGCTATTACTAACTTTACATTTTAATCTAGTTACTATGGTTTGGTTAACTCTCTCGACCTTTCCGTTCGTCTGCGGTCTATGAGCAGATGTCAAGAGCTGTGTAACATTATTATGTCTGAGAAAATGTTTAAACTTTGATGAGGTAAAGGCGGAATTCCTATCACTTAAAATTTTCTCGGGTACATGATTTTGAAAAATAGAATTCAAACAATTTATATAGGTTTCCGTGGTGGCACTTTTAGAGGGAAATGTCCAGATGTACCTAGTGGCATGATCAACTACAATGTGTAAATATTTCTTAGTAGAATTATAATAACTTAAACCACCTACAGTATCAATTGATAAGAGTTCAAAAGGTTTTTCACACAGAGGAAGAGATTGCATAAAACCATATTTTTTCTGATGAGACTTCTTGTTTACTTGCCAAGTTTCACAATGTTTAACATAATTTCCAACATCATTAATTATCTTAGTCCAATAATATTGAGGTGAAATAATTCTTAACATTGAAGCTATTCCTGGATGACCAAATTTTTCATGTACTTTCTCTATTAATTTAATTCTTAACGCTTTTGGTACTACAATTTTGATTAAACCTTGTCTTTTTACTACTACAATATTATCCTTATTAAAACATCTGGGTGCTGTTATATTTTCTAACATTTGAAAATGGATGATTTCCTTTATATCTAAGAAGGGTTCTGGAGGGGTTGTAGTTATATTAAAAGCAATTGGGTTTCTTGTTAACATGTCAGCTTCAACATTAGTTGTACCTTTCTTATATTTTATGTCAAAATCATACATAGAAATTTTTAGAGACCATCTGAAAAGTCTACCTGTAGGATTTTTAAAAGTTTTAAGCCAAACTAAGCTGTGATGATCTGTATGTACAGTAAAATGTGACCCATGAAGGTAGCAATGGAATTTATCAAGACTATCAATTATGGACAAACATTCTAATTCCGTTATCGTATAATTAATTTCATATGGTCTAAGTCGTCGGGAGTGATATGCAATTGGATGTTGAGTTCCATCAGGATGTTCTTGTTTTACTATGGAGGCTATGGCTTCTTTTGACGCATCCACATAGACATGGCAAGGATAATTTGAATTATAAAGGGCCAAAATGGGTTTTGAGATTAAACTATCTTTAAGTTTTTGAAAAGCTTGTTGACATTCAGGCGTCCATGCCCATTTCTGGTCTTTCTTTAAAAGGTTATTTAAGGGAATTCTAATTTTAGCGTAATCAGGAATAAATTTATGATATACGTTAATGGTGCCTAGAAATATTTGTAAATCTTTAACGTTCCTTGGGGCCAATAATTTTTTTATTGTTTCTACATTAGTATTATTTGGGCTGTATGATCCATGCTTAACTTCATAGCCAAGAAAATCAATAGTATCTTTAGCAAAATGACATTTCGATTTTTTAAGTTTAATATTTTCCTTTTCACAAATTTCAAAAATGGTCTTTAAGTGCTGAATATGTTGTTCTAATGTCTCTGAGAAAATAATTATATCGTCAAAATAATTTAGAGCAAAGTTAACTTGATATTTATGAAGTATACGCCTAATTGTTCTTTGGAATATTGCGGGAGTATTCTTAAATCCAAACGGCAGTCTGGTAAATTGGTACAAGCCATAGTTAGAAGTGAAAGCAAGCTTTTCAGCTTCCTCATCCTCTAATTTCAGGTGCCAATACCCACTACATAGATCTAACGTAGAAAATACCTTAGCATTGGTCAATTTGTCTAGAACACTGTCTATTCTGGGAATGGGTTCACAATCGGTTTTTGTAATTTGGTTAATTTTCCTATAGTCAATACATAGTCGAGTCCTAGCATTATCTTCTTTCTTAAATGCGAGAGTAATAGGTGAACTATATTGGCTATAACTAGGTTTAATAATTTTAGCTTTTAACAAGGCATCTAATTGTTTCTTTATCTCTGCGTCATCTCTAGGCGACGTTCTGTATGGTCTTTAACTTATAAGAAGTTCTGAGGTTAAGACTACTTTTGGCGATTCTAATTTAATTTCTCCCACATCAAACTTATTCTTAGCAAAAACATGATCAAATTTTTGAATTAAATTGTCAATATCACACTTATCATTATTACAAGAAATCACATTACATAAATCATTATTATTACTTAAAAATGCAGATACTTTTTCATTATTTCCATGACCACTTCTCTTATTAGGATTATTATTATGACAGCTGGTACAATTAAAATGCTTAAGTAATTTATTATCCTGAAAAATGTCTCTAGTTTTAAAATTAATAGTGACATTAAAGAGTCCAATAGCATGACCAGATAATATAACATATGGTAATTGTACATTAGGTAAGTAATAAAATTTTAATGTTTCAATTTTTTCACCCAATTTTAACGGAAGCATTATATACTGACTTACCTGGACGTTTCGTCCCACAGCTGTAATGTTAATGTTGCAATTTTTGAAATTTAGTTGGTGATTTTCATTTAATGTGGATCCTGGTAAAATATTTAGAGTTGAGCCTGAATCGAATAAAATCTGGACTTTCTGTCCACACAACAGGCTCTCTACTACTGGCACTCAGTCACTGTCGTTGGTTCTCACATTAAAGTTTTTATTATGATTCTGCATTGTCATTCTTGGCTGAAAGGAAGGTGCACTGGTGTTGAACCCTGGTCTGGGACGTTGCTGGAAACGGGGCGGATAAAAATCCACTCCTGGTCTCCACTCCTGGTGTTGAAGATCAAAATTTGGCCGAAACTGTCGGTAATTTCCTGGGTGTTGTTGGAAGCGTGGACTCCAGGCTGGAGGTCTATGGAAAACTGGTAGCTTGGGGGTATAAAAAGTCCTTTCCTCTGAATTTTGCTTATCCAATAGTTTTAACATGTTTTTTAGTTCATCACAATTTTTTGTCGAACGAAGTTGGAGATCTACTTCTGGGCGTGCGTTTATTCCTTTTATGATGTAAAATTTTTGCTCTTCCGAGGTCATCGCTGCTTTCGAAGCTATTTGCTGGATAGTGTAGTAATACGCTTCGTAAGTTTCTTCCCTTCCTTTTTTCCGTCTTAACAATTGCTGATGTATTTCGGCCTTACTTATCTCCGTCTTAAATTCTTTAAGCAGTTCTGTTTTTAATTCTTGGAAGTTTTTAAACAGGGGTTTGGATTGAAGAAATAGTTCCACATTTCCGGTACACAGCTTGCGAAAGAATATAATTTTTTGTATAGGATTTAATGTCAACAGTTCAGAAACCTGCTCATATTCTGCGATGTAATTTTCGATTGGCACTTCATTTGAATAGGGCTTAATAAACACATTTACATCGGAAAAGCGGACGTGAGATGGCTCGTTATTTTCACCGGTTAAGTCCACGGTTTGATTCAAAATCGGATTTTCCCCTTTCTTCATTGCTTCTTCAAAACTAGGTCACCGAACAGCGTAAATCCACCAAGGTCAGTAATACAGTAATCCACTTCTGCTCGCTGCTATTTTCGACGCACGAAAGGGCGAATGAAGTTTTACGACGGGTGCTGGTAAAATTAATTAAAACTCCGTTTACATATTGAAATTAAAATTTTAAAACTGGTATCCTCACTGCAGAACATCCTACCGGCTATAAATTCTGTAATGAAATAAGATCAGATTACAGAACTATTAGAAAAAGAAATTTATTTCCGAGTGGCTAAACAGACATCTGATCTAATGGAAAGCCAACACCCGAGTGATTCCCGGGGTTTGCGCATAGAGGTATCTGCGGTTGAAGAATTTGCTGACCAAAGATATTTCTTGCAAGCTGCATCAGTTGTGCATGACGATTGCCTTATTTGGACATAGAAAAGAGGGTCGGACAGTTTCGTGGCTTGCCCAGGAATTGCTGACGCTATGAAAAATATTCCTGGGTTCTTGAAAACAGAATTTGGTAATGTCATCTTAAGCATGGGAAGGGAAGAAAATTTACAGGGAATCAACTTAAATTTTATATCTTTCATATATATATATATATATATATATATATATATATATATATATATTTATAATAAGTACGACGATCAATGTATACATATGATGTAAAAAAAAAATATATATATATATATTTATAAAAAAATCGTAACGGATATTTTTATAGACAAAATAATGAAGAAGAAAATATTCGAATTAAATCTAATAGAACATACTACAGAATATAGTACAGTTATTATAGTACAGTTTGAGGAACATATCTTTAACTGTATTTTAATATTTTTTGGATAATGTCCAATCGTCTGCATCATTAGCAAGGAAACAAAATATTTTTATGTCTATTTAGTTGCTGTGCACGTGAAGGTAAATTTATTTAAAGTACGAGAAAAAGAAATCACGTGATCAGCATTTAATAAATTAAATTCTAAAAATTAATCTTTGAAAATTCACCAAAAATCAGAAATTGAAGGTAAAGATTCGAAAAAGATTTCATTTTGAAGGAATTTTTATGATCTTTCTTGTGATATAAATTTTATAACCATCAAATTCTTATTGTAAATGCAAACTTAAAAAAAGTTACAAAAGCAGATTAAAAATTTAATTTAAAAACATCTAAGAAGAATTTTTCAAAAATCTTTCTTAGTGCACCCCTACACTTTAAGAAGAATCGCTATGCAAAATTTTAGCCCTTTAGGTCCAGCGGTTTGGTCCATGCATTGTATATCAGTGAGTCAGTCAGTTACGGAACTGTTTTATATATATAGATTAATTAAATACCTGATTTCTTAACTGATCAACAACCTGTTAAAAAAATTAAACTATTTTTTATCGACACAAAATTAGAAGAGCATACAAGTTCTTTGTATAATCTCACATTAACACTCCACATGCGTGTAACTTTCGAATAATGTTGAAACTGGGAGCCAGAAATGAGAATCAAACTGCGGTCTTTAAACTTTAAGCCGATGTTCTACCAATTGTACTTCCCACAATGTGAAGAATTCTAGTTATTTATAAATCCTTCTTCAAAACATGTTTAAGTACATTTATATAATGTTATAAATAACAATAAATTTATTACACTTTCAGAATGTATATCTAACAAAAAAAATTCTAATCAATATTTTCTTTTCTCAATGCAAATAAAACTGGAATCTTAATCCGATTTACTACCAGTTGTACACTCGCATGAAGTGAGGAATTCTAATTATTCCTAATTTCGTCCATACAATCTGTTTAAGTAGATTTCCAGAAACAAAAAATAAAATTGCAACAATTTCATTCCAGTTTCAGAATTTTTTCAAACTTTATTTTGATATATATATGTATATATATATATATATATATATATATATATATATTAGCCATAACAGAGGAGCTTGCCCCAAGGCTTGCTCCTCTGTTATGGCTAACAGCGAGATACATAGGGGTGATTCTCGGGCAATGTAACAGATTCCATCCGTTTACTGTTGTCACCCTTAATGCGAAGGGCGTTTCATCACTGTTGAATTATCAGATTTAAAATTCAATTAAAAATCGAAAATTTAAGATATATACTTGAAATGAGGTTTTTATGAATAAAAAAGCTTTCAGCTTCCAGATGATGTAAATATTTTCTTTGTAAGATAAAAACTCTAGGAGCATCGATTTTACATCCACATAGGGGACGATATTTCTTGAAAAACTGCTTAAAGTTTGATGAAAATATTAGTCTTTTTTTTAAATATTTTTAAACAAATGAGGTCTAGTTTGAAATAAAAATGTCGGTAGTCTTAGACTGTAAAAAGATCAGAATTCTATGATCATTTTTTGGCGAGTTATCGTAATCCGAAGATGAAAAATCAATATTTTCCCACAAAACATAAAATAAAAAAAAACTTAAAGTCTCACGAAGATGAGACATGTCTTACTATGGTCCCCCCATTTTTCTGCATCCAATGGTATCACTCTCGACCCCATACCCCCTGAGGTTTCGGAGGAGATAGCGTGACAAGCTTTTGACAGCTGGAGTTACTTTTTATTAGAATATATATATATATATATATATAAATATATATATATATATATATATATATATATATATATATATATATATATATATATATATATATATATATATATATATATATATATGTATATATATATATATATTAACTTTCATCAATGTCTTTCCTTAACTTCTTTATCAATTTCCCACTTCTGTTCGTTCCCTTTTCATGCAGATATATTACACATAACAGCATTTGTTCCAAGTTCCGTAAAGTGTTCAATTTCTGAAAAAGACAAGAGAAATTTCTCGAAACACCCACATAAGCCGTTGTATTTTAAAGTAAGTAGAAAAGAATGGAAACAGAAATAAGGTTTATGTTACGGTATTTTTATCGTAAGCCTTCGGAACTGGGGTTTAAACAAGCCGTTGAACTGCAAAGCTCCAGCTTCTTTTTTTTTCTATTTTAAAAGAATGAGCGGAAATAACTGCCTCTACAGGAGTCCTTTTTCCTATGCTTTAAAATATATTTCTACGTTTAACCTGTTTGACAACCATTTTATGGATTGTTTATTGATCAGAAGAACGGTTTTAAAGTTATTTTGAGAAAGACTTTTCTCCATCTAGCTTCATTGTGTGCTCCTTAAGCGCAAAATGATCCTAAGAAAGTCGAAATGAAGTAAATTAAGACCGTGGAGAAGAAAATAGGTACTAGAAAATTAATAAATTAAAGACAATTTACTGTGGGAATTTAATTTTTCTTTTTTTAGTTTAACGATGAATAATTTTCACTTTAAATATTAAAATAACTTTAACATAATTCACACACTTCAGTTTTTATTTTCCCTTTCTAAATAAGAGGTTATTATTTTAATCTCTAATCAATAAATTCAAGAGTTATTAGAAAACAATAGCTTTTGACACACAAACAAACAAACAATCACACACACATACATACACACACACACACACACACACACACACACACAGACACACACATATATATATACACTCATGGACAAAAAAATTAGCGCACCAAGAAGGAGTCGTCAAAATGAAACTAAATTTTACATACGTAATGGCTACTTTGATATAAGTAAATGATAAGAAAATCAAAGAAAAAGGATAATTTATTTCAGAGAAAAAGGCAAAAGAACGGAGGAGTTAATACTCCGTTGGACCACCTCTAGCGTGAATGCACGATGCGATACGATCGGACATTGAGTCATACAAGTTCTGTATGATGCCTTGAGACATTTCGTTCCATATTTTTCTGTAACCTTGCCACTAGTTCGTTCAACCTGGTGGGATGCCCAACTCGTCGTCCCAAATGATCCCAGATATGCTCGATTGGAGACAAATCTGGGGATCGGGCAGGCCAAGGAAGGGTATTAACAGTGCGGAGACAGTCGTGTGACACCCTTGCCGTATGAGGCCGAGCATTGTCTTGTTGAAAAATGGCTCCTGGGAGCCGTTGCATGAGTGGCAACACATGTGGTTGCAGGATTTCATGAACATACCGCTGGGCTGTCATGGTGCCTCGGAACAATACTAGGGGTGACCGTGTATTGTAGGCAATGGCACCCCATACCATCACACCAGCTGTGGGAGCGATGTGTCGCTGTACAGCAAAGGCAGGATTGAAGCGTTCACCACGGGCTCTCCACACACGAACACGATTGTCATCACTGCCGAGATTGAATCTGGATTCGTCGCTAAAGACGACCTGGTTCCATTCCGCTGCAGTCCAGTTTCCTCGTGCGCTGCAAAACACCAAACGGAGGCGTCGATGGGTGGGCGTCAAGGGCAGCACACGTAATGGGCGCCGCGATACCAACTGTCCTTCAGCCAGGCGCCTTCGTATAGTTCGAGAAGACACAGAGGCCCCTAGTGAAGGTGCTACCTGTGCCTGGATGGCGGCCGATGAAGCAGTTGGCCGTACGCGTGCATTTCTTACGATGTGGCGGTCTTCTCGACGACTGGTCTGTCGATGGCGTCCTGAGCCTGGTCTTCGTGTACATGACATCTCTCGGGTCCACTGGTCCCAACACCTCCTCACAACACAATCAGAGCGGCCTAATTGACGAGCTACTCGCCTAGCTGACTACCCAGCTTCCATCATCCCGACGATTCTCCCCCTCTCAAACTGCGACAACTGCTTATATTTTCTTCGAACACGGCGTAATGGCATGTCTATCTTAGCTTTTCCTTTGTAAATGATTCAGCACACTCAAACAAGCTTTGCTTACCTGTTTTATACTCCACAGAGTACGATGTTAAACTCCCTCTACCGGCTATACGTAATGCGCAATCATGCTGCATTTCTAATCATTTGCATATCTCCCCGACATGTACCTACATTGCAAGTTTCGTTACGATCCCGCAATTATTTCTTGTTGCGCTAATATATATATATATATATATATATATATATATATATATATATATATATATATATATATATACTTCCATTCATAGAGGAACATTTTTCAATAACAAAATCGAGTAAAGATTCGTCAAATGCTCAAACATTTAACACATTATCGAATGTATATTTGTTAAGGCTAAAACTATCCGTTCTGCACTTTTCGGTAAGCATTATCCCGGGCTAGAAAAGACGCCGAAAGAAACATTTGAACTTGCAGATTTCATTTAATTAATTAACTTTTAGAATATTTAATACATAATTAATAATATAGGATTTCTAAAACAGTATTAATAAGTTACAATTGAAAAATTTATCAAATAAAGACTATACATTATATAATTTTGTTATTTTTAGACCGTGACCAAACACTAAAATACAGACTCTACGATACTCTGTTCAACAGGGTATTATACAAAATGGTATATTTAGTTCTGATATCTGGCATTTAACATAAACTGGCCATTCCAACCGAATTATAATTGATAACTTTATAGCTAAGGTTATTTGCCCTCTAAACGGCCGAAGATTACGACTAATAACAGGTTTTTATGGAAGAGACTTCTAAGTGGATTTTAGGCAAACCGTAATAAAGAATAAGTACAAGAAATCCAAGAAAGGTTATTATTTTGGGAGATAATTTAATAACATAAATTTCATTACATACAGTACAGAATTTCATTGCCGATATCATGAATTCGGCTTTTACCATGAATAATACATACTGATGCATGACAGGAATCAAGAAAGCCGGTACAAGTTCAACGTTAGTTCACCACTGAGTAGTTTTCAAAATATGAGTTGGCGACTTTC
Organism: Dolomedes plantarius; assembly: GCA_907164885.2. Lineage (NCBI taxonomy): Eukaryota > Metazoa > Arthropoda > Arachnida > Araneae > Dolomedidae > Dolomedes > Dolomedes plantarius. The sequence continues at coordinate 44,683,809 of OU015499.1, read as the reverse complement.
AGTTTACACTAGCACCACCTGTACACTTTTCGATTTCATTTCTTAACCTTCAGGTCCTTCTACTGTCATGTGTTGAAACTGAGGAGTGGATTTGCCGTTGTCCTACTGAAACAAGACTTGGCCAACTTCAAATTGTTACCACATTAGGCACCTGTCTGTCTAGATACAGACATTGAGACCATCGAGGGGAATGCAAAATAAGAGAGCACAATGCCAAATCCCACCGATTCCGTCTCTAAATTTCACTGATACCTCAAGCCTCTACGGTAAATTCACCAAGCATCCGCCAGATACAGCCTTATCCATTCGGTTGCCAGGTCCTATGTCATGTCTTATCGCTTGATATAAACACATTCAGTTCTCCCCCCAGATATCACCCCTGGGAGTGCCCGGTCAAAATTGTGGTAACATCTAACCAAGTCGGTTGGTTGGTTGTTTAGGATTTAATGACTTAAGGCTGCTATGTACTAACCCCATTGGATTCGCTCTTCTCAATGTTAACCTGTGGAGAAAATATGTGCACGGATTGCCGACTTGGATTCAAAGATTTTTTTTTAATTCTACTCCATCAAAGAGAAAGTAATTTTACATTTGTGTACATTTTCAATTTTTTTTAAAAAATGCAATTAATATTTTAAAATTTAAATTATTCTGGGATAAACCTGGTATAGTGTGTTTTAAACGCTCATAAATTCCTTCAGTGGGCGAAATTTATAAAATGCTACAGTATAGATTTCCATTGCTAAAATGTGGATTCTCGGAAAGATGGTGCCTGGTAAACAAAACATAATTACAGATTCGTTATTTTCAGCCAAAAATATACAAGAAACACACATTTTCATCTGAATTACATTTTCATCTTGTAGAGTGTAATTTTATTGTAGGAAGTCATCCCTCTTTAAATATAAAGCAAAAAAAACATATATATGTGGATTTAAATGCAAATATAAATGCATGCACACATACACACACACACATATATATATATAGCTATCTAGTTGTGTTGAGGAAGACGAATTCTTTACTTGTATAGTATTAGAAATTATATCGTAAATTTAAGAAATGTTTAATCAAATTTAAGAGAAAAATTAGCATTCCTTAAAACTACTTCCTTAGGTAAGATAATATAAACTATGTTGCAATTCCCAGAAATTTTCAGCGCAACAGCGTTATTTCATGTTGTACTCCATTTTAATTTACTCTGGAAAAATCTAAACTATTTCAAATATTAAACTACTTTACTGTTATTTCCGAGAAAAAAACTAATCGTAAACAGAAATTGCACTAGGTAGCGAGTCCGTTGAACGATATTAATTTACTCGTTAAAGAATCACTGCATTTGTTAAAAAATAATCAGAGCTATTCAAATTTAATTACACTGTTCGGAGAAACAAAACTGTAAGCAATTTCTGCTCTTGACGTTTCCCCGAGCGAGTTCAATGAAATTCCATTCATATTTCATGGAAAAACAACGAGAAAGTTTAAATACACAGCTTAGTAATTGCTGAAAAAGTTATGTTTTTTTATTATTTCTGCAATATCACGTGAAGCAAATTCAAATATATTTTCAAGTGAGCTAAAAATACACATTTATAGACAAAAAATGCAATATTTAGAGTATGGAATATATAATTAGGTTATTCATAAAAGTTCAAAATTTTTTATTGAATAGGAAGCTGTTAGTTATTAGTAAGGCATTTCTGAATATTGTTGAAGAATAAAGTTTAAATAAGCTAATTGATATTTTTCTCATATGTAGAAAGGAAATTTTAACAGCATGTCTACACGCACACACACACACACATATATATATACACATATATATATATATACATACATATATATATATATATATATATATATATATATATATATATATATATATATATATATATATATATATATATATATATATATATATATATATATATATATATCCATTACATCTCGTTCTTAAAATGCAACCTGAAAAGGAAAACTCGCTCATATTTACATGGCTGGAGCTAGACTCAGCCTGAAAGGAATTAAATCAAATTTGGAAAGCAGTCGGGTCGAATCGTTTTATTAGAGCGATAAAAAATACGTCCATCCATTTCAGATGCTCGGAGTAAAGTGATATCACCTTTCAACCTTACGTGCGAGAGGCGAAAAAAACATGTGGCTGTTGTTTTGAAGGGTCACCACAATTTTGGGGCTGGCGATGCGAATCCACGCTTTTCTCCAGACATATACACTTGTAGGAATACAACGCTGGCTTTTAACCCCTTGCCTACCAGGACGTACGCAGCGTACGTCCTCTGATTTCATTAATCAGCGACCAGGACGTACACCCCTTACGTCGTTCACTACACAGTAATGAGTACATATTTGAACCGGATTGGTCAGTGATATGCAACTAATATATCATGGTACTGGTCGGAGGTGAGTAGTGATGACCTTGATTCTACTACAAGGACGCCGCTAGATGGCGAAAGGAGCGGCGGGGTATGAATTCGCATAATCGCTTCAAAAATCGAAACGTCAGTTGCGATTCGACTGTTGTCTGTGTTCAAGTGTATTACATTTGCTCGTATTATTTAAAGAACCTTAAATTCTTCACTATTACATCACAGACGTTTTTAAATGATATATGACACGAATATTTTACCCCGCATAGCCTGGTATATAGCCTTTCACCGGCGAAATTAAGCCTGGTAGTCAAGGGGTTAATTGGAAGTTCTGTTGCTAAGGGCTTTTAAGCGATAAATTGAGATTACTGCGGATTGGATTTAGGAAAGGGAATTTAAATGCTAGAATGGAGGGCGTAATATTTAATTTATTACACACACACACATATATACACTCATGGACAAAAAAATTAGCTCACCAAGAAATAATTGCGGGATCGTAACGAAACTTGCAATGAAGGTACATGTCGGGGAGATATGCAAATGATTAGAAATGCAGCGTGATTGCGCATTACGTATAGCCGGTAGAGGGCGTTGAACATCGTACTCTGTGGAGTATAAAACAGGTAACCAAAGCTTGTTTGAGTGTGCTGAATCATTTACAAAGGAAGAGCTGAGATAGACATGCCATTACGCCGTGTTCGAAGACAATATAAGCAGTTGTCGCAGTTTGAGAGGGGGAGAATCGTCGGGATGATGGAAGCTGGGTGGTCAGCTAGGCGAGTGGCTCGTCAATTAGGCCGCTCAGATTGTGTTGTGAGTAGGTGTTGGGACCAGTGGACCCGAGAGATGTCATGTACACGAAGACCAGGCTCAGGACGCCCTCGACAGACCAGTCGTCGAGAAGACCGCCACATCGTAAGAAATGCACACGTACAGACAACTGCTTCATCGGCCGCCATCCAGGCACAGGTAGCACCTTCACTAGAGGCCTCTGTGTCTTCTCGAACCATACGAAGGAGCCTGGCTGAAGGACAGTTGGTATCGCGGCGCCCATTACGTGTGCTGCCCTTGACGCCCACCCATCGACGCCTCCGTTTGGAGTTTTGCCGCGCACGAGGAAACTGAACTGCAGCGGAATGGAACCAGCTCGTCTTTAGCGACGAATCCAGATTCAATCACGGCAGTGATGACAATCGTGTTCGTGTGTGGAGAGCCCGTGGTGAACGCTTCAATCCTGCCTTTGCTGTACAGCGACACATCGCTCCCACAGCTGGTGTGATGGTATGGGGTGCCGTTGCCTACAATACACGGTCACCCCTGGTATTGTTCCGTGGCACCATGACAGCCCAGCGGTATGTTCATGAAATCCTGCAACCACATGTGTTGCCACTCATGCAACGGCTCCCAGGAGCCATTTTTCAACAAGACAATCTTCGGCCACATACGGCAAGGGTGTCACAAGACTGTCTCCGCACTGTTACTACCCTTCCTTGGCCTGCCCGATCCCCAGATTTGTCTCCAATCGAGCATATCTGGGATCATTTGGGACGACGAGTTGGGCATCCCACGAGTTTGAACGAACTAGAGGCAAGGTTACAGCAAATATGGAACGAAATGTCTCAAGACATCATACAGAACTTGTATGACTCAATGCCCGATCGTATCGCATCGTGCATTCGCGCTAGAGGGGGTCCAACGGAGTATTAACTCCTCCGTTCTTTTGCCTTTTTCTCTGAAATAAATTGTACTTTTTCTTTGATTTTCTTATCATTTACTTATATCAAAGTAGTCATTACGTATGTAAAATTTCGTTTCATTTTGACGACTCCTTCTTGGTGCGCTAATTTTTTTGTCCATGAGTGTATATATATAAATATATATATATATATATATATATATATATATATACATATATATATATATATATGTGTGTGTGTGTGTGTGTGTGTGTGTGTGTGTATTCATTCTTTGGATACATGCTATCCCACCCCGTAAGGTAAAGGTTGAATATTTTTAATTAAATAGCAAATTCATTACTGTTAGTTCACTAGAGAAAATTATCAAAATAAACCTAAAAGAAAAAGGGAAAACGACGATCCGGGGAGATTATGGGGAATCTAAATGAAAAGTTTCTTAAAAGGGAATTATTAGCAACAATGTCGAAGCAAAGAGAAAATGAGATATCTTTACCAGAGAATTTGTTTCTCTGTAAGCCTCTTAACACCCAATATGTAACATTGCATATATTTATTCATCACTTTTGTTAATATGCAAATAATTCATTTATTCGCTTCTGCAACTGCCGCTAGGAGATTAGTAAGCCCCTTTACAACTAAAGTTTCTTCAAAGCCTCCTTTGCTCATAATGTAATATATATATCCGAAAGTATATAAATTAATAAATTCACAAAATATAGAGGAACTTCTATTCTCTCGCAAAACGCATTGTTATGTTAAACATCAACCTCAAAAACATGTTAATATCAGTTCAGCAGAACGAGTTTTCAAAGCTTATTAGCATAACATATGTTTAATTTTTTAAAGAATGAGATGTCGTTGAAAGTCCCCTCCCCCCTTACGAATTTAAACCCCGAAATAGATTTATGCTATTTCGCTAAATGTTGGTACATTTTTATATTTTATGTTTTGTGTTATTTTCAACATATTTTCGTTAACAAGACACTTGTTACGCTTGAGGAATATTGAAATAAATATTTATAACGGTAGCAGGAATGTCCACCCTGAAGGATCCAACTGTAGTGTCAAATGCACTCTGAAAAAAGCCATTTCACTTAGCTTGTAAAGATGGAAGACGTAGAGTTCATTAATATATAGTGTTACAAAAATTAAATCTTTTATCTACAGGTAGATTTTCTCTTAGATAGAGTTTCAGCTTAAAAGGTATTTGTTAATACTTACAGGTAAAGTTTAATTGCGTTTTTATTCTAGTAGGAGATGGGTTATAATTAGGGATACTTAATTTTCGTATTTAAGAAATAGATGCGAATAAATGCGAAAATTATTTTTTTACTTTTCGGCGAAAAGTTGCTGATAAACAGCTTTTTAAACGAAATTAGGTAATAATAATAATAATTTATTAACATAATTGCTTATCTAAGACCATCCGCGGTCTTTAACTCAGAGATCTCACTCTCGAAATTTGCTAATTACTTATTGCTAAAGACTTAAGGAAGAGAATGTAGAGACTACTACAATGTTAGCTTTTATCTAATAATTTTGATATTTACAAAAGTAAGTAAAAAAAAAGTAAGTAAAATTGTGATTTTTTTTAAATGCGAAATTTTTGAATATATATATATATATATATATATATATATATATATATATATATATATATATATATATATATATATATATATATATATATATATATATTTATATATTTGCGAATAAATGCGAAATTTTATAAATTGTATTTTTTTTGCGTAACTTTGATATTTTTTATGCGAAATTTACGTACCCCTAGTTATAATTAATCCAAAAATCTGAGGGAATTCCTTTAATTTTTTTCGTTAATATTGTAAAATAAAATAATTCATTTACGTTAAATAGTTATGTTTCCAACTTAATTATTTATGTGTTATTCAAAGTTTAATTTATTTCCGAAAACTTCGTATAAATAACAACGTTTGTGGCTTCATCCGTAAGCCATAAAAGCAAACTGAAGACTTTATTGTCGTCAAAATCAAATTTAGTCCTTCAAACTAACACGTGCCACAAAGTTCACTGAACTGATTATGTTCGACCACGAACTCTTCGTTGCTTTGCGATCGTGAAACTCCTTATCAACATAATATGCATATATCCATATTGAAATTTATTCACCGAGCTCAGCTTTAATTGAAGTACATCTTCATAAAATATTGATTTCAAGTATATTCAAATATTAAACTAGTCATCGAGAAAATAAAACTCCATTAAGGCCATTCTATGACATATCATTAGTCTCCGGCAATACTTTCTTTTGTAAATTTATATCAATCATTACACGAAGGTAGTCTGTAAGTGGGAATGAGCTCTTGAAAGGAGGAAGTAAATAGATTCAGTGTTTGAATCCCATTAAAAAGCCATTACGTTCCATATGGGGGGGGCATAAAAATTTAACAGTAAATATGTAGAGCCATTTTACTGAACTTAAGAACGGGAAAAAAATTTCCTTCTTACGTAACACTATATATATATATATATATATATATATATGTGTGTGTGTGTGTGTGTCAAAACATAACTGATCTGTCAAAATATAATTGAGAAGTACGGGGAAGGGGTATTTTAAATAATAAGAATCTAACAATCCATTTACAAAGCACGTACTTTTCTGTGGGGAAAATCATCCTTTAAAGGGGACTTTGAGCGGAAAGCGAATAATTCTAGCGAGAGGATTTATTTTTAGAAGGGTACAGGTTTTGGGCGCGTAGTTAAAATGTACGATCAGCAATAATGAGGTTCCAGATGCCCAGGGATGAGGTCTGCACATGCGCCGTGCAGCAAGAGCGCTGAGAAATCAGAATTTTGGAGGCAGATTGAGTGAGAGTTTCGTTGAGAGCGGAAGCTCGTGGCAGTCGTGCCGGGCAGGTCGAGAAAATGGCGGAGCGAAATGCTTAAACTAGAGCATTGGTATCATTATAAAGTTCAATATATAAGAAGTTTATAGGAGTTGGACTACTTCCTTCATGGCCCATCACTCGCCCAATTAATTAACGTATGTATTGACTGCATAACATCGATTTAAACACGGGAGCAAAACAAGCTCCGTGTCATATTCATATATATATATATATATATATATATATATATATATATATATATATAAGTTTAAATTCCTTGATAAATTCCAAATAAGATGAAAGAAAGCACACTGTAAGGTGTTTCAAAAAGTTGAAAAGCTATTAAAAAGTCAACAAAATTTATCTGTATGTATTTTATTACGAAGATAAAATAATTATACAAAAACACTCTTTCCGCCTGTGTAAAAACTTTAAGGACAGGAAAATAAAAATAATACATTAAGGAAGAAACAAATATGTCACGGGTAAAAGTGACTTTGTAGAGAGTAGAAAAGGATAATTAATGAGCCCGTGAATAGGTCAGAAGGGGAAACAAACTGAAAATAAGGATCCATAGAAAGGAGAATATTGAAAGGAGAATGTTGATAAAAAAAAGATCGTTACGGTATGAAAAGAAATATCGTGAAGAAACTCCAGACGAGTAAGGCGGAACGAAGCAAGTATGGCATGAAAAGAGATGACAGATGGGAAACGGTCAAGAAGAAGAATAGGTCTGTAAGAAGGGAGAGAGTGGTAGAGATCAAATATGACCCCCCGGAAGAGGTGCGGTAATGAGATGGGAAGGAATGCTCCAGCAGGGTGGGGTGGAACCTCCCAGAGAAAAAATGGGGGCCCAATCAAGAAAATATAGGAGGAGTTAGAGGCAGAGGAGACAGATATAAAAGAGGCGGGATAAAGATTTCACAAGGAGAGAGAGAGAGAGAAGTGTTGTTCGCCTAGGAAAGATGATAGAAGGTGAGTAGAGACAGCCATTCTCCGACGAACGAAAGAGAGAGGCCCGACGGAGTGACCCAGCGAACGTGTACGTGAACCTGAATTGGGAGCCCTGCTACGCGAAGAGTGACTTTACCAGACGGATGACAAAGAGAGTCCCAAGAACTGGCCGCCTGCCGAACGAGTGAATACCCGCACCCAGGGGACTTAACGAAGGACGTCCGCCAGCAGCAACTGCTATACCCCCCACCTATGTGGTTACTGTGAGAAGTTTATCGGGATTACTGACGCGTGCCCAGGTCTACGAATGCAGCGTCAATAAAGGTACGTGTAACAGTTGTTCATTGATCCTGTAAATTTGCATATGCCTAGTTGACCTCATCCAGTATATAGATAATTAATACCTCAGAGAAGTCCACTTGTAGTATTATAAAAAATTAGAAGACTTAAAATAAGGTTGTTAGGACAATAATTGTGTCATGTATTATAATGTATTTATGTGTGTTAGTAATTTCAATAAATCTATCCATTTTCAATTTCAATCAGGTAATTAGATTATTTTATTCATAAAAACACAACGCAATTAAAGAAGACGGCATTAATCAGGTAGTATGGTAAATGATTTATATATATATATATATATATATATTGGCTGTACACCCTAAATTTAGCTACCTCGATAGTAATCAGTTAATGAATAAAATAAACAATTTAGTTTTTGCGGAACATTCTCCAAAACAATTAACCACCCATTATAAAATACTTAATATGTTGTGCATACACCATTTCTTTTAATGACCGAAAATATTCATGCATATTATTAATTTTTGGCATAGTTCGGGACTGGTTTTGTACCATTTATCTTCAATCGTAGATCTGGGTTCTGAAGCTAGGAAAAAATGCCTTCCATTTTTGTAAACTCGTCTTTCGAGATCTCCCCACATGTTCTCGATAGGGTTTACATCAGGACTTCTGGTTGGCCATTGCAAAACTTCAATGTTTTTCTTCTGGAACCAGAGTTTTGTCCTACGGCTTCTGTGAATAGGCGCATTATTTTGCTGATAAATCCATTTTTTCCCTGCTAGAAGTTTTGCAACAGGTGAAAGACGGCCAGAAAGAGTTTTTAGATATGCCTTTGAATTAACTTTTCTAAGAGAAATGCAAGTTACTCCACGCCGTTAAACGAAAAGCATACCCATGTCATAATGGATCCGCCACCTAATTGACCGTTTTTAGAAAAATTCTTTTTGTTTTCTCAAATCTTGTCAGTAATACTTCAAACCATCAGGATCATCTAAGTTCCATTTTTTTTCATCGGTGAAAATGACATGCAGCCATTTGTCATTTTAAGTCATTACTTGTCTTGCAAAGTGGAAACGCTCTGTTTTGTGTCTAGTCAGTACGGAGGGTTTACACAATTTTGGTGTGTATTGGAAATTCCCAGATCGAGTAATTGTTCTACAGATTGTTTTCTTGCACACATTCAACCCAGTTGTTCGTAAAATTTCTTTATTTGAGTATTTTACAGTTGCTCACTTTAAGACTCTCCTTTCTAGCTAACTTTAAGACTCTCCTTTCTAGCTAACTTTAAGACTCTCCTTTCTAGCTAACTTTAAGACTCTCCTTTCATGTCTGGGTGCCAAATCTTTTAGTCTGCCTCCAACGTTTTGTTTTTCCGTACTCTTCATTTAACCTTAAAGAATGTTTGATGACAGATTTAGATCTTCCCATCTTTTTTGCAATAGACCGACAATTCATTCCGGACTATGCAAAAGATTCAACAACAGCTTTTTCATATCCAGTCAGTTTACTTGCTTTTGGCCTTCTTATAAAATTAACAAACTCTTAATAGGAAAGTCAGACAATCTATTATACACAACAGTTTTTAACATGAAGATGAATAATAGTGTAACTTAACATTTGAATTAAAAAAATAATGTTGTTCTTAAAATTTTTATACCGTAGAAAATAGCGTGTGTTTGCACAACTATTATCTTTTCGCAATTAAAGGCTCGAAGGTACATTTTGTTGACCTTTATATTAGTGTTTCAACTTTATGATGAACATTAATTTCCATTTCAATTATCTCCTTTTAAATTTATCAAAATTTTTACAGTTGTTTACTGTCCATAAAGTTATTACACGTATTGTATATATATATATATATAATATTAAATAACTAGTAATTTCTAAAGTCAACACTCTTAACTTTAAAATCCATTAATTCCTCACTCTACTATTCAAAATTGCATACCACTTTTTAATCTTTTTAAGTACTTAATTTTCCCTTGGGCATTCGTGTTAAATTCCATTGTTACAGCCTTCGGCAAAACCATTCAAGATGGCTGACTTTTTCACGAAATTAGACGCGACGCGGCGTGGGGTCTAAAAAATTCAGATTTGCACATAAACGCTAAACTTTTAACCAATCAGCTATTAAATCACGCCCTTTAGCCATGTGATGGAATGAAGTTTCTATAAGTTCCAGCATACCTCGAAGAGCAGATTTTGGCGTGGCTCTGTTGCCTAGTAAACCGCCGTCATCGATGTTAAGAAATGGATAATAAACGTACTATTTAAATGAAAAGATTCCTAAATTCTTGGTCATAACTACAGATTCCTGAGGTGTGACATGTCGACTCCGGTCTCCTTTAACATGGGACTGTGTTGGCATGTTACACACACACACACATATATATATATATATATATATATATATATACACTGAAGTGCCACTGAATTAGGGATACCTACCTAGTAACGAGTTGGGTCTCCTCTGGCCTTGATAACGGCTGCCACACGACGAGGCATAGATTCAACAAGTTTCTGGAAACGTTCCACGGGAATGGCTTGCCAAATATTGGCTAAAGCTGTCCATAATTCAGTAAGGTTCTTTGGTGCTGTGTGATGGCCTTTCACGCCTTGTTCCAAAACATCCGAAAGATGCTCAATAGGATTTAAGTCTGGGCTTCTAGGTGGCCAATTCATGACAGAGAAGTCAGAGGAATGCTTATCCAACCAGCCAGTAGCCAACCGGGACTTGTGAGAGGTACAGTTGTCTTGCTGGAAAACTCCATTACCGTGCGGATAACAGAACAGCATAAATGGAGGTGATCACCCAGCAACTCTACGTACCGCATTGCATTGAGGGAGGTTGGTACACGCACCAAAGATCCCAAACTGTGCCACGAAAAAACACCCCAGACCATGATTGAGCCACCATGCCCTTGTACAGTTCCAGCCAGGCATGCAGGATCCATGGCTTCATGAGCCTGACGCCATATTCTCAGCCTCCCGTCGGCGTTAAGTAGTCGGAATCGAGACTCAACGCTCCATGCTACTCGTTTCCAGTCCTCTACACTCCAGTCTCTGTGCTCTCTCGCCCAGGCAAGACGTGCAGCCCGATGGCGAGTATAGAGCAATGGTACTCTCGTAGGTGTGTACACACACACACACACACACATACATATATATATATATATATATATATATATATATATATATATATATATATATATATATATATATAATTGCTCTGAATATATAGCTCTGAATATATTGTAAATTAACAAAAATATTCAGAGCCATTTCATCGAGTTTATAAAAAAAAACTTTTCCCTTACATAACACAAACTTTCCCTTCCGCACTTTTATAAATGCCTATTAAAATAAGCTAAATTAAGCCTAATTCGTAAGTTGTTAATGCGTTTCAGATCCCGTGAGATCAATATATGGCAGTTCTTTTAATTAAAAGATATTACCTTAACGCATAATGCGGTGCTAAACAATTCATTTAACGAACATATATATGAGTTATTCTTTTTTATAAATAGTTTTGAATATAAATTACAATGGGAAATATTTCTATTATTCAAAGCGTCTATCCCAAGAGTGCTGTTTCAATAATATTAAAAAATGAATTCAAACAACCTCACGGCATATTTTTAATTACATTCCTTGGCAAACATATACTTTTCCCCATGTTGCCTGTAGAGAATTGACAGTTTAAAATTATCACTTTCATTTTTGACCTACATTCATACTTTAGTCGCAAATCAATATAATGTTCATCATATATTTCTAACGATCGTTACCAGGAGCGCGTTAATTATTTTTACTCTTAATGCTAAAAAAAATAATAAATTTTCTGGTTATAATTTCTCTTTATTTACATCATTATTTAAATAAAATTAAATAACTTCGTTGTAAAATCTAGTTATGTTTGCTAATTGTATTTTTTTTCCGCCTCAAGCCATTAAAAAATTATGGGGTATAAAGAATTCATTCAGATTTTTTTAGCAATTTCTTTAGTAATTTGCATATTAACAAAAAATTTAATAAAATGTAGAAAAAAGTATAATTTGCATCCAAAAATATATTGAATGAAGGATTTTCTTTTTATACGTAAAGTAACAAATTTAACATTCTTCTAGCAAATAAACACAATGGGCATGATTAATGAATTAACGAGAAGTCTTAACTTTAATTTTTTTTCTTATTGATAACATAAAAACTTAGAGTGGAAAAATTAATTTTCTTGTAATTTGTTTATCATGAAAGAATGAAATTGCTTTATTATGTTAGACAATTAATTTCTATCCCAGATTATTGATGTGTTGGACAAAGATCTGAACAATACATAACTGTAGATATGATAATTCTGGTTTTTTGTTTTATATATATACCGCTTGCTTCATAAATTCGTGCAGAGTTTAAAAATTCGTAATAAAAGAAATAATGCTCTGAAAAATTTTCTGTTTGCGCGAATAGGATCAGAGGGATATTGGATTTTTTTCATGTAAAAAAGAAAAAAAAAATTCCGAAAGTAACCGAAAGAGGGCGCTTTTGCGTGACCACATTAATACTGCATTTCAGGAAAGACATGCGTTACCTGTTGTTACCCACATGCAGGATGGTGCCCCGCCCCACATTTCACGTGATATCAAGACGTTCCTGTTGGAATCTTTCACTGAAGACCGAGTTCTATAAATCGGGGTTGTAAGGTTCAGTGGTCCTCACGGTCACCAAACTTGATTCCGGCAAATTTATAGTTCGGGGAGGGGGATACTTAAAGTCTCATGTGTACCGGAGCTCCCTAACCACTTTCGTGGAACTAAAAAATATCATTCGACAGACAGTCGCTGCCATCGATGCTACAATCCGCTGTAATGGGCTTATTGACACGCCTCACTTGCCTATTTATTACCTTGTGCTGCTAGTAATGTTGAACATCTGTTACTTTAAAATAAATGCGCAGTCTTATGTTATTGGGATCTGTTTGATTTTCTGTTTGAGTTTGCCTGATTTGCATAAAACGTCTCTATGACGTGTGAGCGCCCTCTTTTGGCTACTTTTAGAAACTTTTTTCTTTACATGGAAAAATTCAATGTCCCTCTGATCTTATTGGCGCAAACAGAAAAAATTTCCGAGCATTGCTTCTTTTATTATGAATTTTTGAACTTTGCACGAATTTATGACGCACCCGGCATATATATATATATATATATATATATATATATATATATATATATATATATCAGGGTGTTTCATATTGAATGGGGCAAAAAGAAAGCATACATGTGAACGCTGTAATTACTTTCTTTTGATAAATCAAATTTACAGTGAAACTATAGTTGTTCAATATTCTACAGATGTTCTATGTGTGCTCCTCTGGTGACTCGGCAAACATCTATGTGGTATTCCAGTGCTTGCTACACTCGTGATAGAATATCCTTTGTTAATGATTCGAACTCTTCAGTTTTCCGCTGCTTCAGTTGCTTTAAATCCTGGGGAAATGGAGGCACGAACACCTGTCTTTAACAAAACCCCATAGGAAAAAATTACAATGGGTTATATCTGGGGATCTCGGTGGCCAACAAAGCAATGGCATATCGTTTGACCCAGCACGGTCAATCCCGCAGTGAGGTAGACCAGTGATTCTAAATTGGCGGCACTTTTGTGTGCCGCCAAATTCTTAAAGTGTGCCGCCAAATTTTAAAAATGTATATAGTAAAAATTATAATGCTTTTTTTATTACGAGTAAAGTTTGTTTAAATTAAAGAAAAGTACACTGTAAAAGAAAAATGATGTTTTTAAAGTTAAATGCCATATGTTAACTGTTTTTATCCGTTTTAAGTAAACAACTTTTATACTTATCTTTTTCTTTGTGTGCTGCCAAATTTGGAAATCGTTAAAAGTGTGCCGCGACAAAAAAAAAAAGGTTGAGAATCACTGAGGTAGACTATCGTTCAGGTACTGACGTACGTCTTTATGCCAATGTTGTGGAGCACCGTCTTGCTGCAGAATAAAGATGGGAACCGCTTCCTCCAACTGAAGGAACAATAAACGAAGATGTTTTGGGGTATTCCAAAACAAAGTACGCTTCCTCCTGCATGGCTACCACCATTTTGACTGACAGTGCCTCTAGCGTAAGGTGACCAGACGTCCCGCTTTTGGCGGGAAAGTCCTGATTTTAAACAATTTGTCCCGCGTCCCGCGGCGTTCTAAAAAAGTCCCGATTTTTGTAAAGAATGCACTACAAGCTAGGGAACGGCGGAGAACTGGAAGGGAATATACGTTTTCGGCGGCCATGTGGATATTTCGCCAGGATATGAATTTTATATTATTTTTGTTAATTTTAAAATGTTAAGCTTTAATAATATCAAATAATTGCAATATTTCCAAAAATGATCTTTTTAATGAGGCATCCTTATTAAAAAAATATATTAATAAGGAAAATGTAAAATCTTGGGCATCAGCAAAAATCACAATAGAGAACAAATGGTTAGAAATATTTCATCATTTTGAAAAAAACTATGTTCCATACAATAATGCACTAAAAATTGTGGAATACGCGCTGTCCTTACCAGGAACTAATGTTGCGACTGAACTCGTTTTTTCTACGGTAAATAAAGTGACCAGGAAAATCACAATTAAGTGTTGAGGCTTTGAAAGCCATTTTTTGTAGGAAATATAATTTAACAAATTCTTGAGAAAAATTTCATCACCTTTTAAACAACGACAGCAATCTACTAAAAAAAATTCACTCAAATGAGACATAAGCCAAAGAATAAAATAATACTATACATAATTTATTTTATTTATTATATTTGTAAATTGTACTTATGTTGAAATTTAAAAAATATATATTTCAATACTGTTTTTGCGTTCTATGAAAATATTTGTTGCTCCATATAGACCAAATTTTTAATCAAGAAACCCTCTCTTCGGTCAATGTGTCCCACTTTACTAATGTTAAAATCTGGTCACCTTACCCTAGCGGCGATTTCGCCACCGGAAGATTTATCGCTGTTGCCAGATAAAACTTGCATAATTGTAGTTTCAGAATTAATTTGTTTCGGCTAAATAAATCAATTACAGAAATTGTGCTATGCTATTCTTTTTGTCCTATTCAATATGAAACACCCTATATATATATATAAAGTGAAAACCCATTTTAACGTTATTCATGGACCATAAAGAAATGACGCTATATGCGGGAAAACATTAGATCGGGGTAGACAAACACAAAACACTGAGCATAAAATAAAGGCTAATTTAGGTTACATATATTTTATATCTTTATTTACAATGGTTTAACCATCAGGTTTCTAAATTATGATTTACAGAAATTGGTTGTTTTACTGTGAATGATATCAGCGCTGTACTACTACAGAAAGCATACAGGATTTAACATCCAATCATATAAAAAGTTATTGGTCAGACGGATTCTACAAATCTGCTCCTTGTCTTGTGATGGTCTTCCTTCCTTTTACACACAGAGGAGGGATTTCGAATATTGTCCCTGCTGTTGGTCAGAAGGAACAAAGAGAGGGTAGATTCCGAGTATTGCACGTATTGATAAGAAAGATTTCATTTTTTTTCATCACAATTTCTAACTATTTTTGTAAAATTTCATTCAGTTTTTCCCGCTCAAAAAACATTAAATTCAGAAAACTTTTCAAAATTATAACTTTTTTAACATTTCAAGTATAGTAAATTAATTTGGGACTAATGAAAAATGACGTGATATGCGGGAAATCGTTAAATATGGGTTACGTTAAATCGGGGTTTCACTGTATATGTATAATCACAAAGACGATCAGAAAATGTTAATGAAAGTTGAATCACGTCATGCATTTTTTTCTAGACATTCATAGTCTCTGTGTGTTTATAAAGTGGATTCTGGATCGATCGTTCACCGAATAATCATTTTCCCGTATGTATCGTTTATTTCACCCAGTCCCGAATAAATTCCATAGAAAGCAAGCAAAAACAGATCGCATGGATCGTTCCTCGATCCATCGTTTTCCCGCAATATTCGTTCAGAATATCGCAGCTTTACATTAATTTATCGGATCGATCGTTTTTTCATTAAAACTGAACCTGAAATATAAATTTCTGGATTGAACTATAAAGACGCTCTAATTAAACAATGAGCAGAGCATTTGAGATGCACGGTCTCGTATTTTTGTTCTCTCTTGTTTAGCCTGGTTTCGCGTTATCGTACCACTCCCATTATTTTTTCGTCGTTGGTGTTCCTTAATTCTTTAGCCCCTGGAGCAACGTCAACCCATTCCAAATTTCCGGCTATTCAACATTTCTGTTCTTATCAGCAATGGCTCACAGTCCGCCGACCTGAGCGGTTACTGCCGCCCTCTGGCTTTTCTTTTGGCTTTGGGATGGAGGCTTCCTGGTGTTTGGTCTAGGGTGTAAGAAGTTTCTGATTGCTGCAGTTCTACACTGGCCAATGAGGGTTTCACCCGGATGCAGAACTTCCTGGTGGTCTTATGTCAGACCCCATCCATTGCAATGGAATGGTTCTAGTTGCAAACGATTCCCGGCTGCCGATTCTTTATACTCTCACACAATAACCGATACCGAAAAGAATGCAATTTGCAACAAATATTGTTTACTTGTGGAGAGAAAACCAACAAAAAAACAAACGAAGATTAAAGACTTTTATTTGAATCAAAATTCCCGTGTATCTACGTGTATTTCTTTTATTTTTTTCTTGGATTTAAGTACACCTTTGCAATTTTATCTTCATTTACACAACAGGTATGTATCACATTCATGAATGTGAGTAAATAAATTTTAGGAATATCAAACTTTAAGGTATGTTAATACTTTTTTATTTGTACCCGCATCTATCGTTTTCCCGCATCCATCGTTTAGTTCAGTCAGTCCCTTCGAAAACGATAGATCAAGATTCTACTGTATATATATATATATATATATATATATATTTAAATACAGTGGAACCCCGATTTTACGTTTTTCATGGGACCAGCGGTAAAAAACGTACGAAACGGGAAAACGTAAAATCGGGGTTAAAAAAATCTAAGCATATTGTTCAAAGATTGACACTTACTGGATGAACTATTGGAAAAAATGTGTAATCTATACTTATTTTTTGCTTTTAGATACAATTTCAACTACAGCACGTTCAATGCTAACAATTTTTCGCAAATTTGCTTCTTGGTTTACATTCGAAACTAAAAATTGTTTCAGAGTTTTTTTGGTTTGAATTGCTTGATCAGCTGTGGGTACTACAACCGCCGTTATTTCTTCTTCGTCTTCATCACCACTATCATCGGAAGCCGGCATTAAATTAGATATCGAAGGAATTTGTGAAGTGATGAGATGTGCGTCGCAGTTGATATACGCATCAACGACTTACGGAAGATTTTAAACTTCAGCCAAGCAATCATCTTCTTCCGTTTCATTGTAATCTGAAGGTGAAGGGCTAATTTCATCGTTGGATTCCGAGAAACCTGCTTTATTAAACACATTGGTAACGCATTTTTTGACGACACTGTCCCATGCAGCAGAAATCAAATTCAGAGCTTCCGGAACATTTATCTTTATTGTAGAAGCATCATGCAAGTCACCGGAACCAATAAAAAGAAGTGATTGCCTAACCATTTGTGTTCCTGTAATGTGATTTAAATGGGCGGATAATTCCTAGATCCAAAGGTTGAAATTAGCTGGTGCAGTTTGCTGGAAAACATTCTACTCGCACATTTCTCAATTTAAGATCCAAATGAGAGGCGCAGTTAACAATAAAAATAATTATTTTTCGCTTCTGTAGTCGAATTTTTTTATCCAGTTTTCGAAGAAAATCTTCAAACAGCGATTGAGTCATCCACGCCATTTCATTCGAAGCGCAATCCGTGGGTAAACTTTTCACATTTTTGAAACACCGTGGTTTCTTTGCTCTTCCGATCACAAGAGGCGTTAATTTCTCACATACGTCGGCATTAGTACATAATAAAACAGTTAAGCGCATTTTTGAAAGTTTACCCCCATGGCAATTTTCGCCTTTGACCGTCAATGTTTTGTCGGGTAACAAGTTGAAAAATAGTCCCGTCTCGTCGGCGTAGAATACGTCTCTTGGATTGTACTGCTTTAATAAATTTGGCAATTTGTTCTCTTTCCACTGCGGCACAGTTGAAATATACACACCATCGGATTCTCCACAGATAGATTTAAAACATAAATTGTTCCTTTTTTAAAATCTGTCGATCCAGCCATTCGATGCAGAGAAGCCTTGTAGTTTAAGCCTTTCAGCAATTTCAAGCGCATTCTCTTTAACGATGGATCCGTTTATTGGAATTTTTTATGCCCAGGCTTCCTTGAACCATTCCAATAAATTTTTTTCCAAATCACCATACGGAGATGTCTTAAGAGTTTTTCGTTTCTTTGCAGATTTTCCGAATTTTTCAGCACTCAACTCTACTGAAGCTTCTTGTTTTAAAATCGTTTGCAAAGTACAATAACACATAATGCAATACACAAAGATTTAGCAAGATCAATTTTAGTGCCATGAAATTCTTTAGCTTTTTCTACGATTTTGGCCTCTTTGACTAGAGAGAAGCATTTTCGTTTAGAGATCCTTCCTTCAGGTTAAGAACGCTCGACAATTAGAAAAATGGTTACGGTCCTGAAACGAACTTTTACAGACCAGCTGAAACCAGTTCTACCTTTAGTGGGTTTCATAGTCTGGTCATAGTCCCCCCCCCCCTATCCATGTGAAGTTTGGACATTGGACAATCGAAACAAAAGAGATCCATCACCTCTTTCGGTTTTGTTGACATAGAGTGATTGAAGAATCGAAAGGCATTGCCGTGATTCTCCACCACTTGCCGGTGTCCCGTGCTTTTTTTCTTTCCCCACCCTTCTGATTATGACACTGAGTGGAAACCCTGCCTGCCTACCACACACAGACAAAAGGACAGTAAGACGGAACAGAAAGAATGCCAGAATGCTTCAAACTGGTAAGAAATAAGTTTTTCTTGAAAGAAAGAACTCGAAAAAGTTTTTGTAGACCTTGTAGAGGAAAATTGATTTTCATCTTGTCTTCAGAAAAAAACATATTAAACGGGATTTTCTGGAAAGGGGTAACGTAAAATCCGGGATATTTTAACATTATCGGTATAGGCAATTTTCAAGGACCAGCAGAAAAAGACGTAGGAAGCGGGATAACGTACGAAACGGACAACGTAAAATCGGGGTTCTACTATATATATATATATATATATATATATATATATATATATATATATATATATATATATATATATATACATATATATATATATATACATATATATATATATATACATATATATATATATATATATATATATATATATATATATATATATATATATATATATATATATATATATACATATATATATATATATATATATATATAGATATATATATATATATTATATATATATATATATATATATATACACTGAAGTGCCACTGAATAAAATTATAAAATTTATATTACGAGGGTTATAAAATTTATATTACGAGAAAGATCATAAAAATTCCTTTAAAATCCTCAAACTGTACTATATGTTCCTCAAACTGTACTATACACTGAAGTGCCACTGAATTAGGGATACCTACCTCGTAACGAGTTGGGCCTCCTCTGGCCTTGATAACGGCTGCCACACGACGAGGCATAGATTTAACAAGTTTCTGGAAACGTTCCACGGGAATGGCTTGCCAAATATTGGCTAAAGCTGTCCATAATTCAGTAAGGTTCTTTGGTGCTGTGTGATGGCCTTTCACGCCTTGTTCCAAAACATCCCAAAGATGCTCAATAGGATTTAAGTATGGGCTTCTAGGTGGCCAATTCATGACAGAGAAGTCAGAGGAATGCTCATCCAACCAGCCAGTAGCCAACCGGGACTTGTGAGAGTTACAGTTGTCTTGCTGGAAAACTCCATTACCGTGCGGATAACAGAACAGCATAAACGGATGGAGGTGATCACCCAGCAACTCTACGTACCGAATTGCATTGAGGGAGGTTGGTACACGCACCAAAGATCCCAAACTGTGCTACGAAAAAACACCCCAGACCTTGATTGAGCCACCATGCCCTTGTACAGTTCCAGCCAGGCATGCAGGATCCATGGCTTCATTAGCCTGACGCCATATTCTCAGCCTCCCGTCGGCGTTAAGTAGTCGGAATTGAAACTCATCACTCCATGCTACTCGTTTCCAGTCCTCTACACTCCAGTCTCTGTGCTCTCTTGCCCAGGCAAGACGTGCAGCCCGATGGCGAGTATAGAGCAATGGTACTCTCGTAGGTCGACGGCTCCCGAAACCCATACGGTGAAGCGAGCGTTGCACAGTCCGTTTACTGACTGTACGACTGGCACCGTCATTAAACTGGGTGGTAATTTGAGCTAATGTTTGGTTTCGCTGGCTACGTACACTACGCCTGAGCCGTCTCTAACCACGCACTGTCAAGGCTAATTGTCCTTTGCAGTTTGTCCGATTGCTAGTTTTTTTTCCACAATCCATTTGTTCTTGGTATACTCTTGACAATGTCGACCTTGACACTCCTAGCTGTCTGACGATTTCGGAAATTGAATGGCCCATGCGTCGCGCACCTACGATTTGTCCGCGATCGAAGGTGTCTAAATCAGGCAGTTTACCCATACTGGCAATTCCAACAACTAATTCAGAACAACCACAGTACGCGCTATATATGCAGTTACCACAGCGCCCTCACTTGCGCATACATGATGCGCAGCGCTACACAATTTGCATAGGCTTTGCTATCCCTAATTCAGTGGCATTTCAGTATATATGTGTGTGCGTGTGTATACACAAATACAGAGATGGAGAGAGTGAAAGTTAGACAGATACTCGTATATAGATAGCATCAACTGGTATCCATGAGCATTTAATGCTAAGCATGGTTTCTAATGTCGCATGAGTAATTTCCAGTTTTTTTATTTTTTACATCAAATAAGCAGAAGGTTTATAAGCCCTCAGAATTAAAAACTCGAACTAAAGTAAACAGTTTGCGCACAGCTGTTACCACAAAAGAAAACAATTCAGAGGAAAAATGAATTTTTAGGATGCTAGTAAATCATCAAAGTAAACACGATAGGTGGGTGGAAAAAATGACGAGGAATCTAGATTTACAAAAGTTTTCTGTCAAATAAACATACTTTAGAAATATTTAAACAACAAAACTTAGGATAACAAAATGTAAAGACGCATTATCGGTGTAAGGTATTTAAAAAACTAAAATCTTATTGTATAATCATCTGACCAAATTAAACTTTTTTACTTGTGACATATTGTAATATAGGGTAGTAATGTAATATATTAAGTTTTCATAAATGTTAGGAGTAATGTATTGTTTAATCATGTAAATAAAGTGAAATGTTTAAGAATGTAAGTTGCTTTATACTAGTTAATGATAGTTAAAATGCGTAAATATTTCCCCAATTGAAGAGTATGAAATTAATTAGGAAATATGATTCTTACATTGTCAAATAACAAATTTCTATCATGTATAGTTAAGTTTTAGTGAAACCTGATATGTCAAAGGGCTGTTACTTATGTTTCGTTTCTATCAATAATGTGCTTTAGTTTCACTTCATAACAATGATAAACAATGCAAAATATATAAAGCATTAAATGCATGAAGAGTGAATTGGAAAAGATTACCTTAAGGTAGTCTTAAGAGGAATTACTGCATAAATGGATTGATGTCGTAATTATGAAGGTCAATTTAATGGACTAGGTTTCAATTGTAACATTTATCCCAATAATGACTGTCGATATATTAAAATATTATTTATAAGCATAAAATTTAATGCTTAGTAGGCGAACCCATGAGGCATTACTAAACCTCTGTATGCAAAATATATAAAGTATGAAATGCATAAAGAATGAAATAAAAATGATTACCGGGAGGTAGTCTAATAAGGAATTACTGTATAATTGGATTATGTCATAATTATGATTGTTAATTTAATGAACTGGGTTTCAATCGCAACATTTATATAAATAATGATTATCGATATATTAAAATATTATTCATAAGCATAAAGTGCATTGCTTAGTAGGCGAACTCGGGAGGCATTACAAAACCTCTCTATGCAAAATATATAGAGTATGAAATGCATCAAGAGCGAAATGGAAAAGGTTACTGTAAGGCAGTTCATCGTATACCTCTAACACGAGAGAAAATGTATACGTTTGAATTCAATATCTTGCATCTAAAACTATATCTTTATATGTTGTGTTGGAAACGTACAAAACCCTTTTTTTAAACTTTTTCTAAAAGAGTTTTCATTTGCTAGCGAGTGAAACCAATGGTTTAAAATCTTTTAATATGTAAATGACTAAACATGTCAAAGCATGCATAAAGAGCTATTTATTTAAATTTCTACTTTCAAGGGCAAAAAGAAAATTAAAAATTATAATTTGCTAAATATTACTTTAAAAAATACAAGAAAAAATTCCCGAAGCTTAATATATTTTTGAAGTCAGATAAAGCAGCTCCTAAGAGACCAAAAGTTAATACAGCTATTTTTATCTTTTTATTATTTATATTCACAAAGACACGGGAATTATTCGCCTACTGCATTTTATCTCATTTGAATTATTTATTAGTTGTTTTTAAAACCAACTCTGAGCCCTCATTTTTTTATATCCATTTTTTTATTCAGTGCTTCGAAATACGTGCCTATTCACTAGAAAATATCCAAACAAAACAATATATATATATATATATATATATATATATATATATATATATATATAAAGAAAAATTCCTGTACCTTAACATATTTGTGAGGTTAACTAATGCGCCTCCAAACAAAATAATAGTTAAAAAAACAAATTTTTACACTTTCCCCCGTAAAATATTTACCTTCACTAAAGCACAAAAATTATTGGCATGCTGCATTTAACCTCTTTAGAATTCTTTTTAATGATTTTTAAAACCCTAAATTTTTCACCCATTTTTGATTAATTTCCTCGTAACACGTCCCTGTTCGTTTAAAAAATACCCAAACAAAACAATGCACAAAAAGTTTTCAAAACCCATTATTTCAACTGCAAGGAACCGCTAATGTTTTTTTCTCTAGTAACAAACGCGAGACTTTATTAAAGCTTCCTATTCAATCTAAAAATCCTTAAAATAATACCGGATATAGATATTTTTATGTTTAAAAAAAGTATAGTGAGAAAGTATACTCTTTTCTGCTTGCGATAAAAAAAGTATGTGTTCTACATGTTACTAAATATTACGAAAAAAGACTTCCTTACAACTTTGGAGGAAAGGTGCGGAAGTTTAAAAGCATAAGTAAGTTTAAGAAAATTTTCATTCCCTTTTCAGCGGGAATTTTACTTCCTGGCATCGATTTATTGACTGAATTTTTAAACTTATGTTCGGTATATCAACACCAGAACTGAAAATTCTCACCCGACTTGAATGCTTGCCGCAACTATTCGAAATATTCTTTTACAAAAATATCTAACACACTCACACACACATATATATATGTAAGATAGAACAACGCGTTCTTTTAAATTACATTTAATTTTAAAAGTTCTTGTGTGTGTGTGTGTTTATGTTTATTATATATATATATATATATATATATATATATATATATGTGTGTGTGTGTGTGTGTGTGTGTGCGTACGAAAAATCTTGTCCTCTTAAATTGCATTTAATGGGAATTCCAAGTTCTCTCTTGTAATAAAGCTCAATCCCTTTTTCTAGATGCGACCTAAGAATAAATTAATTTATAATTTATACTGACCCTTAATGCATGTGCCCATCATTACGAACGACCTCGAAATAAATCTCCGGAAGTCGCAGATAAGCATAGATGTTATCGTTTTCTCCTAGAAAGCAGTAGAGCTGCAAAGGTATTGACCCATAGGAATCCTTGAAAATAAGGATTAGAGGGTAGCGGGAAAAGTCAGAAGAATGCAGTGAGCGAGAGAGAATCCATGAGGTTCCCATATACAAGAAAAATAGAAAATATATGCGTCCTATTCTTTTTTATGAAAATCTAAAAATATCTATAGAGAAGAGATTAATAGATGATGAAGAATCTGATTTACATAAATGGGCCAGAGTGCTAGATCCAAAAGTGTCGTCAAAATCTTTTGAAGTTTCGGGAGACAAAAATAAGGAATTTATGAAGAAAATTTCTTTAGAATGAAAGGGAGATGATACAGAGGTTCCGAGATTACATGGCTGAAAAAATAATTCCACAAGGTTTATTGCGATTAATATACCATCTCGATAAGTTTTCAATAATTCAAGTGAATGTGAAAGGGTTTTTTTTACAGATGAACCGTATTGTGACTCCTTTAAGAACTTAATTGTTAACTAAAACAGTAGTAATATTCATCAAAATTGTTGGGACTCCTCTAGATTTCTTCAATCCAACAAAATGTGTAGAATCTTGGCTGCTTTTTGGGCGAAATTCGGCAATGCTCCTGAAACATGAATCAGATTTAAGTTCATTATAAAATTTTTACAATTTTATTTTAATATTCACAAAATTAAAAATTTTAAAATTTTCTTTAATTTTCCGAATCAATAAATACAATAATAATTAAAAGATTTATTATTTTATTTTATCAAATTTCTCCAATGAGTTCCAAAATGAAAAAAGAAGTGTCCTTTAACATCTCCCTAAACCATGAATATATTTTGAAGTTGCAAACACGGTAATGAAATTACAAAATTTTATTTGAGAAAACATTTTATACCCGCCTATTTTTTAGAAATATATATATATATATATATATATATATATATATATATATATATATATATATATATATATATATATATATATATATATATATATATATATATATATATATATATATATATATATATATATATATATATATGTGTGTGTGTGTGTGTGTGTGTGTGTGTGTCACTGCAATTTTATCCGTACTAGAAAAATTGCAGAAGTTTAAACAGCATAAATAAGTTTAAATTTACGAAAAATTTTCATTTTCCTTTGAAGGAGGTACTTTACTTTTATCTATTTACTGATTGAATTTCTAAACTTTATTTCCGTATTTCAACACCAGAAAGAAAATTTCTTTCCCGATTCGAATTCTTGTAACAACTATTTGAAATATTTCCTTTTCAAAAATATCTAACATCGGAAAAATTGCCGGATATTGTTGCTTTGAAACTCTTGGCTCACTGTTGCAGAAACATGCTTTAAAAACTCAAACATAAGAGCTGAAAGCAAGTTAGCTTTTATTTAAAGAACCCAGATTATTCTAAATTCATTATATCTTTAGCAAGTTTCTGAGAAACCTGTTCGTTCAACGTAACATTGAATAACTCGTTACATAAGACAATGAGATCATAGTAAAAGACATTTTTGTTAATTTAATTATTGATTTTTCTGAAGTTTTAGCATAAAATAGCATTTACAAATTCATTTTCAATAGCTGGATTCTTTACAATTTTTCATAGACATCAAATATAAAAAACTCTATTTTATAAGATTGTTTTGTATTAGATTTTCTTGTTAATCTAACTATTCATTGTGCTGTGATTTTAACATAAAATAGCATTTATAAATTCATTTTCGCTAGCTGGATTCTTTATAAATTCTAACAGACATAAAATGTAACATAAACTGTTATTTACTAGAATATTTCATGTTGTGGAGTCGTGCCCTACAACTAAACTTCTCTATTCGATAGGGGTATTTTTTAGAGAGAGGACAAAGCCGCTCACTAGAGTTCAGCTCTTTATTAGTTTCGTTACTTCGAATTATATACAAGTTTAAGTTACACATAATTTTGTACAGAATCTAATCAGCGCAGTCAGATAATCAACATAATGCATTATCACACAGAATAGCAGGTCTGCTTGTCCTTCCTCTAGCGATGGCCTCCGTTGCTCTATCTCCCTTTTAAATCCCTTTCGAATCTTCTCGAACCATCTAGATTTCTTTTCAGAAGCTCCAGGGGGTTCAAATAAAGATATTCACACAATGTTTAATTACTTCCAGTGTCCTTAATGATGATTAGTATGGGGACATCGCTACCACTCCATCTTGCTAATGAAAAATAATTATAACCACATTTTACTGCCGCTTCCAAGAATCCATTCGGACGCTGGACACGGAGGTGTTCAGACGTGTGCCACTACTGCTCCGTTAAGCCTAGCACGGAAACACACGTGGTTCTCCCACGTGTAGTAGTTTTACTGCCACAAGCTATCTCGCTCGTACGTTTTCGGGTACGTTTTGTCGGGGAATTCTGTAGGGCTATTTTAGCTTGTACATGAATAACCGGGCGGATGTATCTGGACCGTCGGGCGTAAGCCCTGCTGGCTCCTTTTACAGGACTCTGTCTTCCGATTCGGAAGATGATGGATCTACTGTTTCGTCGACGCCACTCTCTCGCCGTGACTTCTTCAAGGACTCGCCTAAACCAAACAACGATGCCCTGCAGCGTTTAGCTACGGACATTAAAAACGGACTTAACGCCAACCCTGGAAAACGTTCCAAGGGTCAAAAGAAGAAACAGGCTGCTGCTAGGAAGCTAGTACAAGCCGTTAATACTGCAAAGTGCAGCTCTACTACTGAAGGTCATCTGATGACCCCGGAACTCAACGAAAAGCGTGAAGCAATCCTCGATATCATCGACAATGGAATCCCGGAAGTTTATTTCTCACAGATTATAAGGAACTTTACTAACGACGTGTGCAACGGACTCTCGTCGGCTGCAGAGACTCCCACGGTAAGTGATACTCTTGATCGTGTATATTCAGTGCTCACTATGGTAACCAGAGAATTAGAGTTAAAGAATTTTATGATTATTGACAGTTTTAGAAGTTATGTAGAAGCAAATATTACTTGCTGTAATTTTAATCTTCTTGCTTATGGCATGGAATTATTCCGTAACGAGGAAGGTGTTTTGAACACCAGAACTAAAACAACTAAGCGCCAGAGAGAGGATTCTGATCCTTCCCTAGAACCTAATGTTAAAATTAGCTCCATTAATTCTGAACGGCCGAGCGCCGCCAGTACTGAAATTCCTGAAGGTAATACCTCTGCTGAAGCTGTAGACATGGAGACGCAGGAAACTGCCGAACCTACTCGCACCCCTAAATACCACATCTACTTTGAATCCGGAACTAACTATAAAAGCCTTATTATCTTAATCAAAACTAGCTGTCCCGAAGCCGAGCCAGAAATGGCCGGTTCTCTCATACACATAATTTTTAATGACACTATTAGCTACCAAAATGCTCAGGGAATCCTTACCAGTAATAATACTCCCTTCAGAATTATGGATCCTAGGTCGGAGAGACCAAGAAAATTTTTGATCAGGGGCCTGCCCGCCACTACTGACAGACAGGACATACACGACGCACTCACTAACATAGGCATTGTACCAATTAAAATTGCGTACCTCACTAACAAACAAACGAAAACTATTCTTCCTCTATTTATGATCTCTATTAAACCTTCTCCCAACATTGACAATCTCAACAATCTAACTAGTATCAATTATTTAAAAATCAGAATTACACCATTTAAAAATTCAGGTACGGCTCAATGCTACAACTGCCAGCGGTTCGGGCATGCGAGCACGACTTGTAATCTCACTCCTAAATGCCTCTTATGTGGCGACAAACATCAAGCTAGGATTTGTCCCATTAAGGGAAATCCTCAGCTTTTTAGGTGCGCAAATTGTGGAGGTAACCACACTGCAAACTACTCTAAATGCTCCAGACACCCTAAAAATATATCTAAAGCTAAAAAAGATTCCAACACTAATAACTCAAACAGTAATACTAACACCAACTCCAGCAATTCCAAAAGAAACACCAACACATTCATTCCTGCCCCAATTCCTAGCACTTCAGCTTGGAATAAAAATTCCCTCCCCACTAACAATAGTAACCCTGCGGTTAATGTTGAAACCAACTCAACGACCCTTACTGAAACTCAAAATAACACTCCTAGTGCTTCGGAACTAGTCTATGCTAGGACCGCGCCTAGGAAAAAAATTGACATAGAAAAACCCATCTCTAAGTACAATGTTCAACCCAATCCTTCTAACGATAACCACATCACTAACAACACTGGCCTCTCCGACTTTTCGGAAATCATAAAACTTGTAAGGGAATTTTCCCAAACCTACTCCATCTCTGATGTCTTACAGCTTCTCAGAAACATTGCCGCGGCTCTTAGAAAGCCTGACGACGACATAACTAAAATGCTTAATGTATTCAAAATTATTTGTGACTACTTCTGCCCCGATCCGGGTTCGAACCCAGCTCGGGGAGCTTCTGGCTAGTCCCCTCCTCCTGCACAGTTTGCTTAAATAGGTCTGCTTTTATGGGCTTCATGGAAAGCGCGTTCTCTTACTATTAACTTAAAATTTTCCCCTACTCACTTAGCCGTAATATTAATGTTGTTACTTAATTAAATTTATTTTAACTATAATTATTTTTTCACTTTTTTTTTTATTATTTTTTTTTTTATCTCTCCCCTTAACTACTAGTATTATTAACTTGCTAATTTTTCCCTCGCGTCTTTAAAACTGTCTAGTAATTTTTTACTTGAGCACTGAAATAACTCGATTCTCGAGTGTCACTGATACTGTTATAGAACTTCATGTTCGAAGTGTTACTGGAGTTACACTGTAACTCCCATCTTGCGCATGTCACCTTGAAGAAATTTATCGTGAAACTGGAGATAAATCCGTCAGGACCAGGCACTCCAGAAGTTCAAAAATACCATGAGTTGCTTCCAAGAATCGGCCAGGTTGGTCAAGTTTGGATAATAACCACGTTGCTACAATAGACATTTTCCTGTTAATTTAAGTACCCCTTCATCTGTGGTTTTAACATAAAATAGCATTTACAAATTCATTTTCATTTTCTGAATTCGCTATAAATTCTCACAGATATAGAATCTAATAAACTTTCTTTACTACAACATATTCATGTATATTGTCATGTTAATTTAAGTAGTCATCACGTTATGGTGTTAACATAAAATAGCATTTTCAAATTGATGTTCACTAGCTGGATTAATCATAAATTCTCACAGACATCAAATCTAAAATACAATCTCTTTTTAAAAGTATTTTCATGTAAATTTTTCCTGTTCATTTAAGTATTTATTGTTCTGCAGCTTTAGCGTAGAATAACATTTACAAATTCATTTTCATTAGCTGAATTCCTTATAAATTCCCACAGACACCAAATCTAATAAATTCTTTTTTATTAGAATATTTTCATGTTAATTATTAATTGTTCTGTTGTTTTAACATAAAAAAAGCGTTTACAAATTTATATTCATAAGCTGCATTCTTTTAAAATCGATTTGATTTTCTTACAGAGAAATCAAGTCTGAAAAAGTGTCTTTTTTGTACGTTATTTCCTCTGAGTGCTAATTTTGGTAATCCACTTAAGATATATTAAAAAGTTTATGTAAAAACTCAGAGAACATTTTCACAAAGTAACCAAAAAAAGAAAAATATTTCAAATTTTTTTATGTGGAAGGAGAGTGTTAGATCTGAAGCTTGCGCCAAAGATTCGAAAAACAATATCTTGACAAGAGAGGAAATTTCATTATAAGGATAAAGTTGGTTAACTATTGTTAAGTCTGCTGTGTACTAACCCTATTGGTTTCACGCACCTAAATGTTAACCTATGGAGACATTTTTCTACAAATTTACAGCTGCATAAATGCTGATAATCGAATAAAAATTGTATTTTCAGATAGCCTGAATTTTTCTGCCGCTTGCGACAGGATTCATTTTATAAATTTCGCCCACCAAATAATTTATGAGCGTCTTAAACCCGCTATACCAGATATTTTCCCCGGAGGATTTAAATTTAAAAATATTATTTGCATTTAAAAAGAAAAACGAAAAATGCCACAAGGCGTAAAATTTCTTTCTCTATTACGAAGTGAAATTTTTTTTTAAAATCTTGCAATCCAAGTAGGCAATCCCTGGGCACATTTTTTTCATAGGTTAACATTCAGCTGACAGAATCCAATAGGATTAGTACACAGCAGTCTTAAGGGATTTTTATGTAAGTTTATGGTTAAAGTTTATATTCAAATTTAGTTTGCAAAAATACAAATATAATTCTTATATTTTAAGATTATTACATTGGTATTTTAGAGCGTAAAAATCGTTAAGAGAACCCTTTTTCTAGCGTAAAAGTCAATAGCAGAATACTTCGAGAGACTGACAGTTTATCGCAACGAATGACAATTTAACCGTGTTTTCAATATATTATTTTTCCATTGTCACATTTTCCCAAGTGCTAATGATTTGAACATCAGAAGGTCGGATAACGCCGGACGGTTCAATCTAATTGAGATAAGCTGATTACCGCAGAAAACTAAATTAGCTTCTTGCTTTCTGGTCTGAGTAAAAATAATGTATAAGGCATTTTACGTGTATCTTTATTATTTTGACCAAGCCAGTTACTTTATAATTTATCATGATACTAGCTGAAAACCCGCACTTCGCTACGGAGTACATTCAAATTAAATACAACGGTCAATGTATCCAATTAATGCCAAAAAAAAAAAAAATA
This sequence comes from Dolomedes plantarius, assembly GCA_907164885.2. Classification (NCBI taxonomy): domain Eukaryota; kingdom Metazoa; phylum Arthropoda; class Arachnida; order Araneae; family Dolomedidae; genus Dolomedes; species Dolomedes plantarius. The sequence goes on along the minus strand of OU015499.1, from coordinate 44,652,995 downwards.
TATATATATATATATATATATATATATATACATATACAGTGATTTCCGCTTATAAGAATCACGTTTTTTATTACTGTTTTTGATTCTTATAAGCGGTTGATTCTTATAGCCGAAATTTAGGTTTTTGGACAGGAACACACACACCTATATATACATATATTAAATAATTTACCATAAAATACTCTTTAATTTACGTTAATTATCTTTTATTGAAATTATTTTTTATAATTTTAAAAATACAACCTAATTTCTAGACCTATAAGTAGATACACATGATTATAGTAAGACAAGAAAAAAAATCCAATATTTGTTACAACATACCTGCTTAACAGTTTTAACATTTCAACTACAGGAAGGGAGCAAGAAAAAGTTTCTATGGTAGTTTGACGTAATGAAGTTTTCAGGAGGCTGTTTATACCTCTTTCAATACCAATAGTCTCAGACGAAGATTCACCTGCTAGCTTACGTTTCACGGTTTGATAACGTGCTGAATCTACTAATGTCACGTTTGCGTAAGTGATAGTGGACACTTCACCGAAGATTTATGTGTTTCAGGGTTCAGGAAGCCGCAACCAGGATGTGAGAGGTGGGAAAAAAGAGTCCCTATTTTTGTTTGTCAGTGGAGAAAAGTGAAATCGGACCCGGACGGGTAAAGATGCCCCTGGGTCAAGCTAATAGGACAGTGTTGTGCTAAAGCGTTTAAGGGGAAACTATTATGTTATGTATAACAAAGAAAGGGATGAATTTTACCATTATATTCCATCCCATCATATCAATCTTTCTTTAAAAAATAAGAAAGAACTTCGTGCCTTTTGAGGGTTTAAGTGGCTTTTTTGGAAAAATGAAAGGAAAGCGAAGAGTGTAAACTGATTCTTAAAACCGGTGGATTGATTCTTTAAAGCGAAAATTTTAACATGGAAATAATACATTTGTTTTTGTTTTCGTGATATTGATTCTTATAAACGGTCGATTCTTATAACTATAACCACTGATCACTATAAGCGGTGGTTACTGTATATATATATATATATATATATATATATGTATGTATGTATATATATATATATATATATATATATATATATATATATATATATATATATGTATATATATATATATATATATATATATATATATATATATATATATATATATATATATATATATATATATATATATATATATATATATATATATATATATTTATAAAAAAATAGAAGAGATATTTTTATAGACAAAATAATGTAGAAGAAAATATTCAAGTTAAATCTGATAGGACATACTAGGGAATATAGTACAGTTAATATAGTGCAGATTGAGGATCATATCTTTTACTGTATTTTAATATTTTTGTAGATAATGTCCAATCGTCTGCCATATTAGCAAGAAAAAAGTTTTCTTTGTCTATTTAGTTGTTATGCATGTGACGACAAATTTATTTAAGTACCAGAAAAAGAAATAAAGGGATCAGCGTTTAATAAATTAAATTCTAAAAATTAAACTTTAAAAATTTGCCAAAAATCAGAAAATGGAGGTAAATATTCGAAAAAGATTTCATTTTAAAGGAAGTTTTACGGCCCTTCTCGTGATATAAATTTCATAACCCTGAAGTTATTATTTTCAATGCAAACTTAAAAAAAGTCACTAAAACAGCTCAAAAATTTAATTTTAAAAAAATCAAAGATTTTTTCCAAAAATCTTTCTTAGTGCACCCCTACTCTATAAGAAGAATCGCCATGCAAAATTTCAGCCATTTAGGTCCAGCGGTTTGGTCTGTGCGTTGTATGTCAGTGAGTCCGTCAGTTACGGAACTCTTTTATATATATAGATTATATATTTTATATTTTATCATTTTATATGTTATCATGATAACCGTTTTTCAATATATATCAACAAGACAGCAGCAATAAATATACATAAATATGACAAAAAGATCACTGTAAATTGAACAGCAACAGTTTTTGTTCAAATTAGTTCAACATACATTTTTAAGCAAGAGTAATGTTTTAAAAGAATAATTAACAAAAATTTAAAAACAGAGTACTTTCCAGATAGAATTAAGTTATCTCATACATGAAAATTCTTATAAATGCTTGAGTATGAAATTCTTTATGTTACTGAACATGCTTTTGAAGATTTCATCATGACTTATCCGGTCCCTCACTCTCATTCGGCATTCAAAACCTGGTTAAATATGACTAGTTGCGAAATCTATCTATACTCAAATATTTGCTGTCTGCGCTATAAATTGAGTTCGCTAACGGAATTTCAGTCACATTTTATTAAAACTTTCTTAAAAGCTTTGAGATATATATGTGTATTGGGAATTCATTAATTTTTACTAATCTAAATCTATCAATAAATTAATAAACCGTGTTGACTTTGAAATTGACATGGTACGATAAGGAGGCACTGGAGAGCAGGACTGCATATCCTCGGTAAGGATAATTTTATGTGGCTATATTTCCGTTCTCAGGATTAAACGAAAGGCTGATTACATATATATATATATATATATATATATATATATATATATATATATATATATATATATGTATAAAATTTTTTATTAAGAAGCTGAAAGAACCTCCCGAAAAACCCACCTCGAAATAAAAAAAAATCCACCAAACATCGGGAGGGAACGCCCAAATGAGTGGGCCAGTGCTTTCCACGCCAATTTTGGCAATCGGGAGCGAAAGTTCGCCAAAATCTCGCAAAATCGGTCCGGATTTGGTACTACAGCCAAACGAAAAGACTTGACATTGAAAGTTAAATAAATAAATATAAAATAATTAATTAATTAATAAAGATATGAATAAATAAATACAACATTTGACAACTATTTAATGTGGCATAGTTAATAAAATGATACACGGTGGCTGAGGATTTGGCTGCAGTCGTTTAGATAGTATTGAGGTCGATCCATCAAAGAATGACAAGTCAGAACCAGAAGCGCTGAGCTGTTGTAATTTTGAATTTAGAAATGGTTGGAGGGTAAGTTAAGAATGCGGAAGAAGACCACGGAAAATAATCATATTGGTCTTAGGACGCCCTTAGGTGTTAGCCCCTCGGATGTTAGCCGGGAGATCAACTAATTCTTCGTTGTCTATTGAATATAATTTATTATAGAAGTTTGTTTCGAGATCTTTAATGTGTTCCAGAATAGGTTCGATTCTCAGATACCTATGAATAAGCACATTTCGAAAGTACCAGAGTGCCTTTTTAATACCAACTGTTTTATTTTGAATTGTCTGCAATCGCTGGATATGGGTGTTGGCCGCTGAGTCCCTAACAGGCACGGTGTACAATAGAATGGGACGGGGTTCGGTTTTATACAACAGTATTTATTTTCTAAACCCATTTGATTCTAGTACGGATTGTGAGTGATATCCTTACGGGCTTTAAAAAAATTCTAATGTTATGTTCTACATTTTTCTTTCAGTTTAGCCAACTATTGAGATAAATTCCTGGGTATTTGCCCTCTGTCTAAAAGTGAACGACATGATCACATACTGTGACCGCAGGAGGTGGAATTCTACTGTAAATGAGAAAAAAAATAGCTTTAGTTTTTGAAACAATTAACTTGAGCCTCCCGCGTTCGAACCATCGTTCAAGAATTTCAATATGTCTCTGCAGGTACTTGTGCGTTTATTTAACATTATGATGCTTAGCTAATATTGCCGTGTCTTCAAACATAGCTTGCGTAGTTAATGGAGTGTGAGGAATGTCGTTAATAAAAACATTGAAAAGAAAAGGTCCTAACTTAAATCCCTGAGGGACGCCTGCATTCATTTAGCCCATTTATAACCTTTACTCAACTATGTATTAAGTAGGAGCACGCCCCCATAGGTGGAGCCATTTGTAAATATATACTGCACCGTAACAGGCAGACTTGGACCCAGGTTTCGCGTTATTTATGTGCTTCTTAGCTTATGTATATATCCCCATCGTCCGCAGCAGCCATGGACCTAGCTCCCACACTTGGTATGGGCTCCTCAGACTGCCATAGCCCAGCGGTGTGTAAATAATGCCTCTGAATTAAATGTTTATCATATTGAATTATTTAATTTTAAAATGTGCTTTTTATTTTCGATAATTACTTATTTTTAATATTTATATTCATATTTCTTAAATGTAGAATTATATTATATGATATGATATGATACTGTCGAATAAGATGCCAAAGGATCCATCGGTAAAGGCTATAATTACCTAGCTTCCATTCGCCTTTTACTTATGTGTTGTGATGGCGGCGGACTCTCTACTTAACCCCGGTATTTTACATGAAAATATGGTGAAGTTTCTTTATAGTTTTGAATGTTTACCAGAGGCGATTCCAGGTCCATCAATCAAGAGGCGTGCCAGCTGTCTAGTAAACAGATGACCAGTAAACAGGTGACAACCAGGACTGGAAGTGCAAGTGGTTTCTGGACGAGTTGTTCCGGAGGTATGCAGTGGAAGGAGAACCGGTTTGGACTGAGGGATCGTCTATGCAGGCCAGAGCAGGCCAGTGACAGACAGGGACAGACAGAGAGAGACAGGGGTCCGGCGTGGACGTCTATTTTGTCTCGGACCAGCGGTTTGCGTGTGCGGAGAAGCCATGTGGAAAGTGATTGTGTTTTGTTTGGCCGGAGTGCCTTACAGGTGTAAATCATTGATTTGGCTGGATGCCATGAATGCACAGGAAGTGCAAAACTCAAGGAGTTAATGTACATAGTTTGTATATACGCGAACTGAGTAAATGTTATTTTTATGTTCATTAATCCAGCGTATTCTCAGTGGTATCTGAGGGAACCGGGTGGCTAGGAATTAGCCATAGTTGGGCGTGCTACCGGAACAGACTGGGCAGTGAAGTCGAATTGCCCCAGTTTATGATAGTGTTCTGAAGATGTGTTTTCAAAAATAGTTGGCGTAAAATCCAAACAACAAACAAGACTAACCCGGCCGATATACGAGAGTAGTATTCTCAAATATATAAAAAAATATTGAACAAAATTTATGTGAGATGCAGGTTCACCTTTTTTTTTTTTAAAGTTTCATACAAACAAATGAAGTTTATAATTTTCAATATTTTAATGTGAAGCTTACAGTATTGAAATCAAGCCCTTTTATATTTTTTTTGTTTGTTAATGAAACAAAATGAAACAAAAATAATTACTCAGGTTAAAATACCAACATTCCCTTTTGCCAACATTCCCTAATCTAAATGAAAGTTTTGATACAGATCTATCGATACATTTTATTTTCATTTAAAGATGGCGGGTCGTAGACAAAAATAAATTTGTGTACCTGTACTATAGTCGTTAGGGATATTGGAGGAAGAATAATTCGAAATACGAAATTTTTCTAACTTTATATCCTGACAGACAACGTTCAGTCATGAAGCCCAGTGGTACCTAAAATGTTGGTCGTAACCCACTGAGGGGTCGTGAAAAAAATTGGAGAGGTAGCGGTTAGTTTTAAGTCAATTTGCATATTCAATAATCTATATATTTAAGTTGCTAAGCCGACCTTTTGGGCAGTCCGCGAGAGAAAACTACTGCATCGATTTACTTCATTTTGGTCTTAAAAGAAAGATTGTAATCTGTAGATTTGTCAAATTTGGTTTTTGTAACCGCAATTTCTATTAATTAGCGATAATTTACAATTAAATATTTATTTCTGCGCATGCTCAATGGCATGTTTAAATCTGTCTTTAGAAGCTCACTGTTTCTGCGCAAGCTCAGTGATATGTTTTAATGATAAACACGTTTATTCCGAGAAATCTCTCTAGATCTCTCTCTGCTGTTTTTATTTTTATGATAATTATGTTTGTGAAATATAAGATTAAACCTGATGGAAATTGTTTATCTCACACTGTTTAAATAGCGATAATTTACAATTTAAAAAAATTGCTTTCTGCGCATGCTCAGTGACACTATTAAATCTGGCTTTAGATACTAACTAAGTACGATACCGCTTAAACACATCAGATTTTTTCTGCGCATTATTATGATTTTCAACATTTGGAAATGATTTGTTAAGTATGATTTGTGTATTAGTACATTTATTTACTATTTAGCCGTCATGTTTTGACGGGTACCAACTAGTTTATTTTAAAAAGGCAAATTGAATTTTCTGAAATTACAAATTTTTAACAATTTTGTTTATATTTTTTATATACTGAAATAATGATATGATATTGTTAACTAAACTGTCAAACAGTTTTACCAAAATTAAGTCCAGATGGTAAACGAGACATTTCATTGTTGTTGTTATTATGTAAAATAAATATATACCCAAAATGTACGGTTTCCCTGTTTTTAGTAATTTCGTAATTTAAAAAAAATTGTTTTTATACCAAAACATTTTCGCTGCGGGGGGATAGAGGGTCGACTGTTTTTTTTATTTAAAGAAAGTAAGTCGCAATCGAAATAAGTTTACACACTAACGGCTATCACGTTTTGTGCGTTTAGAAGAACTAACGTCTATCACGTTTTGTGCAAAACTTAAAGTTGTGGAAGACTTAAAGTAATGGTAAAATGAGTGTAGCAAGATAATTTGCATAGTATTAATGAATATGTACAATTTTTCCGTAATATTTGATGGATAGGAGCATAAAAGTAATTTTAATAACCGTAAAATTCATGTCTTCCAAGAAACGTCAAAGTTTACAATAAGATAATAAACAAGTAACATACGCCAGACGTCTCTATATGTCAAGGGGCTAGAAACCGCAGAAAAAAACCTGCGTCATTTTGAATTATTCAGGTTTGTCTCGACTATTTTTGAAGCACAGAAAATTATGTGAATCTATTCTGAAATGTGATGCATTATATAGAATTCAGATCTTTTTTTGAAAACTTGAATAAATTGAAACATGATTATAAACAGTTTTTTACAACTCATTGCAATTCATTATTCAATTTATTTGACAGTAAAAGCTAATTTTCTGTATACATAAATATATTCAGTCGTTATGTATCTTTATGAAAGCTTAAAATAGTCGTACAGCAAACATATAATTCAAAGAAACAATTAATGACAGCAAGTTTGATTTGAAGAAAAGGTTCGAATGATCAAATTAAAGAACAATTGTTTGTTTGGGTAGTTAGAACACTGCGGTAAATTTCTTGATAAACAAGGGATAATAAAACCGGAACGAACAATTTAAAGTTGATTCTGAAAGGCTACAAACATTCATGGCAACAATGAATTTCTAACTTCCAAGCGCTAAGGACAAATACACGCTCCCAACTATTCGGTGGTCACTAGTATAAGATTGTTTGGCATGCCACCTCTCAAACGTGTGCCACAAGTTTCCCGTGTATGCCTCCATGGGGCATTTGATTCTTAGGTATTCTGTAACAGAACCAATCCCTGCCCAACATAATAGAAGTTCTGGTCAGCCCATTTCATGACCAAAGGAATTGCACACATTGTCTGTCCAATTCTTGACCAACGGAATACCAGAACTGGTCTGCCAACCTCATGTTTTTCTCTCGGTTGGGTGGTATCCCTACGAATAAAATGATAGAGATACCACCCAACCCCATTTAATCGAAAGGGTGAACTTAAATATTTTTCGGCAGCGAACCTGAGCACTGCACAAAATGAAGACGGTGTCTCGAGAGTTGCGTGGACAAATGTTCATTATTCGTTATTTAGACTATAATCGGATGGGTATGAGAAAATTTCCAGTCCGGGTTTTACAGTATTATAATACATTGACGACCTTTAAGTCACACTAATGCATCATTTCATCACGATTTGTGCGTGATTGACTTAAAGGAAACACAAGTAGCCTATTGCCTAAAAGAGACGTTATTTATCTTATTTTATTAAATTAATTATATTATAAAACTCCTCCAATCCCCTCTGGCTTCATATCGCAGTCTGTAAAGCATTCACTCACTGATCTTTCGTCTCGAGTCCGATGACGATATTTTTTTATCTCATTTAATATCATCACTTAAAAATTGCATTCCTTTTACTTTTAATTTTTTTCTATTTTTCTTAAATTTAAATTTGCATCATGAGAGCCTATTTTTACGTATTTTTTACTTGACTGAGCATGCGTATGGCGACTAGAATGAACTTACAGGAGTTAAAGTCTATAGAGAAAGGCAATCCGGGAATTGTATATTCCTGCATTAGCTTCGGGACGAATACAGTCAATACGAAAATCTTCAGAAGTAATGCCAGTTACGCGCATGTTATTTCACACATGACTGTATGTATAAACATTCTCTAGTCTCAAGTAATGTTTTAATGCATGAGCTCTCAAAATTATGTGACTTACCACCCCCTTTAGAGAGAAAATATTACTCATACTCCACCGAAAATATTAAAATTTTAAGTGTAGATTACCTTCTTAACATACCTCTAAGTATATCTGTTATAATTTTTAGCTTTTTAAAAAATCTCCGTATCACGTCGAATTTTATTTTCACATTAAATCCTATCAACTGGAGAATGTATTTAACAAAAAGGCATCTAATGAGACATCCGATGTTTTACATTTTTTTCCATGAAGTTTCGAAAACTAACAGTTGTTGTTTTCACAAGGAACGGAAAGTTCCCTCTGAAATCAACGTTTATTTGTTATGTGCTACTCCTCATACATTTATTGATGTCAAAATGTCCAATTTAGAAGTATTTTCCAGGTGCTAAAAATATTTTACCTACTTTACAAAAATACCAGAATATAATTTTGGACTCAATTTTTATGTAATTTTATTTCCTTTATCATTGACAAATCGAATTTCGTTTTCCTTCTCACGTTAATGCTAGCAGCTACTTTCCACTGTAAGTGTTGTATCTGATAAAAAAGGCATCTAATCGTAAAACCAATATTAAACCCTCGCTACCTACGAATAATTTTAATTTAACGCCCCCAATTTCCACCCGATGCTACATCTGCCTCCATAAGCCGTTCCAGCCCCATCCCTCTCCCCAGGTCGGTATCGCCAATTTTGGGTAACACTGTTTAAATGCATAAAGACGTATGATGACATTTGATGACGTGTTAATCACATTGTAAAATCTCTTGTATCATTTCAGCGTCTCATTTACCTTTAAGAAGCTGACGTAATCCATTTCCGACAGGCAGAAAAAAATAAAATACGTTAAGGTTTCGTTCAGAAGTCTTTAGATGGGATCGAAAAATCTTATACTGCTTAATAAGATATAACATAATAACGGGTAAATTGCAATTTTCTTCCTTTTTCATACGGGCACAGTCAAATTTACCTCAGAGTATATTATGGCTTGAGCTTTTTACCCGGCGTCAGAACAGAGTCAGTATAATGAGGATGCATCCCGAGAGAAATGTTTTCACCCGCTCGCGTTATTTCACTCACAAAACCGTGGACATACAATTATCCTAGCGAATTTTTTGTCATTCAGCAGATATATTGTATTAATTCAATAACTGATTTTATACAGCAAATTACATACAATACATAAAATAATTACACTGCATAGCCAACGGAATGTCAAGATGTGATTAATTATCATTTTTCCCTTGTTTTGATAAAATCACTGATTGCTAACTCAAAATACATCATTTTTCCAAGTCTACTACCTGGGTGAGAATTCGGCTGATATGATAAAGATACATACCGGGGAAAATATTCATTATCCGTTTGAAATATTTCGAACTTAATCCGAAAGGAATGAAATTTTCCACTCCATCAGGTTTTACAGTATTATTTTACATCGACTACATGCAAGTCACACTGATAAATCATTTCATCACGATTTGTGCCTGATAGAAATAAAGGAAACACAAGTAGCCTATTGCCTAAAAGAGACGTTATTTATCTTATTTTGTTAAATTAATTATATTATAAAACTCCTCCCATCCCCTCTGGCTTCATATCGTAGTCGGTAAAGAATTCACTCACTGATCTTTCGTCTTGAGTCCGATGACGATATATTTTTTTTATCTCATTTAATATCATAACTAAAAAATTACATTCCTTTTATTTTTAAGTTTTTTCTATTTTTCTTCAATTTAATTTTACACGATGATGGCCTATTTTTATGTATTTTTTACTTGACTGAGCATGTGTATGGCGACTAGAATGAACTTACAGGAGTTAAAGTCTGTAGAGAAAGGCTATCCGGGAATTGTATATTCCTGCATTAGTTAGGGTACGAATACAGTCAATACGAAAATCTTCAGAAGTAATGCTAGTTTCCCGCACGTTATTTCGCTCATGACTGTATGTATAAACATTCTCTAGTCGTTTGAGTAATGTTTTAATGTATGAGATCTCAAAATTATTTGACTTACCATCCCCTTTAGAGAGAAAATATTACTCATCCTCCACCGAAAAAATTAAAATTTTAAGTGTAGATTACCTTCTTAACATACCTCTAAGTATATCTGTTATAATTTTTAGCTTTTTAAAAAATCTCCGTATCACGTCGAATTTTATTTTCACATTAAATCCTATCAACTGGAGAATGTATTTAACAAAAAGGCATCTAATGAGACATCCGATGTTTTATTTTTTTTTCCATGAAGTTTCGAAAACTAACAGTTGTTGTTTTCACAAGGAACGGAAAGTTCCCTCTGAAATCAACGTTTATTTGTTATGTGCTACTCCTCATACATTTATTGATGTCAAAATGTCCAATTTAGAAGTATTTTCCAGGTGCTAAAAATATTTTACCTACTTTACAAAATTACAGAATATAATTTTAGACTCCATTTTTATGTAATTTTATTTCCTTTAGCATTGGCAAATCGAATTTCGTTTTCCTTCTCACGTTAATGCTAGCAGCTACTTTCCGTTGTAAGTGTTGTATCTGATAAAAAAGGCATCTAATCGTAAAACCAATATTAAACCCTCGCTACCTACCAATAATTTTAATTTAACGCCCCCAATTTCCACCCGATGCTACATCTGCCTCCATAAGCCGTTCCAGTCCCATCCCTCTCCCCAGGTCGGTATCGCCCACTTTGGGTAACACTGTTTAAATGCATAAAGACGTATCATTTGATGACTTGTTAATCACATTGTAAAATCTCTTGTATTCTTTCAGCGTCTCATTTACCTTTAAGAAGCTGAAGTAACCCATTTCCGACAGGCAGAAAAAAATAAAATACGTTAAGGTTTCGTTCAGAAGTCTTTAGATGGGATCGAAAAATCTTATACTGCTTAATAAGATATAACATAATAACGGGTAAATTGCATTTTTCTTCCTTTTTCATACGAGCACAGTCAAATTTACCTCAGAGTATATTATGGCTTGAGCTTTTTACCCGGCGTCAGAACAGAGTCGGTATAATGAGGATGCATTCCGAAAGAAATGTTTTCACGCGCTCGCGTTATTTCACTCACATTACCTTGGACATACAATTATCCTAGCGAATTTTCTGTCATTCAGCAGATATACTGTATTAATTCAATAACTGATTTTATACAGCAATTTACATAAAATACATAAAATAATTACACTTCACTGCAAACGGAATGTCAAGTTGTGATTAATTAACATTTTTCCCTTGTTTTGATAAGATACTGATTGCTAACTCAAAATACATAATTTTCCAAGTCTACTCGGGAAAGGTAAAAATAATAATGTTAGGATTTTTAAAATATAATTAAGTTATTAAAATAAGACAAATGACTTTCTTATCAGCCGTATACTCGTCAGGGCGAGAATACGGCTGATATGATAACGATACATACCGGGGAAAATGTTCATTATCCGTTTGAAATATTTCGAACTTAATCCGAAAGGAATGAAATTTTCCACTCCAGGTTTTTCAGTATTATTTTACATCGACTACATGCAAGTCACACTGATAAATCATTTCATCACGATTTGTGACAGATTGACCTAATAGTAACTTAAGTAGCATATTACATAGAAGAAAAGTCATTTGTCTTATTTTAATAACTTAATTATATTTTAAAAATCCTAACATTATTATTTTTACCTTTCCCGAAGAACTACTCAATTATCTCAATGTGAAGAACTTCTTCCTTTAATATCACTGACTTGGGCTTCATATCGCAGTCGGTAGCGCGTTCACTCGCTGATCTTTCTTCTTGAGTCCGAAGCGATATATTTTTCATTCATTTAATTCCATTACTTAAAACTTATTTTCCTTTAAGGGGGTCCAGGACACAAAATTGTTCGAATTTTTGAAAAAAAATTTATTGCATTAAATTTTTGTTTGTTTTTTTACGCTTAAAAGGACGTTTAAATCATTTTTCTATCTTAATTAAAACAGGATAAATTATTATTTAATTTTTTTGCAACATTCTAATATTTAGCCGATCGTTCTTTAAACCTCTGTGCGTTCTCCAGAATGATGGTTTTTTTCCCATTTTCTCGTCTTTAAATTGTTATAAGTCAAGAAAAGTTATAGATAAATGGTTGAAATTTGGGACATATCTTTTTCAACTATTTTACTTTAATTTTGCATTCAGAAAACTTGAAAAAAATATTTACTTTTGAAAATATGATTTTTTAAAAATAAGTTACATAATTTCTTTATGTATTTTTTAATCTAAATATTTTTGATTTTTTTAAAAATTAATATTTCAATAAATGCTGAATCAAAATTAAAACATATATATTTCTGTTTAATTAAATGAAAAAAATTTGAAATTCGACAAATAACATTTCGAGCTATAAAGATTTAAATTACCCCTATTTTATTAAATTTTTAAATTTTTAAAACCTTTTTGAGAAATTTTATGATGTGATTTTCTTTACAAATTATATGGTTGACCATCACAAAAAAAATTCAAAATTTTAACTCAATAAATAAAAAAAAAAATTTAAATGTGGCCCGCACACCCTTAATTCCGAAGTATTTCTCTCGTTCTTCTTAAGTTTAATTTTACATGATGAGAGATTATTTTTATATGCTTTTTACTGGACTGAGCATGAGTATCGCGACTACAATTAACCTAATGAAGTTAAGTTAATTGTTTTTACTGAAGTTAAAGTCTATAGACAAAGGCATTCCAGGAACTGTATATTCCTGCACTTCGTATTGTCAAAATACAGTCAATGCGATATATTTCACAAGTAATGCCAGTGATTCATACGTTATCTCGCCCATGACTGGATGTATCAACATTCTCTGCACGTTTGAAGAATGTATTAATGCAGGGGTACTCAAACTTATTTGGCCCACCACCCCCTTTTCAGAGAAAAAAATTTATGAGCGTCTCCTCCCTCAAATTGAAAATTTTAAGTGTAAATTACTATTTAATCTACATCTAAGTATATAAGCTATAATTTTTAACTTTTTAAAAGTACTTCGTAGCAAGTCGAATTTTATTTCCATTTTAAATTGTATCAGCTGGAGAGTGCATTTAATATAAAGGTATCTAATAAGATATACGATATTATATTTCATTTTATCCAAATTTTCGAATAAAGACATGTTGTTTTCACAATGAATGGGAAGTTCCTTGTGAAAAAAACATCTCTTCGTTATGTGCTACTTCTCATGCATCTCTTAATGTCAAAACGTCCAATTTAGAAGCATTTTCAAGGTGTGAGTAAAAATATTTTAAATACTTTACAAAATTACCAGAATAAAATTTTAGACCAATTTTATGCGTAATTTTAATTCCCTTAGCTGGTACTTGATGTACTTCAGATTTTGACAATCTTTCTCATGTAAATACTAGCAGCTACACTCTGTTGCAAGTATTGTATCTGGTATAAGGGAATCTAAAGGCAAAACCAATATTTTACCGCCTCCGCCTACTCCTTATTTTCATTCAACGCCTCTGAATTTGTAAACTATGCTACAACTGCCTGCATGGATCATTTCAGCCCCCCTCACAGCCGGGGCGCTATCGCCCACTTTGGTTAACATAGTTTTAATGCATCAAAACGGGTCATTTGATAACGTGTCAATCAGATTGTAACATCTTTCCCATTCATTCAGCGTCTCATTTACTTTACAGACACGGAAGGTAATTTATTTTTTTCTGCCCATTTCCGAGATGGCAGAAAAAAATAAAATACGTTAAAGTTTTGTTCAGAAGCCATTAGATGGGATCGTAAATCTTATACTGCTTAGTAAGATATAACATAACAACGTGAAAATTGCATTGTTCCTTGTTTTTGACACGAGTACAGTCGAATTAACCCCAGAGTACCTTATGGCTTCAGTTTATTACGCGGTGTTAGAACAGGGTCAGTATAATGAGGATGCATTCCGGGAGAAATGTTTTCACCCGCTCGCGTTATTTCACTTACAATACCGTGGACATACAATTTTCCTAGCGAATTTTCTGTCTTTCAGCAGATATACAGTATTAATTCAATAACTGATTTTATGCAGCAATTTACATACAATACATAAAATAATTAAACTTTATAGCAAACGGAATGTCAACTTGTTATTAATTAACATTTTCCCCTTGTTTTGACAAGATCACTGATTGCTAACTCAAAATACATCATTTTTCCAAGTCTACTCCCTGAGCGTGAATACGGCTGATATGATAACCATACATACCGGGGAAAATGTTCAATATCTGTTAAAATATTTCAAACTTAATCCGAAAGGAATGAAATTTCCCACTCAAGGTTTTACAGTATTATTTTACATCGACTGCATGCATGTCACACTGATAAATCATTTCATCACGATTTGTGACAGATTGACCTAATAGTAACTCAAGTAGCCTATTACCTAGAACAGTGTGGTCCAACCCACGGCCCGCCAATTGATTTTTGTTAGTTATTGCCCTTCTTACTGGAAAAATATTTTAGTGCAAAAAGTTTAGCTACGAAAGTGCTTTTTCTACTCTCAAACAAATTAAATCAAAAACGAGAAATCGAATTGAAAGTGCTTCACTGCAATCGAGCATGAGACTTTGCCTTACTGAACTTACAGTGGACATGAAAAACTTGTATCAGGAAAGCAGTGCCAATCATCTCATTGATTTCTCGACTGTGAAATGAAGTGGAGAATTAAACTAGTATATTAAACTTCTTTTAACATAAATTTTAATAAAAGTTTTTGAATGCAATATGTAGTTCGTTTTTATTCTGGAATGTCTCTGGCCCTCACATTCCTATACTAAAGTATGATTTACTCTCTGGTAACTAAAGGTTGGACCACACTGACCTAGAAGACAAGTTATTTCTCTTATTTTAATAACATAATTATATTTTAAAACTCCTCCCATTATTTTTTACCTTTCCCTAAGAACTTCTCAATTATCTCAATGTGAACTTCTTCCTTTTATATCACTGACTTTGGCTTCATATCGCAGTCGGTAGCGCGTTCACTCTCTGATCTTTCGTCTTGAGTCTGAAGCGATATTTTTTTCAGTCATTTAATTCCATCACTTAACACTTATTTTCCTTTAAGGGGTCCAGGACACAAAATTGTTCGAATTTTCAAAAAAAATTATTGCAGAATTTTTTTTTTTACGCTTAAAATAACGTTTAAATCATGTTTCTATCTTAATTTGACCAGGATAAACTTATTTTCCTTAAATTTCTAAGTTTTTTTTCTGTTTTTCTTCAATTTAATTTACACATGATTAGGGACTATTTTATATGCTTTTTACTTGACTGAGCATGTGTATCGCGACTACCATTAACTTAATGAAGTTAAGTTAATTTTTTACTGTAGTTAAAGTCTATAGACAAAGGCATTCCGGGAACTTTATATTCCTGCACTTCATATTGTCAAAATACAGTCAATGCGATACATTTCACAAGTAATGCCAGTGATTCATATGCTATCTCGCCAATGACTGGATGTATCAACATTCTCTGCACGTTTGAAGAATGTATTAATGCAGGGGTACCCAAACTTATTTGGCCCACCACCCCCTTTTCAGAGAAAAATTAATGAGCGTCCCCTCCCGAAAATTTAAATCTTTAAGTGTAAATTACTGTTTAATCTACAACTAAGTATATAAGCTATAATTTTTAACTTTTTAAAAATACTTCGTAACAAGTCGAATTTTATTTTCCTTTTAAATTGTATCAGATGGAGAGTGTATTTAATATAAAGGTATCTAATAAGATATACGATATTATATTTCATTTTATCCAAATTTTCGAATAAAGACATGTTATTTTCACAATGAATGGGAAGTTCCTTGTGAAAAAAACATCTCTTTGTTATGTGCTACTTCTCATGCATCTCTTAATGTCAAAACGTCCAATTTAGAAGCATTTTCAAGGTACTAGTAAAAATATTTTAAATATTTTACAAAATTACCAGAATAAAATTTTACACCAATTTTATGCGTAATTTTAATTCCCTTAGCCCGTACTTGATGTATTTCAGCTTTTCACAATCTTTCTCATGTAAATACTAGCAGTTACATTCTGTTGCAAGTATTGTATCTGGTAAAAGGGAATCTAAAGGCAAAACCAATATTTTGCCGCCTCCGCCTACTCATTTATTTTCATTCAACACCTCCTAATTTGTAACCGTTGCTACAGCCGTCTGCATGAATCGTTTCAGCCCCCCCCCCCCCAGCCGGGACGCTATCGCCCACTTTGGTTAACACAGTTTTAATGCATCAAAACGGGTCATTTGATAACGTGTCAATCACATTGTAACATCTTTCCCATTCATTCAGCGTCTCATTTACCTTACACACACGGAAGGTAATTTATTTTTTTCTGCCCATTTCCGAGAGGGTAGAAAAAAATAAAATACGTTAAAGTTTTGTTCAGAAGCCATTAGATGGGATCGTAAATCTTATACTGCTTAGTAAGATATAACATAACAACGTGAAAATTGCATTGTTCCTTGTTTTTGACACGAGTACAGTCGAATTTACCCCAGAGTACCTTATGGCTTCAGTTTATTACCCGGTGTTAGAACAGGGTCAGTATAATGAGGATGCATTCCGAGAGAAATGTTTTCACCCGCTCGCGTTATTTTTAAGTATTAATCTTCAAGTGTAAATTATCGTTTAATCTACATCTAAGTGTATATGTTATAATTTTTAACTTTTTAAAAATACTTCGTAACTAGTCGAATTTTATTTTCATTTTAAATTGTATCAGCTAGAGAGTGTATTTAAAATAAAGGTATCTAATAAGATATATGATATTATATTTCATTTTATCGAAATTTTCGAATAAAGACATGTTGTTTTCACAATGAATTTTAAGTTCCTTATGAAAACAACATCTCTTTGTTATGTGCTACTTCTTATACATCACTTAATGTCAAAACGTCGAATTTAGAAGCATTTTCAAGGTGCTAGTAAAAAATTTTAAATACTTTACAAAATTACCAGAATAAAATTTTGGACAAATTTTATCCGTAATTTTAATTCCCTTAACCACTATTGTTTGTGTTTAAGATTTTACAATCTTTCTCATGCTAATACTAGCAGCTACTTTCTAGTGCAAATAGTGTATTTTATATAAAGGAATCTAATAGCAAAACCGATATTATAACCGCCTCCCAATTTGCAACTGATGCTACAACCGCCTGTATGGATCTTTTAGGCCCTTCCCCCCCAGCCAGGGCGCTATCGCCCACTTTGGTTAACACAGTTTTAATGCATTAAAACGGGTCATTTGATAATGTGTGAACATCTTTCCTATTCATTCGGCGTCTCATTTACTTTAAGGACACTAATGTAGCCTCTTTGCGAGAGGGCAGAAAAAAATAAAATACGTTAAGGTTTTGTTCAGAAGCTTTTAGATGGGATCGGAAAGTCTTATACTGCTTAATATGATATAACATGACAACGTGAAAATTGCATTGTTCCTTGTTTTTGACACGAGTACAGTCTAATGTAACTCAGGGTTTCTTATGGCTAGAGACTTTATGGCAGAGTATCTTATAGCCGGAGTCAGAATAGAATCATTACTATGTGCAAAATGCATTCTGAGAGCAATTTTTATATCCGCACATGTTATTTCACCCAAACTACGGTGAACATACAATTTTCCTAGCCAATTTTCTCTCATTCAGCAAATATAAAGATATCAATACAACAACAGATTTAATATAGCAATTTACATACAATACAAAAAATAATTACTCAGTTTGTTATTACTCACTAAACCTTTACGTAAAATAAGTTGAAAACTCTTTTTAACCTGCACGTGTTATCTCACCCACGGTACGATGGGCGTAAAATTATCTGTCTTGTTGCCTGTCTTGAATTATTTTTCTTGGCGTGATTCGTAGTTTAAATGGGTTAGTACAAATTATTTTTAACAAGAAATTATTTTGGTGTGTTGTGTTTATTTTATTTGATTGAAAACTACCCAAAGCTCTAGACTTTGAATGGCAAACGAACAAGTTGAAAGTTACCAAAACCTTAACTAAAGAAGAAACTTGTCTTTCAGTAGACTGAAAACCATTTGATAACAATTAAAACAGACAAATAGTTAAATTTAAGTTAAACTTAGTTTATTTACAATTTGTACATTTTTACATATTAATCCAATCATACCTTTCATAGGCACACTTAGCCATATACAAAAAAAATCAGTTTATCGTTATCTTTAACACTAAAACTCAAAACTACTTGACGAGGAAAATAGGGAGAGCACGACACTAACCAAAGCTCAAATACTTATTCAAAATCTATCACCTTTATAAACTCCTCCTACTCTGACCATAGACGAACTTATTTAAAAATAAAACAAAAAGGGACTGTGCTAAACAATAACTTGTACCACTCACTCTGTTCCGATGATACTCGCGGATCATTGATTCCATTCACTCGTCTCGCTGGGGTCCGTGGGATACTTCCGTGCTGGGCAGGGGGCAAACACCTCTTGCTTCTCTGTCTCTTAGAATGCTCGTAACTGATACCAACACTGGCTTCAATATTAAAAAAATGCAGGGAATCTTCTGGTTGACTCGTCAACTTATATTTTATGAGCATATATGTGGGGAACTTAAAGCTCGACCCAACGCAGGAAAACGGGGAACCTCAGCTCAACCCTATACGCAAAATATCAGCAGGAAAAACGGGGAACCTAAGTTCTACCAGACACGCCACCAAAATCAGAAGTCCCCTAACTAAGCAGAATTTGGTTTTGGTAGCGGAGTACCTTGGCCTGACGGCTTTATCTCCTGTAAGTAAGATAATTGTTATCACGGTGGAAGTGCTCATTAGTTAAAGTTTAAAAGAAAAAATTAAAATAATTAAGAATAAGAATACGCGATTAAGTAAAAAAAATGTAAATTTACTAGAGTAATAATTAAAATTTAATTTAAGTAAATTAATAAGAAAATAATTAATTAATAAAAATTAATTAAGTAGTAGCATAATACAAAGTAAGGAGTAATAGGCCCCAGAAAGCCAGTATATCATCGTACAGAACAAAATAAATTTTTTTTTTTTTTTTGATTTTGTAAGTTTTGCAATTTTTTTTGTTTTTTTTTCCAAGTTTTAATATATTTTTCCGAAGTCGTGAACTGCAGTAAATAAAAAAAAAGGCCCGCAGGACCATACACTTCGAAAAGAAATAACTATGGCATACGCATTGGGACAGCTAAATGTAGCTTGAAATTTGGAAAAGAGAAAGGGCTCCGGCTGGGATCGAACCCGCAACGAGAGCGACTCCGAGCCGGAGCGAACGCGCTGTGCTATGATAAGCACGAGTAAGAGTAGCATGGTGCGATTAATGGCACGGTAAGGGAATTAAAGTTAGCTTTTTAGGAGGCAGGCCCGAGGGCGCTTACGATTAGCTCAGCTAGAGTAATCGTAATCCGGATATTCCATAGTTATTTCGTTTGGAAGGTTGGGCAAGTTTTCATAAAATCTCTTAGAGATTTTATGGGCTTGTTGTACGAAAGATAAAGTGCCGAGGTCTCTCCTAACAGTCACATTGGACATGTATCGAAAAGCTCGGCGGATTCGCCTGAGGGTTCTGTTTTGGAGTTTCTCAAGTTTATTGATGTGGCTCTTTGCAGCAGAGAACCATACAGGAATTGCATAAAGGTCGATGGGGAGGATGCATTGTTTGTAAATTAAGGCCTTATTCTTCATACTGAGGTGGCTACTGTAGAGAAGACTTCGGAGTTGCATTACCGCAGCATTGCACTTACTGATAGTATTATTAACATGAGTGTTCCAGGTTAACTTACGATCCAGGGTTACCCCGAGATACTTGACTGTGTTTTCCCATTCAAGTGGGGAGTTATGAAGATAGAGGCGAGGGGGATTCAGATAGCTATTACTAAAAAAGATCGCGTGACACTTTGAGTGATTGATTTTAATTTTCCAGCACATAAACCAATTCTCTAAAGTGTCAATGTGACGCTGAATTTGAATAGTAAGGTAGTTGATATTGTTAGCAGTAGAAAGAATAGCTGTATCGTCCGCATATAGAGCAAGAAGAGTATTTTCACCTCTTGGAATCGAGTTTATGTAAATATTAAACAGGGTCGGCCCTAGAATCGATCCCTGTAAAATTCCAGAGGTTATGAAGTTACTCCGGGACAATTCCTTATGTATGCGGACGGAGAAATTTCGATTATGTAGGTAGTGGTTAATTAAATGAATGAGACTGTCTGGCAAGTGAATTTGAATAAGCTTATAAATCAGTCCCGGATGCCAGACTTTGTCGAAAGCGCATTTTATGTCTAGGAATAGCTCAGCGGTAGGTCTTCGAGCTAGTATCCCGTCACGGGCAAATTCAACTACCCTTAAAAGTTGCTGCGTCGTATTATGAGAAGACCTAAAGCCAAACTGCTCAGGTATGATAATATCGTGCTGGTCGAGGTGATAGGAGATTCTGTTAAGAATAACGCGCTCCACCACCTTACTAAGGGAGCACAGCAAGCTAATTGGTCGCTAACTCCTGGGATCGTTGCGGTCCCCCCCCCCCCCCCCGGTTTGGGGATGGGGCAGACGATCGAAGTTTTCCAACACTCAGGAAAATAATTGTACTTCAGTATGGCATTGACTATGCCAGTAAGGTAGAATTCAATCTCCCAAATTTATATTTTTCTTATTTCATTCTTCTTTCGTGATCCCTCCTTCTCATAAAACTTCTCAGTCATTCCGGATCCTGCAACCATCTCATTCGCTTGGTCAACTCAATCCTAATTTAATTGGACGCCCCTCCTAACCAGCGTACGCCCACACAGATCAGCTCGCAAAATTCCCCTTGTCACTTGCGGTTCTTCGCCCCGCTCCGACCGCTATAAATCGTTGAACAATGATTATTGTATTTTAACGTAAACCCTGGCGACAAGCCATGCTTATCTTGTCTCGAATCAAACCTCCCATGCTCAACCGCCGTCGTAAAATCTATTCGTTGACCACATCACACAACAGGACCACTCCGCTCTGTAATTATACTGTCCCGCTGAACCGACGTTTCCAATTCTAACAAATAAATGTAATGGGAAAGCCTTCGATCGACTTAACCTCTTAATATTTGTATGAAATTTGCACATATTCGAAGGAGCATCATTACATTATCCAACAAAATTTTCTCTCATTTAGCAGCCCAATTGTTATCAATATATCATCTGATATTTGAGGCGGTTAAAGGCAAAGTGGTGTAAGTTACATTTTCAACTTTTTGTGTTTGAGGGCAAAAATGTAATCTCCATGTTCAATTTATAGTAGTACTGCAAATAATAATTATTTGCAATATTATAATAATTATTATGAATTAAATTTTTTTCAATTTATAGTGGAATTTTTTGAAGTTTTTGCAGTAAAACACTTACACCACTTGACTCACTGACTTACACCACTTTGCCTTTCACCTCCTCATTTGTTAATTTAATATTTGTAAATCTCTACCTAAATGAAGTACAAATAATCACTAAGGTTTACATTTGAAGCTTTAAAGTTCCACGATGTTTGCCAAAAAAAAGCACAGAAGGTAAGCGAGACATTTGTTTTGGTTATTTTGCAGAGGAAATATATTTCTAAAATCTACACTTTGATCATTAGTATGTAAAAATTTGTTTTCCATTTTTCATTGTTTTTGGAACGAAGTTCTTTTACGCGGCTTACAGTAGAGTGAACTGGCAGAAATCGTCACGTAACGAAAAAGATTTATGCCCCCTTCATAAGAGCTTTTTCTCAAGGACTCTGTGGCCGAATGGTTATCGCATCGGACTACGGAGTATCAGACTATCGCACTACGGAGCGAGAGGTCCCTGGTTCATATCCCCGCCCAAGCGCTGGCCTTTTCTATTCCCACTCATTCTGGGAATAGCGCAGTATATATATATTATAATATATATATATATATATATGTGTATATATATATATATATATGTATATTTATATATATAATATATATATACATATATATTACATTATACAAATCGTTCAAATTTCTGGATATAGATGGCAGTATAGAAGTGGAATGGTATAATTCCCCACGGTGTGTGGCCAATTACGGATATACATATATATGTGTGTATATACGTTTAGAGTTGAAAAAATAATGTAATTAACTTCGTTCCTGACGGGGGTCCCCCGAACGCACAATTTTATTTTATGTATTTTTTTTTTTTTGGGGGGGGGGGGAGGCAAAATTCCTTTATCTAAATGAAAATTTTGCTACAGTTCTATCGAGAGATTTTTATATTTAAAGAAGGTGGGTCACAGTCAAAAATAAATTTGTGTACCGGTAAGGATATTGGACGAAGAAATAATTCTAGATACGAAATTTCTCTAAATGTTTGCTCGTGATAGAAAAAGTTTAGTCACCCAGTCAAGTGGTACGCAAACTGTTGGGCGTAACCCACTGTGGGGTCGTGAAAAAAACTGGAGGGTTAGCGAATAGCTTTAAATTAATATGTTTTATTGAATAGCTTATTTGAAGGAATGCAATTTAAATTTTCTAAAATTATATACGTCTCTCTATGTCAGACGTCTCTATTTGTCAAGAGGTTAGTAACCACAGAAAACACCTGCGTCATTTTCAATTTTTCTCGTTTTTCTCGAAATTTTTTTTTCAAGGACAGAAAAATATGTCAACCTATTCGACAATGCCATTATGGATTATTTAGAATTCTGATGTGTTTTGAAAACTTGATTAAATTGAAACATCATAAAGACAGATTTTTAAAACTGATTTCAATTTATTATTGAATTTATTTGACAGTAAAAGCTAATTTACCGTATACATAAATGTATTCAGTCGTTATGTATCATTATGAAAGCTTAAATTATTCGTACAGAAATCATACTGTTCAAAGAAACAATTATTGGTAGCAAGTTTCATTTGAATATAACTTTCGAATGACCAAATGAAAGCAAAATCGACTGGTTGGTTAGTTTAGAACAATGCGGACAAATTTTTACTGTAGAAGGGAGAATTAAACCGGGAAGTACGGTATACAGCCGATTTCGAAAAAATACAAACATTTATGGCAACAACCGAACTCTGACCCACAAGCCCTTGTGTCGCGGGATATATGGCAGCGACATTGAATAAAGTTAAAGAATAAAATAAAAGGGCCATAGTAACGAAAAAAGATCGTAAAGAAAATACACGATCCCTAGCTATTCGGCGATCGCCCGGCCAAGATTGCTTGGTGTGCCACCTCTGACACGTGTGCTATAAGTTTCCCGTGTATATCTCCATCGGATATTTGATTCTTAGGTATACTGTCACAAAACCACTCCCTTCCCAACATAATAGCAAACCTGATCGTTCCACTTCTTGACCAACGGAATAGCACACTTGGTCTGCAAACGTTCTTTTTTTTTCCGGTGACGAAAGGATTGGGAGACACCCCCCCCCCCCCCCTCTCCCACAAATCGAAAGTTTAAACTTAGATATTTTTCGGCAGGGAAGTAAGAATTGCAGAATTGCACAAGGTGTAGACGGTTTCTCGATATTGGTGTGGTATACACGAGTTTTGGAAAAGACCGCGAGCTGGAAGAGAAAGCTGTTCTCTCATATGTAGACGTACGCCGTCGTCATTAGAAGTTTGCTCTGATCCCTACATACCACCCAAACTAAACTGCACTTGTACATAATCTGATAGATGTAATAATTTTCCTTCAGTTCAAGTAAAATTATTTAATTAAGAATACACTCGTTAATTTTAGTATTAGTCTGTGGATTCATGCTACCCGTCGAGTTTCTTTGACACGTCTCAAAACAATGAAAGTTACTACTAAGTTAAAAAATATGACTAAGTATGATTTGATAAATAAACTAACAGTTTTGTTAAATCTTTCAAGATATCATCGGAATACATTTCCTTCTACTCCCAACTCACTTGTGACACATTTTATTTTTTATCTCTAACAGATGTTCACAGTCATGTGAAAGCTTCCGTCTTTTTCACAGAGCATTCATTCCTTCTCCCATCGATATTTGTTCGTTTCCGTAAGTCACACTCTGATAGCCCAGTCATTAAGGCTGCTGTTTAGTAATACATTTAGATTCGCTCACCGGAAGTTTTACCTACAGAGAAAAAGTGTCTACTATTGACATCTAAATAAATGCTGATAATACAACAAAAATGATAACTTTAAATAGCGTGAAATTTTCTTCATTTTGCAGCGCGATTCATTTTATAAATTTCGTCCACCAAAGGAGTTTAGGAGCGTTTAAAACACACTATACCAAATATTTTACACCGAATCATTTAAATTTAAAACATTATTTGAATTTATTTTTAAACGAAAAATGCCGTAAGGCAGGGGTTTTTAAACGTATGTAGTCCGAGGACCCCCTTTAGAGCGACATTTCTTTTTGCGGACACCCTCCCAACTCTAGGCACTTTAGGTCGTTTTTGAAACTTAATTTCTGGCTCAATAATCTCATAGGCACTACGTTATAATAAATATTGGTAAAAATGTATCGCTGGTTATTTTAATAAATGGTCTTGCGCATTTATAGAGACGAACATTTTTATTAGGACATAGAATAAATAACATAAAATGAATGAAAAAAGTAGTAAAAATAGTTTTAAAAGTTACAAATTATAATACATTAAACTCATACAAACATCTCTTGGTCAAATATTGGTCAAAATAGATTTATCTTATTATAATATGTTTTCTGTAAATGATTTTTACTTAATGAGATGGGTGCAGTGGTTCTCTGAAAACCAAAACCGCAATGCCAGGCTCTATGCTGGAAAGTTTCATTCTGATGTCCGCTTCTACATTGAGTTTGTTTCTATACTTTGATTTCATATGTATAACAGTACCGAAAAAGCCTGTATACATAAATATGTTGTGCAGAAAGGAATCAAATGTTGGAGGGCTTCATTTGTAATTGCAGGGTAATCAGATCTGAGAAATAACCAAAAGTTTGTGAGTTCCGTTTTGTTGAATTGTGGTTTCAAAGACGTATCGCATGATAATTCCACGAGAATATCTTGTTCAAGTATAGATTGTTAATGTCAAAATTGTTTCCAGGACCCCTGGTGATGGCTACGTGGACCCCAGGGGTCCGCGGACCTAGTTTAAGAATCTATGCCCTAAGGTGTAAAATTTCTTTCTCTATTACGGAGTACATTTAAAAAAAATATCTTTCAAGCCAAGTCGGCAATCCTTGGACACAATTTATTCATAGGTTAACATTGAGGTGAACGAATCCAATAGGATTAGGACACAGCAGTCTTAATATCACTAACTGTGGCTTCATATCGCAGTCCATAGCGCGTTCACTCGCTAATCGTTCGTCTAGAGTTCGATGACGATATTTTTTTCTCAATTGAATCCATCACTTAAAAATTATTTTCCTTTTATTTACAAATTTTTTCTGTTATTAATAAATTGAATTTTATATGATGAGAGCCTGTTTTTAAATATTTTGCACTTGACTAAGTATTTTTTACTTGATTTTTATGTGTATCGCGATTATAATTAACTTACTGGGGAGTCTATAGACAAAGGCACTTCTGGAACTTTATTTTCCTGCATTACTTAGGGGCAAAATACAGTCAATACGATATTTTTCAGAGGTTATGCAGGTTACTCGTACGTTATCTCACCCATTACTTCAGGCATAAACATTTTCTAGCCGTTTGAACATTCTTTTAATGCAGGGGTTTCCAAATTTATTTGCCCTATCTCGCCTTTCCAGAGAAAAAATTACTCAGCCCTCCCCCTCCACACACCCGAAAATTTAAAATTCTAAGTGTAAATTAAATGTTAAACCTACGTCTGAGTATATCTGTTATAACACTACGCAACAAATTTTAATTTTTTTTCTGTATCTGGCTTGTAAATGGGTGAATTTAACCAATTTCTAAGGGCTGAGTTATGTGGAAAATTCAGACTCTCACTATCACGTCACATTTGTCAGATACAGAGCAGTTACGTAAAGTCAACAGTGAAACATTTCACAAAAATTGCCCATTTGATATACAAAAAAAATTACAAAACAAATTATATTCATCGTTTAAAAATGTTTTCTTTATTACTTAACGAAAATCTGTGATTTAATACGAGCAAGAATCTGTTGCTCAATAACCCATAAAGTTAATATTAACAATGTTATTTTTCAAAATAGGATGATGTCTTTCTTGATGACAGTGCTTTCCTTTTGAAAGATGTATCATGATTCTCCCTAAACAGAAACTAACAGTAGTCGCCCATCATTGCAGGGTCTCAGCGTCCTTGATAACGATGTTCCATAGTAAGAATATCTTGGGAAAAACGTTCATCTTATCATCACTCACAGCACCCAAATTTTCTGTACAAAATTCTAGGTGGGAGTGCTAAAAATGAATTTTTAGTGATATTTTACAACCTATATTCTTGTGGATTTCCAGTAGACCATTTACTGTAGAAGCATATCCATCGTATTTTTGTTACCCCCAAAACTGTGAACAATGGCTACGAAAAAATTCCAATCAGCTAACTCCACATTCGCGAGCTTTGCAACATTGGGACTTTCCACAATTTTCTATTTTGTGGCCCAATAAATATTCCCTCCTTCACCTTTTCTTAACTTCATTGGGAAAAGAATAACCGTAAATGCTTAAAGCCGTGGCCCTTTTTTCAACAGCTTTGACAAAGTTTTTTATCTATACCAACTTTAAATGAAGGGGATGCAAAATGATTTTACTCGGATCAATCAATGGTGCAAATGTTTGACATTTTTCTCTCCAGAAACGTATGATTCCCTCATAGACGATTGTTGGGCTTTGTAGTGGTTCTTTGAATCTCGGCTATCCCATAGGTACAAAAAACAGCGGAATTTTGTAAACCCACCCTGTAAATCTAACAGCTCTGCCACTACTTTTAAATCGCAGCAGATCTACCACCCACAATCTTTATATTTGACTGCCGCCAGCAGCAGAGCCATATTTTCCTAAGTTTCCATCACGCTTACTCCATGGGCCAAAGGTCCTGATGGTAGTTTGTTGCCATTATGCAGAAGCACTTTTTTCAGGTTATCTTTCGAGGATTCTATAAAAATTCCCCATTTCTTGGCATCACAGTGAATACCCAACTTTGTCATCAAACCATTCACATCCGTACACACACGCATTGAATTTTTCATTTTAAAAAATACACTTGAAGATATATGTTTTCTTCTAAATATTGAAATTTTTGTACCTTCAGCTAGTAGATTCTACTATTACAACCTAGAACCTATCAAATATCACTGTCTTTTAGAAATTTTTTTTCACGTACTAAATCGCTCAATTACTTCTTTTCTGTAAGGTGAGGCAATCTCTCATGTGATTCTGGAATCCACAGGTTCTTCCACAGGTTTTGCAGACTCTGACTCACACTCTTCTGATGACGATTCTCCATTAGAGCTTTTCATTTCAGTGTCAGGAACAGGTAACTCTTCTCGATGAGGTACAGGTTTCAGTGCTAAAGGCAAGTCAGAATAATTGATATTATGCTTATTGTTACTTGAACTTCCTGCAATATTAGTAAGGCAAAAGTAACAGTTTTATAGCAGAATGCACACAATGGAGGTTTTAACTTACATAGTCATTCGCCGGACAAGGGCCGAAAGGGTTACGCTGCCGACACTCTGGCTTTCGGAACCAGAGTCTGTGGGTTCCAATACCACTCTTGGCATGGACTTTGAGCCGTTCGGAACCGGATTTAAGCGGTAGGTCCTGGTCTAATTAGCCCCCGTGTCGCAACAAAGGACAGTAGCGCTCTATACCAAGCCAAATATACCTACATAGTCATTAATGTCCTCATTATTTGACCAAAAGATGTAAAATATAATTTACATTTCACAGCGTATTTTCAAATGTATGTAAAAATTGCATTCTAAAATTTTGTAAAACCTTGCGTGGTGGAAAATTTTTGATAGCGAACTCGCATTCTACATGAAAAAATCTATGAAACAAATGTTTATTGCAAATCAGATACAAAATGGTTGTTCACTAGTGTAATAATTTTTTACTAGTGTAATAATTTTTTAAAGTTCTCCGTATCACGACGAATTTTATTTTCATTTTAAATTCTATCAACTGGAGAATGTATTGAGAATAAAGGCATCTAATGAGAAATCCGATGTTATACTTCATTTTTCCGAAGTTTCGAAAACAAAGAGATGTCGTTTGAGTAAGGAAAGGTAAATTCCTTCTGAAAACATCTCTTTGTTATGTGCTACTTCTCATGCAACTCTTGATGTCAAAACGTCCTCATTAAAAGTATATCCAAGGTGCTAATAAAATTATTTTAAATGCCTTACATTACTACCAGTATGTAAATTTAGACTAATTTTATATGAAAATTTTAATTCTTTTATCCCGTACTTAAAATATCGACGTACGACTTTAGAATAATCTTGTTATCTCTCATGTTAACACTAGCAACTGCTTTCCGCTGTAAGTGTTTTATCAGACATTAAGGAATTTATGGCAAAGCCGATATTATACCGTCTGCACCGCCCTCTTATTTTCATTCAACCCACACCCACTCAATTGACACCCGAGGCTACAACCATCTCCCCGGGTCGGTATCGCCCACTTTGGTTAACTCTGTTTTAATGTATTTTACTCTGTTTTAACGTATCAGTTGATAATGCGTTAAACACACTGTAACATATTTCCCATTCTTTCAGCGTCTTCTTTACACTGAAGTAGCCGATTACTGAGAGTCAGGAAACAATAAAATACATTAAGGTTTCGCTCAGAATTCTTCAACTTCAGATTTCTTCAAAGTCTTATACTGCTTAATGAGATATAAGATAATAACGTGTAAATTGCATTGTTCTTTCTTTTTCATTCGAGTACAGTCGAATTTACCTTAGAGTACATTATAGCTTGAGCTTATTACCTGGCGTTAGAATAGAGCCAGTATGATGAGGGTACATTCTGAGGAAATATTTATACCTGCACGCGTTACTTCACCGAGAATCCTGTGGACATACCAATATCCTAGTGAATTTTCTTTTATTCACAAGATGTACCGATATTAATACATCATCTGATTTAATATAAAAATTTACATACAATACATAAATTAATCAAACAGGCTGTTATTACTCTCTAAACCTTTACGTAAAATATGATGAAAACTCTTATTTTATAACCTGCATATATTTGGAGATGATTAACTTGGTCAATCCTTTTGAACTACCAGCTACCATGAACCTCAGTGACGAAAACATAGCAAGTTTGATCAGAAACGGTTCACAATATGACATAGATAAACTCCCTTGCCATTCTCAAGCAGTAGAGAAGCATGTGCGACTGGTAACAGCATCATTGGTAACATGTGGAGCAGAAGTCAGGGATGGATACATTTGCAGTGGAATCATGTCAGGAAAGGAACTTCCAAAGTTTGACACCAAAGATCTAAACCTTACTCACTAAACCTTTACGTAAAATATGATGAAAACTCTTATTTTATAACCTGCACGCGTTTTCTCACCCAGAGAACGATGGGCGTAAAATCATCCGAGAAAATTTTCTTTCATTTAGCAACCGTATTCTTATCAATACAACATCTGATATTTGTTAATTTAATATTTGTTAATTTCGTCCTATATGAAATACAAATAATGACTATGGTTTATATATGTATGTTTAAAGTATCACGATACTTGCCAAAAACAAGCGCAGAAGGTAAGGGACACATATTTTATCGTAATTATGCAAAGAAAATACATTTCCATAATATACACTTCAGTGATCTTTAGTACATCAAAATTCGTTTGTCATTTTTACCGTTTTTTTTCGGAAACATTCCCTAATCTAAATGGAAATCTTTCTACAGATGTATGGAGAGATTTTTCTTCATTTACGGAAAGTGGGTCGCAGTGAAAAATGAATTTGAGTACCAGTACTGTAGCCAACACGAATATTGGACGAAGAAAAATACCAGATGCGAAATTTCTCTAAATTTTTACCCGTGACGGATAAAGTTCAGTCATCAAGTCCAGTTTTGCTCAAACTTTTGGTCGTAACCCACTGAGGAGTCGTGAAAAAAATCGGAGGGTAGCAATATACAATTTAAAACAATTCAATAAAAATATGTACGTAATTTAAAACAATTCAATCCAATTGTTAAAAATTACATACTTTAAACATTTTTGTTTAGATTTTTTCTATTTTAAGAGTGATATGATGTTTTTAAATAAATAATCAAACAGTTTTACCAAAAACTAGTCCATATGGTAAGCGACACGTTTTTTTTTTGTTATTATGAAAAATAAATATATACCCAAAATGTACGGTTTTCTTTTTTCCTTTTTTTTAACATTTTCAGATTTTTTTTAAAATTACGTTTCTACGAAAACATTTTCGTTGTTGGGGGAGGGTCGATTTTTTTATTTTATTCGAAAGCAGGTCGTGGTCGAAATAAGTTAACACACTATTGACCTAGGTCACTTCTGAAACAACTATCGTCTAACACGAAGTTTGGTGCAAAATTTAAAGTGCTTCAAGATTAAAAAATGCATGTGGAAAGATAATTTACACAGTATTAATGAATATATACAATATTTCCGTAATATTTCATTTATACGAGTATTCAAAATAAATTTAATCCCCGTAAAATTTGTGCCTTCCAAGGAACGTCGAAGTTTACAATATAATAAAAAAATGACATACGCCAGACGTCTCTATATGTCAAGCGGTTAGCAACTGCAGAAAACACCTGCGTCATTTTCAATTATTTTGGTTTTTCTCGAATTTTAGACACAGAAAAATATGTCAATCTAATCTGAAATGTGATGGATTATTTAGAATTCTTACATTATTTTAGAAAACTTTAATAAATTGAAACGTGATAAAAACAGTTTTTTTACAACTGATTACATTTTATTATTCAAATTAATTAATTTGTAAATTAATATTAATTAATATTTAATAATAATAATTCTTTAATAATTAATATTAGTATTAATATATTGCCAAATGTCAGTGCCAGAAATGGCATTTCGTACATTGACGGGAGTAAGCTCAGGAGAGAACGTCGAAAGGTACGATCACAGCTTATTTCTACACAAGTTACACAGTCTTTGTACGCCATGTACTTGGATGGAAGAAACAAAACTATAGTGCAAGAAATGAAGGGAAGTTCTTTATATAGGACTATAGCTGTGGAAGAGCATATTGTTTTGTTGTCAGAAACTAGTTCTGTTTATATAGGGCATGTGACTCCGGATTCTGGGTCTAGTGCGGATATTATACAAGACATCATCAACTTCGTTACACAGAAAGGGATTACACTTTGGGAGCTGGTTTCCGTTGGGTTTGATGGAACGAACGTCAACGTTGGGACTGAAAATAGCGCAGTTAGACGGATTGAAATGTTTGTTGGCCATAAATTGCACTGGTTTGTATGCTTATTGCATACTAATGAACTACCTCTTCGCCACCTTTTCCAGGAGATTGACAAAAAGACATCTGGGCCACACCAGTTTTCGGAACAATAGGTTTGGTTTGGGTTGGTTTGGAGCGCTATGGTCAACTTTTTGCTACACAAGGGCTAATTAGACAGGGACCTTCAGTTTAAAGCCGATTCCGAACGGTTACAAACATCCATATCAAAAGTGGGTTTCGAACCCACAGGATCTGATCCGAATGCCAGCGCCCTAGCCATTCGGTCATCGCCTGGCCCCGGAACAATAGGAAAATCTCTGCAAACGTGTGAAACCCTTGCTGTGAAAAGTTTTGTTTCTTTTCCAGTTGCTCTGCCTGAAATTGATAGAAAAAGACCCGAGTGCAGATTAAAAATACCTTTTCGATATTTCTAGGGCAGTATCCTCGGGGGAATGAATTCCAGATTTAGCAAACAGAAGTCCCGGAACGATGTATCATTCAAGATGGCTCACTGCAGCCAACATAATTCTGCGCTATATGTGTTGAACCAACAGAACACTTTAAGCTCCTAGTAGAATATGCCATGAAAATTTACGTGCCATCCTGGTTTGAAGTAAAGAAAGTACCAAGAGCCACTCATGGAGCACTTCACCTGCTTGAAATGATAAAAAAAAGCTCATTCTTGCCAGAAGATTTTAAGTCAATCGTTCACAAACTTATTCAGAAGAACTCTTATTTTGCTCACTCTGAAAACATTCTGTTGGCAATGCTATTAGATTAACGATCACATATTCGAGAACTCGGCCTCAGAAGAATACTGAAACCCAGAAAAACTCACTGGAAGGGGAAAATACGCCAGTTTGATCTTCCAAATTTAAATTTCGAATCAAAAGAATATTTGGAGATGATTAACTTGGTCAATCCTTTTGAACTACCAGCTACCATGAAACTCAGTGACGAAAACATAGCAAGTTTGATCAGAAACGGTTCACAATTTGACATAGATAAACTCCCTTGCCATTCTCAAGCAGTAGAGAAGCATGTGCGACTGGTTACAGCATCATTTGTAACGTGTGGAGCAGAAGTCAGGGATGGATACATTTGCAGTGGAATCATGTCAGGAAAGGAACTTCCAAAGTTTGACACCAAAGATAATTATCTTGGCCCTCATGTGAAATTCAGAATTGAAGAGTGATTAAAGTAAATTGCAGGTTAGAGATTTTTTTTTTAAAAGACAATGTTTTCCTGTTTCTTTTTTTATAATTATGACTGTTTTTGAGTCAGAAAATAAAGCTATTGCAAACAATAAAATTAAATGAAGAAATTGATATTTTTTTTTAACTTTTGACGTTAATACTGCTTTCTTTGACCACCTGTATGGTACCTGACGACGATGACTGATTGCGCTGGTATTTTTTTGCAGTGTCTTTGTTTGCCAAACAGCACCATTTGTTAAGTCAGGAAAAAACAAAATTAAAATTTTTTTTGCCTTTTTTACTCCACCCTACTGAGCATGTGTATCACGACTGTAATTCACTTACTCGAGTTAAAGCTTATAGACAAAAAAAAACCGGGAAATTTATATTCCTGCATTATATAGGGGGAAAATACAGACACTATGATACATTTCAGAATTAATCCCAGTTACGCGCGCGTTATCTCGTCCATGACTGGATCTATCAACATTCTCTAGGCATTTGAACAATGTTATAAAGGAGGGGTTCCTAAACATATTTCACCTACCACCCCTTTCCAGAGATAAAATTGCTCAGTCCCCCCTCCTAAAATTTAAAATTTGAAGTATAAATAACCTTCTTAACATACGTCTAAATATATCTGATATAATTTTAAACTTTTTTTAAGTTCTCCGTATCACGTCTAGTTTATTTTTCACGTTAAATTCTGTCAAATAGAGAATTTTTTTAACATAAAGGTATCTACTGAGAAATCCTATGTTATATTTTTAAGTCTGAAGTTTCGAAAAAAAGTGTTGATGTTTACACAAGGAATGCAAAGATCTCTCTGGAAACAACATCTATTTGTTATGAGCTATCTTTCATACATCTCTTGAAGTCAAAATTTCCAATTTAGAAGCATTTTCAAAGAGCTAAAAATATTTTATCTACTTTAGAAAATTACCAGATATAATTTTAGACTCATTTTATATGTAATTTTTATTTAGCAATTTTTATATACTTACTTGCATTTTCCATTTCATTTACCTTCTCACGTTAATATTAGTAGCTACTTCCGCTGCAAGTGTTGTATGAGATATAAAGGCATCTAATCGTAAAACCGATATTACAAAGTCTTTACCTTCATTTCTTTCAACGCCCTCACATTGCACCCGATGCTACATCCACCTCCATAAACGCCCCCCCCCCTCGGGCGTTATCGCCTACATTCCGTAACCATGGTTTAATGCATAAAAATGTATCATTTGATGACGTGTTAATCACACTGTAACATCTTTCCTATTCTTTCAGTGTCTAATTTACCTTAAAGACACTGAAGTAGCCCATTTCCGAGAGGCAGAAAACAATAAAATACGTTAAGGTTTCGTTCACACGACTTTAGATGGGATCTGTAAGTCTTGTTTTGATTAATAAGATAGAACGTAATAACGACAAAATTGTATTTATCCTTCTTTTTGATACGAGCATAGTCGAATTTACCTCAGAGAATATTGTGGCTTGAGCTGATTACCCGCCGTCACACTAGAGTCAGTATAATGAGGATGCATTCCGAGAGAAGTGATTATACCCGCAAGCGTTATTTCACCCCCAATAACATGGTCATACAATTATCCTAGCGATTTTCCTGTCATTCAGCAGATATACTGTATTAATACAAAAACTGATTAAATATAGCAATTTACATACAATACATAAAATAATTACACTTAATAGCAAATGGAATGTCAACTTTTTATTAATTAAGATTTACCCCTTGTTTTGACTGTCACGAGTAAAAATTTAGAGAAATTCCGCATCTAGAATTATTCTTCGTCCAATACCCCTACCGGCAAACAAATTTATTTTTGACTGCGACCCACCTTCTTTAAATGTTGAATCTCTCGATAGAACTGTAGTAAAATTTACATTTAGATAAAGGAATTTTGGCAAAAAGAAAACTAAAAAAACAGTAAAAATGGAAAACAAATTTTTGCATCCTAATGATCACTGAAGTGTAGATTTTGGAAATGTATTTCCTTTACAAATTAACCGTAAAAATGTCTCGTTTAAATTGTCTCGGTGTCGCTAATTTGTCTCGGTGAATATTTTTGAAATTTTTCTCTCCAGGAACGTGATTAACAATCGTAGATTGTTTGGCTTTGTAGTGGTTCTTTGTATATCTCTGCTATCCCATAGGCACAAAAAACAGCGGAATTTTGTAAACCCACCCTGTAAATCTAACAGCTCTGCCACTACTTTTAAATCGCAGCAGATCTACCACCCACAATCTTTATATTTGACTGCCGCCAGCAGCAGAGCCATATTTTCCTAAGTTTCCATCATGCTTATTCCATGAGCTAAAGGTCCTGATGGTAGTTTGTTACCATTATGCAGAAGAACTTATTTCGGGTTATCTTTCGAGGATTCTATAAAAATTCCCCATTTATTGGCATCATAGTGAATACCCAACTTTTTCATCAAACCATTAACATCTGTACATACACACGCATTGAATTTTTCATTTTAAAAAATACACTTGAAGATATATGTTTTCTTCTAAATATTGAAATTTTTGTACCTTCAGCTAGTAGATTCTACTATTACAACCTAGAACCTATCAAATATTACTATCTTTTAGAAATTTTTTTTTCACGTACTAAATCGCTCAATTACTTCTATTCTGTAAGGTGAGGCAATCTCTCATGTGATTCTGGAATATATCCACAGGTTCTTCCACAGGTTCTGCAGACTCTGCCTCACACTCTTCTGATGACGATCCTCCATTAGAGCTTTTCATTTCAGTGTCAGGAACAGGTAACTCTTCTCCATGAGGTATTGCTTATTGTTACTTGAATTTCCTGCAATATAAGTAAGGCAAAAGTAACAGTTTTATAGCAGAATGCACTCAATGGCGGTTTTAAATTACATAGTCATTCGCCGGACAAGGGCCGAAAGGGTTACGGTGCCGATACTCTGGCTTTCGGAACCAGAGTCTGTGGGTTCGAATACCACTCTTGGCATGGACTTTGAGCCGTTCGGAACCGGATTTAAGCGGTAGGTCCTGGTCTAATTAGCCCCCGTGTCGCAACAAAGGACAGTAGCGCTCTATACCAAGCCAAATATACCTACATAGTCATTAATGTCCTCATTATTTGACCAAAAGATGTAAAATATAATTTACATTTCACAGCGTATTTTCAAATGTATGTAAAAATTGCATTCTAAAATTTTGTAAAACCTTGCGTGGTGGAAAATTTTTGATAGCGAACTCGCATTCTACATGAAAAAATCTATGAAACAAATGTTTATTGCAAATCAGATACAAAATGGTTGTTCACTAGTGTAATAATTTTTTACTAGTGTAATAATTTTTTAAAGTTCTCCGTATCACGGCGAATTTTATTTTCATTTTAAGTTCTATCAACTGGAGAATGTATTGAGTATAAAGGCATCTAATGAGAAATCCGATGTTATACTTCATTTTTTCCGAAGTTTCGAAAACAAAGAGATGTCGATTGCGTAAGGAAAGGGAAGTTACTTCTGGAAACATCTCTTTGTTATGTGCTACTTCTCATGCAACTCTTGATGTCAAAACGTCCTCATTAAAAGTATATCCAAGGTGCTAATAAAATTATTTTAAATGCCTTACATTACTACCGGTATGTAAATTTAGACTAATTTTATATGAAAATTTTAATTCTTTTAACCAGTGCTTAAAATATCGACGTACGACTTTAGAATAATCTTGTTATCTCTCATGATAACACTAGCAGCTGCTTTCCGCTGCAAGTGTTTTATCGGACATTAATGAATTTATGTCAAAGCTGATGTTATACCGTCTGCACAGCCCTCTTATTTACATTTAACCCGCACCCACTCAATTGACACCCGAGGCTACAACCATCTCCCCGGGTCGGTATCGCCCACTTTGGTTAACTCTGTTTTAATATATAGAAACGTATCAGTTGATAATGCGTTAAACACACTGTAACATATTTCCCATTCTTTCAGCGTCTTCTTTACACTGAAGTAGCCGATTACTGAGAGTCAGGAAACAATAAAATATATTAAGGTTTCGCTCAGAATTCTTCAACTTCAGAATTCTAAAAAGTCTTATACTGCTTAATGAGATATACGATAATGACGTGTAAATTGCATTGTTCTTTCTTTTTGATTCGAGTACAGTCGAATTTACCTTAGAGTACATTATGGCTTGAGCTTATTACCTGGCGTTAGAATAGAGTCAGTATGATGAGGGTACATTCTGAGGAAATATTTATACGTGCACGCGTTACTTAACCGAGAATCCTGTGGACATACCAATATCCTAATGAATTTTCTTTTATTCACAAGATGTACGGATATTAATACAACATCTGATTTAATATAAAAATTTATATACAATACAAAAATTAATCAAACAGGCTGTTATTACTCGCAAACCTTTACGTAAAATATGATGAAAACTCTTATTTTATAACCTGCATATATTTGGAGATGATTAACTTGGTCAATCCTTTTGAACTACCAGCTACCATGAACCTCAGTGACGAAAACATAGCAAGTTTGATCAGAAACGGTTCACAATTTGACATAGATAAACGCCCTTGCCATTCTCAAGCAGTAGAGAAGCATGTGCGACTGGTAACAGCATCATTGGTAACATGTGGAGCAGAAGTCAGGGATGGATACATTTGCAGTGGAATCATGTCAGGAAAGGAACTTCCAAAGTTTGACACCAAAGATAATTATCTTGGCCCTTATGTGAAATCCAGAATTGAAGACTGACTAAAGTAAATTGCAGGTTAGTGATTTTTTTTTAAAGACAACGTTTTCCTGTTTCTTTTTTTATAATTATAACTGTTTTTTAGTCAGAAAATAAAGCTATTGCAAACATTAAAATTAAATGAAGAAATTGATTTTTTTCACTTTTGACGTTAATACTCCTTTCTTTGACCTCCTGTGTGGAACCTGAAGACGATGACGGATTGCGCTGGGATTTTTTGCAGTGTCTTTTTTTGCCAAACAGCACCATTTGTTAAGTCAGGAAAAAACAAAATTAAAATTTTTTTTGCCTTTTTTACTCCACCCTACTGAGCATGTGTATCACGACTGTAATTCACTTACTCGAGTTAAAGCTTATAGACAAAAAAAAACCGGGAAATTTATATTCCTGCATTATATAGGGGGAAAATACAGACACTATGATACATTTCAGAATTAATCCCAGTTACGCGCGCGTTATCTCGTCCATGACTGGATCTATCAACATTCTCTAGGCATTTGAACAATGTTATAAAGGAGGGGTTCCTAAACTTATTTCACCTACCACCCCTTTCCAGAGATAAAATTACTCATTTCCCCCTCCGAAAATTTAAAATTTGAAGTATAAATAACCTTCTTAACATACGTCTAAATATATCTGATATAATTTAAAACTTTTTTTAAGTTCTCCGTATCACGTCTAGTTTATTTTTCACGTTAAATTCTGTCAAATAGAGAATTTTTTTAACATAAAGGTATCTAATGAGAAATCCTATGTTATATTTTTAAGTCTGAAGTTTCGAAAAAAAGAGTTGTTGTTTACACAAGGAATGGAAAGATTTCTCTATAAACATCTATTTGTTATGAGCTATCTTTCATACATCTCTTGAAGTCAAAATTTCCAATTTAGAAACATTTTCAAAGAGCTAAAAATATTTTATCTACTTTAGAAAATTACCAGATATGATTTTAGACTCATTTTATATGTAATTTTTATTTAGCATTTTTTATTTACTTACTTGCATTATCCATTTCATTTAACTTCTCACGTTAATTTTATTAGCTACTTCCGCTGCAAGTGTTGTATGAGATATAAAGGCATCTAATCGTAAAACCGATATTACAAAGTCTTTACCTTCATTTCTTTCAACGCCCTCACATTGCACCCGATGCTACATCCACCTCCATAAACGCCCCCCCCCCCCCCCTCGGGCGTTATCGCCTACATTCCGTAACCATGGTTTAATGCATAAAAATGTATCATTTGATGACGTGTTAATCATACTGTAACATCTTTCCTATTCTTTCAGTGTCTAATTTACCTTAAAGACACTGAAGTAGCCCATTTCCGAGAGGCAGAAAACAATAAATCACGTTAAGGTTTCGTTCACACGACTTTAGATGGGATCTGTAAGTCTTGTTTTGATTAATAAGATAGAACGTAATAACGAGAAAATTGTATTTATCCTTCTTTTTGATACGAGCATAGTCGAATTTACCTCAGAGTATATTGTGGCTTGAGCTGATTACCCGCCGTCACACTAGAGTCAGTATAATGAGGATGCATTCCGAGAGAAGTGATTATACCCGCAAGCGTTATTTCACCCCCAATAACATGGTCATACAATTATCCTAGCGATTTTCCTGTCATTCAGCAGATATACTGCATTAATACAAAAACTGATTAAATATAGCAATTTACATACAATACATAAAATAATTACACTTAATAGCAAATGAAATGTGAACTTTTTATTAATTAAGATTTACCCCTTGTTTTGACTGTCACGAGTAAAAATTTAGAGAAATTCCGCATCTAGAATTATTCTTCGTCCAATACCCCTACCGGCAAACAAATTTATTTTTGACTGCGACCCACCTTCTTTAAATGTTGAATCTCTCGATAGAACTGTAGTAAAATTTACATTTAGATAAAGGAATTTTGGCAAAAAGAAAACTAAAAAAACAGTAAAAATGGAAAACAAATTTTTGCATCCTAATGATCACTGAAGTGTAGATTTTGGAAATGTATTTCCTTTACAAATTAACCGTAAAAAATGTCTCGTTTAAATTGTCTCGGTGTCGCTAATTTGTCTCGGTGAATATTTTTGAAATTTTTCTCTCCAGGAACGTGATTAGCAATCGTAGATTGTTTGGCTTTGTAGTGGTTCTTTGTATATCTCTGCTATCCCATAGGCACAAAAAGCAGCGGAATTTTGTAAACCCACCCTGTAAATCTAACAGCTCTGCCACTACTTTTAAATCGCAGCAGATCTACCACCCACAATCTTTATATTTGACTGCCGCCAGCAGCAGAGCAATATTTTCCTAAGTTTCCATCACGCTTATTCCATGAGCTAAAGGTCCTGACGGTAGTTTATTACCATTATGCAGAAGAACTTCTTTCGGGTTATCTTTCGAGGATTCTATAAAAATTCCTCATTTATTGGCATCATAGTGAATACCCAACTTTTTCATCAAACCATTAACATATGTACATACACACGCATTGAATTTTTCATTTTAAAAAATACACTTGAAGATATATGTTTTCTTCTAAATATTGAAATTTTTGCACCTTCAGCTAGTAGATTCTACTATTACAACCTAGAACCTATCAAATATTACTATCTTTTAGAAATTTTTTTTTCACGTACTAAATCGCTCAATTACTTCTATTCTGTAAGGTGAGGCAATCTCTCATGTGATTCTGGAATATATCCACAGGTTCTTCCACAGGTTCTGCAGACTCTGCCTCACACTCTTCTGATGACGATCCTCCATTAGAGCTTTTCATTTCAGTGTCAGGAACAGGTAACTCTTCTCCATGAGGTATTGCTTATTGTTACTTGAATTTCCTGCAATATAAGTAAGGCAAAAGTAACAGTTTTATAGCAGAATGCACTCAATGGAGGTTTTAAATTACATAGTCATTCGCCGGACAAGGGCCGAAAGGGTTACGGTGCCGATACTCTGGCTTTCGGAACCAGAGTCTGTGGGTTCGAATACCACTCCTGGCATGGACTTTGAGCCTTTCGGAACCGGATTTAAGCGGTAGGTCCTGGTCTAATTAGCCCCCGTGTCGCAACAAAGGACAGTAGCGCTCTATACCAAGCCAAATATATCTACATAGTCATTAATGTCCTCATTATTTGACCAAAAGATGTAAAATATAATTTACATTTCACAGCGTATTTTCAAATATATGTAAAAATTGCATTCTAAAATTTTGGAAAACCTTGCGTGGTGGAAAATTTTTGATAGCGAACTCGCATTCTACATGAAAAAATCTATGAAACAAATGTTTATTGCAAATCAGATACAAAATGGTTGTTCACTAGTGTAATAATTTTTTACTAGTGTAATAATTTTTTAAAGTTCTCCGTATCACGACGAATTTTATTTTCATTTTAAGTTCTATCAACTGGAGAATGTATTGAGTATAAAGGCATCTAATGAGAAATCCGATGTTATACTTCATTTTTTCCGAAGTTTCGAAAACAAAGAGATGTCGATTGCGTAAGGAAAGGGAAGTTACTTCTGGAAACATCTCTTTGTTATGTGCTACTTCTCATGCAACTCTTGATGTCAAAACGTCCTCATTAAAAGTATATCCAAGGTGCTAATAAAATTATTTTAAATGCCTTACATTACTACCGGTATGTAAATTTAGACTAATTTTATATGAAAATTTTAATTCTTTTAGCCAGTGCTTAAAATATCGACGTACGACTTTAGAATAATCTTGTTATCTCTCATGTTAACACTAGCAGCTGCTTTCCGCTGCAAGTGTTTTATCGGACATTAATGAATTTATGTGAAAGCTGATGTTATACCGTCTGCACAGCCCTCTTATTTACATTTAACCCGCACCCACTCAATTGACACCCGAGGCTACAACCATCTCCCCGGGTCGGTATCGCCCACTTTGGTTAACTCTGT
The DNA here is from genome assembly GCA_907164885.2 of Dolomedes plantarius. NCBI lineage: Eukaryota > Metazoa > Arthropoda > Arachnida > Araneae > Dolomedidae > Dolomedes > Dolomedes plantarius. The sequence continues at coordinate 44,611,445 of OU015499.1, read as the reverse complement.
TTTAATATATAGAAACGTATCAGTTGATAATGCGTTAAACACACTGTAACATATTTCCCATTCTTTCAGCGTCTTCTTTACACTGAAGTAGCCGATTACTGAGAGTCAGGAAACAATAAAATATATTAAGGTTTCGCTCAGAATTCTTCAACTTCAGAATTCTAAAAAGTCTTATACTGCTTAATGAGATATACGATAATGACGTGTAAATTGCATTGTTCTTTCTTTTTGATTCGAGTACAGTCGAATTTACCTTAGAGTATATTATGGCTTGAGCTTATTACCTGGCGTTAGAATAGAGTCAGTATGATGAGGGTACATTCTGAGGAAATATTTATACGTGCACGCGTTACTTAACCGAGAATCCCGTGGACATACCAATATCCTAATGAATTTTCTTTTATTCACAAGATGTACGGATATTAATACAACATCTGATTTAATATAAAAATTTATATACAATACAAAAATTAATCAAACAGGCTGTTATTACTCGCAAAACCTTTACGTAAAATATGATGAAAACTCTTATTTTATAACCTGCATATATTTGGAGATGATTAACTTGGTCAATCCTTTTGAACTACCAGCTACCATGAACCTCAGTGACGAAAACATAGCAAGTTTGATCAGAAACGGTTCACAATTTGACATAGATAAACGCCCTTGCCATTCTCAAGCAGTAGAGAAGCATGTGCGACTGGTAACAGCATCATTGGTAACATGTGGAGCAGAAGTCAGGGATGGATACATTTGCAGTGGAATCATGTCAGGAAAGGAACTTCCAAAGTTTGACACCAAAGATAATTATCTTGGCCCTTATGTGAAATCCAGAATTGAAGACTGACTAAAGTAAATTGCAGGTTAGTGATTTTTTTTAAAAGACAACGTTTTCCTGTTTCTTTTTTTATAATTATAACTGTTTTTTAGTCAGAAAATAAAGCTATTGCAAACATTAAAATTAAATGAAGAAATTGATTTTTTTCACTTTTGACGTTAATACTCCTTTCTTTGACCTCCTGTGTGGAACCTGAAGACGATGACGGATTGCGCTGGGATTTTTTGCAGTGTCTTTTTTTGCCAAACAGCACCATTTGTTAAGTCAGGAAAAAACAAAATTAAAATTTTTTTTGCCTTTTTTACTCCACCCTACTGAGCATGTGTATCACGACTGTAATTCACTTACTCGAGTTAAAGCTTATAGACAAAAAAAAAACCGGGAAATTTATATTCCTGCATTATATAGGGGGAAAATACAGACACTATGATACATTTCAGAATTAATCCCAGTTACGCGCGCGTTATCTCGTCCATGACTGGATCTATCAACATTCTCTAGGCATTTGAACAATGTTATAAAGGAGGGGTTCCTAAACTTATTTCACCTACCACCCCTTTCCAGAGATAAAATTACTCATTTCCCCCTCCGAAAATTTAAAATTTGAAGTATAAATAACCTTCTTAACATACGTCTAAATATATCTGATATAATTTAAAACTTTTTTTAAGTTCTCCGTATCACGTCTAGTTTATTTTTCACGTTAAATTCTGTCAAATAGAGAATTTTTTTAACATAAAGGTATCTAATGAGAAATCCTATGTTATATTTTTAAGTCTGAAGTTTCGAAAAAAAGAGTTGTTGTTTACACAAGGAATGGAAAGATTTCTCTATAAACATCTATTTGTTATGAGCTATCTTTCATACATCTCTTGAAGTCAAAATTTCCAATTTAGAAACATTTTCAAAGAGCTAAAAATATTTTATCTACTTTAGAAAATTACCAGATATGATTTTAGACTCATTTTATATGTAATTTTTATTTAGCATTTTTTATTTACTTACTTGCATTATCCATTTCATTTAACTTCTCACGTTAATTTTATTAGCTACTTCCGCTGCAAGTGTTGTATGAGATATAAAGGCATCTAATCGTAAAACCGATATTACAAAGTCTTTACCTTCATTTCTTTCAACGCCCTCACATTGCACCCGATGCTACATCCACCTCCATAAACGCCCCCCCCCCCCTCGGGAGTTATCGCCTACATTCCGTAACCATGGTTTAATGCATAAAAATGTATCATTTGATGACGTGTTAATCATACTGTAACATCTTTCCTATTCTTTCAGTGTCTAATTTACCTTAAAGACACTGAAGTAGCCCATTTCCGAGAGGCAGAAAACAATAAATCACGTTAAGGTTTCGTTCACACGACTTTAGATGGGATCTGTAAGTCTTGTTTTGATTAATAAGATAGAACGTAATAACGAGAAAATTGTATTTATCCTTCTTTTTGATACGAGCATAGTCGAATTTACCTCAGAGTATATTGTGGCTTGAGCTGATTACCCGCCGTCACACTAGAGTCAGTATAATGAGGATGCATTCCGAGAGAAGTGATTATACCCGCAAGCGTTATTTCACCCCCAATAACATGGTCATACAATTATCCTAGCGATTTTCCTGTCATTCAGCAGATATACTGCATTAATACAAAAACTGATTAAATATAGCAATTTACATACAATACATAAAATAATTACACTTAATAGCAAATGGAATGTGAACTTTTTATTAATTAAGATTTACCCCTTGTTTTGACTGTCACGAGTAAAAATTTAGAGAAATTCCGCATCTAGAATTATTCTTCGTCCAATACCCCTACCGGCAAACAAATTTATTTTTGACTGCGACCCACCTTCTTTAAATGTTGAATCTCTCGATAGAACTGTAGTAAAATTTACATTTAGATAAAGGAATTTTGGCAAAAAGAAAACTAAAAAAACAGTAAAAATGGAAAACAAATTTTTGCATCCTAATGATCACTGAAGTGTAGATTTTGGAAATGTATTTCCTTTACAAATTAACCGTAAAAAATGTCTCGTTTAAATTGTCTCGGTGTCGCTAATTTGTCTCGGTGAATATTTTTGAAATTTTTCTCTCCAGGAACGTGATTAGCAATCGTAGATTGTTTGGCTTTGTAGTGGTTCTTTGTATATCTCTGCTATCCCATAGGCACAAAAAGCAGCGGAATTTTGTAAACCCACCCTGTAAATCTAACAGCTCTGCCACTACTTTTAAATCGCAGCAGATCTACCACCCACAATCTTTATATTTGACTGCCGCCAGCAGCAGAGCCATATTTTCCTAAGTTTCCATCACGCTTATTCCATGAGCTAAAGGTCCTGACGGTAGTTTATTACCATTATGCAGAAGAACTTCTTTCGGGTTATCTTTCGAGGATTCTATAAAAATTCCCCATTTATTGGCATCATAGTGAATACCCAACTTTTTCATCAAACCATTAACATATGTACATACACACGCATTGAATTTTTCATTTTAAAAAATACACTTGAAGATATATGTTTTCTTCTAAATATTGAAATTTTTGCACCTTCAGCTAGTAGATTCTACTATTACAACCTAGAACCTATCAAATATTACTATCTTTTAGAAATTTTTTTTTTCACGTACTAAATCGCTCAATTACTTCTATTCTGTAAGGTGAGGCAATCTCTCATGTGATTCTGGAATATATCCACAGGTTCTTCCACAGGTTCTGCAGACTCTGCCTCACACTCTTCTGATGACGATCCTCCATTAGAGCTTTTCATTTCAGTGTCAGGAACAGGTAACTCTTCTCCATGAGGTATTGCTTATTGTTACTTGAATTTCCTGCAATATAAGTAAGGCAAAAGTAACAGTTTTATAGCAGAATGCACTCAATGGAGGTTTTAAATTACATAGTCATTCGCCGGACAAGGGCCGAAAGGGTTACGGTGCCGATACTCTGGCTTTCGGAACCAGAGTCTGTGGGTTCGAATACCACTCCTGGCATGGACTTTGAGCCGTTCGGAACCGGATTTAAGCGGTAGGTCCTGGTCTAATTAGCCCCCGTGTCGCAACAAAGGACAGTAGCGCTCTATACCAAGCCAAATATATCTACATAGTCATTAATGTCCTCATTATTTGACCAAAAGATGTAAAATATAATTTACATTTCACAGCGTATTTTCAAATATATGTAAAAATTGCATTCTAAAATTTTGGAAAACCTTGCGTGGTGGAAAATTTTTGATAGCGAACTCGCATTCTACATGAAAAAATCTATGAAACAAATGTTTATTGCAAATCAGATACAAAATGGTTGTTCACTAGTGTAATAATTTTTTACTAGTGTAATAATTTTTTAAAGTTCTCCGTATCACGACGAATTTTATTTTCATTTTAAGTTCTATCAACTGGAGAATGTATTGAGTATAAAGGCATCTAATGAGAAATCCGATGTTATACTTCATTTTTTCCGAAGTTTCGAAAACAAAGAGATGTCGATTGCGTAAGGAAAGGGAAGTTACTTCTGGAAACATCTCTTTGTTATGTGCTACTTCTCATGCAACTCTTGATGTCAAAACGTCCTCATTAAAAGTATATCCAAGGTGCTAATAAAATTATTTTAAATGCCTTACATTACTACCGGTATGTAAATTTAGACTAATTTTATATGAAAATTTTAATTCTTTTAACCAGTGCTTAAAATATCGACGTACGACTTTAGAATAATCTTGTTATCTCTCATGTTAACACTAGCAGCTGCTTTCCGCTGCAAGTGTTTTATCGGACATTAAGGAATTTATGGCAAAGCCGATGTTATACCGTCTGCACAGCCCTCTTATTTACATTTAACCCGCACCCACTCAATTGACACCCGAGGCTACAACCATCTCCCCGAGTCGGTATCGCCCACTTTGGTTAACTCTGTTTTAATATATAGAAACGTATCAGTTGATAATGCGTTAAACACACTGTAACATATTTCCCATTCTTTCAGCGTCTTCTTTACACTGAAGTAGCCGATTACTGAGAGTCAGGAAACAATAAAATATATTAAGGTTTCGCTCAGAATTCTTCAACTTCAGAATTCTAAAAAGTCTTATACTGCTTAATGAGATATACGATAATGACGTGTAAATTGCATTGTTCTTTCTTTTTGATTCGAGTACAGTCGAATTTACCTTAGAGTACATTATGGCTTGAGCTTATTACCTGGCGTTAGAATAGAGTCAGTATGATGAGGGTACATTCTGAGGAAATATTTATACCTGCACGCGTTACTTAACCGAGAATCCTGTGGACATACCAATATCCTAATGAATTTTCTTTTATTCACCAGATGTACGGATATTAATACAACATCTGATTTAATATATAAATTTATATACAATACAAAAATTAATCAAACAGGCTGTTATTACTCGCTAAACCTTTACGTAAAATATGATGAAAACTCTTATTTTATAACCTGCATATATTTGGAGATGATTAACTTGGTCAATCCTTTTGAACTACCAGCTACCATGAACCTCAGTGACGAAAACATAGCAAGTTTGATCAGAAACGGTTCACAATTTGACATAACGCCCTTGCCATTCTCAAGCAGTAGAGAAGCATGTGCGACTGGTAACAGCATCATTGGTAACATGTGGAGCAGAAGTCAGGGATGGATACATTTGCAGTGGAATCATGTCAGGAAAGGAACTTCCAAAGTTTGACACCAAAGATAATTATCTTGGCCCTTATGTGAAATCCAGAATTGAAGACTGACTAAAGTAAATTGCAGGTTAGTGATTTTTTTTAAAAGACAACGTTTTCCTGTTTCTTTTTTTATAATTATAACTGTTTTTTAGTCAGAAAATAAAGCTATTGCAAACATTAAAATTAAATGAAGAAATTGATTTTTTTCACTTTTGACGTTAATACTCCTTTCTTTGACCTCCTGTGTGGAACCTGAAAACGGTGACGGATTGCGCTGGGATTTTTTGCAGTGTCTTTTTTTGCCAAACAGCACCATTTGTTAACCCTTTCGCGACGGCAGTTCCGATCACGCGCTTTCCTCTGAGGCCGGAGGTTTTTCTCGCGAGCGTACCTTCCAGGCCGGTGGACTTTTAAGCGCTAAGCCTAAATTTACGAAAAATTCCAAAATAGTAACATTTACAAACAAATCTATTTATTTAAGCTATATATGGGTTACTTATACATTCTTTTATTATTTTTCCACTAAAAAATTTTTGTTATACAGTTTAAAATATTTTTCGCTGGGACATAATGTCGAAATCCTACTCTCCCTTTCCACAGTAAGAGACTTTCTTCAACTGATATATTCTTATCAGGAATATATCAGGAATATATCAAGAATATGTCAATAATATATCAAGAACTCTGAAAGTTTTGAATGATTAAATCTAAAAAAGGTTTAATTTTTTCAATCTTTTTGGCATCAGAAGAAGAGAAATGCAAGTATCGAAGAATTTTGATGCGTTGGTCCCGACTCATAACCTTACTGAAAAAAGGTGTTGCAATCCTGGGATTCGTTGAGTAGTAAATCTTAATTTTCGGTTTTTTCACGATACCCATTAAAATTGTCAAAGCAAATTAAACAAACATTTCCTCTTTAGTTACAGGCAAAAATACTTCGAGGATGAACTCTGTTCGCTTTCCGGATTTATGTACCTCTCATACGCATTAATTTGGTTAGTATAATATAATATGCAATAATTTAGTTATTAAATCCATTACAGTTTCATCAGAAAAACATCTGAAATAATCCAATTCATTTGATACAGCATCATGGACTTTTATTTCGCATGCCGCTGTGAATGTTAGTTGATTGAAATCCCTTACGTGAGAAGTCCACAAAGAAGTACCATCCCGCGATATACTCAGAATAGAAATGTCTGAGTATCTTCATCATCACTCTGATTCCGATGTTCCAAATAAACAGATTCACCCGAAGAGATTTCTGTATCACTGTCACTACTTTCATAATCAGACACATTTCTCATCAATTCAGAAATTTCGTCTTCTGTTAAATATTTTCTCCTTTTCTCTATATTAAATCATCAAAGGAAAGAAATCTCACTGCAACAGAATCTGATTCTGACTCAAAACCCATATACCCAATGCTACAATCCCACCGCAAAAGAAAAATAAACAAAGATATCTCGTAAACAAAGACCACGTGCAAAGTTTAAATGCCCTACCCGCTGACAGTCAAACGCAATACATCCATTCCTCCGTTTGTTTACATAAAACGATAGACCGCATGTGATTCATACTAGTCTTGTTTTCGAATAGAAGGTCCCAACTACGTGTACTCCAAATTTCATAGACATGCGGTGCCATCTTGTGCCCCAAAAATTAACTAATAAAACGTTCCGAACTACTGACACGTATAGGTGACGTTCGGCCAGAAGCGCGGATAGCTGCTGTCGCGTATAAGTGACGTTCGGCCAGAAACGCGGATAGCTGCTGGCACGTATACGTGACGGTCGCCGCGAAAGGGTTAAGTCAGGAAAAAACAAAATTAAAATTTTTTTTGCCTTTTTTACTCCACCCTACTGAGCATGTGTATCACGACTGTAATTCACTTACTGGAGTTAAAGCGTATAGACAAAAAAAAACGGGAAATTTATATTCCTGCATTATATAGGGGGAAAATACAGACACTATGATACATTTCAGAATTAATCCCAGTTACGCGCGCGTTATCTCGTCCATGACTGGATCTATCAACATTCTCTAGGCATTTGAACAATGTTATAAAGGAGGGGTTCCTAAACTTATTTCACCTACCACCCCTTTCCAGAGATAAAATTACTCATTCCCCCCTCCTAAAATTTAAAATTTGAAGTATAAATAACCTTCTTAACATACGTCTAAATATATCTGATATAATTTAAAATTTTTTTAAGTTCTCCGTATCACGTCTAGTTTATTTTTCACGTTAAATTCTGTCAAATAGAGAATTTTTTTAACATAAAGGTATCTAATGAGAAATCCTATGTTATATTTTTAAGTCTGAAGTTTCGAAAAAAAGAGTTGTTGTTTACACAAGGAATGGAAAGATTTCTCTGGAAACATCTATTTGTTATGAGCTATCTTTCATACATCTCTTGAAGTCAAAATTTCCAATTTAGAAACATTTTCAAAGAGCTAAAAATATTTTATCTACTTTAGAAAATTTCCAGATATGATTTTAGACTCATTTTATATGTAATTTTTATTTAGCAATTTTTATTTACTTACTTGCATTATCCATTTCATTTAACTTCTCACGTTAATTTTATTAGCTACTTCCGCTGCAAGTGTTGTATGAGATATAAAGGCATCTAATCGTAAAACCGATATTACAAAGTCTTTACCTTCATTTCTTTCAACGCCCTCACATTGCACCCGATGCTACATCCACCTCCATAAAAGCCCCCACCCCTCGGGCGTTATCGCCTACATTCCGTAACCATGGTTTAATGCATAAAAATGTATCATTTGATGACGTGTTAATCACACTGTAACATCTTTCCTATTCTTTCAGTGTCTAATTTACCTTAAAGACACTGAAGTAGCCCTTTTCCGAGAGGCAGAAAACAATAAAATACGTTAAGGTTTCGTTCACACGACTTTAGATGGGATCTGTAAGTCTTGTTTTGATTAATAAGATAGAACGTAATAACGAGAAAATTGTATTTATCCTTCTTTTTGATACGAGCATAGTCGAATTTACCTCAGAGTATATTGTGGATTGAGCTGATTACCCGCCGTCACACTAGAGTCAGTATAATGAGGATGCATTCCGAGAGAAGTGTTTATACCCGCAAGCGTTATTTCACCCCCAATAACATGGTCATACAATTATCCTAGCGATTTTCCTGTCATTCAGCAGATATACTGTATTAATACAAAAACTGATTAAATATAGCAATTTACATACAATACATAAAATAATTACACTTAATAGCAAATGGAATGTCAACTTTTTATTAATTAAGATTTACCCCTTGTTTTGACTGTCACGAGTAAAAATTTAAAGAAATTCCGCATCTAGAATTATTCTTCGTCCAATACCCCTACCGGCAAACAAATTTATTTTTGACTGCGACCCACCTTCTTTAAATGTTGAATCTCTCGATAGAACTGTAGTAAAATTTACATTTAGATAAAGGAATTTTGGGAAAAAGAAAACTAAAAAAACAGTAAAAATGGAAAACAAATTTTTGCATCCTAATGATCACTGAAGTGTAGATTTTGGAAATGTATTTCCTTTACAAATTAACCGTAAAAATGTCTCGTTTAAATTGTCTCGGTGTCGCTAATTTGTCTCGGTGAATATTTTTGAAATTTTTCTCTCCAGGAACGTGATTAACAATCGTAGATTGTTTGGCTTTGTAGTGGTTCTTTGTATATCTCTGCTATCACATTGTAACCGTAATTTTAATTCTTTATATTATTTTGAAATAAAATTATTGGGATTGGGAGTTATTATATTATTCTTATATTAATTATATTTATTAATTATGATTTTGATTTATTAACTTATTGGTTCATGATTGTGGCTAGTACATTGATGTGCTTCCCAAATTTTTTATGGAATTATCTCATTTTAATTTGCACAATTTACGATGTCTTTGCAACACATTCGCGACACAATTCTACCTATCTCTGAATTTATCATCACAATTAATTTCACACGCTTAATATAACTGATAATTCGTTTACACATTCTAACTCAATATTCAAAAATTCAATATCATCAAATACACTCAATATTAACTCCAACTATCAAATATTAACTCAAATATTACCAAATATTCAATACCACATTTCTAATCATTGAAAATACCTTTTTCAATGCAACACATCAATTCATCAATTAAACCAGAGTTCCGCAAAACCTCCCTATAAAGTTTCGTTTCGGCGCCAAATGTAACCGTAATTTTAATTGTTTATATTATTTTAAATGAAATTATTGGGATTGGGAGTTATTATATTATTCTTATATTAATTATATTTATTAATTATGATTTTGATTTATTAACTTATTGGTTCATGATTGTGGCTAGTACATTGATGTGCTTCCCAAATAATAGAAATTAACTCTGGTTATATTGACTAATCAATTTATTGAATATTAACACACATAAATAATACACTCCAAAATTACTCAATATTTCCTCCGGCATTTACATATTATTTTCAATTTTACTCCTACTAAATTAATTCATATATATATGCAAAACATTATATTAAATTGTTGGTACGATTTATCGGTCTATTACTCAACATCTTATACTCAAAAACTATATTCATCGCGCTCTATCTTAATCATTATGGCTGTACAGTGAGAAGCAATGATACAATATAAAAGGGAAATGCAAAGTCGGTACCTCAGCAGATGTAGGTTGAATCCCTCTAAACAGCTGGCACTCGTAATGATGAATTCGTCGTCTTTATCATCAAATGTAATTCGGGCATCTCTTTATCCGGAATACGGCTCCGTCGTTCATTGCAGACACTCGGCATGGGACACTGGGCGCTCGACAATTTCTATCTCTCTAAACTTTACTGCACTCGAACACGGCTCCGTCGTTTATCGCAGACACTCGACATGGGACACTGGGCGCTCGACAACTTCTATCTCTCTAAACTTTACTGCACCCGAACACGGCTCCGTCGTTTATCGCAGACACTCGGCATGGGACACTGGGCGCTCGACAACTTCTATCTCTCTAAACTTTACTGCACCCGAACACGGCTCCGTCGTTTATTGCAGACACTCAGCATGGGACACTGGGCGCTCGACAACTTCTATCTCTCTAAACTTTACTGCACACGAACACGGCTCCGTCGTTTATCGCAGACACTCGGCATGGGACACTGGGCGCTCGACAACTTCTGACAGACTCTAACTTCCCAGGTTATCTCTCTGCCTTCACACTATTTTTTATTTCATATATTTTCTTACTAATGTCTCCACCTCTTATAATTTCCATTGGTTATCTGGAAATTATCATGCCATCGCCATTCGTCCGTGCTGCCACTCCTCAATCCCCTTTTACCAATGCGCGTCGAGGGCGTTATTTATAAATTCTCCCTCAATTTTAACATTTCCCACGCTTTGGATTCAAGTTGGGTGGGCCGTTTTATAGCCATCTTAAATTTTCTTTTATTTTCACTCTCTTCCACTTCTATTTATTGCTACGAACATTATCTCTAATTTTTGTTCCGGTCTATGGCTTTCTTCCCTTCTCTTTTATTGTCCTGTTTCTTTATTGCATTTAACAATTATTTTATTTTATTTTGTATTTCTTTCCATGCTCCTGTCCCTGGCCGTAACACTACTGTCATGTCCCTATGACATTCACCCCCTCTCTCTCAAAAAAAAATGACTGCCGTCTCTCTTCCTCCTCTCACCATCGGTTACTCCAATCTTCGACTTCATCGATCGTCTTGTACCTTTATCACCTTTCCGTTTCCCTCCTACACGCATCATTAGCTTCTCATCGTAACCTCAACAGTACATATCATCTACATTTATATGATTCCTTATTGCATCGACAATAATTTCATTTAATTAATTATCTACCTAACTCATGGTGCAGTTAGTGACCTCCCTCGTCAATTTCGCTAACCATCTTAGGTTTAACATAATATTACAGCATATTCTTACCATTATGGATTAAGTACCAACTCCTGAGTATAAACAATTACCAACATAATAACATGTACACACATGAAAATACCATCAAATAATAATTATCAAATAAATTTACCAATGACCATATTATACGATCAATATTATACTACATTAGCAATATTATACAACTTATATTCATATACATTTCCTAATAATTGGAAATCATAATTAACATGCACAAAAAATAATAATTACATCAAAGAAAACACACGTTCATTATACACTAAATTTTGTTTTTTAAAAAAAATATCATCTTCGTTGCTCAATACGAATTATACTTGTGAAAATTATGTTTGACGTGTGTCAAACATAATTTGTTATGTTTGACAAATTATGTTTGATTTTTAATTTTCATGATTGTCCGTATGATAAAATATCTGATGACGTTTCGCCACATAGTCTATCTCCACAGTTTTAATATCTTTTCAACAGTTTCAATATCTTGATTTATGAAGATATATTTCCTCCATATTTGTCGCCAATGTTCATGACTATCCAGACATATAATGAAAAGTCTATAAGTTTTACCCTGTGTATTTTTTTTTTACATATGGATAACATTTATTATAACATTTCCAATTCATATTTTGTTACATACCATTGCTTCTCAAGACTCACGCAATACTACTAATTCGTCACAATATATACTAATTGAATCAGTATTGCAAAGACATGCTAATTGTATTATTCTACTAATCCCTCTGACGCTGATTCACCTGTAAATTCAGCTATGTGGCCTTACGCTAATTTTTCTCGTACACACCGGGATTCTCGGAGCAACGTGCAGTATAAATCATTAATTATCTTTGTTTACCAGTTGTCAAATTCCGCAGTCAAACGGACACAGTTATCATAGCGCTGAGCTTCGCATTTCGGTCTAGGCGGCGACCCCCAACAAAAAACCAGTTTTCGTTTCAATTTTTTCTCTGCCTATCTCCGTACGTTCGAATAAACTCCTACGCTAATTACTTTTTTACGAGCTGAAGTGGCAACCAAACGTATTTCCCCCAGTAATTATAGCCTCGTCACTTCTTCCGGCATTTAGCGCCATGTTATTTTCCAAAAGTTTCATGTCTCGTGGGATTGATGTCGAACTATGGGCTTAAATCTGTACCCATCGCCTCTGATTTTTGCACCAGATAATTATTTTATCTGTGCAATTATGGTCTACATCGTGGTATATTCGTATCATTATTTATTTTCCTTCATTTCATATCATTTTATTTCAATGTATATTGTTTAATTGATTTTACTTTCGTACTCTCGTTATGGCTAATCTGTTGCTTGTAATCCTTTGTAAGGCGTTCGCTTGTCGATGCCTATTTATTATCCATTGATTCACTAAATCCACACTTGTATTGTTTATTTTATTATCATCGTTTTTTATCCGTTAATTTACTAATTACTTAGTTAATCAATCAATTATTTATTTATTTATTTATTTATTTATTTATTTACTTTTATTAATTGTTATTCAATCAATTCCGTGACTCTTCCTTCCGTATGAATTTTTTTTTTTTACCCTTATCATCACTTACATTCTTAGTTACCTCTTTGCTGCATATCTAATTTCGTTGATTATTAATGCTGTTTATTTATTTATTTATTTTTATTGATTAATTAAGGTCTATGCCATTTTAATTATTTTGCGACTCAACGGTTCTTTAAGTATCCTTATTGTTTTATTACCGCTGACCCTTGATGCTTAACTAATTCGTATCTTATATTTCATGTCCCTCGTCACCTAAATGAACTTGACATCGGATGGTTATCAATTCTGCCTAACTGCTTTTAAATTCCTTGCCTGCTTGAAATTTTCCTTCCATCATTTCAATCTTATTCGTCTACTATCATCTATTCTCAACTTCTACAGGTATGTATTTAAATTTCAATTGGTTAATTGTTTAACCATTCATTTTTTATGACACACCTAACATATGTTGTTGTACATATCATGCAATCCATATTTATATCACTCTTATGTTATTTTGATTTGTCACTATTTTTATCGAGTCGTATAATAATTTATTATACTATATTATTCTTTTCATACCTCACTTATTATTATTTTATTGTTATTATCTTGTAATTACTCGTGTTTCATTTGCTTTGTGACTTTATCTTGTAATTCATTGTACTATATTATTTATTCACAGCTCCACATATTTCTTTTTTTTTATTTAATTAATTATTCTCTTTTTTTATCATTTTTTTTGTTAAATTGCGTAACTTATCATCTCCATCTAACTCCGTACGAATCTTAATTTATACGCGTGTATCTGCATTATTGATCTGTGGTTTTTCAATTGATTGTCTCACTACGCTTTTATTACGGCTCTTTCAATTATTTCGACTGACATTAATTCGCATTTTACCTTCCACGTATTGCATTACTGTACCTATTACTTGTGACTCATTCATTCATGCCTAACTTACTCGATTTTTTTAAAAATTTATTTATTTATTTATTTATTTATTTTTTTAAGTTTATTTGCTTATTATTATTATTATCATTATTAATTATTTATTTTTTAAGTCACCATTAATTCATGATTTTATTTATTTAATTATATGCAACCATGCGTGCTTTTTGTAATTTGTTTAAATTGCTCTTTATAACCACCCTTGGATTTCTTAAATATCTCAATAACACATTTTGATCGGGGAAAATTCTCAAAATCTGAAATAAACCGGTAAACTCTGTCCTCAAAGCACTAAGAGACATTAAATTACGTAAAGTTGCTAAATCTCCAACTCTCCAATAATTATTATTATAATAATGCCCATATGGTATCTGATTTCTAAACTTTCCCATTATCTTTCCGTATTGATTATGTCGCATATTTACCCTATTCCTTCGATCGTAATAATTATATTGAGCGAAATCCCTATTTCTTCTGCCATATTTTTGTCTATCATTTTTAATAACTTGTTGATAATCCTGATAATCATGTGCCGCCATTATGGTACCAATATAAGCCGTGTTAGTCTCATTCATCGAACAATTTTGTTGCCTTATATCCTGTACATCATCTGAATTCTCAATATTCGCTTGTTTTGATTTCTTATAATAATTATCCTGCCGTTTATGCCCTTTTGCCCGCTTTTGTGGTCTATTATCACTATCTCTACTTTCTTTAAATTGTTTAAATATTACGCACTCCTTAACATCGTGTTCATCCTGCTCACATAAATCGCATAATTTTATTTGTGTAACCTGCGTTATTGTATCTAATTTTTCCCTTAATCTTTCATTTTCGCAATTGTTTTATGTCAATATCTTGTTGCGCCGCTATTAATTGTGAATGTAAATCTGTATTTTCTGATACTAATTTTTGCAATTCTAACTGCTGTTCGTTTTGATTGTCTGCGACTTCCGCCAATTCATTTTTTAACGTCTGTATCATCGATTTTAATTTTAGTATTTCATTTGCTTGCTCTTCGATTATCGAACGGTTTATTACCATTTCATTGTCCTCAATCTCCATAAATAAAAGACCTTCAAATTCGCATGCTTTCTGTACGACTTCGGTAAAATTTTGTATATTTAACATTAGGAGTTCACGTCTAATATCCTTATGTATTACTTGTAAAAACTTAGCTAGTTTAATTTCATTTCCTAAATCATTTTGTGAATTTTCAAGACCCAAATATTCGATCGTGGCATTCTCAATGCGTAGAGCTAAGTCTCTAATATTTTCACCGGGCGTTTGTGTAATATCGTCTAATGCTCTAAGTTGTTGCGTCGGCGACAGTGTAATTTTAAAATTATCCATTATCAACTTTTCGATCTCCTCTGCACTCTCAGAATCTCTAAGTTTTATGTGATTAATTGCGTAATCGGCGATTTTCCCTTTAAATTTGCATTTAATTAATATGGCTAACTGCCTATCAGTCCAATTTGCTATCTCGGCAATCTCCCGCGCAAATTTAAATTTCCAACTAATATTATCATTTTCAATCTCTCCAATCACTGGTAACAAATGCATTTATTCCGCGTTGGCTAAACCACCCTTTTGCTCGCTAGGTGCTTCAATTTGTAAATGTGAGTCATCGTTGCTAACTTTCTTATTTCTCCTCCGTTTCCCCATCTTTATTCAAAAATTGCAGTTAATTTTAATGTTTTATTTTCGCGATTACTTCACAACTCTTTAAATTTCCTATCATGCGCTTTCCACTCTGCCTTACTCACTCTTAACAATGCCCCGTTGCAATTTTTATTTTGCGTACTTATTCTTATAAACACTACCGCAGTATCTCTAATATTTTTGTTTTGCTACAATTTCACACCCTTTGATATACTATGTAATAATTAACGTTTCTTTCCCTCATATCATTATATTCTTACACATACTTTATGACTTTCCTACCTAATATTTCAACAGTGCAATTTATTATTCAAATCATAGTAATCATTCCTACCTTCTATACTCATAACATTTAAATACTCATATCAATCCAAGCATCAAGAATTTTATCTTTCATTAAAATTTTAGTGATTCTAACCTCATTTCGCGCATCTAACTATCGATAATCGTCTTTTATTTAATTGCCTCTACCTCAATTTTTTGTGGAATTATCTCATTTTAATTTGCCCAATTTACGATGTCTTTGCAACACATTCGCGACACAATTCTACCTATCTGTGATTCTAACCTCATTTCGCGCATCTAACTATCGATAATCGTCTTTTATTTAATTGCCTCTACCTCAATTTTTTGTGGAATTATCTCATTTTAATTTGCCCAATTTACGATGTCTTTGCAACACATTCGCGACACAATTCTACCTATCTGTGAATTTATCATCACAATTAATTTCACACGCTTAATATAACTGATAATTCGTTTACACATTCTAACTCAATATTTAAAAATTCAATATCATCAAATACACTCAATATTAACTCAAACTATCAAATATTAACTCAAATATTACCAAATATTCAATACCACATTTCTAATCATTCAAAATACCTTTTTCAATGCAACACATCAATTCATCAATTAAACCAGAGTTCCGCAAAACCTCCCTATAAAGTTTCGTTTGCACGGCGCCAAATGTAACCGTAATTTTAATTGTTTATATTATTTTAAATGAAATTATTGGGATTGGGAGTTATTATATTATTCTTATATTAATTATATTTATTAATTATGATTTTGATTTATTAACTTATTGATTCATGATTGTGGCTAGTACATTGATGTGCTTCCCAAATAATGGAAATTAACTCTGGTTATATTGACAAATCAATTTATTGAATATTAACACACATAAATAATACACTCCAAAATTACTCAATATTTCCTCCGGCATTTACATATTATTTTCAATTTTACTCCTACTAAATTAATTCATATATATATGCAAAACATTATACTAAATTGTTGGTACGAATTATCGGTCTATTACTCAACATCTTATACTCAAAAACTATATTCATCGCGCTCTATCTTAATCATTATTGCTATACACTGAGAAGCAATGATACAATATAAAAGGGAAATGCAAAGTCGGTACCTCAGCAGATGACGGTTGAATCCCTCTGGGCAGCTGGCCCTCGTAATGATGAATTCGTCGTCTTTATCATCAAATGTAATTCGGGCATCTCTTTATCCGGAATACGGCTCCGTCGTTCATTGCAGACACTCGGCATGGGACACTGGGCGCTCGACAATTTCTATCTCTCTAAACTCTACTGCACTCGAACACGGCTCCGTCGTTTATCGCAGACACTCGGCATGGGACACTGGGCGCTCGACAACATCTATCTCTCTAAACTTTACTGCACCCGAACACGGCTCCGTCGTTTATCGCAGACACTCGGCATGGGACACTGGGCGCCTTCACACTATTTTTTTTTCATATATTTTCTTACTAATGTCTCCGCCTTTTATAATTTCCATTGGTTATCTGGAAATTATCATGCCATCGCCATTCGTCCGTGCTGCCACTCCTCAATCCCCTTTTACCAATGCGCGTCGAGGGCGGGATTCTCCTCTCAATTTTAACTTTTTCCCATGCTTTGGATTCAAGTTGGGTGGGCCGTTTTATAGCCATCATAAATTTTCTTTTATTTTCACTCTCTTCCACTTCTATTTATTGCTACGAACATTATCTCTAATTTTCGTTCCGGTCTATGGCTTTCTTGCCTTCTGTTTTATTGCCCTGTTTCTTTATTCCATTTAACAATTATTTTATTTTATTTTGTATTTCTTTCCATGCTCCTGTCCCTGGCCGTAACACTACTGTCATGTCCCTATGACACCCATAGGCACAAAAAACAGCGGAATTTTGTAAACCCACCCTGCAAATCTAACAGATCTGCCACTACTTTTAAATCGCAGCAGATCTACCACCCACAATCTTTATATTTGACTGCCTCCAGTAGCAGAGCCATATTTTCCTAAGTTTCCATTTACTCTATGAGCCAAAGATCCTGATGGTAGTTTTTTTGCCATTATGCAGCAGCATTTCTTTCGGGTTATCTTTCGAGGAATCTATAAAAATTCTCCATTTGTTGGTATCATAGCGAATATACATCTTTGTAATCAAACATTCACATCTGTACGCACACACGCATTGAATTTTTTATTTAAAAAATACACTTGAAGATATATGTGTTCTTCTAAATATTCCAATTTATGTACCTGCAGCTAGTAGATTCTACTCTTGCAAACTAGAACCTATCAATTACCACTGTTGTTTAGAATTTTATTTTCACGTACAAAATCGCTCAATTCCTTCTATTCTATGAGGTGAGGCAATCTCTCATGAGATTCTGGACTATACCTTTCCACAGGTTGCGCAGAATCTGACTCACTATCTTCTGATGACGATTCTGCTTTAGTGCTTTTTATTTCAGTGTCAGGAACAGGTAACTCTTCTCCATGAGGTACAGGTTTCCGTGCTGTAGGCACGTCGGAATAATTGATACTATGCTTATTTTTATTTGAATTTCCTGCAATATTAGTAAGGCAAAAGTAAGAGTTTTACAGCAGAATCCACCCAATAAAGGCTTTAACCTTCATAGTCAATCGCCGGACGAGGGCCGAATGGACTAGGGTGCTAGCTTTCGGAACCATTGTCGGTGGGTTCGAATACCACTCTTGGCATGGAGTTTGGAGACTTTCGGGATCGGATTTAAGCTGTAGGTCCCGGTCTAATTAGCAATCGTGTAGCCAAAAATAACAGTAGCGCTCTATACCAAACCAAAGTTACATACATAGTCATGCATTTCCTCATTATTTGACCACAAAATGTAAACTATGATTTACAGTCCTATACGTATTTTACCATTATGTAAAAATTACATTCTAAATTTTGTAAAACCTTACATGATGGAACATTTCTGATAGCAAATTGGGATTCTACATGCATAAATCCATGAAAAAATCTTTATTACAAATCAGATACAAAATGGATATTGAATAGTGTAACTTTTAACTTTTTTAAAGTTTTCCGTATCATGTCTAACCATTACCATGTTTTTATTAACTTGCTTTCTTGTTTGTTTGTGTGTTTGTCCCGTACAAATCTTGCAATCGATTTTTAACTAACTTCCCGACTAGCTAGATATTTGAAACTTTTAGAATAGCTCAGAACACGACGAAAATGCATTATTTTAATAGTTTTAGCCATCTTTAAGCGAATTAAATTTATTTTCAGTTACTCTCAGTTAATTTTGTTTTGTAGACTATTGCAGCCATCTATTGACCGGAACGGGAATGAAAAGTTAAATGCAAGTTAACTTCCAATTAACTTCATTTACTTTCAAGTTGATGGGGTAATTCATCAAAAATATAAAAAAAGGATTTATTAATACATAGAATTGTAAAGTTTATATCATTCAACAGAAAATTTAAAAACATGGTATATAAAAATTTCTTTTTATCTTGTAATTATTTTATTTTCATTTTAAATTCCCATCAACTGGAGAATGTATTCAGTATAAAGGTATCTAATAAGAAATCCGATGTTATATTTCATTTTTTCCGAATTTTCGAAAACAAAGTGATGTCGTTTGCGCAAGGAACGGGAAGTTCCATCTGAAAAAATCTCTTTGTTATGTGTTACTTCTCATACATCTCTTTATGTCAAAACGTCTAAATGAGAAGCATTTTCAAGGTTCTAATAAAATAATTTTAAATACTTTACAAAATTACCAGAATATAAACTTTAGACTCATTTTATATGTAATTTTAATTCATTTAGCTAGTGTATTTGGGTATGTATAATAATGCCATTTCAAATGTCAATGCTAGCAGCTACTTTCCGCTGCAAGTGTTGTATCTGACATAAATGAATCTAATGGCAAAACCGATGTGATACCGTCTCCATCTACCCATTATTTTCATTCAATAACCCCCCCCCCAATTGGCACCCGATGCTACAGCCTTCATTGATCGTCCCAGGGTCCCTTCCCGGGGTGGTATGGCCCTCTTTGTGTAACCCTGTTTTAATGCATCAAAACGGATTATTTGATAACGTGTTAATCACATTGTAACATGTTTCCCATTCTTTCAGCGTCTAATTTACCTTAAAGATTCTGAAGTAACCCATTACCGAGAGGCAGAAAACGTGTTATTCATAATTCAACAACCGAGTTTAAACAGTTGACATTACTCTTCAGAAGTAAAGTCAGTTACGCTCACGTTATCTCGGCCATGACTGTATGTATGAACATTCTCTAGTCTGAATTTTCGCCATTATTCCTCGTCTATAATTTTTTGCCATTCCTCGTCATTTAAATAAAAATAAAAAATATAAAACACTATACTTGGCTTCGCCAAGGCAAAAAACATTTAAAGATTTTATAAAATAAAATAAAAACCCATCTACTATCCTTAAACTTTCTTCTAGCTATTTTAATTTTGTCTCCGAGTAAATCCTTTGGCCTTGTTCATTTTCGTAGTTATTGAACTCACGGATTCTGAAACTTATCTCTCTATCCAATCACTTTTCGTTCTTCTCTCTCACCTTGCCAATTGAAATCCAGCTTACAGATAGCCATTGACTCCACCCCCAAAAGCGAATCATCTCGAGGATCCAGGAGACATACAATGAGAACTGTTCTTTTCACCTACCAAAGTTCTGACCAAATGGCTCTCTGCTTCACTTTTTGCGTTGCATTTCTTGAACTTATGACGCTATACTACGAACTTTCATTACTATTTTCTGTGGTACTTCAGCTCTCCGATGAAGATTCTTCTGAAAAATCTGTGTTTGAAGGCGTTGGACTAGGCAACACAGTTAGCCATTTGTTCCTATGGTCCTATGGTATTGTGAATTGTATATGATTTTTATCTTCATGTTAATGCTAGCAGCAGTTTCCTGTTGCAAGTGTTGTAACTAATTTAAAGGCTTCTAACCGCAGAACCATATTTATACCGCCTACGCCTGCCTGTTATTGTCATTCAAAGCCCCCTAATTTACTGAGTGCCCTATCCCGAAAATTTCAAGTGAGAGTTACCTTACGTGTAAATAAATCTGATAAAATTTCTAACTTTTTAAAGTTCTCCGTATGACACCGAATTTTATTTTCATTTTAAATTCTATCAACTGGAGAGTGTATTTAATATAAAGGCATCTAATGAGATCTTCAGTGTTATAGTTCATTTTATCCGAAGTTTCGAACAAAGAGATATTGTTTTCACAAGGAATGGGAAGTTATTTCATACTTCTGAAAACAACATCTCGTTGTTATGTGCAACTTCTCATACATCTCTTGATGTCAAAACGTTCAATTTAGAAGCATTTTCAAGGTGTTAATAAAATTATTTTAAATAGTTTACAAAATTACCAAAATATAATTTTAAACTCATTTTATAAGCTATTTTAATTCTCTTAGCAAGTAATACGTGCAGTTTGAGGTGCAAAAGTGAAATCTATACTTTTAATGCGAATCTGGTAGCGCTAACCCGCATTCCAACAAACAATGCCTCTCCTCTGAGGCTAACAGTAATTTGGCGTTCTGCTATGTTAAAAAAACGTAAAAGAGCTAGTAGGAAAACCAAACAACCGATGCGAGAGTCTTTTGGTCAGAGATTTGGAGGGTGAAATGAAGAGTTCTCAATGGACGTCTGCAGGATCTTCGTGATGCTTCTCTGTGGAGGCGGAGTCAATAGCTGTCTGAAAGCTGGTTTTCAGTGGCAGGTAGAGAGAGGAGGAAGAAAAGAGTTTGGATAGAGAGATAAGGTTCAGAATCCTTGAGTTCTAAAACTAGGAAATCGAGCAAATCCAAAAGAATCTACTCAGAGACAAATAATAAGTGCTAGAAGAAAGTTTAAGGATTGTAAAATAGACTTTTTATTTTATTTTATAAAAAATTAATAGTTTTTAGCCTTGGCAAAGCCAAGTGTAGTTTTTTAAATTTTTTATATTTTATTGAAATGACGAGAACAGAGAATTTTAAGACGAAAGACTCAGGATGGCACGAGGCCTTTTCCTGATAGTGTCAACATCACTGAAATTCTGGAACTTTTAAAAATTATCTCGCAAGCTTTAAAAGAAAATAAAAACAATCCTGTCCAAAGATTACTTATTATACTTGATATTATTGCAAATTACTTAAACTCCGCCACTGAACATGACTAGCTCATCTTCATTCTCCACACTGAGAGTTTTGTTTTGGTATGCCAACAGTCCTTTCAATAAAATTAATGATTTAAAGGACTTCATGGAAAATTCTAATATTGACCTCTCACTAATCAAGGAAACTAAATTTACTTCGCCCTGGCGTTTTAACATCTCCAACTACATCCTTTTTCGCACTGACCATCCGTCCTTGTCCAATTCTATTTTGAATCTTGGTGGTGGTACCGCTATTTATGTTCGCAGAGGTTTAAAAAATTTTCCTATTAAATCTATCGATACGGTTCAAGCTGAAAACACTTCTGTCATTGTTATGCCGGATAGAAATACCAAAATTTTAATTTTCTTTGTCTATATCCCCCGAAAAATTCTTGGTGTCTGACTTTAAAATTTTCAGCTTAGATAATTTCTGTATTGTCACTGGTGATTTAAATGCTCACTATACACCCTGGAACTGTCGCCATGTTAATTCCTCTGGTCGGACCCTTCAATAATTCCTTATTGACAATACGAATATTAAACTTTTCATACCCCCTCTCCCACGCACTTATACAAGAACGGTTCCTCCACTATCGACCTGGCTCTTGTTAAAAATATTCTTTACCCTTTCTCTATTGATACTTTAGATATTTTAGATTCTGATCACCTCCCCGTCCTAATTACTTTTGATACGCAGGTCGACATTCAAAATCCGAATCCACCCACTTACACTAATTGGAATCAGTTCTAGGATATTCTAAACTGCTCCCACCTAATTTACCTTTCTCTTCGTTGCAAGGAGGACATCGAGTGTACAGCCAAAAATTTAAGTGATAATATAATTAGCACCAAAATTAGAACTATCGAAGTTTTTTGTTCTCCTCACTTTCTATTTTCCTTCCTACTTTCCTTTTTTACTGATCACTGAAGTTTTATGCATTGCTATATCATCCTACAGTGGAGGGCCCGGCCCATGTACTGTAGTTACCACTACTCTTCCTGAAGCTCCTGAAGCCAAAATTAGCTCCATAACCCATTAGATTTCATACTCTTCCCGTGAAAATTGTTACCCTCATTAACCCTTTACTTCCCAGTACCCTTTAAAGTTGAAATTATGACCTAAAAATTTGTAGGCACTCTGTTTAGGCTTAAAGGAGTACACAGTTAAAATTTCATAAAGATTGCACTTCCGGTTTCGATTTTGTGGGTGTTCCATGACCTGGAACACTGGGAAACTAGCGTTTTGAAAAGTGCGGCTAAGCGAGCATTGCGGTGAAGCGAACAAAAGAAAAAACGCACACACACAAATAAAAATACAACAAAAAAACTTGATTATATATGATTTGAAATAAATATTTGCAGTTCCTATATACAAAAGCAGTTCCTATTTTTACAAAAGCAGTTCCTATATACAAAAAACACACAAATAAAAACACAATAAAAAAACTTGATTATATATGATTTTAAATAAATATTTACAGTTCCTATGTACAAAAGCAGTTCCTACACTTAAAAATATTCAATAACCTATTTTTTTGCTTCGCGATATTTTTGGAAGCACGTCAGTCCCTTCTGAAAAAACCAACATTGCAGCAAAAACCAACATTGCAGGTCCTCGAGTTTACTGTTCGTAAACTCGAGGATGCCAGGATGCTGCCCAGGCAATCGACGAACAACGAGGAGCCCAGAGGACTAGTATTGCACAGGATTTTGGACATAGGGCTTTTGTTCGAGGTAGAAGTTGAACCGGTTTGGACTGGCTAAGCTGGACAGAGAGGTCTCCAGAGAGAAACACGTGTTCTACTGCGCAAACTGCTCTAGTTTCCCAGTGTTCCATATCATGGAACATATTTTGAAAATCTTTCGTTATTGCTATAGTTTCGGTATAAGAAATTTAAAATAATATAGAATAAATAGTTTAGAGTATAGCCAATACAATAACATAGAAATTTTTTTCCTTACAATTTTTTTTGTATTTAAAAATGATTTTTAAATTATGGCTCTGAAATATGGCTCTTTTTCATAACGCCACTGGAACAAGGGTATGTATGGGCTTATGACACGCTGCCATGTATTATCAAAAAGAGTAGATCAAAGTAAAAAATGAAGCTAATTGCTTAGTTTTTCGCAGAATTTTGAAGGTTTTAGAAGCGAGTAAATTTTGGTGTTCCACTATATGGAACACCGGGGAGCAAAGGGTTAAAGACCATAATGCGGCACGAAATCTTTAACAATTTACTACCAGCCTCCTTGAGTATAGGCAAAATTACTACTACCTTCGTGCCTCCGTACGCCGTGATATCCGTCAATTTAAACAACAAAATTGGTCCGAATTTATTCAGAGCCTCTTCCCCCCCAAGATAATACAATCTGGCTGTTTCTCAAAACCCCTAATTCACAGCGTTATAATTTCCCACCCATTCAAGGCCCCAATGGAGTTGCTTTTGAGGACACGGATAAAGCTAACGTTATTGTCCAAATTTATCGGGAACAGTTCTCACCAAATTACGACCTTATTGATGAGGAAAACGATAGAACTGTCCTTAACCTCTGTTTAAAATGTTCTCCCCCCCCCCCTCCATGAAACTGATCCGGCAGCTGTTTCTGAAATAGCCCAAATTATCCAAAAACTTACTTTAAACACCGGGTAACGACAATATAAATAATTATGACCTGAAATATCTTTCCATTAATATTATTATGAACTTAACAGTAATCATAAATGTTATTCTTAAATTTAGCTACTTCCCCTCTAATTGGAAAACTGCCATTATTTGTCCTATTCCTAAGCATAAATACCCTGGACATAAAATAATCTGAGCAAATTTTTTCTCATTCAGCAGCCACATTGTTCTTATTACAACATCCGAGTTGAAATAGCAGTTTCCACACAGCATAAGAAATAACTGCATTGGTTGTTGTTACCCATTAAACATTTACATGGAGTATGATGAATACTATTGTTTACAGAAGGTCGTTCGCACTTTATAGAAACTATTTTGTAATTTATTTTTGTGGTTTGCATTTTGAGATAAAAATTTGGCAACTTCAGAATAATCGTCTTCTACTGTTTTGTTTTGATTGAAATGTAAAATAAAAGATTTATTTTGGAAATGGCTCCAAAAATTGATAGATAGCTAGAAGGTTACGTAACTGCGCTTTCCGAGGAGAAGAAACATTCGTATCAACAAATTACAAAGCAACGTATAAATCGCGGTTATGGCATTTCTGAAAAAGCTATTTATAATATATTAAATATGAAAGGGAAAAAACATCTAACTGAAAGTAAAAATGAAAATATGACCGTGAAACCTTATCCTAAGACTGGTCTAACGCGGTTAAATATCAAGAAAGTGAAGTCTCTGATCCTAAAAGAAAATCCACCGTCTGAAAGATCCATTGCATCGAAACTAGGAATGTCTTTCGGCACTGCAAGTAAATTCATTCATAAAGATTTGAAGTTAAAAGCGATGTGTAAACCTAAAGATCATCTGCTTTTGCTAAAGCATATCGATGAAAGAAAAACAAATTGTAGAAAATTCTATGATAACCACCTAGCTTTTGAAAAATCGAAATTTGTGGTAACACTCGATGAGGCATGGGGGTACATAAGTGACAGTAATAGAAAAGGATTAATTTTCTATTGCTCAACTGACGGGAATGACTGTACGCAATTTCTTCGTCAGTGTACGGAAATTTTTCCAAAGGGATTCATGATAGTTGCAAAATTTTGTTACAACGGCAAATTAAAAATCAAAAAAGTCTCAAGCAAAGCCAAAATTAATTCACTCTGCTATCAGCAGCATATTTTAGAACCAATTTTTCAAGAAGAAATTCCAGCCTTATATGGAAAGGACATTGATAAAGTTGATCTTCGTATGGACAAAGCCTCTAGTCACACGTCTAAACCAACTGTTGCTTATTTAGAAAAGAAACAATCAGAAACAGGAATAAAGTGTATCCTATTTAATGAAATTCCTGTAAAATCACCTGACGACAAGGCGAAAACGATCCTTGGGAAAATGGCATCCAAGAACACTGAACGGACTTTGAAAATGGCCCATGAGGAGTGGGGTAAAATTGAAATGACAGTACTAAGAAAATGTTTACTTTCATGGAAAATTCGAGCTTAGAGCTATTGTCAAGAATCATGGCCAGCAGATAGAAGGAAATCGCCGCAAAATAATACGGCATTTATACATAAAACGTAAATATCAAAATCGTTTCCATAAAGTGCACAGGACCTTCTGTATAACCGGAACGCATTATCTCAACCGCAGTACGATGAGCATAAAATTATCCGAGCAAATTTTCTCTCATTCAGCAGCCATACTGTTATTAATACAACATCTAATATAAAACAGCGATTCCCATATAATACTGTAAATCATTCCTCTGACTTTTGCTACTCATTAAACAATTACATAAAACATTATGAGTACATTTGTTTATAACCTATATGTGTTATTTCACCAACAGACGGGCGTAAAATTATAGGATCAAATTTTCTCTCATTCGGTAACCGCACAGTTTTTAATAGAACATCCGAGTTAAAACTGCATTTTACTTACAATACAAAAAACTAGCCGCTGCACGACCAACATGGTCGCTTAATGTTTTATATTTTCTTTTGCAAAGCAGCTCAACTGAAAGTAATATATTAAGGAATGTTACCATTACCTGTCATCATAAATATACGTTGTTAAGGGATATTTTCTATAAAGTTGTTTCTAAAACATCGTGATTAAAATATGAATTTTCATTAATTCAGAACGCAGTTAAGACTGAGAAATCCAACACCAGTGTACATCCCTCTCTGTATGTACTATTTTTCAAAATTAAGATATATACACTTTATCATTACATCAAATAAGAGATTGTTGGGAAAAATGTTTTTACTTAAAACAATGGTGTAAAAATTCAGCAAGTACTAAAATATAGCGTGGATTACATCACTCTCTGTATGTACTATTGTTCACAATTCAGATATCTACAGTCAATCATATCAAATAATAAATTGTTGGGAAAATTTCTTCACCTATAAAATGGAGTAAAAATTCAACAAGTACTGAAAAAAGTGTACAAAATTAACTATTACTGGCTCTCGGTTGTTATGCCGGTGGCAGTTAAGCCTAACCTCGTGATTATTTATGCTCTCTCTTTCACGCCTCCCTCTTAATGAATTATTTCTTCTTCGCTTTCTTTCTTGAGACTGTTCCCAATTTTCATTTGATCGTGAGCTCGCTTTCGAGCATTACTGATTTCAGTGCGTAAATCCATGTTGACACGCGTTTGCAAATTGCGGACGGCCGCTAATGTTTACATCTGGTAGTTGCAGCTGTTGCCATTCGGAGTGTAGAAATATCGTCGATTTTTGTGCCGCATACCTACGCGTTTTATATATATAGATAATTGAACTGGTTTGTAGCACTCACTAAATCTTTACATAATATATGATTCAACCGTTATCTCACCCACTGTACGTTGGACTTAATATTAACCGAGTAAATTATCTCTCTTTCATCAGCCGTACTGTTATCAATACAACGTATGTGTTAAAATAGCAATTCACATACAATGCAAAAAGTAATTGAGCTGGAAGCTGTTACTCAATAAATGTCTACATAAATTATGATGATTTTCAAGGAAGAAAATACCATTCACAAACCTTAGATACATTTCAAATGATCTCTTCACAACAACAACTTTACGTTTCCTCTAACATTTTAATCTCTTTTCATACAAAACATGAAGCAGTTGCTCATTTAAAGTTATTCATGCGTAAAATATATACAAAATGGAAAACATTTATAATGCAAAGTCACGTAGCATATCCACGGATTAGAAAACATAAAAAAGAGCTCTTAAGCAATTTTATTTTTTAACCTGCTGCCTAACTCAGCTTCGCTAATAGCGTGAGAGTTCCAGTCTTTTTAAAACTTCAAAATTAGCTGTCAACACCAAAAGAATTTGACATGTTTATAGTAACGCTGCCAAATTTATTATTTAATAAACCTCACGATGCGCGTATTAAAATCGCGATACAAAAGTGTGACATAATCTTAAAAAAACTTTTTTACCAAGTTTCTCTACATAGAGATGAGGCTTAAAAAATATTATTTATTAGCGTGCATCAAACACAGCATTTTTGAAGGCATGAAAAGGACTGTGTTACTCATTTTTATTTACATCTCGGATTAATTCATAAATTATTCAGTTTGTAGCAGGCTGATAATCGGTCGTGATTTTAATAAAGGGATAATTCAGGATAATAATTTTTTTTTTAGTGGGTCTGTATCATATTTTGAGATACTTCAAATTTAATAACCTTATTAAAAATTAAAAAGAAATTGACTGATTATGGTAGGTATTATGTTTTCCTTTCTCATGCACACACACATATCGATATGTGCTCGCATCTGAGTCTCTAAGCATGTGTAAACTTAAAGTCCATATCAAAATTTGTTGGAAAAAAATTGTCAATATGTCATACGATGTTAAATTACCTCTTCACTATATAATTTTAATTCAAAATCCCGTGCATATATATATATATATATATATATATATATATATATATATATATATATATATGGGGTGCAACCTACAGATTAGCCTAACAAGTCGTCTGATATAACAATCTGGCACACCACATTTAATGCAGGACTCAGGATGACTCATAATTAGTCTGTCACTAACGATAACAACAAATATTTATTTAAAGTCAACACCACGATTAACATATAACATTCAACATATAATGGTTGACCCTTCAGGGTAAATGACAATATTGCCAAGCACTCAACCGACTTGGACTTCTTGAAGTCACTCAGACTTCCTCAATACGGGAGCTTTTCTATCGCCTCCCCTTCGGCACGGTAGCTACAAGCTAGGCCAAAATCTCCGGGGTCTCTTCCCCGTTCGCTCCTGGTAAATCAGCACTTCGACACTCGCGCCCGAGAGCCTCCGCTCCGTATCGCCTCCAAACCTTATCTCCCAGTTCCTCTATTGGGATCCTAGTAGGGCTGTCCTCGCATAACGTACACTGCGACATATAGCTCATAGCCGGAGCCCTGGGATAATACAATTCCCATAACTCGACTGACAAGGCTGACGTCCTCGGCAGGCGGTATGCCTCATCATTATCTTTATCAGGTTTTACAAACATGATAATACAGGCGAAACAAGAACAATAAAATAAACGAAAAAGTAATACGCTGTTCACAGTCGGTCATGGCTCTTTTCTGAAAGCCTAGTCAGAGCCAGTGGACTCCGGTTCAACGTATTCACTGTAGTACTTAAAAAAAACACAGTTGCATCAAGTTTAAATTAAGATGCATAATTCGTCTTTAACTACAACACTTAACTTGTTCAAACACTAAAGAAACACTCGGTTACACCAAGTTTGTGTTTAAATGCATACTTCATCGCTTAATTATAGCACTCTTTCTTTTGTCATACGTAATCAAGCACACACATAAAAAACACTTCGTCTTTCATGTATCGGTGACACTTACCATGATGGTCAAACACTACCCTTGAAAGCCTTATCGCCCTTTATGAAAATTAATTGATGTGCACACTTAGCTCTTTACTATGACACTTTCTTTTCACACACTTGAGCACTATCACGGAACACAATTTTACAGGTGGATTGCCAAAATCCGCTGACGTTTGCCGTAGGATAACGATCACTATTTTGTACTCTTGAGTATATTGAATCACCACTTTTGATTCTGGAAAGAATTGGAAGACTCACCACAAAATTCCAAATCTGTACCATTTCCAAATCTGTAGCGTTTACACTACGGCGCTCGCAATCACTAAGAATCACTTTTCCACTACAATTTAGTGACACTTCAAAATCTGTAGCCTCTGTACTACGCTCACATCGTGGCTCACAAGAATCACTAAGAATCGCTTTTCCACTAAAATTTAGTGACATTTCAAAATCTCTAGCCATTGCGCTACGGTCACATCGTGGCTCACAAGAATCACTAAGAATCGCATTTCCACTAAAATTTAGTGGCATTTCAAAATCTGTAGTCATTGCGCTACGGTCACATCGTGACTCACAAGAATCACTAAGAATCGATTTTCTTTAAAACCGATTCCTTCCATTATCTCAGGCACACTCCTTTTTCTTATCTCGTTGTGGGATGGTGTTGAAAGCTCGATGACCTCTGTCATAGCAGGCTCTCAAAAATGTTCAACCCTTTTCTCCGTCTCGACGCTTCCTTCACCCTCAAATTTCGGGGAAGCCTCTCCACCCTTTCTTCTGGTTTCACATTTCAGAGCAATAGCATCTCTGTCCTCTATCGGGTCGGCGAGGGGCGATTCTGGAAGTTCGATGAATTTTGTCGCCGCCGCGGGTGGTTTGCTAGGATTTGAGGTATCAGGACTCGGGGTGTGGATGACCTCTTCCCCTCCGAATTGAGATGGAGGAGTGAGCTTTGCGTTTACTGATAAGCTCATCTTTTCGGCTTGAAAATATCCTCACCACTGGCTTGAGCGCTCCTCCTGCTCACTTTGTTGATTCACACTCGTGAAAACATCATCAGATACCCGAAAATATATCTTTTGGTGGCACAAAGAATTTTCTGCACCTTTGTCTATACTAAGTACAGACACACTATACGAGTCTATTTTAGGCTACTCTATTTGCACAGAAACGTCAATTTTCGACAAGCTACTCTCGCTGTTACTATCACTCCACACACTTTCATTTTTGGTGGTATTTCTACCAGTCCGCGTTCAATCTCAGCTATCTTGGCTTCTATTTTTTCTAGCCTCTGCTTTCTGGCAGCTATCTCGGCTTCTATTTTTCTTAGACTCTGCTTTCTGGCTTCAAATTCTTCCGATCTTTCGCTTTCGGCTTGCCTTTCGGCCTCAACAGCTTCTCGCTCTTCCCGGTCTTCCATAATCGAAATAAGAAAATTCTCAATGTAAATATCATCACATTCCGATGTTTTAACCAGGGGGGATTAATTGCTCAATATTTGGGTTATCTGGGGACTCTAGGCACAGTTCGTCGACTAGAGCCACCAGGTCTATCATTCTAGTTTGCTCTAGATACATCATCTTAGAAAATTTTTCACTTACGCCAGATTTTGCGTCTTATCCGTTCAATCCAGTAGCACACAGTTCTAGCTCACCAATTCACGCTTTAAATTGGCAAATGTCTCACAGTATCACTTAGAACAGTTCATACAGTTCGATTAAACACCTTCACACTTATCTACTTTCACATCTGCATCTCTCGTTTCATATTACGATATACAAATAGTCCTTTAATCCACACAACGTGGCTCTGTGGGCGTCGCTTATCGCACTTCCGCCACCACTTCGTGGGGTGCAACCTTTAGATTAGCCTAACAATTCGTCTGATATAACAATCTGGCACCCCACATTTAATACAGGACTCAGGATGACTCATAATTAGTCTCTCACTAACGATAACAACAAATATTTATTTAAAGTCGACACCACGATTAACATGCAACATTTAACATATAATGGTTGACCCTTCAGGGTAAATGACAATATTGCCAAGCACTCAACCGACTTGGACTTCTTGAAGTCACTCAGACTTCCTCAACACGGGAGCTTTTCTATCGCCTCCCCTTCGGCACGGTAGCTACAAGCTAGGCCCAAATCTCCGGGGTCTCTTCCCCATTCTCTCCTAGTAACTCAGCACTTCGACGCTCGCGCCCGAGATCCTCCGCTCCTTATCGCCTACAAACCTTATCTCCCAGTTCCTCTATCGGGATCCTAGTGGCGCTGTCGTCGTATAACGTACACGGCAACAAATAGCTCATAGCCGGAGCCGTGGGATAGTACAATTCCCATATATATATATACACAGGGTGGTCATAAAAAAACTTTGCTGATATATGGACCTCTAGCTGTTGTTCCGTTGAACCGATCGAGAAGAGATGCCAGATATAGTTATTCAGAGGTATGAGCTCAGGATTTTGTGAACGGCAACAAAGTGGACCACACAGTTACGGTTATAGGTATAGAAACTTGAAATTTTCGGACGACAACGCCCACTGTTTCCCGTTTTAAAATGCTCAGCGCATGCGAAATCCCTAAAGAGCGTTGGAATGGTACGTGTATCACAAAAAACGGACGAGTTATGCACGCACAAAAAACAGCTCTGCGAACGGCCAACAAGATATTCGATATTGCCACAAGAACGGCCAAATAGATATTTTGGAAAGCATACTTAAAACAGCAGAAATAATACCTATATAACGTAGAAATCTAAGCAGAAGGTATTACCTATAAAATGACAGTAAAAATCTTAATTAAATTGCGAGGAGAACCTATTTTGGCTACTAACCATTTATCATAATCGAAAGAATTTCAAAATCGATAAAAAGTTCCAATACAGTGATAATAATGGTAATCTTAACCAAAATGAAGATAATTCTTGCAAAATTCAGACTGTGATTACCTAAAACTATTTTAAAAGGAAACACGGAGGTAGAGTATAGAGCAGTACTTAATTAGATTAAGAAATTTTACTCCAAACCGTTAATGGCATTCAGAACAAAACTGATTATATGCCTGAAACTAATCAATAAAAATTTAATTGAAATTTTGAAATGTTTTCTGGAGAAATCCCGCAATACTCTCTTCGAAGAGAATTCGAAATCTTTCAAAAGATTATGGAAATCTTGATTTTCTCTGATACGTTAACGCAATGAAATTATTTATCAGAACCTAAGCATTTAAGCTAATTTAAATTAAGTAGTCCTTTTATATACAAAAGGTCGTCCGCACTTTATGGAAACGATTTTGTAATTTATTTTTGTCCTTTGCATTTCGAGATAAAAATTGGGAACTTCAGAATAATTGTCTGCTACTGTTTTGTTTTGATTGGAATGTAAAATAAAAGATTTATTTTAAAACGGCTCCTAAAATTGATAAATCGTTCGAAGGTTGCATAACTGCGCTTTCCGAGGGTTAATATTCGTATCAACAAATTATAAAGCGGTGTAAAAATCGCGGTTATGGCATTTCAAAAAGCGGTATTTATGATACATTAAATTTGAAAGGAATAAAAAAGTCTAACTGAAAGTAAAAATGAAAACATGTCGGCGAAACCTCATTCTAAGATTGTTTGCACGCAGGTAAATATCAAGATAATGAAGTCTCTGATCTTAAAAGAATATCCGCCAACTCAAAGATCCATTGCATCGAAACTAGGAATGTCTTCTAGCACTGCAAGTAAAATCATTCATAAAGATTTGAAGTTAAAAACGATGTGTAAACCTAAAGATCATCAACTTTTGACAAAGCATATTACTAGAAGAAAAACAATTTGTAGAAAAGTATATGAAAAACACCTAGCTGCTGAAGAATGGAAATTTTTGAAAACACTCGATGATGCATTTAAGTGACTGTAATAGAAAAAGATCAATTTTCTATTGCTCAACTGACGGGAATGACCGTACGAAATGGCATCGTAAGTTCACAAAGGGATTCATGATAGCTTCAGGATTTCGTTACGACGGCAAATTAAAGATCGAAAAAGTCTCAAATTATGTCAAAATTAATTCATTATACTATTAGCAGAATATTTTAGAACCAATTTTGAAGAAAAAAAAATCCAGCCTTAAATGGAAAGGACATTGATAATGTTGAGCTTCTTATGGATAGATCCTCTAGTCACACGTCTAAATAAACTGCCGCCTATTTAGCAAAGAAAGAGTCTTAAACATGAATGAAGTGTATCCCATTTAATGAAAAATCTGTAAAATCACCTGACGCTTCTCCAAAGGACTTTTGCGCTTTCGATTTATTAAAACGAGCCTTAGGAAAACGACATCCAAGAACACTGAACGGACTTTGGAAAAGTCTAACAGGAATGGGGTAAAATTGACATGACAGTACTAAGAAAAAGTTTATTTTCATAGAAAATTCGAGCTACAGCTATTGTCAAAAACCATGGCTATCAGATAGAAGCAAATCACCGCAAAAAATACGGCATTTATACATAAAACATAACTATAAAAATCGGTTCTATGAGTGCGAACAGCCCTCTTTATATAAATATATGTATATATATATATATATGTGTGTGTGTGTGTATGTATATAAAAGAGAGAGAGAGGGGGAGACTAATGTACTAATGTGTAAAAGAATTCGAAATCTTTCAAGGGATTATGGAAATCTAAATTTATGTTTTATGCGTTAACGTAGTAAAATGATTTATCAGAAGCTGAGTATATAAACTATTTAAACCTTGTTGTCTTTACCGCTTCTGTCTGTTTTCAGAATTTAAATATTCTTCAATATGAAAGAATTTCGGATTACCTTTTATGTAATTTTTACAAATGCACATCGTTTTATCTATAACGGGGATTCTTTGCCTTTTGCAGATGAGGGACCATTTTGTGGTAGAGTTTATTGGTGGGTCGTGATTGAGTATAGTAGTAGGCAATGATACCATTACTCTGAATTCTAAACAATACATTAATTTATTAACATAACACATATATTAGTACACATTCAATTATATTACTGATAATTACCAACCTAAAGAATCACTCATTATATCAAGGTATTATTTAATTATATTATGTCACTTATTTAAATTGATTTCATTTCAGTACGCAATATATATTATTTCTTAACTTTAGCCTATACTATAGGATTCGGGGATTTATTGACTTTTGGCAATAGGTAATGAAAGGTTACCTCCATTTCTGCAGACTGCAGAAGGGAAACATTCGCCGGTATATTCACGTGCATCGATTGGGATATCTTTCATCAGGATTCACTTTCGCTGGGGAACGCAGTCATCAGAATCTCTATATGGCGCGGGAAGAGGCGGGCTTTAACGGCAGGATCGGTTCTCCATCTTTGGCTTGTGGGGGTCAGGCAATCTGTCTTGGTTCCGTAGCTCAACTATTCTTCTCATCGGTAGCTTGCAGGGGTCAGGCAATCTATCTTGGCTCCGACACTCGTCTATGCTCCTCTCATCGCTAGCTTGCGGGGGTCAGGCAATCTCTCTCGGCTCCACTATTCATCTATTCTCCTCTCATCGTTGGGTTGCAGAAACTTCTCGCTTACGAGACTACTACTCTATATTCGTGTGTTGAGTCTGACAGTCAAAAATCAATCATCTGCTTTTTCATATTCTCACTCTCTCTATTTTTTATCTTCTCAACGCCCCGCCTTTTACATTTTCATTCGTCTCTCATGTTTAACCTTTTCTCTCACTTCCACTTCGATTCGCTAATTTTCACCACCTAATTATTTCTTTAAATCATTCAGAGTGAAGGGCTTTTCATATAAAATCAATTCCGCCTTAAACTCACCCCTGCCTTTCTAGGGATCATGTTTTCCCACAACATCTCCTATGTGTGGGGTCATCTTCTCTTCGCCAACAATTCCCTTTGCATCTCGATGTCCCCTCTATGTAGCCCCCTCGCTGTTTCGTTTCTTAACTGTTGCATTTCAGTTCCTTCTTCTTCATCCGGTCCTTTGTACAAACAGTCGCCATTTCAATTTTCTCATTTTACCCCCGTTTGTTCAATTTAATTGGGTTGTCTGCTCTTTTCGAACTTCTAACATACCGTATCCCCACGACATTCTTCTTGTATCGTCTGGTGTCATTTCACTGTTTCATTTTCCGTCCCGTTTGTTAATTGGTTTTTCTGCACCTTTTCTATTTTTTTTATATGTCGTAATCCACGACACATTTGTCAAAAATAAATCTTCGGGGACCAACTCCCTACCAATCCTTTTACAGGCTAAAATGTGCTTAATTTTTTAAATAAAAAACTATTTGTAACCAAAATTAGAGCAGCAATCAAACATACCACAACATTCCCTTGTGTCAAGCAAAATGAAAGTATATATTCAATACGCCCTAACGTTAAACAATGAGCAGACCTGAACCTTAATACGCCAGGTAAGTGCAGAATATTTACTAAATTTTAATACGAATTCTGCTCTCAGCAAAATTACACACCAGCTCTTATCCTGGGGATAAAAGCTTTGACTGAAAGGGGAAATATACGACAATATTGGGTTTCAGAATCTTGCTTTCTCGCACGCATTTTCCCTCCCGCTCCACTTAAGGATAACTAAGCTCAAGATTGAATGCAGAGCAACGAAGCATCTTAGGACGATTTCCAGATGAAATAATTGGATTAGCGAGGAACAGAGTAACATTTTTCAACATGTTCTTGATAAATGTAAAGTAGATGGGTAGCCGTACGATTGCATTTTTTCGTTACTTTATTAAATTGAACATGCTAACCTCATGAAGAGAAATTGTTTAGTTTAACTTAAATAAATATTTATTTCATTTCTTAACAGGTAGTAGGCCAGTGGTGGGCAAACTTTTTTCGCCATTGACTCCCTTTCTTTAAATTAAAATAGTTTGGCAGAAACACAATTTTATGAAAAAAATCATGAAAATGTGAACAGGAGAAAATAAACCAGTACATTTTGGGGATATATTTATTTTACATAATAACAAA
Organism: Dolomedes plantarius; assembly: GCA_907164885.2. Lineage (NCBI taxonomy): Eukaryota > Metazoa > Arthropoda > Arachnida > Araneae > Dolomedidae > Dolomedes > Dolomedes plantarius. The sequence goes on along the minus strand of OU015499.1, from coordinate 44,574,837 downwards.
AAAAAATAAATATATTAACGTCTTGCTTACCATCCGCACTTGCTTTTCGTAAAACTGTTAGACACCTTATATAACATTATCATATCATTATCTAACATATAAAAAAATATAAAGAAAAATATTAAAAATATGATAATTGTAGAGAATAGTTACAGAAAATTATTAATAATTATATAAAATTGAGAGCTTTTTTTTAAAAAATTATAACATTCAATATGACACATTTACTTCATACTATCCTTGACCCATTCAATTCCCCCCAAGTGGGTCGCGACCCACAAGTTGCACACCACTGTAGTAGGCGACTTGATAACAATTGCGGAATAGCTTTCAACAGTCATTTTGTCTTCACCTGAATGCAGCTAAAGCGGTGTCCTATTTATAAATATAGCTATTTATGTTTATACCAGCTTATGAATAAAGCTGGTATAAACATAAATAGACTGAAGTTAATGTCCAAACAACATCCAGTGTTACATTTTTGAAATTATTGATGATTTTAGATATACAGACAAAATTTAAAGAACTCGTTTTGAGATTTTAAATACACGCTTAGGTGTCATTGTTTGAAAAAATAGAAACTAATATCTGTCATAGTCATAACAATAGCATCTTAGAAACTAAATACTTTTGTTAAAAGGAAAAGATACCGAATTACAGACATTTTAGGCTGTAGTTGCGGTTTCACACAGTTTGGCGTTTTTTCTAAATTGGAGATTTTCGGGGATTTTTTAGACTGAATGAAGATTTGGTGAATTTTCGGGTTTCAATTAATGAAAAATCTGTTCTTTCTAAATTTCCTTTTAATAGCTATGAGATCGATCTTTTGCCTGCGGGATATCTAATTTATTTTCATGGAAAAGGGACTTTAAGAATTAGAATAATCCTGCCTAAAGGATCAAAAGAAGCTAGTGAAAAAATTACTAATATAAATGCATATTTTTAATTTTACTGGTTTATACTGGTGATTTAGTATGTTTTTTCTTTTTTAAATGTCCATTTTGGATGTCCTGCATACTTTGACTGAAATGTACCGTCTTACACCGGTGCATTAACGTACTAAGGAATTCTTTTGTCGTAAGATATGTCAATACGGTAATTTTACTGATTTTTACCTATAATAATAACGTATTGGAGAATAGAAAGGCTCTGCACTTTCTTGGCTCAGTTCCTTCTTGGAATATGTGCAACTCTATGTACAGGATCTGATAACTTCAGTAAGCAGGCATGATAAGTAACGAAATCAGTACGCCGTTATAAACCAAGGCCTGAAGATATCTATTGGAAGAACGAATCGTTTTTTCTGTTAACCGAATAGAATTATTAAGGTTGCTGTGTACTAACGCTAAGGGATTCGGTCACCTCATTGTTAACGTATGGAGAAAATGTGTTTACTATTAACAGGTCCATAAATGCTAATAATCTACTAAAAGTTTTTGATAATCTAGGAACTTTGCTGATAACCCAATAAAACAATTTTGTGCTTGTCTAAAACCCAATTAACTAAAATCGTGAATAACATTGAAATATTAATCGTAATGAATAAATGTCAGCAGAATTTACTTTTACTAGTTTTTCAAGTAATAATAGCCTAGCTTTGAATTGTTATCCTTGAAGATGATTTCATCTTTTGCTTCTCGAAATCTGTGCTTTTTCAAGTACAGAAGCTCAAGTGAAATAAGCAGTCATATAAGCTGGTTTTGAACAGTAACGTGGGTTCATTACTGTTAAGGAAACATGTGCTGGTTTTGAACAGTAACGTAAGTTCATTACTGTTAAGGAAACATGATTAACTAGCAGCCTACTGCACGGAGTTGAACTGTTAAAATTGAGCTGATCTTACGTATTCAAGAACTGAATTTATAGCTTTACATCCTTTAAAAGCACTATTTTGAATTCAGTTAGTCAAAAAGCTAGTAAATTCCCATTTGACTTTATTCAAAATATACCACTTCCATTGCTTTATATCCGAAGTAATACATATCACTCGCTCATAAGCAAATTGTCGGTACATCGTTCGAGAATGGTAACAGTTGGAAGAACTTCCAGAAATAAACTTGGGTCAACTTCAAAATGTTTATGTTGTGCCAACAATTATAACATGTTGTTGTCCAAACCGCAAATAAGAAATGATATTCTCCCCCAAAAGTTAGCCAAACTTTCAAGTTAAGTTGGTTTTAGTCTTACTAAAAGGTGGCCAACCGTTGTTTAAAAATAACCCTAATGACCAAAACTAACTGTTGTATAACTATGCTAATTACGATATAAATATAACCTATCAGGGAACATTCATTTTACTCGATAGTCATCTTTCTATAATCGTTCTCGACATATGTACTTTTTCATGTACAGAATATTATAATCGTAATAAGTAAGCATATTAACTGATTTAAGCAGTGGCTTTAGTTCATTACTGTTAGGGACAATTTAGTAACTTCCTATAAGGAATTAAATTGATATAATTCAGCTGATCCTATGTATTGTATATCCGCCTGGGAAACTTTACATCGTTGATAGGAGATAATCCAAATTCAGGTTTCAATAAATGAATGATAAGTTCTTTCTAAATTTCCGTGTTCTCATCTAACCGCTATGAGCCTGAGCTTTTGTCTACAGGATATTTAGTTGGTTTTCATAAAAAAGGAGCTCTAAGAATAAGAATAATCCTGCCAAAATGATCAAAAGAAGCTAGTAAGAAAATTACATTTTTAAAATTTTACTATCCAATACTGTTGGTCGAGTACATTTTTTTCTTTTTTAACCTTCCATTTTGGTTGTCCTGCGCACTATCACTGAAATATACCGTCCTGCACCGGTGCATTAAAATTCTAAGGAATTCTTTTGTCTTAAGATATGTCTCGAGGGGAATTTTACTAATTTTTACCTCTAATAACTTTTACTAAGTTTTACCTCTAATCACCTGCGTACCTGTGGATTCCCATCATGGAGATACGGAAGCATCGAGATATTGGGAGGCGAGAAGACTTTTGAGGCCATAACCTTCGGTTATCTCAAGAACTTTTAGATGTTTTTGTCTTTGTTCAATTTTTTTCTTTTTCATATTCGTGAATTCATGGCCCCAGCCATTGGAAATAAACCTCTAATAATTACGTACAGGATAATAGAAAGGCTCAGCACTTTCTTAGCGCAGTTCCTCCTTGAAATCTATGCAACTTTATGTACAGGATCTGATAAGTTCAATAAGCAGGCATGTTAGGTCACGAAATCACTATGCGCTATAATCAAACGTGTGAAGATATCCATTCGAAGAACAAATCCTTTTTCCCCACATTTTACAGCTACATAAATGCTGAAATTCCGATAAAAATTTTCATGATAATCCAGAGAATTTGCTGATAATCCAATAAAAAAACTTTGTGCTAAACTAAAACTCAGTTAACTGAAATCGTAAATAACATTGAAAGATTAATCGTAGTGAATATATATCACCAGAATCTACTTTTACTAGTTTTTTATTTAATAATAACCTAGCGTTAAATTATTATCTGCGAAAATCTTGGTGCTGTACGATCCTTCTCGAAATCTGTGCCCTCTTTCGTATACAGAAGCTCAAAATGGAAAATATGCAGTCATATAAGCAGGATTGAACCGTAACAAAAGTTCACTACTGTTAAGGAAACAGTCATAACTAGCAGCCTACTGCACGGAGATGAACTGTTAAAATTCAGCTGAACTTACGTATTTAAGAACCGTATTTAAAAGCATTGATTCGAATTCAATTAATTAAAAAGCTAGAGAATTCCCATATTGATTCTATTCAAAATATACCACTTCTTTTGTCTTAAGATATGTAACCAGGGGGATTTTACTGATTTTTACCTATAATAATAACGTATAGGAGAATACAAAGTCTCTGTACTCTTTTGGCTCAGTTCCTCCTTGAAATCTGTGCAATTTTATGTACAGGATCTGATAAGTTCAATAAGCAGACAAGATAAGTCACGATATCAGTACACTGCTCTAAACCAAGGCTTGAAGATATCTATTCCAAGAACGAACACCTTTTTCACCCCATTAACAGTTACATTAATGCTGATATTCCGATAAAAATTTTGATGATAATCCGGAGAATTTGCTGATAATCCAATAAAAAAATTTTGTGCTAAACTAAACTTCAGATAACTAGAATCGTGAATAACATTGAAAGATTAATCGTAATTAAGATATCTCACCAGAATATCCTTTTACTAGTTTTTCATGTAATAATAACCTAATGAAAAATTGTTCTTTCAAATCTATCATCTGAATCTTCTCGAAATCTGTGCTCTTACATGTACAGAATTTAAAAGTTGAAATAAACAGTCATATAACCTAGTCTGAGCCACAACGGAAGTTCACTACTGTTAAGGAAGCATTATTAACTAGCAGCCTCTTCTACGGAGTTGAACTGTCAAAATTCAGCTTTTATGATGCATTAAAGAGCCGATTTTATAACTTTACAGCTTTTAAAAGCACTAATTCGAATTCAGTTGATAGGAAAGCTAGTGAATTCCCATTTTGACTCTATTCAAAATATACTACTTCCATTGCTTTTTATCCCAAGAAACACATATCGTTCGCCCAAAAGCAAATTTTCGATACATCGATAGGGAATGATTACAGTTGGAAGTACATCCAGAAACAAACTTGTGTCAACAGCAAAATGTTTATGCTGTGCCAATAACTATAACATGTTGTTGTCCAGACCTCAAGTAAGTGTTTAACTGCTCCCCCAAACGTTGGCCAAACTATCAGCCGACCATAGTGTGATCTGCAGCGCCAACCGTTGTTTAAAAATAACCTAATGACCAAATCCTACTATTGTGTAACTATGCTAAAAATTTGCTGCTCAACAATTTCCCATCGGATTTGTGTTATGAGGGATATAATTAATGCTGAATACAGATATCATTAACAACCTCTGCATTCCATAATTCAAATAAAGAAATATTTTGCTAAACGAAGTGCAATTATCTCAAACTTTGAATAAAATTGAATATTCAAACATAATTAAAAGATATCAGCAGAAATCACTTTTATAAATTATCATCTTTAAAATTAATATCTTTTAAATATCGTTCTTGAGATCTCTACTTTTCCATGTACAGAATACTATAATCGGAATAGTTAGGCATATTAATTGATTTTACGAGTGACATAAGTTCATTACAATTTGGGACAATTTAGCATATTCCTATAAAGAATTAAATTGACATAATTCAGCTGATCTGATATATTGTAGATCCGCGTGGGAAACATTATAGTGTTTATAGGCGCTAATAATCCAAATTCAGTAAGTTAAAAGGCTAGCGAATTCCCATTTGGACCCTATTTAATATATACCACTTTTTTATTTCTTGTGTTATTTAATGCTATCTACAGATACCATTAATAATACCTACATCTGCTTAGTAAAATAATAAAGCAACTTTGTGCTCAGCTAAAACCCCTCTAACTAAAACTGTAAATAACATTGAATAATTAAACATAATGAATGTTGCGTTTGTAATTGTACACTGAATATTCATTATTTTTGTATCCTTCCTGCTCAACTAGTAAGGAACTATACTTTGTAGCCCAAGTGTGGCAAGTCCGTGATGTGGTTTTTGTTGCTTGTTGGGCGGTTTTGAAAAAAAAAAGAAATACAACGGAAGAAAAGATGATGTCGCAGTTTTTGTCAGTACTCGTTTTTAGTTTGAGTACTCGTTTCTAATATTTGTTGGCGACCGCGACTGGTTTCTTCTTGCTATAAGGTAACAAAAATTTTTCAGAATGAACATATGTCACCAGAATTTAATTTTCATGTAATAATAGCGTAGCTATAAACAGTTATCCTTTCACACAGACATTGCTGTATTTACAGATGACACAGCTAGTGTTGCCTTTAATTATAATCATAAATAGGCAGTTAAATCTATTCAAGACCTCCTTGACCTTATTAAATCTTTGCTCGTTAAATTTATAATAAAAATTAACTTAAAAATGTGCATTGCCTCTATGTTTATCCATAAATACGATAGAACCTATGCTAATTACAATATTAAAATTCGTTCCACCATTATCTCTAATACTTTTAAATACCTAGAATTAACCCTTCAGTAAAAAAACTCACTTGGAAACATCATATCATTAATAATAGTAAAAAAATTCATAATGCTTAAAGAAAACTTTACCCCTTAATTGCTCGAAATAGTAAAATGAACTTTAGTTACAAAATGTTCAATTATAAATTATTCTTATGACCCCTACTTACATATGCAGGGACAGTTTGGGCGTATGCAGCGAATTAAAACATGAAAATTCCGGCTGTTGTTCAAAACATGACTATTCGGCAAATCAGTAACCCCCCCTCCCTCTGGTATTTTCGAAATGTTGACATTTATAGAAAAATAAATCTCCCAACTATTCTAAATTATCTTCAAAGTCTTGCTATTAACTTTCATAAAAATAAAAAAAATACCTCATTAAAAATATTGCCGATTACGAACCAGCTCACCCAGCTATGAAGAAATGGCTCTAAACCCGTCTGCACACGGAGCAACTCAAAAGAAACTGATAACTGACTCAAATCACAAACCAGTCCGTGATGAGTCGCAACCTATGTAATTGAATGGAGCCACGCACACGCCGCAACTGGTTACAAACCCGTCCGACGGGTTTGTAACCAGTTGCGTTCGTTGTAAAAATGTAACTCTTTGTTCGTTGTAAAATTGATTTGTTTGTTCTGTTATTTTTCGTCCCCTCGTTTTCTGATTCATTTCTGAAACCGCTTCAGTATCTGATCAGTTTCATTTATCTAACTTCCCAATCCTCAAATAAGAATTGAACTGCACCCCCAAAATTTTCTTCAACTAAAAGCCAACACTTGGGTGAAATGCATTGCCAATCGTTGCTTCAACATTACCCCAGCGTCTAAATACAACTGTTGGCGAAATGTGCTAACAATGGTTGACAAACAATTTCCCAATTTTTTCTGACGCATTTTGGTACTTTTCGGTTTATCTGTTTACTGCTTCTGGGTTTGGCGCGCTGCCAAAATTATAACTCGCGACGCCGGACAACATTTTTCTCTCCTAAGGACCGTTATTGAGGAACGTAAGCCTACGTTAAAAATCATGAAAACGTTAACAGTAGAAAATAAATGTACATTTTGGGGGATATAATTATTTTACATAATAACAGGAAAATATATGTCTTGCTTACCACCTGCACTTCTTTGTGATAAAACTGTTTGACACCATATTTAACATTATCACATCATTTTTTAAATATAAAAAATATAAATAAAAATATTAAAAATATGATAATTATAGAAAGTAGTTACAAAAAATTGTTAATTTTTATAGAAAATTGAAAGCGATTTTAATTGTAATATTCAATATGAAAATTTACTTCAAACTATCAGTGACCCATCCAATCCGCGCCAAATGGGTCGCGACCCACATGTTGCACACCACTGTAGGACGCGACTTGATAAGAATTGCGGAATAGCTTTAGACAGTCGTTTTGTCTATACCTGAATTCAGTAAACTCGGTGTCATATTTATAAATAGAGTAAAGCAGGTATAAACATAAATAGACTAAAGTAAATGTCCAAAGAACATCCAGTGTTACATATGTGAAATTATTGATGATTTTAGATATACAAACAAAATTTAAAGAACTCGTTTTGAGATTTTAATTACAAGCATGGTTGTCATTGGTTGAAAAATGTAGAAATGTATATTTGTCATAGTCGTAACAATAGCATCTTAGAAACTAACTACTTTTGTTAAAAAGAGGAGAACCCAGCACATTTTAGGCTGTAGTTGCGATTTCATACAATTTGTCGTTTTTTTAGAAATAGAAACTTTGGGGTGGATTTTTTAGACCTATATGTTTTTAGTTAATTTTTTAGATTGTATGATGTTTTGGTGAATTTTCAGGTTTCAATTAATGAATGAATGAATGATCTGTTCTTTCTAAATTTCCTATTTCTTTGCTATGAGCGTGAGCTTTTGCTTGCAGGATTTCTCGTTGATTTTCAGGAATAAAGGGCTTTAAGTATAAGAATAACGCTTGACAAAAGGATCAAAAGAAGCTGGTGAAAAAATTAATAATAATAAATTCATTATTTAATAAATTCGTTATTTATTCAAAATGCACACTACAGAAAATTCCATTTACAGTGTTGCATGAAGATACAACTTAAAACACACAGACAAAAGAAACACCAAAACAAACATACAAAGCTACATAAGAAATATATACATATACAATACACAAAACAATACATGAATTGCGAACACAGAAGTTGCAAACATTTAGCCTTAAAAATAGTAAAGGGCATATTAAAATATCAAGGTCTTCTGAATGATGGTTAAAAAATTTATAAAATTTGTAAAAAGAGAAATTACCTATGTAATTAAATTTCCTGTAGACATTTACAAATAAATGCCGCTCACGAAGACATCTGCTCGGCACAGCAAGCTGAATGCAATTGTGAATTTCAACACAATCGATAATATTATTAATGACTTTATAAAAAAATAACATACAGGAAAGATCACGCCTGGATTTTAAACTGGGAATATCAAAAATGTTACGTAGGAAAGAAGGAGATAAATCCAGAGGACAATAGTAATTAGTTTTATAATATAAGTATCGCATAAATTTAGACTGTACCTGCTCTAAAATATTTATTTTGTTATTATAATATGGATCCCAAATAAGACTGCAATATTCAAGATTTAAGCGGGCCAAACAGAAATATAAAATTTTAAGCGCTTGTTCATTAGAAAAATCTCTAGTTTTGCGTTTAAGAAAACCAAGCATTCTATAGGCCTTAGAAACAATACCAACCATATGGCGGGAGAAGTCGAGTCTTGTGTCAAAAGTAATACCCAAGTGAATTACAGAATCAGAGCGAAAAAGACTAAGCGAAAATTACTAATATAAATGCATATTTTTAATTTTACTAGTTTATACTGGTCATTTAGTATGTTTTTTCTTTCTTAACCGTCCATTTTGGTTGTCCTGCGTACTTCTTTTGTCTCAAGTTTTGTAACCAGTATACTTTTACTGGTTCTTACCTCTAATAATAACGTATAGGATAATCGTACGGCTCTGCACTTTCTTGGCTCAGTTCTTTCTTGAAAACTGTGCAATCTCATGTACAGGATCTGAAAAACTTGATAAGACTGATTAATTCAGCTCATCCAATGTGTTGTGGATTCTCGTGGGTAACTTTACAGCGTTTAAAGGCGATGATTCAATTCAGTTTGCTATAAAGCTAGCGAATTCCCATTTAGACCCTACTTCTTATATACTTCTTTTGTTGCTTCATATGTAATAAATGCTGACCACGTATACTGTTAATAATGCCTACATTCGACATTTTTAATAAGTAATAAAGAAATTTTGTGCTAAACTAGAACTTAATAAACTGAAACCGTGAATAACATTGAATAATTAAATGTAATTAACATATGTCACCAGATTTATATTACTAATTTTTCCTGTAATAATTCATATCGGTGGAGAGTCGTTATATTTTGAATGCCTTTTTCCTGGATCTTTCTCGAGTTCTATGCTATTTTATACATAAAATCCTGTAAGTGTAATAGGCAATCATGCAGACTGCTTTTTTCAGTTCATTACAGTTAAAAACAATCAGTTACTAGTAGCATTCTACAACCTATAAAACTGATAGAATTTCAATGCATACAGAATGATAATTTGGTGTAGACATGGATAACATTGCAAGGTTATTAAGGCACTAATCCTAATCCAAATTGAGTCAGTAAATAGGCTAGCATATTCCCGCTTCCTATTTATTTCTTTATATACAGTTTGTTCCAAAAATAATGGTATGATTACAAATGCCTATAGCTATGCAACAAATCATGTTTATCTTACAATAGCGCCCTTTACACGTACACTCTTTCGCGAGTGCTTGGAGCGTACGGGAGTACACGAAACTTGCAGTACGCTACAAAGCAGCTTTCCCTTCCTCTCCGACACCTTTACACGTGCACTCAATCGCGCGGGATTGTGGTTTCACGCGGAAAAGACCGTACGTGTAAACATCGCTAATGTCGGTCAAGGGATATAAGCAACAACAACAACAGGTCATGTTGCAGACACGAGTCATACGTCAAATAGAAGAGAAACACTCCAAGTTTATGCGGGTGAATGCTTATGTGTAGCCTCCAACAAACTCCGGGACTAGCACTGGAGAATTCCCTTTTCCAGTTGGACAGAGTTCTTCCATATTTTGATACAATCGTGCGGGAATTTCTTTACGAAACATTTCCCCAGAGATGGGTCAGACGAGAAGGGTGGATTGTCTGGCCCCCACGGTCTCGAAATCTTACCCCCATGAATTTCTATTTTTGGGTTATGTAAAAACACAAGTGTATTCCATTCATGTCCGAAATCTGGACTATTTAAAAGAAATTATCACTGAAGCTGCTTAGTCTATCACACAGGATGATCTCTGTCTTATATGGGAAGAAACTGAGTGACGTCTTGACGTCTCCAGGGCAACTAAGGGAGTTCACATCGAAGTCTGCTGAACGGTCAAGAAACGGGGAGAATTTCTCGTCAATTTGATGCATATTACATTTCTCTACAATGCTTTCTTCCGAAGCTATAACCATTTAAAACCCCACCAATTTTGTTCAATTTAACGCCCAGCGTCGTGTGTGACTTATGGAAACAGTTCCAGGAGACCAGATCCATCGAGAGAAAGACTGGGCAAGGTGGTCCAAGATCCATGACGGCCAGAGAAGATCGCCATTCAGCTTCTCAGCTCTCTCGTGACTTGCATGCAGCCACAGGAACCCGTGTATCAAGGGTGACTGTTTCCAAAAGACTTCATGAGAGAGTTCTCTTCACTGATGAGTCCCGGTTCAGCCTAAACACCGATTCTCACCGTACGTTCATATGAAGAGAACCAGGGACCCGCTACCTACCCTCCAATGTCCGCGAAATCGACCATTATGGCGGAGGAGGATTAAGGGTCTAGGCAGGCATCATGTTGGATGGCCGCACACCTCTCCGTGTCTTTGAAAGAGGTACTGTGACTGGTGTAAGGTATAGGGATGAGGTCTTGGAGCCCTATGTTCGCCTTTTCACGGGTGCAGTTGGCCGTGAGTTCATTTTAATGGACGATAACGCGAGACCACATAGAGCTCTTCTGGTCGACGAATTTCTAGAGAGTGAGGATATTCGCCGGATGAATTAGTCAGCTAGATTTTCAGACCTTAACCCTATAGAGCATGTCTGGGACGCTCTGTAGAGGGCAATTGCAACTCGCAACCCCCCTCCGAGAACCATCCAGGTAATGAAAACAGCGTTGCTAATCGAGTGGGACCAATTGCCACAGGAAATGCAGGAAATGATAAACTGCCTTATTTCAAGTATGAAATCACGCTGCGAGACCTGTATATCTTTAAGAGTGGACCATACCCCCTATTAACCCATCTATTAATCCATTTTTTGTTTATTCTGCAACCGCTGTTTCATACCTTCCGACTCCAACGAGTCTTACGCACGATCATACGTGTGTATTACAGTTATTGCATGGTTATTTCTTTTGTATTGTATCAATGTATGTACATATCAAATTTCATTAAAATCGGTACAGTAGTTCTAGAGATAATCGACCAAGTCTGCAAATTCTCTTAATTTCTTACTCTAATGTACTTTAAATTAATTTTGCGTCACGTACATAACAACGAAATAAATTGACAAAAAACATTAAATTCGGTAAAAGATAAAATATAACCACTAGACTCATTGAGATGGAAGTTTTTTTAAGAATTTAACTCAAATTAGTATGGTTTTGGATATTAAACATACAAATAAATTGCATACATTTGACCGTTGTATTTAATTTGAATGTACTCCGTAGCGAAGCACGGGTATTCAGCTAGTGTATTTATAAGCAATATCGTCATTGTCGTTATTTAAAACTCTAAGGCCTAAAGTAAACTCAAAGGATGGCAGATTTTGAGAAAAATAGCACAAGAAATGTCTATGAATGTACGCTGATGCCTCAGAATGACAATGTTTTTTTATGATATATCGTAGTACAAGATTGAGTTAAAATAAATAAAATTAACAATTTATTCCATCTAAATTTAATTTTTTTCTGCTTACGGATATGAACGAGAATTTTTGTTTAAGAGAAAATCAATTGATTTCAAGAACAAACTGCTCTTATAATAAGAATAAGGCCGTCTGCACACGGAGCAACTCAAAAGAAACTGATAACTGACTGAAATCACAAACCAGTCCGTGATGAAACCCGTCGGACGGGTTTGTAACCCGTTGCGTCGTATGCCTGGCTCCATTCAATTACATAGGTTGCGACTCATCACGGACTGGTTTGTGATTTCAGTCAGTTATCAGTTTCTTTTGAGTTGCTTCGTGTGCAGACGGGCTAATCCTGCCAAAATGGTCGAATGAAACTTTTAAAACATTTTTTATATCAGTACATATTTATAAATCTTATTGGACTATACCTGTGCTCTAGTATGATAGTATTGACTTTCAACTGTCAAAAATTGATGATCCTCCTACATACTGTAACTGAATTTTACCGTCCTATACTGTTTATTTATGTACTTTAAGGGAATTCTATTCTCTTAACATATACGACCAGAATACGTTTACTAATTTTTCATGTAACAGTATATGTCGCTGATAAGATATTTTATGTTACTCATGTTTTACCTTTACTTGTAATATCAAAGCTTTTTGTTTCCCCACTTTCCATTCTCCTTCCTACTTTCGTTTCTTACTGATCACTGAAGTTTTATGCATTGCCTTATCATCCTACAGAGGAGGGCCCGGCCCATGTACTGTAATTACCACTACTCTTCCTGAAGATCCTGGAAATATTTTACCTGAAATGCACCTTCTCAAAAGGACATTTCAAGTGATCAATGCTTTTTCGTGTGTAGTATCCTCTAAGTCCAGTAAGCAGGCATATAAAGTGATTTCACTTATAACATAAGTCAATTATCTACGTCAATCAATATCTGTTTTATGGTTTTATTTAGATCTGTGTTATTTCAGGTACAGAATCCTGTAATCGCAATAAGTAGGCCTATTAACTGATTAAACCAATGACATCAATTCATTAAAGTTAGGAAAATATTAGTAAATTCCCTTAAGCAATAAATTTGCTACAATTCAGCTGATTCTATGTACTGTGGATCCATGTTGGTAACTTTACAGTGCTTAAAGCCGATAATTTAAATTCAGTTAGTTAAAATTCTAGTGATTCCCCATTTCGACACTATTCCATATATACTACTTTTATTGCTTTATATAATGTTGGCTACATATACCATTAAATAACACCTTTATTGCTAAAACAAAGTAATAAAGAAATTTTGTGCTAAACGACAGCTCAATTAACTAATACCGTGAATAACATTGAAAGATTAAACATAATGAAGATATGTCACCAGAATTTACTTTTACAAATTTTTAATGTAATAATAACGTAAGCATGAATTTTTAGCTCTGGAATCCGTTTGGAAGTGGATCTTTCAAGTGATCTGTGCTGTATCAGGTACAGAATCTTATAAGTCAAGTTAGTAGCGTATAAATTGTTTTGAGCAGTAACGGAAGTTCATTGATGTTAAGGATACATTCTTAACTAGTATCATACTGCACGGAGTTAACTTGAAAAAATTCAGCCCATCTAATGTATTTAATAACCGCATTTAAAACTTTGCGGCGTTTAAAAGCACTGATCCGAATTCAGTCAGTGAAAAAGAACAGAATCCTGTAATCGCAATAAGTAGGTATATTAACTGATTAAACTAATAACATCAGTTCATTAAAGTTAGGGAAATATTAGTAACTTCCTATAAGGAATTACGTTGTCTCAATCCAGCTGACCCTATGTATTGTGGATCCTCGAGGGTAACTTTACAGCGTTTAAAAGCACTGATCCGAATTCAGTCAGTGAAAAAGCACAGAATCCTGTAATCGCAATAAGTAGGTATATTAACTAATTAAACTAATAACATCAGTTCATTAAAGTTAGGGAAATATTAGTAACTTCCTATTAGGAATTACGTTGTCTCAATCCAGCTGACCCTATGTATAGTGGATCCTCGAGGGTAACTTTACAGCGTTTAAAGTAGATAATCTAAATTCAGATAGTTAAAAAACGATTGATTTACCATTTCGACTCTATTTAAAATATACCATTTTTTTGCTTTATATATATTTAATGCTGGCTACAGATGCCATTAAATAACACCTTTATTGCTTAAATAGAGTAAAAAAGAAATTTTGTTCTCAACTACAACTCAATTAACCGCGAATAACATTGAAAGATTAAACACAATGAAGATATGTCACCAGAATTTACTTATAATAATTTTTCACGTAATAATAACATAGCGATGAATTGTTATCTTTAAAAATCTTGAACCAGTTCTATTTTTCCCGTGATCTGTGCTAAATCATGTACAGAATCCAATAAGTGAAATAAGTAGCGTATAATTTGGTTTGAACAGTAACGAAAGTTCATTACTGTTAAGGACACATTCTTAACTAGTAGCATACTGCACAGAGTTTAATTGATAAAATTCAGCTCATCTAATGTATTTAAGATCAGAATTTATAACTTTACAACGTTTAAAAGCACTGATTCGAATTCAGTCAGTGAAAAAAATAGAAAATTCCAATTTTGACTCTATTCAAAATATACCACTTCCATTGTTTTATATCCCAAATGACACATATCGTTGGCCAAAAAGCAAATTTTCGATACATCGTTCGGGAATGATTACCGTTGGCAGAGCTTTCAGAAACAAACTTGGGTAAACTGCAAAAAGTTTATGCTGTACCAACAATTATTACATGTTTCTTGAAATTAGTGTTGAACTGCTCTCCCAAAAGTTGGGCCAACTAACAGCCAACCGTTGGATGAGCTGCAGTTCCAACCGTTGTTTCAAAATAACCCCTGCGACCAGTTTCAACTGCTTTCTAACTATGCTAAAAACTGGATGCCCAAGAAATTCCCAACAGTCTTGTGTTATCTGAGATATAATTAGTGTTGACTACAGATACCATTAACAACATCTGCATTCCATAGTTCTAAGAAACTGATAAAGAAATATTCTGCTAAACTAAGCGCAATTTCTTGCTTGTAACTTTTAATTGCTTGTTCCTGTTCTTTGTTCATTTCCCCCCCCCCCCCATGTTTTATCTTTACTTGTACTATTGAAGTTTTTTGTATTCCCTACTTTCTATTTTCCTACCTACTTTCGTTTTCTACTGATCACTGAAGTTATATGCATTGCTATATCATCACACGGGGGGGGGGGGGGGGGGGGGGTGAGGGTGGTGGCGGCCCGTGTACAGTGGTTACCACTACTCTTCCTCAAGATCCTGAAGCTAAGCGAAATTAGCTCAAACCGTTAATAACATTGAATAATTAAACATAATTAAAAGGGTTCACTAGAATTTACTTTTAATAATTAGCATGTAATAAAAACCTATCGGTAAATAGTCCTTTTACTCAATAGTCATCTTTCTAAAACCGTTCTTAACATCTGTGCTACCATGTACAGAATACCATAATCGCAATGAGAAGGCGCATTAACTGATTTAACCTATGACATAAGTTCCCTACCGTTAGGGACAATTTAGGGACTTCGTATAAGGAATTAGGGATGTGACATCGATGTCGATGTTTTCAAAACATCGATGTTTTGATAAAAACATCGATTTATTGAAGCCGATGTTTTTTAACATCGATGTTTTGTGCTCGATGTTTTACGTTGTCTCGAGGTTTTTTTTTAATGAAAAAGTACCACAATAAAAAAATTTACCACGTAGCACAATTACCATGTTTTCATTAACTCGTTTTCTTGTTTGTTTGCTTGTCCAGTACAAATCTTGCAATCGATTTTTAACTAACTTCCCGACTAGCTAGACATTTGAAACTTTTAGAATAGCTCAGAACACGATGACAATGCATTCTTTTAATACTTTTAGCCGAAGAAACCCGCTTCGATCCAATTCAATGATTGCACTTTTGCGTAACGGTGTTTGACGATTTTGAAAACAGAATATATGTGAATTTAGTTTGTTTACAAGGGCCGTGGCGGCCTTGTGGTACAGTGCGCTGGTTTTCGGTGCTGAGGGTGCTCAGATCGAATCCTGGCGAAGCGCCACTAAAACGCCTCGGTTTGTGTCGTCACTTCATAGGGGGTAATGCTGGTCTGCCTATATGGCGCCCCCATTTTAAAATGGCCAGCAAAACTGCGGTGAATTATAAGTGAATGTCTCCGCGACAAGTACCCCCCGCATTGAAAAAAAAAGTTTGTTTACAAAAATATTGTGCGAAAATTTTTTAAAAATTATAAAAATTAAAGTTTATAAAGTCTGTGGATAGTGTAAACGACTAAACAGTGATTAAAATTAAATAAAAGAAAGTGAAAAAGAATAATTAGGTGACGGTTTGTGCAATTAAGAGAGAATTGTCAAGTTTATATGATTCAACAGAAAATTTAAAAACGTGGTATATAAAAAGTTCTTTTTACCTTGTAATTATTTTCACACTCAGTAAATGTAAGTCTGAAAAGGACGAAAAAAAGGGGGAACAAGTCCTTAGCAAACAGACAAATGGCAATCCACAACCAATGAACCAATCAGACACTTGGAATGAACCCGGCACTCCAGAACCTTCCATGTGGTTTTATTTTATAAATAGTATATACACGAGAGTAGCCATTTAAGTTTTTGTTTTATTCTGGTTTTCTATAAGTTGACGTTAATATTATAAGTAAGATGCCTCCCAAAAGTACAAATTGGAAATATTTTTGCAAAACCTCTGACAAATTGGTGAAGTGAAATATTTGCCTTAAGTCCCTCAAAACTTCTGGCACTACCACGAATTTATCTGGACATTGGAAGGCAAAACACGGCGATATTTACAACGAGAATTTTGAGACATCAATGTAGCCCAAGGCAAAAGCAACCAGGTTTTTGTCATTTATATCAGCCCAATCAGAGAGTAAAATTAAAATTACAGTAAAGTCACTAAATACCATTCTCACTATAACTGTGCTGTGTCTGATATGTCTGTAGGTAATGAGAATCACTCACATATTTCCAAGTCACTCTTTAACTGAGTTTGTATGCCCTTTGGAATGGCTTGTATTCTTCTTGTAACGGTGTTATCTAACAACTCTAAGTCTTGTATTGCTGACATGATCTCAGGTTTGTTGGAAAATCCCTCAAATACGCAATAGGCACCAGTAATAAATGCTTCTTTTAACAACTCACCATTCTGTAAAGGATTTTTCTTCTTTGCCAATAAGTGAGAAATTTTTAAAGAAGCAATAGTGGCATTTTTAGATCTTAACAGAGGCCTAGTGAAAACTGACTGTTGAACGGACAGATTCGGTTTTAGCTGATCTATTTACTTCTTTCTTATTTCAGATTTAAGTGGATAGTTAGTATTAAAAGTAGCATGAATTGTCAGGAAATGACGTTCAACATTAAGTTTTTTCGACATCGCGACGTTATTTCCACACAACAGACAAATACATTTGTCTTTTAAATTGACGAAACAATATGAATCCTCCCATTCAGTATAAAAATTATAGGTCCGTTGTCGTTTACTGGATCCACTCATTTTGGTGTAAAAATAAGGAAGTATTTAAAAACATCGAAGGAGGAAACACAGTAAACAAAAATATGACCATATGCACTGGTTATCAAAAATTAAAGAAAAGTCACAAAAATAAGGATTACTCAAAAAATTACACGTAGAATTTAATGAAACTTATACACATTATACAACACATAGGTTGGTATAAAATAGCATAAGAAGAAATCGCCAGACAATTATGGTGTTTTAGAAACTAGCACATCCATACAATGAACAAATCGGATGTGTCAGTTTGGTACAGGAAAAGTACCGTTAATATGGCGTATGATCCCCCCGAGAAGCAATACAGCACATACAGCAACGTGTGATGCTGTCCATTATGCGGTCTATGAGTTCGGTAGGAAGTGAGAGCCATTGCTCTTGCAAAGCAGTTGAAAGCGTGGCTAGGGTCCTAGGAGGAGGATTGAGAACAGTTAGACGTCTTCCGAAAGCGTCCCAAACATGTTCGATAGGATTCAGGTCCGGTGATCGGGCTGGCCACTCCATGCATTGAATTGTTTCCTGCTCAAGATAAGCATCCACGATGCGAGCACTATGCGGTTTCGCGTTATCTTCCTGTAGCACGAAAGCATCACCTATTGCCCCGGCATAAGGGCGCACATAAGCATCAAGGATGTCATCTCTATAGGTGTGAGCATTCACATTTCCACGGGGACAGACATGGAGGTCTGTGCGTCCACGCACAGCCACAGACTGTGCCTGACACTGCCTGGCACTGACTGTGCAAACACAGACACTGCCTGATCCGTATGAATCTCTTTCACGGATGTGTGATGGATGGAAACGAGTTCCAGGTTTTCTCCAAATCAAAATACGCCTACTATCGCTTTGGAAGCTAAACCTGGACTCATCCGTAAAGAGAACAGCCCTCCATTGATCACGCGTCCAGGGGTCATGTTGACGTGCCCACTGCAAACGTTCCCGTTTATAGTGTGACGTGAGCGGGACGCAAATGGCTGGTCGCCTCGGAAAAAGACCACATTCGTGAAGCCTTCTACGAACGGTTGACGTTGATACCAACCTCCCGGACCTTTCAGCGAGGGGGGATCTGCAGCCGGAGGTGCGGTTCTATTCCTTCGTGCGCATAATGCCAAATATCGGTCATCGGGACTCGTCGTAGCGCATGGCCGCCCTTGGCTGAACCTCCTGGATGCCGAATCCGTGGTTAGAAATTATATCGAAAGACTATGAACCATAAATGGACTCACATTTGACCATCTGGCCACTTCTGTCTGACTCAGTCCTGCCTCTAGTCTCCCAATAGCTCGCCATCGCAGTTTTTCGGTCAAATGATGCTTTGAGGTCATTGTTACAATTTGGCTATGCCAGATGTCTAATCTCAGCCTCGCAGCGACAATTGCCGCCTTGCTCTGAAACATGCACATTTATGCTCCTCGCAAATTACGTATTCCGACTGCAGCGCCACTATTTTGCATAATGTAGTATTGTTCAGCACCTTTTACTTAACAACATAATCAAATTTTGAACAGATTGCCCTAGTTTTAAAAGTGTTATTCCTCTTTTTGTGATTTTTCCTTAATTTTTTATAACCAGTGTATTTATGAGTAAATAATGAAGTAGATACGTCGAATGACCGTTTATCTCACAGCACAAACCATACAGTTGGCTCTCACGAGATGAGCTCCAGACTAATGTATGTGTTGTGACGTCAATCATAGAAACGGACCAGTATATTTCATTTTAGGTATTGGAAATTAGGTAGGCGAAGATTTGGAGCGAGGTGGAAAGCAGATCGGTCGCATTACGCATTGTGCTTTTATCTGACGGACGCCATTTCTACTTTTGTTAGGTTAATCATTAAAAATGAGAACTTTTACATAGCATTTTATTGAAAACTGAAATATTTTTATAGTGGTCGCACAGCAGCGGGCACACGTTAAACGATCGGCGGGTGCCATGGTGCCCGCGGGCATAGGGTTGGGGACCCCTGCTATAAGGAATTAAGTTGGTATAATTCAGCTGATCCGATGTATTGTGCATCCGCGTGGGTAACTTTAGAGCGTTTATACGCGAAAATCGAGATTCAATCAGTTTAATGGATAGCGAATTCTCAGTTGGAACCTATTTTATATATACTTCTTTTATTGCTTTATATATAATTTAATTCTGACTACAGATTCCATTTATAATACCTACATCCCATAGCTTTAATAAAGATATTTTGTTCTAAATTAAAACTATATTAACTCAAACTGTGAATAACATTAAAAAATTAAACAAAATGAACATATTGTTACATGTTTGGGAGCCAATTTGGCGTTTTATCGCCAAAGTGCGATGTTTCGGGAGTTGTGGAATTAAAACCAAGGAGTAAGTGATAAATCTGGACATTAGGTTGATTGTTGGAAAATCGTTTGGTTGTGTAGTGTGGCAACGCGGGTTTTTGTTGTACGAGATTAATAGGGTTTTAGAACAGTAATTGAGTTTTAAGAGTAGTTCTTGAAGAGCTCGGTGAGCGTTTTCTTGGGAAGTTCAAGTTCTCTCGGTGTCGAGAGAGGTATTTTCTTGGAATAGGGTTCTACGGATCTTTGGTGAAAAAGGTCGTATAAGTTTACTATTAAGTGCTATAATAATTGTATTATTGTATGTGTTCTAAAACTTGAGATTCCTGCTGTAAGAGTGGAATGTGTAGGTGCTGAGGATTATTAATTTCAGCGAAGATTTGCAGTAATATTGTCCTCTACTGCTGTTACTTGTAAAAGAAGATTCTATGTTATCTATGTTCTGTGTAATAGGAATGTTTGTTGGTGGGGTAATGAATCGGTCTTGGGACCAAATATAATAGACCTTTCAACTATTATTAATTAAATGTCATGTAATTAAACATCCTAAAGTCTTCACATTGCGTTGTGTTTCACAAATTATTACAGACTATCTGATTGTAGATAATAAATGACACGTTTATTAATTAACAACATCTAAAATGATATACATACACACAGAAAATATTACACTTAACCCTTTCACTTATCATCACAGATATTCACACTTATTATTTTCACTATTGACTACACTTATGAATTGCGTTAAGTTACCTATCCACATTACTCCTACTTCTTAAATATCTATCACGATTATACTATTAACTTATTCGGCATGAATGAGAAAATGCGAGGGCACATCATTATCACAAGGTATCAAATAAAAGAGCACAGACATACCTCCACTGATGCACGATATTGCTGTGGGGGTCTCCTTAAATGAACTAGGACGGGGTTCATCAAATGCGCTCGCTCCGTCGAAAATCTTTCATTCACACCTGTTTCTTTGTCGAGGCTCGGTCAATAACTGGTCAGGTAGGCTTGTCACTCCGCTGGGCTCATTCATCGTTTCCATACTCGGCTGGGCGCTTTCGGCATCACTTATTTTCTGTTATGGGCTTTCGACATAAAACATCACGTCAGATCTTGGCTATTAGCAGGAACTCCTTCGGCTTAGGCTCTCCGCATCATAGTCTTCTGATATGGTTCTTAACACTCCTTCGTATCAGGTCCTTTACAAAAACTCCCTCTCATCTACTCTTTAGCAAAACTCCTTCTGAATATCTATCTGCTCTCGGCATAAAACTCCTTCGTTAATATGTCTTCCATCTTCTCATTGCCCCTCCTTTCTTTTTCCACGCCTGCCTTTTCATTGGCTTTCCATAATCTTGGGGGGACCTATATCTCTCCGCCCATTCGTACATTCTCCTCCCCTTACATAATATCATATTCCCATGGCTCTTTTCATCACGTGTTCCCAGCACTTCATCTGTTTCCGTTTACCTTGTTTTCGGCTAACTCATATCTTCTCCCCGCCTTTCATGTTCAACTGTTCTCATTTTTAACGATTTATTTTCTACCTGCCTTCCCATATGCGCTTTCCTGTCTGTGTATCATATCTTTTCACTTCTTAATTACCTCTCCATCTGGACTTCCTTTGTCGGCGTTTTTCTCTTCATCTCCTGGTTTCTCTTTTTACGTCTTCTTTCTTTTGAACCTCTCAAGTCCACCGCCTATTTATCTCTTGTCTCCATCAATCCTTATTTGTAACTTCACCGTACGCTTGTCCCCTTAACTCTGTTTGTCCGCACATGTCTCTTTCTACCTCATTCTTTGCAATGTTACGCGTATTTCCCCGTAACATTCCACCCCTTCTTTCAAAAAAAAAATCTTCTTAACGCCACTGACAATTCATCTTCCTAGTCGATACTTATTCTCTTCGCCCCTTTTGGTATGTGTTTGTGCACCCTATGACCCTTACCTCGCCTTTGTCTCATTTACCTCACAATGCATTTATCACCTCGATGTCTTACCATACTTTTATACACATCATACAAGTCATATTCATTTCATTAATAATCAACAACATTTTGTACTTGTCTATGATCTATTTATGTTACATCAATTCATCTTACTTTCCCAATCATACACATATATTCATAATTCAAAAACCACAAAAAAGATCTTCTTTTTCTTACCATATTCAAAGAATTCCACATACTTATGTACTCACACCTATACATTTGTGATGCATTTTCGATGGTATTATTCATTATTATCATTCTACATACATACTACTTTCTTTTGTTATATTAATTTACATTAATATATTATTAATATCACTATTCATATTACATATTATCATTCATATTCATACCTTATACTGTATCCATCTGTAATTTTACATAGAAAGATCAAAATTTAAAATAAAACAAATTTACATTCCTTGAATCACATAATATTGTTGAGTTCTACTGTGATTTTGTCCATATTTCAGATGAACATAGTCATCATAATTATTATGTTATCAGATATTCATTATATTATGATATATTGTCCATTCATTGTCCTGTCAATGTTTATGTAACCTTTACAGTTACTTATACGTTACAGTTTATTTACGTCGATATCGTGCATCTTTACTTTCGTTTTTGACCACCTTTCGTGTGTGCCTTATTTACACTTCATTTTCTCATTCATACCATAATGTCTTTCCTTGTACTCATCTTAACCTTGCAATGGGTTTTTCACTAGTCATCGCGTTTTATTAAATTCCCAGTACGTTTTGACTGAGTTCATTGCCTATTCGTTCAAGCTTCAACCCCTTTTTGCTAATCAGCTCAGTGCGTGCGACCTATTATTAATTCTCCCCTGCTTCGAACTGGATAGTTTACGTCTACCCCTACCATTGCTCTATTGTCACCTCACTACCGTCGATCCATTCTTCAAACCTTGGCCTCTGCGCACAAACAAACAGTTTCGTCTTTTAACGGCCCCTCAAATTATTCTAACGCCTCTCGCTATTCACCCTCGATGTCTATTGTTCACTTTTTCTCCCCTTTTGCAACACTACTCACTACCTTAAACTTCCGGGCAAATTCCAAACCGTTTCCTTTTTTTACGACCGTTCACAATCTCTTACCTCACCAAACTTACTCCCATTGTATTTTAAAACAAACTTTCCTGATCGCATTTGTTCGTGGTCAAAATCACATTTTTGTATTTTTCTTTTTTTCTCTTTTTAACCATTAGACATAACATCTTTTAAAGACAAAATCGCTCACATCTTTGAATCATTTATTGTACTTTTCAAACATCTTTGTTATTTTAACTATCTATGCCTTTCTTTTATTTATTTATTTAATTTAATTTTATTAATTGTTATACAATCAATGCCGTGACTCTTCCTTCCGTATGAATTTTAATTTATCCGCGTGTATTTTGATAATTGAGCTGGGATCTTCAATCGATTGTATCAATACATTTTTATTACGGAAATTTCTAATAATCTGGTATGGACCCACAAATTTTTCCGTTAAAGCTCCTGAGGAACGTAATTGTTTTAAATATACCTTATCACCCGTCTGTGGCTCCTTAATTTTGACACGTTTCGTCAATTTCTCATATTTCTCATTCAGTTTTTGCTGATTCTCATTTACTCTATCAAAGATTTCTTTGCATATTCGTAATTTATTTTCTATAAATTTTGCATAATTTTCGGTGCCTTCCAATTCATAATCCTCCCTTTTCACCATGTTAACTTGACTTGGTATTTTAAATTCTCTCGTAAATTGGATCATCGCTGGTGAATACCCTGTCGTTTCGTTTATCGTACTGTTGTAATATAATATGAACCACGGTAGTATTGTGTCCCAATCAAATCTCTTAATGCTAGCCGCTGCCAATGAATTTTTTAGGGAACCATGAAACCTTTCAATCTTCCCATTTGATTGTGGGTGATAAATGCTAGATCTTCTTGTTTTTATATTTAATTGGCCTGCAAACTGGAGAAATTTCGCACTTGTAAATTGAGGCCCATTGTCCGATAATATCTCCTGCGGAATCCCGAACATTGTTATGAACATCGTTAATTTATCCAGTATTGCCTGTGTTGTCGGTTGTTTTAATGCATATACCATAGCATACCTGGAATAATTATCCATGATTGTTAAAATATATTTATAACCATTATTCGATCTGGGTAATGGTCCTACTAAATCTAAACTTACTAACTGCAAATTTCCCTCTATTGGGTCCATGGGCGTAATTTTGTATTTTAATAACACACGATTTTTAAATTTATTACACTGCAGACAGTTTTGCACGGTATCACTCACTTGCTTAAACATTCCATCCCAATAATATATTCGCTTAATCAATTGTAAAGTTTTATCCCTACCTTGATGTAAGGCATGCCCATATTGAATTATCTGTTCCGTTAACTCACTGGGTACTACTATCTTTGGACGTCCTTTTAACACGTTATGTCTACTTTTGTCTATTATCATCAATAAATCCAATTCTTTATGTATCAAATATTGTTTATTCCTCCTGCGCGTTTTATACGATCCGTTTTGGATTTGCAAAATGATTTCCTCTAATTTTGGATCTTCTCGTTGTTTCTGTCTAATTATGTCCGTATTAATGATCGTATTCCCATTCAATATAGGAATACTATTTTCTTCTATCTGAATTGTATTAATGTCAAATATTTCGCGCGACAAATAATCCGCTGGGTTTTCCTGGCCCTTAATATGCTGTATTTCGAACTCGTAGCTCTGTAAAGTCAGCAACCACCTGGCTATGCACGGTGTTTGTTTAGAAATATCAATCTTGTTTTTTAAAATCATAGCATCACTTATTAACGTGAACTTATTCCCAAACAGATATTCATGAAAATGGAGTACAGCTAAGTGAACTGCCATTAATTCGATCTTCCAAGCCGCGTATTTACTATGTACTTCGTCCAATTTTTTAGAAAAATACTCTATTGGTACAAATTGATTCCCGCGCTTTTGTGCTAATATTGCGCCTACCGCTATAGAGCTCCCATCAGTAATTAAGTAAAATTCCTCGTCCAGATGAGCTTTGAAAATTTGGGGTTTCTCTGCGATTTCCTGTTGTAGTGATTCAAATGCCTTGTTTACCTCTTCTGACCATACAAACTGTTGATTTTTCTTTGTTAAATTTATTAATAAACGTGCTTTTGTGGCATAATTTGGAATAAGGTGCCTAAAATAATTTGCCATGCCGAGAAATGACTTAATTTGTTTTACCGTCTGAGGTCGTGGAAATGATGTTATTTTTTGTGTATTTCGCTTTGCCGGGCTAATACCTTCTTCCGAAATCTGATAACCTAGTATTTCTACCTTCTGTTTAAATAAATTTAACTTTCGCGGATCAAGAGTTAAATTATATTGTAATAGTCGATCGAACACGATTTGCATTTTATGCTGAACTTCCTGTTTTGTATTACCCGCGATTATGATATCGTCCACATAAAAAATTATATTCTTTTCCTTTAGCTTTGCTAACACCTCCTGCATTAAATGAATGAACACGCTACTACTATTCTTAAATCCAAATGGGTATCTCTTAAATGTATAATTCCCTTGGTGGGTAATAAATGAAAATGCGTGTTTACTATTCTTTGGGAGTAAAATTTGTAGAAATGCAGCCTTTAAGTCCATCGTTGTGTAATATTTAAATCCGCTAATATCTTGTAATAATTCTTTAATCTTAGGTAATGATACTTTATATAAATGCGTAATTTGGTTAAGAAGTCGAAAATCCACAGCCATTCTGAATTTTTCTAACCCTGTATCCGATTTTTTTTTTACTAATAATACTGGGAACGCATAATTTGAAGTTGACGGTTCTATGATGTCTGCCTGTAATAATTCATCAATTTCCTTTTCTAATACGGGTACTACTTTTTTAGGAATAGGGTATTCTTTCTGTTGTATTGGATATGCATGCATAAATTCAATTTCTGGTGCATTTGCTGACGTTGCGCCAAACGTTTTATATGATTTAGAGAATATCTTAAAATTTTGCGCAAGAAATCGTCGAATTTGTGTTTGTTCATCCTGTGGCAAGTGATCTAGATCAAAATCCCCCTCGTCAAACTCCTGTTGTCGTAACTTAATTATTTCTTCCTCTGCCATAATATTATATACACCTTCGGTTCCTATGTAACTATCTAACTTCTCCCCTTCAATTGGCATTATTTCGCCTATTTTTTGTCCCTTATTAAAGTGCAATTTTTGCAGCGTATTATTCATAAAAATTGTTTTAATTTCATTGTTATGGACTTCATGCATTGTATGCTCCTCATGAGCCTGAATTCGATTACCCCTGTTTAATAATACCGTGGTTCCGTTTTTATATACATTATTTATTCGTAATTCTACTATCTTTGTCTCACCTGGTTCTAATATTAAATTTCTTTTAGTCTGAGCCGAATATTCCCTAGTTACTGGTACTTCGTCGTTCATTATATCTTTATTTTTGTCATTTACCTGTATTATATTCATTTCTTTTTGTCCGTTATCTATTAAGTTTAACACTTTTCCATCCCATAAAATTTTATTAGCTGCCGGATTTAAGATCATACGATTCCTAATTAAAAAATCTATACCCAAAATCATCTTAAATCGAGTAGTAGCCATGACGTTTGTTACAAAGACTGGGTGTCGAAATTTATAGTTCCCGATTTGGAATGATATCTCTATACATTTTGAATAATTGACTTCATGTTCAGAAAATGACATAATTTTAACTTGACGTGAAAGGTAATTTATTTTTTGTGTCCCTTTTATCATTTCAAAAACTTCTTCGTTGATCGCGGATAAAGCCGCTCCGGAATCAATCAATGCCACCGTATTATTTTGTTTGAAGCTTATTTCTACCGTCGGTAATGTATTTGTGTGACCTATGTTATTTGACATTATCCTAATTTCTTCTTCTACAGTCTCGCCGTTCTTACTTTGAATATATATTTTTTGCATACCTATTTTCGCGTTATCTACGTCGTGTGTTTTATCATATTTGTTCACTCTCCCATATCTCCGACTTCTATTTGGTCTATACTTCTCGTTATTTTTTACCCAATTGTGTTTTGTTTTTCCTTTGTAACTATCATAACTTCTAATTTGATGCCTGCCTTTTTTATATGCCCAATGAATCGTTGGGAACCTCTCGTTTCGGGCATTCATGTACTCATCTCCGCGTTGTGGAAGTTCCCTTTTTAGTTTAACGCATATCTACTATTATGTCGACCTCCACGGAAATTATACCTTCCCCCGCGTGGCTTATATTGTTCCCGCTCGTTATATCTATATGTCTCCGGTACATCTCTCTCATAATCTCGCCTATTATAATTCATGTTACCTGATCCTCTCGCCCCTCTATATTGGTCGTTGTCTTTAAATCTCCTAAATACAACACAATTTACGATCTCGTGACCCTGTCTCTCGCATGCTAGGCAAACTTTAATTTCACTTGTTTCTTTCTCTTGTAATTTCCCTTCTAGCACCCTAATTCTATCCTTCAATTTTCTTTCCTCCGATGATTCCTCTCTAATCGACAATTTATTTATCGTGAGTTCTAAATCATCGTATTCCTCCTGTAACATGGTATTAATTTCCTTCGCTCTCTGAACTGCAACTCGGAAATCCTGCACATTATGTTTAATTAATTCCCGTTTTACATCCGGTCGCACCGCTTGTAAAAATTTGGATAACATGATTTTGTTTAACATATCTTGCCCTTCATGTTCCACACCGAGAAAATTCATAGCCGTATGTTGAATTTCGCTTGCGAGCTCAGCAATAGTTTTGTCCGGCGTATGCCTAATATTTTGGAAGGCTTGTTGTTTTTGTAACAATGAGTTATTAATTTTAAATCTCTCACATACCAATCTCTCAATCTCCCGTGGGTCTTCTGTCTCGCTTAACGCCCTACACTTAGTTAGGTAATCATGTGCTTTTCCTTTGAACCGCGTTTTTATTAATGCCGCAAATTGTCGATCGTTCCAATTAGCCAATTCCTCAAAAGTCCGCGCCTGCCTAAATATGAGCTCGATATCTTCAGTCCCATCCCCTTAAATTTCGGGTAATAACGTTATCATGCTTATATTATCGATTCTCTCCCTTTGTCTCGGCGGCTCAGCAGCTAAATTCAGTTCCTCCACCCTATCCTCTCGTTGCTGCCTTCTTCTTGCCATTTTTCTAGTTTCACAATTTCACTTAATTTTCTAATCTATTCTCCTAACTCCCTCTCGGTTGCTTATCTTACCATTGCAATGTTAATCTGAGAGTTTTACAAACATCTATCATACTATTCTAATACTTTGATACCACTAATAATCACATTCGCTTAATACAACATATATATAACACTACTCTAACATATATAACACATATAATCTCAATACTCATCATATTCAAATCTAAAATGCACATATATATTCACAACAATTACATACCATTTGTTAACTTCTCCTTACTAATTTCATACAAATCAACCATAACTTATTCTTATGCATCCATCGATCTCAAATTTCCATACTTAATTTCATAAATTATTATTTTACACTCTGCCTTATTCACAACTTTGCTAATTGATATTATCTAGTTACTCTCACATTTATCGTGCACATATATTTTCATAACACTTTTCTATTCTTTGACACTTTCTTAACTCACTTTTATCACATACATATATACCCTTTGGTAATTTTCATTTACTTTAACTTAACTATCTCATTGCCTCATTCCATTTATTATCTCAATCAGATAATCCTTTTTTTTTGTTATTAATTATCGCAAAATAACCTTCCTTCTAGTTTCGTCGGCGGCACCAAATGTAATAGGAATGTTTGTTGGTGGGGTAATGAATCGGTCTTGGGACCAAATATAATAGACCTTTCAACTATTATTAATTAAATGTCATGTAATTAAACATCCTAAAGTCTTCACATTGCGTTGTGTTTCACAAATTATTACAGACTATCTGATTGTAGATAATAAATGACACGTTTATTAATTAACAACATCTAAAATGATATACATACACACAGAAAATATTACACTTAACCCTTTCACTTATCATCACAGATATTCACACTTATTATTTTCACTATTGACTACACTTATGAATTGCGTTAAGTTACCTATCCACATTACTCCTACTTCTTAAATATCTATCACGATTATACTATTAACTTATTCGGCATGAATGAGAAAATGCGAGGGCACATCATTATCACAAGGTATCAAATAAAAGAGCACAGACATACCTCCACTGATGCACGATATTGCTGTGGGGGTCTCCTTAAATGAACTAGGACGGGGTTCATCAAATGCGCTCGCTCCGTCGAAAATCTTTCATTCACACCTGTTTCTTTGTCGAGGCTCGGTCAATAACTGGTCAGGTAGGCTTGTCACTCCGCTGGGTTCATTCATCGTTTCCATACTCGGCTGGGCGCTTTCGGCATCACTTATTTTCTGTTATGGGCTTTCGACATAAAACATCACGTCAGATCTTGGCTATTAGCAGGAACTCCTTCGGCTTAGGCTCTCCGCATCATAGTCTTCTGATATGGTTCTTAACACTCCTTCGTATCAGGTCCTTTACAAAAAACTCCCTCTCATCTACTCTTTAGCAAAACTCCTTCTGAATATCTATCTGCTCTCGGCATAAAACTCCTTCGTTAATATGTCTTCCATCTTCTCATTGCCCCTCCTTTCTTTTTCCACGCCTGCCTTTTTCATTGGCTTTCCATAATCTTGGGGGGACCTATATCTCTCCGCCCATTCGTACATTCTCCTCCCCTTACATAATATCATATTCCCATGGCTCTTTTCATCACGTGTTCCCAGCACTTCATCTGTTTCCGTTTACCTTGTTTTCGGCTAACTCATATCTTCTCCCCGCCTTTCATGTTCAACTGTTCTCATTTTTAACGATTTATTTTCTACCTGCCTTCCCATATGCGCTTTCCTGTCTGTGTATCATATCTTTTCACTTCTTAATTACCTCTCCATCTGGACTTCCTTTGTCGGCGTTTTTCTCTTCATCTCCTGGTTCCTCTTTTTACGTCTTCTTTCTTTTGAACCTCTCAAGTCCACCGCCTATTTATCTCTTGTCTCCATCAATCCTTATTTGTAACTTCACCGTACGCTTGTCCCCTTAACTCTGTTTGTCCGCACATGTCTCTTTCTACCTCATTCTTTGCAATGTTACGCGTATTTCCCCGTAACATTCTGCTGTTTATATAAATTTCCTCTGTTTCTCAATTTGTGGTAACTGGCATGATTTATTTCTGTTGTATTTGAAATTCACTTGTAGATTTTATTTTTCCCCGTACCACGAACTAGGTACAATATGTACTACTATGCTAAAAATGGTTGCCAAACAAATTACCAACGGTTGTGCATTACTTGGGATACAATAAATGCTGAGTATAGATACTATTAATGACACCTACATGCAATAGTTTTAATAAAGTAATAAATAAATCTTGTGCTAATCTAGAAAGTTATAATCTCAAACTGTGAATGGCGTTAAATAATTAAACATAATTAAGATATGTCACCAGATATATTTTACTAATTTTTCATGTAATTATATGTACACATCGGTGGAGAGTACATTCTTTGATGCAATTTTTGTTGATCTTTCTCGAGATCTGTGCTATTTCATGTACAGAATCGTAGTGTAATAAGAAGGCTTATAAACAGATTTCACCAGCATCGTGGCTTAATTACAGTTAGGGATGTTTTAGTAACTAGTAACATTCTGCATGCACTTAAATTGAGGAAATTTTATTGCAAACAGAATATGCAGGCAGGTGATTTTATGTACAGAGTCCTCGAAAGATTTATACAGGATTTCAGTTGTGCACACTAGGAACAACAATGACGTTGAACAATTAAACATAATTAAGATATGTCACCAGATTTATTTTACTAATTTTTCATGTAATTGTATGTACACATCGGTGGAGAGTCGTCTCTTTAATGCTCCGGTATGGATCTGTCTCGAGATCTGTGCTTATATCTGTGATAATGCGAGGAGTCATAAAATTGATGGGATATTTGGCATTGAGTCTGAGAGGCGAATGCATAAATTTCTGGGTCAATTGAAGTGGGTTTAATTCTCAGCAAACTCTCACGATTTTCATCCGATATTTTCGTTCTAACTTTACTCTTAGTGTGTTTCACGCGTGAAAACAGTTGTTCACAGATATACATACTTCCAAACAATGATGACATGAATAACGTATGACAATGAAGTGAGAAATATTTATCTCTGTGTAGGTATGATTTACAAAGATCGAACAAAGAGATTCGATTAAATTTCTCTTTAAGGGGACAGTAAACTTTCAAAATTGTAAAATTTGTCAAAAAATTCGATTTTTTTTATTTTATTGAATTGTGAAAATACGAACGAGTAGGAATGTGTTGCAAAAAGAATTTTTAATTTCTGTGATTACTGTCCTAGTTATAGGCATTTGTATTTAATTTAGATATTATGTGGTTACTATTAGCAATAACTTTAAATGTGTTTTTCTCAAAATTAAAAATTGTGATGTCATACGGATATTCAAACGGCTCCAGGCGCATTTCTAATAATCGTATTGCTTTGAAATTTAAGTTTTATATACTTAACTGTATATCAAATAAATCTTATTAAAAAAAATTTGCTTCGTAGCTCAGAATTTCTAAATTTTGTACTTGAAAAGATTATTTATAGGTATTTTGCGTGATAATAACGGGTGTTTTCCCTATTATTATTTTTTTCTCTTTATATTTTTTATGAATGCTTAAAATAAGCAATTAGTTTCATTGTTAGTTCTATAAGGTATCCTGTAAATAAAAATTACCATATTATATTCAAAAGAAATGCGCATGGAGCATTTTTAATTGGGCCAATTTTTGATATAATTCATAATTCATAATTTATTAATATTTCATCTTAATATTTCATCTTTAAATTTTAACCACATTTACATATCTATGGTACTCATTCAAAACAAAAAAAGTTAGGTTTGATTTGAAGGTCCACTGTCCCCTTAAGTTGGATATCAGAATGCAACTCTATGTGTTCCATTTGGAAATTTGATGGCATCATTTCTATATAGACTGTAAATGAAGTAGCAATGATGCAAAACAACTGTTTATTTTTCATCACAGTGAGATCTGTAATGGCCGCTTGCCATCATGGCCGAGGAGGGCTATTGATATTTTTTCTCACTTTTAGCTCTCTTTCGGGGACGCACTAATACTTGCTTTGGGCCGCGGGTTTGACACCCCTGCACGAGGTAATGCCCAAAACTTTATTCGTTTCTGTATCTTTTGGTGAATAAATATACACCGTGATTTATATTTTATGGTTCTTTCTTTCACGTTGCAATCACTGATACCTTTTTCGGTGACCCTGTATATAAGGAGCAATTCTCGATCTGATGTTCAAAATTTCTGTTGCATGTCGACTGGAGATATGTTACATCGACTTTAAGAATGGGTCGCATAAAGATCCGTGTTCATTGCTAGCATATGTTTCAGAATTTCGAAGAGGTTGTGTCATCGGATTGAAAGAAGGTGGTTGACCAAATCGAAGAATCGCTAGACATCTGGTTCCAAGGGATGCAGCGATTAGATGATGCTGGCAAGAGTGGGTCAACAACAGCAGGTTTAAGCATCAGGACGGCAGCGGTCGACTAGAACTACAATATAACGGGAAGACAGAGCGATTGCTACAACAGCTGTCACAGCCCCGGTTTTGACGTTATCGACCTTGCGATGATATCAGCGATAGTAGCTGCCATCTGTTATCAGTTTAAAGAAGTAAAAACATTTTGAAAACTTTAATCGGAAAAAATTTCAAAACTTTTTTGGGTTAAAAAATCGACACCATGCAAACGATTGAGGTTGTTGACCCTTAAAGGGTTAACTCGATCAACTGCGCTGACTGGGGGCGTATAGTCTTTAGTGACGAGTTTCGGTTCCAATTGTGTCCTGACGACCATCCGGGAACTTTATCAGTCTGTGCCATGCCGGGTGACTGCTTTCATCCAGTCCGGAGGTGATTAGACGTCGTATTGAATTCTTCACATTGAAACGATAAAACTCTGTAGTAAATCATTCAATTATTTTGAAATTTTAAACGCTTTTTCTCTGTGCGTGTTCTTATATATATATATATATATATATATATATATATATATATATATATATATATAAAAGTACCGTAACTGACTGACTCACTGACTGACATACAACGCACAGACCAGATCGCCGGACTTAAAGGGCTCAAATTTTGCATGGCGATTCTTCTTATAGTGTAGGGGTTCACTAGCAAAGATTTTTGAAAACTATTCTTAGATTTTTTAAAACTAAATTTTTAAGCTGATTTTATAATTGTTTTTAAGTTTGCATGTAAAATAATAATCTGAGGGTTATAAAATTTATATTACGAGAAAGATCATAAAAATTCCTTTAAAATCCTCAAACTGTACTATATGTTCCTCAAACTGTACTATACACTGAAGTGCCACTGAATTAGGGATACCTACCTCGTAACGAGTTGGGCCTCCTCTGGCCTTGATAACGGCTGCCACACGACGAGGCATAGATTTAACAAGTTTCTGGAAACGTTCCACGGGAATGGCTTGCCAAATATTGGCTAAAGCTGTCCATAATTCAGTAAGGTTCTTTGGTGCTATGTGATGGCCTTTCACGCCTTGTTCCAAAACATCCCAAAGATGCTCAATAGAATTTAAGTCTGGGCTTCTAGGTGGCCAATTCATGTCAGAGAAGTCAAAGGAATGCTCATCCAACCAGCCAGTAGCCAACCGGGACTTGTGAGAGGTACAGTTGTCTTGCTGGAAAACTCCATTACTGGAAAACTCCATAACAGAACAGCATAAACGGATGGAGGTGATCACCCAGCAACTCTACGTACCGAATTGCATTGAGGGAGGTTGGTACACGCACCAAAGATCCCAAACTGTGCCACGAAAAAACACCCCAGATCATGATTGAGCCACCATGCCTTTGTACAGTTCCAGCCAGGCATGCAGAATCCATATCTTCAAAAGCCTGACGCCATATTCTCATCCTCCCGTTGGCGTTAAGTAGTCGGAATCGAAACTCATCACTCCATGCTACTCGTTTCCAGTCCTCTACACTCCAGTCTCTGTGCTCTCTTGCCCAGGCAAGACGTGCAGCCCGATGGCGAGTATAGAGCAATGGTAAATTTTTTTCTCCCCTTTTATAATACAAAAATGGCTCTTTTTTGTTGAAATCATTTAAATACACCCATGATTCATCTATTGTGACAATTGTTTTCCATTTTTCTTTGGATAAGTGTTTCTCATATAGAATTCTGCAGCGTGTCCTACGTTCAGCGATATGATTTGGAAGACGCTGCACATTGCGTTTTTTCACTTTCTTAAGATTTAAATCAACGTTTATCATTTTGTTTACAGTGGAAACCGAGCAATTTAATGATTTTGCAACTGTCCTTTGACTAGGGGGATTTTCTTTTAACATTAAACAACGTACCTTTACAAAAGTCGAAGATGTACGTTTTTTCCTTGGATACATGTTTGGAATTTTTGTCCCACTTGAGGCTCCAATTTGACGTTTTTTTCCTTTCTTGTTGACGATATTACCTATCGACGCTTTAGATATCACAAAACCATGACGTTGTGTCACATCGTTTTTGGATAACGGAGTATGCATATTTCTCTTCAGAAAGAACATAAATGTAGCCTTCGAACCACTGCTTTGTTAAAAACGCCATTTTTAATAAAAACAAAACTTTAAAGCCGCAGACGATAGTTTTGACTTTTAAAAACATACTACAATTGCAATTATTTCTGTTGCAGCAAACGATTTTTTATTACCGCTTACCAAAATCGTCTAAAAAATGTGCGAACAGCCTCTGTACATCTAGTACATGTATATTTTTTATCACAGGGAGTGCAAATTTCAACACATTTCCAAAATATGTTTTCTATTTCGCATACTTATTCAATAGCGTTCTGAAATATTGGGAAAATATTGAGGCGTAAATCTGTCATGTATTTACCAGAAAAAAATATGAAAAACGTGTTAAAATACCAAAGAGTTTAAAAGGTTACAATTTCAACCGATCGATGCTGAAAATATTTTAACATTTTTCGTATTTTTATTCACCTATATAATTTTTTTTTACTAGCTTTCGAATAAATTTCACAGCGAATAAATTGTATTTGCGGAGGGCTTAAAAAAGGTGAGAAAGCGGCTGTTTATACAGAGTGTCCAGCGAAGGAATCCCTGATTTCAAAGTTAAAAATCTCGAAAACAAATATCTGTAGAAGAATGCAACAAACGGTATGTTTATCGTAAAAGCTGTAAGAACTTTATACACAAATTTTTGAAACAGTTACAAGAGCTGCCACCAGATGGCGCTCTACAACTCATATCAGCATGCATAAATAAACACGTAGTCTTTGCAAGCAGTCTTTGCAATCACTACATCACAATCTTTTCAAAATGTCCACCATTCAATATACGGAGGTGGCGCAAACAAAAAATAAAATTTGCCATCACACCTGTCTCAATAGAAGTCGACCTGCCACACAGATCGCCGACTGAAGATCGTCCAGCGTAGTGGGATGGTTCCTGTAGACAGTATATTTTAATATGCCCCACAAAAATAGTCACAGGGACTCAGGTCTGGCGAATATGGAGGTCAATCCATGCCTGCGCAATAAAATTTGGCTAAGTGAGCCATCTGGTAGCAGGTTTTGTAACTATTTTGAAAATTAGTGCATGAAATTCTTACAGCTTTAACGATAAACCTACCATTTGTTTCATTCTTCTACAGATCTTTGTTTTAGAGAATTTTAATTTTGAAATCAGGGACTCCTTCGCTGGATACACTGTGCGATTAACACTTGCTCCTCTTGTGCAATTTCGTCCTAATCTGTTATTGTTTCTGCAAACTGAACTGTTTTTGTTTCTCCTTTACCTTTACTTAATGTGGTTCGATGACAAGGTGATCTGAAACTAGTCAATAAATGTTAATATTGTTTCTGTATTCCGTTTTGATCATTTATTGTGCTAAATTTCATGTTTTTCCCGAAAAGGCGCCCTCTGGTGGACATTTCGGAACTAATTTTTTTTTTCGAAATTCCGTGAGCGCATCTCGTGTATAGCCCATTTACAAAATTTCGTTGCATTCCGTTCACCCGTTTGCGCTGTAGGATGCCGTTTATAGGGGAAGTTTAATTATAACCACCCGGTATATATATTTATATATATATATATATATATATATATATATATATATACATATATATATATATATATATATATATATATATATATATATATATATATATATATATATATATATATATATATATATATATATATATATATATATATATATATATATATATATATATATATATATATATATACCGTAAGATGGGATTTTAACTTTGTGACGGATTTTAACTTTTTTCCTGTGCCAAACGATCAGTTTTAAAAGCTGCCCAAAACAAACAATTGCAAAACATTGGTACATCCTTCCCTTACGTAGTAATGTATTGCGCTAACCTGCATCTTGAATTACCATTGAAAAATTAAAGTTAAAATGTCCCACAGAGTTTTCCCGCCGAGTGGGGCTACTTTGTGACATGCTTTCGCTTTGAAATCCAAGAGGAAAAATTGTGTCATGATATAAAAGAGACCTCGGGTGCCCGGGGCAGCCATCAGTTCTTTTAGAAGATGAGGAAATCCGTCTTTCGGCACATTCTGCTCCTTCAAATTTTTTCCAGATAGTCAATACTTCTTTCTCTCCAGTTGTATTTTAGTGGACAGAAAAATACAATATCGAGGGGTTGGAGGAGACCTGTCGACTTTGTGGGTTATTTTGTGACAGTGTCAAGGTGTCACAAAGTAACCCCGTCACCTTTCGATATTAAGGTTATGTTCTCATACCTCTATTTTTCAAACATGCTTAGTTTGATAGCTCATTTTAGCACATTTTGGACTTAACACCATTTGCACAGCAAACACAGACATAAATGTGTGCGTGTGGGGATAATAAAAAAATGCTTTATCCTAATTTTAACCCAATTCGTATTCTAAATTCTATTTATTACCAAAGCATAACCCCCTGTTCTAAAACTCGATCTAGAAATAACTTAATCGTTAAAATTTACTAACCCTTAATGCACGTGTCGAATCTTTACTTCGGACTATAAATACCCCAACCCTACAATCAATGCTTAAAATTCTATAACATTCCCATATATGGTTGTGAAACCTTAAACTTCATTAAGTTTGTATATAATATATTCTGTTTTCAAAAAATTTGCTCATTAACAGAATGGAGAAATCCTCTGTGACCCAAACTGGATTATTTCACCATAAATTGAAATCTCTTGAAAAACATAAGGGTATAGGCCACGTGATTAATTCTAACCAATTAAATAATTCTAACCCTGGTGGTCAAACAGGAAAATTTTGATTTTATATACGCCTGAACGGAAGACATTTCACCCTCGTGTAATTCTAGCAGACCCTATGAAAATTTGAGTCTGATTTCTGCTGTGGTAACTTAGCAGCCGTGATCAAACGCATTAATTATATATATATTATATATATATAAATATATAACTAAAGATTAGACTTTAATTATCATTGGAAGAATATAACTTTCTATGCTTCATCTTATCATAAAGGAAATAGTTACCTTAATGCATAGAAGGAAATTAGTTAATATTACCTAAATGCTTCTAGTTCATTTGTATAACGTTAAACTATTAGAGTGGTTAGAGTTATTAGGTAAATAATAATGCACTGTCTTCTATCTTACTATTTTGTTTTGCAAGCATTGATTTAAGGAATCGACCTGGGGATATCTCAATAGACTTCTACAGAAATTAATCTAGTTGAAAGCTATTTAACCCAAAGTATATCCGAGGAGAATTTCTTAATTAAGCGTATGTCCTAGAGATAGCTGAAAATATAAGTGATAAAATAGGATTAATATAGACTTCCCCATAGTTTTCTACGAATAAGAAGGCAGGGTTTTTAATGAGGAATTGTTTTAATTATATGCTGATGATTATTTAAATAAGTATGCACTGCATTTAAACTAAATTTGGATTTTTTTCAAGCTGTATGTATATTAAATGATACTGAATGATGAAAAGATTATAGTCGTAAGTGAAAGTGGGTAATTTGAAAGCCGTTTAAAATTTATGTACATAAAACATCATTCAAATGTTTTAAGCCAGGGGTGGACAAATAGAGGCCCGCTACAGATTTTTTTGTGGCCCGCCAAGACACCCAGAAAAATTCGGAGAGCCAGAAAAACTGCCAAAGACAGCCAAAAACTCCAAGACAGCCAGAAAAACTGCCAATATTTTATTTAATTTATATTTATTGATTTTTATGATACAATTTATACCTTTTCTGAAATGCAAAGTTAACTAATAAATGCAATAATTTTAAAAGGTGTGGTCCTCCGCTAACCTCATCTTACAGAAAATGGCCCCCTGGCCAGAACAATTGCCCTCTCCTGTTTTAAGTAAATCTAAAATATCGATAATTTTTTTCTGAATTTCAAAACATTTTGTTAATAAATAAGTAACAGTGTGTTTTGAAACAGTTGAATATTAAATGGCCTGTTTGTCTAATAATTTGTTTCTTGTCTATAATCTACTTTGTAGATTCCATTTTGCTGCATCCTATAGAACCTACAGGGTGCGGCAGAATGGACTCCCACATTTCTTGAGGTCACTGGTAGGGAGTGGTGAAGCTAGGGCAGCGCGGGAGTTGGCAAGAGTTCGTACGGATTTTCTAAATGTCATTTGACACCCTTAGTTGGTCCGGTGAACATCGCAGCCTCGTTATCGAGGCGTGCTTTAAAAACAATGATTCTACAACCTCGACACAGGGGGCATTTATGACACGGTTTGGACTCTGTGCAATAGGGTGGAACGAAAAAAACTTTTTTTTGAATTTCAATATGCTCTAATTTTCAAAAGTTGCTTTTTAGAAAAATAAAGACGGAAATTAAATATTAGCGTAATTGGTGCATGTTTTCAGTTAGCGCAAGAAGGGCAAACTTTTGGTTTTTATTAAATTTTTGACAAATTTCGCAATTATTTTGAAATTGAATACACTTGTAGTACAAAAAAGTAGCAAAATATGTAATTTAAACATTCTTTTTAGTCAGGAGACCTGCTAAACTGATTATATAATACGTTTTACTTCATAAAAATAGTACACATAAAGGCACTTAAGGACGAGGCACTTAAAAGACACTCGGACATCACGGTGGAACGAAAAAATTTTTTTTCGGAATTTCAATATGCTCTAGTTTTCAAACGTTGTCTTTTAAAAATAAAAATTATGAATATAAAATTTTTTTGCTCTACTAAAATATTTTTTAGTGCCGCAAAGGGATTCAAAATGGATATTTTTATGAAAAAGTGATTATATTTGTATTTATTGTTAATTTCTTTTATAGTATATTAAAATAGTGTATATTTCCTGTAAACAAAATATTCAAAATATGATATTTTGACAGAAAACTCGCATATTCTAAGTATTTCTAATTTTTAGATGTCATAACAGAACAACTGATTTTGTGTAATTTCGCGATTTTCATCATATTAATGTTACAGTAGCATATTCTTATAATACACATTGGAATGAAAGAAAAACAATTTTTAATTGACCAAGCTTAGTTAAAATAAGCAAATCACACTTATTTAGAAAAATATTAATGTAATGTCTATAAAGGCAAAACGTTACTTTGAAAAAATTATTCATGCTTTTCAAAAGTCCATAGTAACCACACATGGTTTCCATTACTTATTTCACTGACACATTGAATTGATTTATTGTTTCAAATTTTGGCATTATCTTTTGAGAATGTATTTTTGTTTTTATCAATGCATCTCTTGCAGAAGTACCACGAACCGACAAGGATGACCCGGTATCTAATTTAACAATCCTTTTTACTACTTGTGTGTGACATGGAATGTTGTTGAAGTCAATAATTTAAATGAACTGTCCCTACGTCACCTATTTTGTTTCTTAGATGGAAAAACTAAAGGTCCAAATGAATTTGGAGGAGAAATAGGTAAACAACTAGAAAACTGCTATGAACTTCCAGTGACTGAATTTTCACCTGTTGAAAATAACATTCCATTACTAGAAATTAAGGATGATTTAAGTGTGGACCCAAAATATTTGTTAGAAATGCATAATGCCATCTCTGTTCGAAAGTGCTCTTCTGATTTGTCCATGAGAAAACCAGGAAAATTTTGTCATTCACGATGGCTTACTTTAGCAAACAGAATTCTTTGCTTTTATGTGGGAACAGAATTTCCTGCAAAAAATCTCCGAATACTGATTACATTTTGAAAGTTTATGCACCAATTTGGTTTAACATATAGCTGAAACCATCTTGTATCCGTGGATCGAAGCAATTGTGGAAATTTGTAAGCTATTCACTTTACCTCAATCAAACACTTAAAAATGTAATTGACCCTGTCATTCAAAGAAATGCATACTTTGCCACTTCTGAAAATCTCCTCTTTTGTATGATATTAGACGATCGCAGTCAAGTAAGAGAGCTTGGATTACGCCGGATTCTAAAAGCAAGGGCGGAAAATGAAGGAGGCATCAGAAAGAATTTAGTTCCACGTATAAACTTTGATGCCAAATATTATATTGATATGATTGAATGGAATGATATTAAAGTAATAGAACCTCCTATGACGAGGCATGTTTCTGATGACAAACTAAAACAGTTTATAAAGGAAGCAAAAGAATCTGATCAAGAGAAACAAATTATTGACTTCAACAACATTCCATGTCACACACAAGTAGTAGAAAGGATTGTTAAATTAGATACCGGGTCATCCTTGTCCGTTCGTGGTACTTCTGCAAGAGATGCATTGATAAAAACAAAAATACATTCTCAAAAGATAATGCCAAAATTTGAAACAATAAAACAATTCAATGTGTTAGTGAAATAAGTAATGGAAACCATGTGTGATTACTATGGACTTTTGAAAAGCATGAATATTTTTTTCAAAGTAACGTTTTGCCTTTATAGACATTACATTAATATTTTTCTAAATAAGTGTGATTTGCTTATTTTAACTAAGCTCGGTCAATTAAAAATTGTATTTCTTTCATTCCAATGTGTATTATAAGAATATGCTACTGTAAAATTAATATGATTAAAATCGCGAAATTACACAAAATCAGTTGTTCTGTTATGACATCTAAAAATTAGAAATACTTAGAATATGCGAGTTTTCTGTCCAAATATCATATTTTGAATATTTTGTTTACAGGAAATATACATTTTAATATACTATAAAAGAAATTAACAAAAAATGCAAATATAATCACTTTTTCATAAAAATATCCATTTTGAAGCCCTTTGCGGCACTTAAAAATATTTTAGTAGAGCAAAATATTTTATATTCTTAATTTTAATTTTAAAAGACAACTTTTGAAAACTAGAGCATATTGAAATTCCGAAAAAAATTTTTTCGTTCCACCGTGATGTCCGAGTGTCTTTTAAGTGCCTCGTCCTTAAGTGCCTTTATGTGTACTATTTTTATGAAGTAAAACGTATTATATAATCAGTTTAGCAGGTCTCTTGACTAAAAAGAATGTTTAAATTACATATTTTGCTACTTTTTTGTACTACAAGTGTATTCAATTTCAAAATGATTGCGAAATTTGTCAAAAATTTGATAAAAACCAAAAGTTTGCCCTTCTTGCGCTAACTGAAAACATGCACCAATTACGATAATATTTAATTTCCGTCTTTATTTTGTTAAAAGACAACTTTTGAAAACTAGAGCATATTGAAATTCAAAAAAAAGTTTTTTTCGTTCCACCCTACTGTGCAATTGAGGCCGTTCCAGACCGAAAAAAAAAACAATCCTGCGATGGCTATTCAAAAGTGATAGTAAGTGGGTATTCGTTACTAATGAAACTAAGTGAAACGCTGCCGATAAAAAGAAATAGGGCTAAGAAGCAACGATTAAGTGAACCAGCAAGACGGGAAAAGGGAAACAGATGTGGTGAATTGATAGTTTGGCTTGGAGATGAAAGAAGAAGGGAACAGTGAATGGAAAACTAATTTCCAAAAAGTATTTTTTCACTGATACAAGAGTTTGTCCCAAGGCTAATGGCGTAGAAAAGGAGGTAATTTCCTAGCTCAGAACTAAACAAAACTACCTAGGCACTTACCTCCTTTTCATCAGCAACGCCTCATTTGGTCTTCCTCGGAACATGAGACCACTTGAAAATATGCAACGAGTCCGTGAGTTCTAGATTCGCGAATAAGTTACCTCCATTCCCCCAGAGATAAGAAACAGAGTGATTAGAAACTCTAGACAGCGACTTGGGCAGTAAATCGCAACTAACGGGTAACACCTGAATAATATTATTTCAAAACCCAGTAGAATATTAACTAGATTGTTAGTACTTTTCGAAAACATAAAGCTTTTTTGTAAACAGTTTCGTTCTTTTTTTTTTTTGGACATTTGAAATTTTGTATACATTTTGTCGCACCCAGTATGATGTACAGCATTAATTGCTTTCATCGATTAATAGCACAAGGACAAATTTAATTATAGTACTTGGCCATCAATTCCTTATTGGAAACGAAATTCGCCGATGCTCACCACAGGTTTTTGTTCATTTTACAAAGTTAAAATTCTCAAAACTGGGACATAAATTTATAGGGATATTCGCGTAATAATACTCTTAATTTTCCACGATACCATTTTCTTTAATGAACCTAGCTAAAGCAACATGATCGTATTTTCATCAAAAAATCTTTTGAAATGCATCTTCTTGAGAGCAAATATTATCCGAAAGTAAATATTATCTTCCAAATATTATTCGAGGAATTTCCAAGTTAAGCATATGTCTCAGAACTAGAAAGTTTAATTAAGAAAATAAGATCAATGGTATCCCGCACTGTTTTATTTGGAATAACTATCAAGTCTTAATATTAAAAATTTATATATTGATTAAATAATCAAAATTATGAAAAAATACTGATCTAAAGAGCAGTATATTTATGTTATTTGGATTTTTGCAAACAACATGTATATTTCTGTTTAAAAAATTACTAATATAAAAAATATTGCTATTGTATTTAGAAGAATATAATTTTCAAAGCTTAATATCACCACAATGATATGAGAAAAATAATTACAAGATAAAAAGAACTTTTTATATACCACGTTTTTAAATTTCCTGTTGAATCACATAAACTAATTGCACAAACCTTCACTTAATTATTGTTTTTTACTTTCTTTTATTTAATTTTAATCACTTTTTAGTCGTTTCCACTAGCCACAGAATTTATAAACTGCTAACTTTTATAATTTTTTTTAATTTTTTGCAAAATATTTTTGTAAACAAACTAAATTCACATGTATTCTGTTTTCAAAATCTTCAAACGCCGTTACGCAAAAGTGCAAGAATTGAATTCGATCGAAGCGCCACCTTGCGGATTTTTTCCGAACTAACTTCCCATACAAAACAAAATTAACCCGTCGTTGGTCGCACCAATTTGAGTAACGCCAGTGGTCACGCGTGAGAGTTTTTCTCACACTACCCATTTCCGCTGTTTTAACTTGTCTACTCAACAATAACACATCAAAATTGTTTCTTTTCAAGGAATTACATTAATATTTAGCAATCACGAACAAGGAAATTACAATTAAAATAATTATTTTACAGCTATTATTCAGGAAAATTAATAGCGAAAGTGAAATTTAAAAAATAATACTTTATGAATCAAACTTTGTGAATCAAATTTAAAAAAGCATATTATTTATACTTTATTAGAACGTCAACTGCATGTCTTATAAATTAGACGACATGGACCTGGTTAATAAAATATTATACTAGAAGTATTTGTTAACACAGCATTCGGAGCATTCGGAGCAAGTTGAATGTTCGGTACAAATAGGTCTTGCACAGGTGACACAACCCTTTTTTGATTTCCTATTTTTCTTCGAGGACAGAATGCACAAAATCCGGCGGTTTCAACATTTCGTTTGATTCTTAAGGAGCCTTTAAGTCCTGTTATTGGGCTAATTGCACTTCGCAATGCGGGTGACAGGTTTGGAACTGAATAACGGGTCATCTGGTGAGATTTCATGAGTTCCAATGCTAATTCCTTCAAGAAGGCTCTTCTAGTCATCGTATTGTTTGTATTTGCAGTATATATAATTTGGCTGTTGATACCACCAATGTTCATGATCGAAAAAAATAATGTCAATGGCCATCTGCGACTTATTCTCGAAACAGAGTACTCA
Source organism: Dolomedes plantarius (assembly GCA_907164885.2). Lineage (NCBI taxonomy): Eukaryota > Metazoa > Arthropoda > Arachnida > Araneae > Dolomedidae > Dolomedes > Dolomedes plantarius. Next base: position 44,530,478 of record OU015499.1, on the reverse strand, counting down.
CCTTTCAGTTCGTCGACACCACCCTTAGTGAGATTATAAAAAGTAATAATTTCTGGTTTAGAGAGGACGCCAGAATCTTCATCTATTTTTTTATCACTATGCAAATAGGAATAAAGAAGAACATTCTTCCCTTTCTTAGGAATATAACACACTAAAGTTCCAGTTAACGAAAACGCAAACACACTGCTTCTCAAAAGTAAAGTTCTCAAAAGTAATATTTTCTCAAAAGTAAAGAATAACACTGATCAAAATGCGCAGCTACCAAACAAAATTTGCAAATAAAATTAGGCGATAAACGTACTCACATAATCGCGTTATCTATAAAAATAACACAAACTCTGGTGGTCTCTTGGTGAGAAACGCTCTCACGTGATGCAAACGTCAGTGGTCACGCGATGAGAGAAATGCTCACATAAAAGACACCTAAGAAAATAGCAGGCTGTTTGAAGGTCAAACATGCCCTTATTCTTATCGGAACTGATAACAGATTGTTGACAAGATTCTAAGAGTCAGCTAGACAGGGGGTGAGGGTCACTTTCAAATAAGGGGTGCAATTTATATGACAAGCGTGAGAGAAATGTTCATAGCGCGACCAATGACGGGTTAACTGAAATAGAATTCAAATCTGCTTAAAGATGGCTAAAAATATTAAAAGAATGCATTGTCATCGTGTTCTGAGCTATTCTAAAAGTTTCAAATGCCTAGATAGTCGGGAAGTTAGTTAAAAATCGATTGCAAGATTTGTACTGGACAAACACACACACAAACAAGAAAGCGAGTTAATAAAAACGTGGAAATGAACATGACACTGGATGAGGTGCAAGATAAGCTTGAGAGAAAAGTACAATTGTCATACTCTCGTAATTTTTGGAGCCTCTCCACTCGTGGAGAGGCTTCAAGCTATAGTGATTAAACTCACGGATTCTGAACCTTGAATCTTTCTTTTCTCACTAACCAATCACTTTCTTTCCCCCTTCTCCTACTTGCCAATAGAAATCCAGTTTACAGATAGCCAAAGACTTCACCTACCTAAGTATCGACCGAACTGGAAGGTGATTCACTTTGGTGAAACAATCTGAAGGATCATGAAGCCGACCTATCAGATCACTCCGTTTTCTCACATCGACGAACACTCGCTATCCGATGTGACTTAAAGAAATATCGTCATTAGAAGTCGTGGCCTAGGAAACGCGGTTCAACACATCTTCCTATGATCTTATGGTTCTATGGCAACTATCCTTTTCAATACCAATTGTCGATCTCTTAACATCACGAACCAAGAAAACCACTCTGGCAGTAATAGAACAAGCATTTTAAATGTTCGGTTTCTTACAATCTTACAGTTATTCTTTATAAGAGAGAGTTAAATTTGCATATTCAGGACAGTCCCGTATCTACTAATATCTCGGTCGGTGTGAATCTTAGTCTATTAATATAGCGAACTAACTTAAACACACCAGCTAAAGCGGAGCTCTCATTTTCCTTTCCCTATTCCTCAAAACTTCCGAGATTATTCACTGTTGAGGAGAGTAAAATTGGCGTTTTAAATTACTGTTCCGGGTATATTAATATCACGGAAGACGCAAAAATGGGACTCTTCCTATTGCGAACCAACTGAATCTGTCCGGCTAAAGCCTATCTCCCATTTTTAATTCCCTATTCCTCAGCACCTTACAGTTATTCACTGCAGAGAAGAGTTAAATTGGCATATTCGGTGACAGTTCCTGATCTATTAATTTCGCAGTCGCCGCGAACCTCAGTCTATTAATATAGCGAGCCAACTGAATCACTCCGGCTAAAGCAGAGCTCTCATTTTTCATTACCTATTCCTCAGTACTTTACAGTAATTTGCTGCAGCGGAGATTTAAGGTAGTATTTTCAAAGACAGTTTCGGATCTATTAACATCTCGAACTAACTGAATTATTCTGGTTAAAGAAGAGATCTCATTTTCATTTCACTATTCCTCAAAACGTCGCAGTTATTCACTGTTGAGGAGAGCAAAATTGGCGTTTTCAATGACTGTTCCGGGTATATTAATATCACGGATGACGCAAACATGGGACTCTTCATATTGCGAACCAACTGAATATGTCCGACTAAAGCATATCTCTCATTTTTACTTCCCTATTCCTCATCACCTTACAGTTATTCCTAAAGAGGAGAGTTAAATTTGTATATTCAGTGACAGTCACTGATCTATTAATTTCGCGGTCACCGCGAACCTTAGTCTATTAATATAGCTAGCCAACTGAATCATTCCGGCTAAAGCAGAGCTCTCATTTTTTATTCCCTATTCCTCAGTACAGTAATTTGGTGCAGTGGAGATTTAAAGTGGTGTTTTCAAAGCCAGTTTCGGGTCCATTAGCAACGCGAACTAACTGAACCATTCTGGCTAAAGCTGATAGCACAATTTCCATTCCCTATACCTCAGCACATTACAATTATTCGCTGCAGAGAAGACTTAAACTGTCCTTTTCAATGACAGTTCCTGGTATATTAATATCGCTGACGGAGTGAGCCTGAAACTCATAATATCGTGAACATAAGTGAAATATTTCAGCAGAGAGATCTTATTGTTCAATTTCCACTCCTCACATCCTTACAGTATTTCATTGAAAAGAGCAGTTAAACTGTCATTTTCCAGCAGAATATTGACACTGCGTTTACTTCAATACCATTTGATGAAAATACGAACCGAAGCAGTGCGCGACATGCTGAAGCCACGTGGTATTTTCGCGCGTTTCGTTCAGCCTTCTGACTTCAGACGACCATAGGAAGCTGTAATGAACTGCGTTCCCTAGGCCAACACCTTCTAACGCAGGAATTTCAGAAGATGGCAACGGAGAGCGAGTGTTCATCGATGGCAGAAAATGGAAAGTTTTGATTGGTCGGCTCCAGGATCTTCAATATGCTTCCCAAAAGTGAAGCAGCGTTTGGTTCGGTCGGAACTTTGGAGGGTGAGGTCTTTGGCTGTCTGTAGAATATATTCAGTGGATAAACTGTGTTTAAGAGTACCTACGTATCCAACAGATTAATTTTTATGGTATTCATTATGTTCAACTGTAATTTTTAAATTGGCTTATCAGCCTTCAGACTGCATTTACTTAGATATATTTTTCAATTATGTAAAAGGTATAATCCTAAATCTTTAAAAATCGGTCTAATACATAAACTAATACTATTTTATTACTATTGGTTATGACTGAACAATTACGTGTACTTAGATGAGCAATCCAAAAACAAAACCAAGATCGACAATATTAGCGATAACATAAGACATAATTTTGTTTTACTACAATTGGCAACGATTATTTCTTTATATAGTTTACAACAAACAGTTTGTATTTTAATAATAAGACCACCAGATTATTAGTTATATTATTATGACACATTACTTTAATACTAAAATTGGTGAAAATGATTACCATTGACTTTACTATGATATATTTTTAAAATTGCAATAGTTGATAACATGAGACTATAAGTTATATAATTAGTATTTATCTTTTAATAATGATAATAATACAATATCTAATACAGATTTTAATGTTGTTTATAATTTAGTTTCATTATTATTAATACAAATAACATATTTATTGAGAATAGTTCATAACATTAGATGCTGGTAATTCTTATATTTCTAATAATATAATTTACAGTATAATACCAAAGTAACATAATCAGACAATATGCAAGATTTTCAGTTACATACTTTAGTAAAAGTTTACAAAACAGGTAAATGAAGCAGGTTTATATTCCTGTTAATTTATTATAAAGCTCCATTACTTCCAAAGCCCTCTGCCTAGAAACCCCCAAAATAAGCTATTGGAGCCGATTCTGAATTAACCGTAAAAACAATGAGTCAGATTATCGACATTACCGATTTCCTGCTACCGATCGAACAATAGCAGTGCTTTTGGATGGTCCCAATAGCCCCTCATGCGAGGTGTGTCGCAGAGCCTCAATTGTATTCCAATTTCCCAGTGTTTAAAATCCAAAAGAGAACGGGGCGATAAGGTCTCTGCCACGTACGCGAAGACAATGATCTCGCTGTATGATGTCACACCGCAGATGATTTCATGAAAGTCCTTCGTAAAGATTTTTTTAGTCTTATGGTACTATTGCATTCCAGAAACAAACACGGGGGCACGCGTTTCAAGTTACTCGTGAAATCGATTAATTCAGTGAAACTGCCGTAAGACTTCATCGTTTTATTGGTACCTTATTGCAAAACATATCAAAGAGACGCCTTTAATTCCTCTTAAAGCTCTATTACTCCCGAAGACCTCTGCCCAGAAACCCGAAAATACGCCATTGTCACCTATTCCGAATTAACCATGAAAGTAGTGACGTCTGATTATCGATATTAAAGATTTTCTCGCTACGGATCGAACAAACACGGAGCGTTCGGGATTATCCCACGTGCCCCTCACGCGTGGGGTGTCTCAGAGCCGCAAGTGTACTCGAATTTGCGTTTTTTTTTAATCCCAAGGAGTACGAGGTGATAAGGTGTCCGCCATGCCGATGATATCTCTGTATGACATCACACCGCTGGAGATTTCAAGAAAGTCCTCCGTAAAGTTTTTTAGTCCTAGGCAAATATGCCCAGCCAAATACATCCCGAAAACTAACAAGGAGGCTCAAGTTTCCAGTTACTTGTAAAAGCCATGTCGTCAGCGAAATCCAGGGCCCGATTTAGAAAATTCTTGACTATAGCCACAACTCGGGATATGGGCCCCCTAACACAGATGTGGGCGTAAAATTTCCAAAATTGACACACACAAAAAAAAATAATCATGAATTATTGTGAAAGTACAATTTTACCAAGAATTGGCTATTTGAAGCGTAGAGGCCTAGAACATTATCAAATAATAAAAAGCTATACAACATATTAACTTCATCATTAAAACACCAATACAATGAAACCAGAAAAATTTACTAATCCCTTATATACACTACTAGCTCAATAGCCGTGCTTCGAAACGGAGTACATCCAAATTAAATACAAAAGTCGATGTATGCAATTAATGCTTATATATCTATAAGGCACAACGTCACTGGCTATGTCAGCTTTTGACTGCTATAGATGACGTCATTATCGGGTGGCAGAAAACACAAGCAGTTCCTATGCGTTTGCATGTGCGTCTGGACCATACCTTCATTTTGAGTTAAATAATTCAAGTTTATTTATACAATTCCTCATATCAGTTGTATGTAACAGGTATTTAAACACTTTTATTCAATATCTCCAAAGATTTAAGAGAGTATAATCATTCTTTCGTTGAGAATTTTATCATTCGAAGTGACTACATATTTTTTTGACAGAGCGTGTATTTCCGCATGAATTTTAACATTTTATAAACGATGATTAAGGTTCATTCCTTAGACTATTTCATTTCATGAATATTACACAGATATTTGTTCTTATTTTACGTTTAGTTTTATGTTTGTTTATTCTTATTTTCGTTTTTGTAATAATTATTTATGTATTTTGGACTAGTATTGTTTACTAAAATGTAAAATCTTTAACTTCTTTTGACATATGTATTCAATCATTTTGAACTTTTTATATACTGTAATAAATGTTTTGTAGTTCACTTTTTGTTTTTGTACTTCACTCACTGTTTTTCAAGCGTGATAAATTCTTAGCTATGTAAGCACTGAAACCTAACTAACTTGCAATATTAATTTTGTACCAGTTTGTGTATTCTTAAAATAATTTCATGCTTTAAATTATTTTCTTAAAAAATCTATAAAATAGCATTAAAAAGTATACTCTTTAAAAATAAAATAAGTTTGACACAGTAAAAAAGATAAAATAATTTCATAATATTACTAACTTGAAAATTTGGATTGTATTTAGTATTAAAATAAAGTGACTTTGCTCACTTCATAAAGATTATGCACACAATTTTTCTGAATCATTTTGTTGAAATGCAATATTAATGTAAACATCAATAAAGATGTACTACATTATTAAGATATGTTTAAATTATTAACCCTTTAATAATAATTTAAATCATCATAAAAAGTAATGGAAAATTATATTAAACAGTTATTTCAAAGAACTCTGAGGGAAATTGAATTCTAGATTTTACTGAAAATTGTTGTTATATTAACACAGCCGGATATATTGTTGATATATTAAGCTGCATAAATCTCTTTTTGACAGAGTGTTGTTCAAGCGTGTATTTTTGAAATAAACTCATTTTGTCACAGATGTTCAAGGTTTTTTCCTTAAATTATTTTCATTGATCAATATCATGTCATCTTTTTTGCTTATTTTGCATCTGTATAAATGATACGATGCATTAAAGTAGTGTATTGACTGTAGTATTGTTTACTAAAACTTAGCTTCTAAAACATCTTCTATTGTACTTATTCAAACATTTTAAATTTATGATATATTTTAATAAATATATTGTAGTTGAATTTTGTATATAAATATAATGTATTTTCTTCAAAGCCGTGTGAAATATTGTAAATCAAGATGTGTAGCTTGTACCAATTTATTCCACACAGAAATTGATAAAGAATTTTTAAGCTGAATACTAATACATTTACCTACCTATCGTAGAATTGAAACTTAGTAACTACCCTTACTCATTTTGTCTGTCTTACAATAGCTTTGACATTAAAAGTATATTTTGTTATACTCTTTAAATTGCTAGTAAAATGTACATACTTTATTGAATAAAATAAGCTTGTTGTACCTCCCCCCCAAAAAAAAAATGCCATTATATTTGTATAGTATCAACTTTAAAATTTGGATTGCATTAGTTGTAAAATGAAGGAGCATAATTCACAGAACGAGGATTATACATATAAGTTTTTCTTAATCGTTTTACTGAGATGCAATGTTTATGAAACAACGATTATGAAAAGATGTACATTTCAGATGAATGCTAAAGTTGTTTACCTATGAATAATACTTTGTTTAAACCTTTACTAAAAATTCACTCAGTTACTTTTGTGGATATATTAAGTTGTGTAAATGTATACAGTTTTTCTTTTCTGGTTTTTAATATGTTATACCTTTATCATGCATTCCTAACAGCATCATTTACTTCACCTTTACAACTAAAATTTGCCATTGATTCAACTATCAAAACATTTCTTTATTTTCTAAATATTTGTTTTGTAGTTGATATGTCATTTACTCAGCTTATTTTGTTGTTTAAAGCTTTATATGAGATGGAGAGATGTGCTATTTATGACACAAATTGTTTCTAAAAGGGGAGTAGTATAGGATATTTTAAGTCACCACTTAAAAATCTAAATGCTAAGGTGAGAATTATGAATTAATGATATGAGGAGAGATGGTTAGAAGCCTTCCAAAACATGAGTCATTCGTAAAGATCTTTTGTAAACAGTTGTTACTCTTTTAATTAGTTTTTAAATTATATATGGCATAATAAATATGACTGAATGGTTTGTCAAGTATGGATGCTTTAATGTTTGCAAAAATGCATTCTGCTTGCATTACTTTTCAGTCCTTCAGTATTTTACATTTTACTGTCACTTTAAATTTTCACTTATCTGAGTTAGTACTTTTATTATATAGTTATTTAATCCATTAAATGTTTTGTTATGTATTCCAAGATTATTTTAAAGCTTTAATTATATTGTTATACTGATATGTGAACTAAAATTGTAGTTATTTATTTTTAATTCTTTATTAGTACTAGGATTCTTAACACCAGAGTCATCATCAGTGTTAAAAAAAATCTCCGTGTCTGTGTATTTATTTCTGTATATTGTCTTCGCTCTCTTTACATGTACTCTGGGCTTGGGACCTTATACTAAAGTTCCAAGGACAAAAACAACAACACGTTTCTTTTTAGGTATCTAAGTAATTTTGGATATCATAAAGAAAAATCCAAAAATAACTGTACTTTAATGAACAATTTCTTTTATTAGATGCTTTTAATAATTACATACGACACATTCTTATTGTAAACAGATTTAGTACATTAATCTAACATTTATAATTCATCTATGTTTATAATTCAGTTGCTTGATAAGTTGCCAAAGCATGTGCAATACTTTTACCGATAAACAATGCAATTAAATAAAATTCAAATTCATATAACTTTGACCAAATCAGATTCTAAATGTAGAAAATTAATATTTCTTTTAACTTAAAAGTCAAATTTAGAGAAATGCACTAAATGCAAATCTCTGAAAGTTACTATTCAGTTGTGAAACATAAATCTTAAATCTCGGTACAAATAATGGCAGTACATTTTTCAGTATTTAAATGCAACTAAATATGACATATCATTTCAGTTCTGACTTATGATAGGAAGATGATCTGAGATCTGCAGTGCTAAAATGTTTTAGGAGAAAGTATGAATAATTTAGTGAGTATAATTTATTTTATATGATGAAAAATTAATTTATAATAAAAACTGACTATACTTATATTCAGATTTTTTTATTTATACACCATGTGAGGATTACAACACAAGACATGTTATCCCCTTTAATTCAAGTAGAGAAGGATATCCACTTTCAGCCTATTTTCCTCCGAAAAACTAAATGAAGGCATACTAAGTGAGCCCCTTTTTGAACAAAAATAAATACCAATGAAATATTGAAACATAAATCAGATTTCCCAGTTTAAAACATTTTAACAATAAACAAGGTACCAATAATAATGTGTATACAAACTACTGCAATAAATTATACAGTATATAATAATTCGATGAATGGCATTAAATTTACGAATTACTTCTCTTTCTGAACAATACGAGTGTTCTTCCAAAAAACATCATCTCTTAGTACATGCTTTGTTATAAAAACTTTTGTAATCAAAACAACTTGGTACAGCACTGAACACATGTCATAGCGATTTGTCATTGAATCTAAAACATAATATCCAAATTATGTTTATAAACTTTGTAAAAAAAGAATAAAGTTAACAAATGCATACTTTTTAATTATTAAAATTCAACAATAAATTTTAGATGTTAGCATCTTAACCTGTTAAGCATTTAGAAGCATTTTCATAGAACTACCTGATAAAAAAAATCATGTGATTTCTCAAATGGTTAAATTTTATCTTTTACCGAATTTCAATATTTTTTTTCAATTTATTTCGTTGTTATGCACGTGACGCAAAATTAATTTAAAGTATCACAAAAACAAAAGAAGCCACGTGATCAGCATTTAATAAATTAAATTCTAATAATCAACCTTTAAAAATTCACCAAAAATCAGGAAATGGAGGTAAAGATAAGAAAAAGATTTCATTTTAAAGGACGTTTTATGATATTTCTCGTGATATAAATTTTATAACCTACGGATTATAATTTTAAATGCAAATTTTAAAAAATGTTAAAAATTTAATTAAAAAACCTAAAAAGAATTTTTCAAAAATCTTTCTTAGTGCACCCCTACACTATAAGAAGAATCGCCATGCAAAATTTCAGTCCTTTAGGTCCAGCGGTTTGGTCTCTGCGTTATCTGTCAGTCAGTTACGGAACTGTTTTATACATAGAGATAATATACATATGATGAACTATACATAAACTATACACATGAGGAACCAATCAATCAAATTTGAAAGGATATATAAAAAAATTGCTGTTAAAAAAGGTAACATTAAAAAAAATGCATTGGGAATTTTTTCTTTTTTTTCTCTTCAAATATAATTTTTTGGGGTCCGGGCCTACCGGGCCTAATGGGAAATCAGGGCCTTGCGAAACCACCGTACTAGCTTTTCGTTTTATCAGCTACCGATTGGCAAATAGTACCACTGGAGACGCCTTTAATATCACAAAAACCCACAATTTCGAAGCGATCCATTTAGCCAATTAATTGAGTTGCATTATGTGTTTATAGCACATGGTATTTTAAAGAAAATTAATCATAAGCAACAAGTTATTTTTCAAAGTTAGCATTTACAAGGAAACCCCTACTAGAGTTTACCAATATCCTGTTTTATGATCACCAGTAAAATATTTTCAATTTAACTTTTATCGCGTATTAAATAATTTTTTTTCCTAAGGCCAGGTTTTTTATTCTATTATGTCGAAATATAAATTCAATTCTCAACTTTTAAATTATAAAATAGAATGAAAAAAAATTCTCGCAAGCAGAAATTTAATCATTAATAATAACTCTTTTTTTTACAAGTACATTATAATTTAAAGTTGCTTTTAAACTGACTAAATTTCATTCCAATCCTTTAATAATAATTAATAGAATTTACCTAACCTTTGATCCCGAATGAAGTCATTAATGCACAGAGGAAATGGGAATTAAAACAAATCTAGTTAACACTGAAAGGTGACATTAATTACATCTTAAAATTCGAGCAAACGTCTTAAAGCAAATAATTAACTTGTTTGACGTCTCGTAAGTTTCTTTGCTCGAGCTTTTTGCGATAATAAAGAAGATTTGAAATGGTAATAAGGTGATTTGAATGCATTGCGTTCTTTTTAGATGCAAAATAACAGAAATGTAACATTTTAAAGGAGGTCTTAGGAGCGATTCAGAGCAAATGTTTATATTACAAATTCATTGAAATTTTCCAGAGCGTATGAACTCTCGATAAATGTCGTTGAAGCTGTTAAAATGTATCTAGTGTAAAGAGCACGAGTTTAATAAAATACAGTACAATCGAGAGAGACAGAAATAAATGTGCGATAGAAGTAGCCTAGTTGTAGCGTGTCGGCATTCGATACTGAGGGTGCTCGGATTGAATCCCGACAAGCGTCATTAAATACCTTCATGTCTAGGCCGGATATGGCCACCTTAAATCCGTAGACCCGAAAGTCCATCTTTGAGGTCAGTGGGTGGGGAAGGTACGATCCCCCGAGTTGTCACCCCTAGGGGTGTGTTCGGTCAAAATTGAGTTGGCCCCTGGTTAAGTCGAACTTCGAACCTTCTGGTGTTCATATCTCCGCCCGCCCCCCCGCCTTAGCTGACAAACCTATATTGAGCTGATCTGGACTACCTTCCGGCCAGGGGTGTATACGCACATCAAGAAGAACAGAATGTTACTTTGTCAAAACTCATAAAGCCTGAAAAATGGGTAGCATACAGGTTACCTTAAAACTCAGTTTCGCCCTTGCTATGGGGTCATCAACAAGGCACAGATTTTACCTCCAGTAAGTAAGATATATTGTTTTCAGGGTGCATGAGCTCAGCAAAGTGAAAATTTAAAATTACACCCCATGAGATTAAATTAAAATTTAATATGATACAAGAAATTTAATGATAAACAAAATACTAAAAATTAAAACGAAAAAAATGCAGTCACCACCGGGATTCGAACTCGAGACTAACTTATATAAAAAGTTGGTTCCTTACCGGTTGAGTCAGTTCGGCACAGTCAGTCGAGAGAGAATGTTGAGGAGCTTCGCAATGAGATAATTGAGGCGTTGCCTTTGGAAAGGAGATAAGTGCCAAAATTTCCGAAAAGTGTTTTTCTTTTCACTGATACAAGGGTACATTCGAAGGCTAATGGCGTTGAAAACAAGGTAAATGCCTAGATAGTTGTATTTTGTTCTGAGTTATGCACTTACCTTCATTTCAACGCCATTTCCCTTGGAATATACCTTTGTATCAATGACATAATACTTTTCGGAAATTTTGGCACTTCCCTCCTTTCCAAGTCCACGGGGAAACGTACCGGTTTGTATACTGAAGGGAAAGAAATTCCTAATGTGGAAATTCTTTCATTTTTTTACTTGTGACTGACCAAGTACAGTCCTCCAGCCCATTTCAGAAAGAACAGTCGTCTACAACGAAGTGTGGTATAAAATTTAGATGCCGAGATTCAAAAATGCATACAGCCTGCCAAATGGGTAGAGCTTAAAGCAAACATATATATCTCCAGTGTACAGGTAGCTTAGGACATATGTTTCGCCTTTGTTGTGGACTACTAAGCAACACATAAGCAATGAGTAATCTGGAGGAGTTTTACTTCGTCAGCCTAGGTTATAAGAGCTATAGGAAAGTTAATAAAAGTTGCCAAACTCAAAACAAATTACTCCTATATTGTTCAAAAATCCTCATCCACCTGGGTAGAATATGTAGCATTTTAACAAAGAAATTCTCATTACTTTAGGGATTCCTTCGTTCTCAGAAGTTATGATCTTGCTCTCTTAAACCCTCAGTCATCTATTCAGAATTTGCATTTCGTGTACAAAATAATTTTTTAGCAAAACTATCAAGCACTCCTGTGAGCATATAAGAAGAGGATTTTGTAATAGTGTATAGATTGTCTTTGTTTGTGAGTTGATGTTTGATAATCTTCATGTTTAGCAGGTAGATTATTTAAAGTACATTTTTATACTCTGCAATTTTTTAAAATGGTTCTATTACTTGTATTGTGTTTGCCATCATTTAATATTAAGTGAGTAAATTTCAACCATCAAGTGACATCAGTAGATGTGTTTAAATGTTGTTAACTTTTGGGTGAACATTATGAAATATAATTAAAAATATCAAAGCTTGGCAAAGTGTGGCTGGCTTTAGGATTCTCGTTCCATTCTGTCACTATTTAATGCATTAGCAATGCATTATTACAAATGTGTACGTAGTTTTCGCTGCATTAAATAACAGATAATTAAAATCACTATTTTAGAGTTTTAAAAATAGATTGATATGTAGAAATAAGAATTAGAAGACTCAGGCCTTGAATTTAAAGTTGAAGCTTATCTGACGAGTTAAGTTGTACGCTTAAATCTCTTTGATTACCATTTAAGTATATTTTTCGTCATTTTCACTTTGGAAAATTATGAACGATGCACATTACATTTAATTACGAAAACGTATTCCCGGTTGTCTTTACAGCACTAAACTTTTAAGAAATAAAACACAAAAATACAAAATACACGAAAACAAATCATAACTTTTCAGTAGAATCCCCTATTAGAACATAAATATCCAATTTATGTGATCCGTAGACCGAATTAACTAGAAAAGAAAAAAAAACCCTCTCCCCACCACAAAACATCTAGTAATTGTCGTTTCTTGACTTGTTTGTTATTTCTAATCGTAATTCTTCTTTCTAGGTTCTTGCGTGACAGCCATTAGTAGAAATAATGGACGTAGTAGGCGTCACTCCTTCAACTTCCTGGTTTGGTGAAAAATTTCTTGGGGTTATCCCACCTGGGCGTTGAAATCTATGCGTGGAAGTTATGGAGTTGTTTTCATGTAGTACGCAGCTTCCTGATCTGAATGGAGCTTTTCAATCTTTCTTCTAGAGTGTGATAACACTGTCTATTGCTTTTCATGATAGTTCTGACAGAAGGAATCGTTTATAAAACTTACTAGTTTCTAGTACCTTTCTTTAAAGGTGGAACATATTCTTTACTTAAAGGGGGAGTACACCTTTGCACGTGCAAAAAACACTGATTTTACTACCAAGCTTAATGTGTTGCCAAACAGTTAATTTGTAATTAATTTAAACCATTTTTTAGGGGGAATTGTACAAAGCTTTATCTATTAGAAAACAAAAGCAGAATTTTGGAGAGATTATTAGAAATTATTTTATGTAAAAAGAATAATTAATGTTTTATGAAAAATAAATCTTAGGTCAATGCATTACGAGCAGATTTTTTTAAAAACTATAAGAGATATGCATTAAATTATTTGTATATATTCCATCCATAGGTTATACTTTAATCTGCACCTAAAATAATTACAATATTTCCCATAGAAAAACTTTTTCAGGCAAATGTATTGTAGTGTACAAAAAATATCATAAATTTTTTTTTAAATTCCTGTACAAAAATTTGTAATATTTACTTACTTAAATTTATGTAGAAAATATATAAAGATACCAGATATACATGTACACAAAATTTTAGCAATTTGTGACGATTAGGTTTTAAGAAACAGTGCGCACAAGTTAGAAAATAACAGTTTTTAGAAAAAGCCATTTAAAGTTTAAAGTTTCTATGAATTTCTTTACTATTAGCTTTATACATTTGGCCATAAAAGCGGTACTAATTGTAGTATCGACTTCATTTTTTCCAAATGATTCATTATATTCCATACTTCAAAATTAAATCATAATAAAAAATTGAGTCTTTTGAAGGTTTTAAGATGTACTCCCACCTTAATTGCACTCAATTACGCAGGAAAGTATAGGATAAACTGCTAATGCTTTCTTAACCTCGTTTTCAGGTTCCAAAAGTGAATAATTTTATTTCATTATCAAACATAGCATTTTTTATTTTATGTTGTATTTTATATGTTATTAAACATAACAAATTTTCTACATTTATATCCAACGGAAAGGGAGTTAACATACCAATATCAAACAAAACAAAAGAAAAACAAAAAAAATACAAAACAGGAACAAGAAGAATGGTCATTATCCCAGTACATCTCAAGATAGGTCGGTGGGAAAACGTCCTTGCATTGCCTTGCAAAGCACAATATATGAACTATACATGATCACATCTTGCCCAAAGAGATGATAGGTTGGTATCTCAAGAACTCTGATTAGAAAAAGATGTTCCGGTATACAACCATGAACAGTTAGGAACAGGAAGAATATAACAGTCCTCTGATGAGGCAAATCCTAATCACTAATCTCTAGTATTGCTTTCCAAATTTTGGTGGAGACCCGGTCTCTAAAACCCTGACGATGAGTTACAGCAACTGACCTTCGAAAGAAAAGTTATTCTGTAAGAAAGGTTTGTTTTAGTTTGGTGTGATACTGTCAACTTTTGCTGCACGAGGGCTAATTAGACATCGACCTCCTACTTACAGCCGATTCCGAACGGCCATGCCTAAAAGTGGGATTCGACTTTGACTTTGGTACCGAAGACCATGGACTTTGGTACCGAATGCCAGCTCCCTAGCGATTCGGCCGTCATCCGGCATGTATGAAAGGAATTTCTGACATGTATTAACTGCATAACTATGGTACTTTAATTTCCAGGTTGTCATCCATATTGTAGTAGACAAGAACCCACCGGAGAACAATGGATTTTCCATTTTTTGTCAGTGCAAGGAAATGTCATTCAAAAGCTTCGTCAGAGATAAGGCAACCAAGCAACTGCCGAAAACGCAAAAAAATATTTTTTCAATACACCAATGAAATTAAATGTTTGGTATTAAAGATGTGTTCTTTAAGTAATTATTTTCCACAGGTATCTGTAAGTCATAACCTTTCTAAATAGTTAATGATAATTTAATAAGAAGCCACTACTTATTGTGAAGGAATCTATATACCATGAACAAACTTCGATGATTGAAAATTTGCTCATCATTATTCAGATGCACCAATTTTTTGAAGCACGCAATTCATCTGGTTTTCAAAACGTGTTGAACTGCCAAAGCATAAATTCTCCTTTTCACGTTCCAAAGATTAATGATTTGCTTCATATGTTATAATATAACACTTTTTCTAAATAACATAAAAAGCTAGAACTCTTTGCAGACGAACCTCTCTTTCTTCATCGAGATACGAAGCTTTCCTTTTTCATAACTTTTTTTGTTATTTTGGTATATCCCTTTTAAAGAGCTCACAAAATGAAGTAAAAACATTCTTTGGGTTATAAAAATGGAGAAACTTTAAAATCTCTGCTGAACTGCCAAGGACCAAATTCTCTTTTCAGGGTTCAAGGACATGATTTCTTTTAAATATTCTATTAAATACGACCATTTTCAAAATAGTTTACATATTGCAGTGAAAATATATTATTATTTTCAGGGTAGTCTATGTCCCTTCCTTAAGAAGCTTCGAAATTGCAGAATTATCTTCATTAGAATTCATAAAATACATCTCTTAAGAGGGCGACAAATTCAGTAAAAATCTACAATTGATAATTTGTGACCCAATCTTCAATTCTGAGGTTTACAGGTATAAAATAAATTTTTTTAAATCTTTATTTATAAAATTGATTGTAACACGTTTTGTTAGTCTAAAATAACTCATTGACAAACTATGATACATTTTCAAGATCTATATCTCTTATTTCAATGTTTACAGCATAGATTATTTTAGGGTCGAAGTAGTCTAGTGGTAGCGCATCGGCTTTCTGGGCTGAGGGTGCTCGGTTCGAATTCCGACAAGCGCACTTAAATACGTATGTGTCTAGGACGAATATGGGCACGTTAATTCCGTAGACCGGAAAATACCTCTATGAGGTCAGAGAGGGAACATTCCCCCCCCCCCCCCAAATGGTGCCCCTGTAGGTGGTCGTGCAAAATTCAGGTGGCATCCGGCTAAATCATACTCCCACTATTGTGGTGCTATTATGAATCGGAGGCGCAACCCTCAGGCCGCTAGCTTATATTGACCTGGTTTGGAATACTTCTGTCCAGGGTCATAATAAACAACAACAACATAGATTGTTTTCATAGTCAAGTCTATCAAGGTTTAATAGCGACACTTAGACACTGCAACTGATGTGCGGAATAAAAGCAAAGTGTCAGGGAAAGCATTGAATCCATAACATTAGATTATCTTTTCTATACTATTTTATATCTAAAATGCGTATAAAAATGTTACTTTTATTAACTTACAACTGGAAAATACACTGTTCAGTTTTTTATACTAGAGGTGAAAGGGTGGAGAACTAGTTCAAGAACTGAAATGAAAACATGTGAATATTTTCATGAATTGTGAGGAAATGAAACTATTCTTAATCATTTAATCACGTGCCGTAAGCTTGACTAAGTTCGACTTAGCCAGGTGCGACCACAATTTTGACATTATCACCCTCTTGGGGTGACATCTGTGGGGATCGTACGTTCTCCCCACCCCTCTGACCTCACAGAAGGACTACATTTTTCATTTCTATTGAATTTGTTGAATTGCCATGTTATGTAAGTATTTCTGAGCATCTGGCGGGATGGAAAATCAGTTCCAGTTTGTTTGTGTTTAGCATTTTTTCAGTAGCCATTCTTGCATGCTTGCTGTCGATTAAGTAGGCACGATAATCCCAGGGTCCACCACGATGAGGCCTGTTACATTACATCTCAGAATCAGTAACAAGAATCTTTCTTGTCACCTCCGGCATCTTACATGGGATCTTTTATCCATGCCAGCGTAAATTAATGCAGTATGCATTCTTACATTAATTTGCACCTCTTAATCTTAGATGTTACATTTACATTAAACGATTAATTTACCCACAGTTAATAAAGCACTGAGTTTTTTTCTTGTTTAAAATCAAATCAAACATTTCTTTAACATGAATACTAGTGCAATATAAATTAACAACTGACTTTAAATTATCCTCATATGTAAATTATTGCATTCTCCCTACATTCCTTTATTCATCTATGCATATTAATTCTACATTCGTACCTCCAGAAGAATTCTTCATGTTGAGGCTTTACCTATTAATATTAGATGATTCAACGGATCACGCATTGTTCCTAGGATAGAAAATGGATTATTCCAGTTTCCACTAATTCATAATTTCCCTCTTTAGATATTCATTGATTTTAATTCATCAAGGTGTTCTAGTTTCATATGAAGGCCTTATTTGAATAGTGGTCCAACTCCTCTTTTAAAAAAAATGGAGTTAACCTCACATTCATTTTTATACAAGTTATTTCTATTTTATTTTTAAACTGGTACACCTCCAGCTAAGAATGGAGTTGGTCCACTATTCAAATAAGGCCTTCATATAAATGAGAATATTTGAGGGAATATTTAACAATGAAAAATCATTGCTTTAGAAAAAAATAATGAATTTTAATATATCTGCCTGTGTTAAAATGGCTTTTTTGGTGCAAAATTTCAAAATTAATTTTGTTGCTCTATTTCAATGGTCAGTCTTTTAGGATTCTAAAACTGCTTTACTTTTAATTGCACGATCATTGGATGAGAAGTTATGGACAATTTAACCAACCGAAAGCGATATTAAAAGACCGCAAGTTGAAAATTTAAATGCATTTTCTAGAAAACTCATTTTTCAGTTACTTTTGTAAACGAGAAAGCTAATAATAATTTAAAAATTTTCAATACACTTCAATTAAGATTTGCAATAGCGTTTTACATATTATGAACTGTATATTGAACTAAAAGTTAAGCTATATGTGTTTATTTAATCATTCTACAGTTACCTGTATTTAAAAAAGTTAATTAAAAAATCAGTTTATTTCACTTTTTGGGTATATTTCAGTGATTTTTGGAAATACTGTAAAACTTTTACTTCAGAACACAGGTAAGTGTTACAGTAGTAATTAGTATAAAGGAAATTGAAATATATTTCATAATAGCTGAACTGTGTGTTGGGTCAATGGCGTAATTACTAAATTGTACCAAAAATTTATAAAAAATTCCCACTATTTTAAAATGTTATGAAATTTTTACCAAAATTATATCTGTTTTCCTGATTTTATATCACTCTTGAGCTAAAAATATATGTATTTAATCAGAACTGTATATTTTTGTTTAAAAATGCTCCGAAGAAAGGCAGACACCTTAAAGATATAATTAACCTGCAGCTATCAAAACTGCAAGGTGGGGTATATATTCACTTTATGCAGGTCAAGCTATGTTTACGTCACGCTGATAAATAAAACGAATATCATCACCAATCATAATAAGACATTGTTATGTTGAGGTATTTCCAAGTTCTTCTCCAATAAATTGTTGTTAATGGTTGTTACATTCAGAACTAATATATATATATATATATATATACCGGGTGGCTATAATTAAACTGACAGTGCTCACAGTGTTCTGTAGCGCGATCTATTTGCGAGAATGACGCCACATTTTGTAGGAAGATTAAACAAGACGGGGGACGAAGGATTCCGCGAAAAAATAAATTAGTTCCAAAAGTCACCGCTAGGGGAATATTTGGCACTGTGTAATAGAAAATAGAGTGTTAACAAATGCAAATTAATACGGAATAAAATTACCTTTTATTATTACCTTTTATTATTGCTGAAGTGCCGGAATGATAAAGCTGTTCAACATGTGGCGATATTTCTCTCCGGTAACAGAACAGGTTTCCGGTCCTGTCGGGGTAATGTTCTCATAGAAGAATGGACCTACGATAAATTCCGCTGTGAACCCACACCAAACAGTTACCTTTGGTGAATGTAAGGGAATTTCTGTGACTGCATGTGGTGATTTGTCATCCCAAATTCGGCAGTTCTGGGTATTCACAGTTCCATGCCGGTAAAAGTGGGCCTCGTCTCCCCATAAGATTTTCCAAGGCCAAAAATCATCCACCTCCATTCTGGCAAGAAAGGTGAGAGCAAAAGTCAATCGCTTATCATGGTCGGGGTACAGTAACTCCCGTACACGGCTGATCTTGTACGGATAGAAGTTGATAATCTTTCGTAAGATTTTCCATACCGTACTGTAAGGCATATCCATATTCCGAGCTAATCCACGATCGCTAGAGGTGGCAGCAATATTGTCTGGTCCTCTGTCGACAATCGCCGTGGCAACTGCTTCGATTGTATCCTGTGGTACAGGTTTTCGTCCTCTGCCTGACTGAACCTTCAGAGAACCTGTTTTCTCAAACGTCGCAACCATTGCTTTTAGCCCATTAACTGACTCAGGACCGTTACCTTTACGCATTTTTTTGTGCGTTCTAAAAGCACGAAGAGCGGCTGACGCGTTGCACTGGTTGAGGTAAAATTTGAATAAAGAACTTCTTCTTCTGCTCAGCGTACGTGATATTGCAGATCACGAGATTTTATCGGTGTTTATGTAGATTTTACGCTTTTTTAAAAATGTTGCCATATTGCACTTGAACTAAATAAGAAAATGTGCATAATAAAAGGTAATTTTATTCCGTATAAATTTGTATTTGTTAACACTCTATTTTCTATTACACAGCGCCAAATATTCCCCTAGCGGTGACTTTTGGAACTACTTTATTTTTTCGCGGAATCCTTCGTCCCCCGTCTTGTTTAATCTTCCTACAAAATGTGGCGTCATTCTCGCAAATAGATCGCGCTACAGAACACTGTGAGCACTGTCAGTTTAATTATGGCCACCCGGTATATATATATATCTATATATCAACTTCCCGTCTGCTTTAACCTTAGAATGTCCTTTATGTCTACCAGCTTTTGCGCCGAAGATGAAAGAATGATCTTTTCATCTTCGAACTAAAATATCGGGTTATTTCTATAACTGCACTGATGTGGTAACCCCGATGTCATATGTTACGGCGACTATGGATTTTTATACCTAATACGTATATCTATTATTAACTGACTATACACACACACATATATATATATATATATATATATATATAGATAGATAGACACATAGATAGATATTGGCTGAAAACCAGCGCTTCGCTCATCTTCATTACCATGAATTATGTAATATTTAATTCAAATTAACTTTATGGGTTAAATGCTGTAATTCCACAGACGAGTTCTCCATATAATTACACTGATCCAAAATTAAATGCGAGTTATATATATATATATATATTTTTATTTTGGGTAATTACGCCCGTTTTATAACCCCTTATAAAACTCCCTTAAAGTTCGAATTAAAAAAAGGCAAACTTTTTTTAGTGTAGCTTTTAAAATAGCGAAGTGTAATGCATTTCAATACATTTGAAAAGCAATAAATTTGTTAAATAATTCTAGTTCCGTCCATATCAAGCCAGTTTTGAGGATTTCATTTTTTTTTCAGACCATTTTAGGTTTCAAAAGTTTTGATTTATAGTTTTTTTTAATCATAGGTATGGGTATACTGTAATGTAATGAAATGCAATTCAATCGCAGAAACATGTACTTGACGATAACAGTAAGTCGTTTTGTGCTATTTTAGCACATAAAAAATAAAATAAAGGAGTCAGTTACAATCTAACTGCCGTAGAAGTAAGTACTTAGGAGTTATTGAACAATTATTTCAGTTTTTTTCTGTTGTAAAAAAATAATTTAAAGACTGAATTAGATGTTATTACTCTATTTCACTTTCCAAATCGGTTAAGTCCGTTAGTCACGCGAAAATTCTAATAATGATAACGATTGTTCATTTTGAGATACAAAGCCTTAAAGTCTACTAAGCGCTGAAAAATAACTGCTGAAGTCTGATTTTTAATGCCCTCTGTTAGTGGCAGAAATCATCTGGAAGTGTACCAGTTTAAAAATAAGATAGAATTGACTTGTATGAACTTGAAAGTGAGGCTAACTCCATTTTTTTAAAAGTGATGTTGGCCTACTATTAAAAAAAGGCCTTACTATAACGCTTCCGTTTACTCCAAGGATATCTTATGTTATGGATTTTATTTGTCGTCAGATAAAAGCTGCATCTCAAATGATACATTCTTCAGGAATCTTCAGGAAGAGTAGTGGTAACTACAGTAAATGGGCCGGGCCCTCCAGTAAAAATTGAAAGTAGGAAGGAAAATAGAAAGTGGAGGAAACAAAAAAGGTTCGATAGTACAAGTAAAGGTAAAACACGGGGAAAAAATTAGACGGAGCGAAACTCCAAGCAAGGTCACGTGGCCAAAGGGAAATGACTAACAATAAAGAGGGAAGTTCGGGAAGGGAAACTGAACAGATCCAAGAATGGTTTCAGGAATGAATCAGAACGCAAGATGATGAACAAAGAACAGGATAAATAATTAACGAGCAAGAATGGCACAGGGCCGTTTCTTGTTAGTTGGGTCAGCAGGGTCATAATCGGCAAGATTTTTAATAAGATCATAACACATGCTATGAAGGCCTTATTTGAATAGTGGTCCAACTCCATTCGTGTTCATTTTTAGATACAGAACCTTAAAGCCTAATGAGTGCTGAGAAATGAATGCTTAAGTCTGATTTGTAATGCCCTCTGTTGGAAGCAGAAATAATCTGGAGGTGTACCAGTATTAAAATAAGGTAGAAACGACTTGTATGAATAGGAAAGTGAGGCTAACTCCATTTTTTTTAAATGGAGTTGGTCCACTATTCAAATAAAGCATTCCTATACCGTTTATTTGAATTTATATTTTCAGAGAAATTTTAAAAAGTGGTGTATATTATCACTTTTTTCCAATTTTTGTTGTATGGACTTAACCGATTCGGCAAGTGAGCGGCTCATATATTTCTCTATTTCCTCTTTAAAACCTAAATTTGCGTACGACATGATTTCGTTACAAACTGGGTTAATTTCTAATTCTGACGTTTATTTCGCAAGATAGTTCGTCAACAACATCTATTGTATGAGACTATCTCTAACCGGGGAGTCGCAATCTGGTTTTATGAAGTTATTTAGTTTACAGAAGATAATGTAGTGTTAAAGTTTCTTAAAACTGACAACCGTCGCTGCAAATCCACAGCCGTGTTGCTAACTCGCCGTGTTGCTAAGCCTTGTGGTGCTAATTTAAAACAAGAGCAGCCCCTTCAGCCCAATACCCTATTAGCACCTGGTGAATGGAACCTCCAACCAGGGTACATTAGCAACAACAACAACAAAACTGTACAACAAAGTCGTAAGTATGCTTGAACATGTACAACGTATGCATTGTACAACAATGAAAGGTTATAACTTCATTGTTGGACGACAAAGTATGTTTGCTCTTTAGGACGACAAAGTAAGATATCTATCCTACACCATTAAACCCTTGTATGACCTTCAGGAAGAGGTTTTTTTTTCTTTCTAATGTTCCTGGGGGCTGACGACATTACACCCTAGTTTGGTGTACATATGAATGCAAGGAAATAGAAACACACAAATCACACAATCGCAGATGAATTTTATTAACAAAAGATGACACCGGCGATGGGTTGCAGCTCCCCTTTCTAGACGGGGCTCCTTTTGCAGGCGGAAGACTGACCGGTTCCCCAGAATACACACCAAGTCATATGCGGGATTCGAACCCGCGCCCCCGGCGTGGCAGGCTGATGCCTTAACCACTTAGCCACTGGGCGACGCAGGAAGAGTACTGGTCACAACAGTACATGGGCCGGGCCATCCACAGTAGGTGGATACAGCAATGCAGAAAACTTCAGTGATTAGTAAAAAACCAAAGCAGAAAGAAAACATAAAGTGGGTCCATTGCATGACACACAGGAGCACACAGGATCACACAGGAGAAAAGTTTTGTTGCGGAAGTTCCTGGGCCAGTGGCCCTCTAGTTCCGAGTCTTGGCATTATCTTGGTTGGGGACCTGCCCAGCACCACTGGAAAAGCAAGCATCTTAGTTAGAGATAAGGAGTAGAGTTTTTTTATCCTCAAATTTCTGCGAGCGAAAGAAGAAAGTAAATTAGGAGCCAGTTTAAATGTTAAGTAGTAAAAAATTAATAATTACAAGATAAAAAGAACTTTTTATATACCATATTTTTAAAAATTTCTGTTGAATCATATAAACTTAACAATTCTATGTATTAATAAATACTTTTTTTAAAAATTTTTGATGAATTATCCCATCAACTTGAAAGAAAATAAAGTTAATTGGAAGTTAACTTGCGTTTAACTTTTCGTTCCCGTCCCGGTCGATAGATGGCTGCACCAGTCTACAAAACAAAATTAACTGAAAATGAATTCAAAACTGCTTAAAGAGGGTTAAAAGTATTAAAATAATGCATTGTCATCGTGTTCTGAGCTATTCTAAAAGTTTCAAATGTCTAGCTAGTCGGCAAGTTAGTTAAAAATCGATTGCAAGATTTGTACTGGACAAACACACACCCAAACAAGAAAGCGAGTTAATAAAAACCTGGCAAAAAATACAGGGTGTCCGGACTAAAGGTATCCAATAGTCATGACTTATTTTTACGGAACTACCCATCAGAATTTTAAAAAAATATTTAAATAGAAAGAACTTCTCACCAAGTTTTAATATCAATCATAGATTTCGATCACACTATCATAGTTTTCGATGTGTGCACCTTTTGTTGCACAACAAACATCTAAATGGTAATTCAGTTCTCTCCAAGTGTTTCGTAGCATATCAGGAGTTATTGCACGAATTTTTTAAAAAATATGCTTCTTCAACTCATCCACAGTTTCAAATTTTTGTTTATACACAACGGATTTAATGAATCCTGAAGCAAAAAAGTCTAATAACTCCTGATATGCTACCAAACACTTGGAGAGAACTGGATTATCTTTTAGACGTTAATCGTGCTGCAAAAGGTACACACATTGAAATCTATGATGCTATGATAGAAATCTATGGTTGATGTTAAAACTTAGTGAGATGTTCTTTCTATTTAAATAATTTTTTTAAAATTCTCATGGGCAGTTCCGTAAAAATAAGTCATGACTTTTGGATACCTTTTGCCCCGGAAAAATTATTATTATTATTATTTTTTTTTAGTAAAAGATGTAATAAGTAGAAACACATAATGCCTGTCATCTCGGAGTCGTAGGAGAGTTTACACAGTACGGACAAAAGTTCGTAACTGGGGATCGAACACATAAATTATCAAATCCTGACAACACATAGAAATGCGAGAATTTACCAATCAAGTGCAAGAGCAGCTCTGGGTCTCTTTCTGGAAGAGAAAGAAGCTTGATCATAGTCTGCCAACTGTGTATGATTCTGAACTCGCAATGATATCTTGAAAAGTTGTTTTAAGGGGTCATACGACAATTAAAAGTCGAAAAAGTATAAAAATTGTCCCTTTCGACATTCTATATCTTGAAAAGTATAAGATTTAAAATCATATTTTTTTTTATTTATGAATATATACCTGTTTCTTGTTTGATAGTTAAAAATAATATGTGTTAGATAGTCATAAATAATTAGCAGTTTGATTTGGACAAAAGTGATATCAAAGCTAACACACTTAAAAACTTCAACAAAAATTGAGTTTAAGACACAATTTCTGCTTTTAACACATACTGCAGAATCTACAGTTTAATTTGAACCTAAATTTGTATATATTTAAGGTATATTTCTATTTTTACTATGAAACTGAAAATAGTGCTTTTTTTTCTTAATAAATTAAATTTTATCTACGCATGAAAAATGCATTCTCTAGATATCTATAAAAAAAATTTGGGTTCAGTTTCAATCAAATGATATGTATCATCTGAGAAAATTTCATGCAACAATATGAAATAGTTATAGAGATAACAAGTGCGTTATGTGAAAAAAAAACTGTGTCGTCAGGGGACCCCCCGTCAGGAACGAAGTTCCTTACGTTATTTTTTCAACTCTAAACGTGATTTAATATGTAGATTGATTGATTATATTAGTGATATATTAGTGTATATTAGATTGATTATATTAGTGTATTTTTGTCACGCCAAAAAGCGCAGCCCTCTTTTATTCAACCAACTCTCTCTCTCTCTCTCTCTCTAATTTGTATATTATATTTTTATTTTTTATCATTTTTTCAAAGCAAAAATGTAAAGTAAGGATTTAAATCAATAAATTTCATTTAATATTTTAGGAAAAATAGTCATTTATTAAAAATTAAATATAAAATAGTGAATTATAAATTATATATAAAAAATAAAAAATAAAATTGTTTCTCATTCTCATGCGAAAGATATATATATCACACCTAGCAAGATTCAATGTTTCATTTTGCTGCACTTTTTCTGTTTGATTCTGACGGAATTGTTGTTGACATTGAGCGTCTGTTTTTGGTATTTTTTTCGCACTCTGAAGTTGATTTTGGAATTTTTTTTTCTCTTTCGATACTCTTTTTGACGCTGAACATATTATTTCCCTATTATTTCTCTGTAATGCATGTAAAAATTAAATAGTAAACACTCGAATTACATGTATCTTAAATAAATGTAAACAGTAAATACTTGTATTGAGTTATATAATTTATTAACTTACTTTTCTAAGTTTGCATTATTTGCACTTAATACAGTTTCTGTTTCTCGAATTTTCATTATAAAATTGCAATAATGACATAATATAAATCCCGTGTGAATTAAAACAATAACAAACAAAAAATAAGTTTAAATAATATTTACACGTGTTTAGAATTTCCGTCCACAGATGGCGCTGCGGCCACCACATAATGCTTTTTCCTTACGTGACTATTTCGGGCCAATTCACTCTACTGTAAACCACGTAAAAGAACGTTCCAAAAACACATTTTGTATTAAATCACTTTGGAGTATTGCCCATTAAATCTGTTTACAGTAAACATCTGACACGTTTTTATTCATAACTTCCTTAATTATGGGAATTTTTTCAAGAGGATTGCCTTAAAATACTCAGAAAAGGTTAATCTTTCATTTATATATATATATATTTTTAAAATCTATTTTTTTACGGTTTAACAGTCGTAAGACCCCTTAATTTTCTGAAGGTATCCAAAATTTTAAATTTTTAAAGGTTTTAAATTTAAAATTTTTCAATTAATTTTCAATGAAAGTTTTCACTACACATATATCTAGTTCAAAAATGTCCAATCACCTGCCATATTGGAAAAAATATATCTAGTTCAATAGACTCAAACCAAAATATCAGCATTAATTTTTCTTAATACTTAACACTAGAACCACCGTCCAAAACGTATACCTAGAACCGCCGAAGTGGTCATTTTGACCGATGTGTTCTACAGTGCTTTATTATAGCTTACTTGCCATTTTTTACTCTTAATATCGTATATTACTATTATTATCAGCATTTCCAATATTATAAGTTAAAATTATTTCTATAATAAAAAAGGTTTCTCATGAGGAATTTCATTCACTTTTTAAAGAAATTTAAATAAAAACCAGAAAAATTATGAATGAAATTAAACACTGTGCAATATAATATTCCATTATATTTTATACAAATTAATACAAATGATACAATTCATAAAAATGATACAATTAATAAAAATTATACAGTTAATATAAATGATGCAATTAATACTAATGATACAAATTGATAGATATCAATTTCTGATGGGAATTACTAACAATTCCTGATAAATAGAAAATTAGTTGAATGGATATAAATGTAGAGTTAACGCATACATAGCTCATATTAGTTACATTTCTTCGTTCCTGCGGAATAAAATCAAACATACTATGTTATTTTTGGCTAAAATAAAGCTAAAATGTCTCCCAAAATGTAGAGAATATACCGCATGTATGTAAATGAACTAAACAATGTCTTTCACAGAATTTTCACAAAATATCTTTTTACCACTTTAGCGGTGCATTTTACCTCAAGTCGGTTTCCTGTAAACTTCACACTTGTCCATTTTTTTTATTCCCTTTGCAACTAGAACTTTGTCACTGCTTTCTCTTTTTAGCTTCTTTATCACTAGTAAGTGAGGATGTATGAATGAAATCTTCGATGCTTTCATCGAATTTGCATATGATTCTAGCAGCATGGATCTTAATTACAAAAGAATATTGCGCCGTCGAATATTATTTCCAGTGACTTTCTTATATAGTATCTAAGAATTAATGCCCGCGAGATGAAGGACATTATAAAATACATAAAAAGGCCACCGTCTAGAACAATCTTTTGCGGAATGCTTCCGTGTCATTTGGTCGAGCATGTCAACTCCAATTTTTGTTCAGTTATCGAAATGTACAGTTTCTGGTAAGTGCTTCTCATCAGTTCCCAGTGTAACTGATGAATGTAAGGAACTTAACAGTAAAACATTTTTGTTCTTGTTTCCTTGATAAACTGTCAAAATTATATCATCTCAAGAATTTTGCTGCTGAACAAGGCATGTTTCTCTCTTTTTATGGCCTGAGGAATTTCTTTTCTTCCGAGATTTACCGTGCCATCAATGCTTGATTTCATTGACTTCAGCTTTTCTGCAAGACGCAGTGAAGAAAAGAAGTTATCTGCTGTAATGTTGTAATCTTTCTTCAAGTATGGTTTCATTAGATGAAGAACAACATATTCAGATAAACTTTAATTGCTTGGATGGTCATCATTTTTACCTAAGTAAGGGAATCCACTCAGTAAATATTTTGTTTAAACATGTAAAGGATATATAGTTGTGGCCGTGATTATAAAAGATCAGCACATTGTAAAGAATAAAAGTATAAAACTGGAATTCACTTACCACACTTTATTTAAGACAAGTTAGGACAGCATAAAAAATATTTGCACGTGGTGCATCACAATTTATAGCACGGATGTTAAGGTCACTTATACAGCACAATTGTTAGCACGAAGATTATGTGCTAGTGAAAATTATTTGCACGTGGTGCATCACAATTTATAGCACGGATGTTATAGTCACTTATACAGCACAATGGTCATCGCGAAAATTATGTGCTCTTGGAAAATACAATTCTCAGCAAAAGAACCAAGAAACCGGCCAAATTCCGTATTTGTGTAAATCCTTCGTAGACCATTTGAGTCTCCCTTGTGCCACTCGAGCAACCACGTGCTTCAGACAACCCTCTCTCAAAGAACACAGACGGACACCTTCGCCGAGAACATTCGAGGACTGATTTTTCATAATGTCCTTCAGCCGGAAAAATTAACACACCTTTCCTGTTGCCAACGTTCTTTTTAAAACTTTGTAGGAAGATCTGGAGAATGTCCGATTGGGCGATCAGGAGTGAAATAAAACCGGTTCCGTCTAGTTTCAAGTTCGATGCTTCCGATTTTTACGCTGATGTTTTCACAACACAACATCTGCCAATAGCCTAAACTTTATGCGAAATTTATCAGGCTTCTGTGGCATATACTGTATGAACTTGCATCTTGCTTTGGTTGAAAAAAGCTTCTCATCGATTGTAAAGTTTTCTCCTGGACTATAATTAGAAATACAGTTCTCAATAAATGAATTCCATATTTCAGGTACTAATGCTAATTTATCATCTGAAAGGCGTTGTTTTCTGGTTGACTTTATATCAAATCGTATGTATCTCATTATTTCACGAAATCTATTTCGAGACATGGTTTCAGGAAAAATACGAATTCCACATAAATTATCCCACATACTTTCTAATTCAATATTTTTAGCCTCAAATGTTCCTCTCGCATATAATAGGCATCCAATAAATTCATCCAATTCATCTAGCGACATCTAAATGGTGAAATAAACATTAAAAATGACTACAATCATTTTGAGTGCTCCGACGGTTCTAGGTATAAATTTTGGCTAAATGGAAAATTTATCACCGGGATATCATAACTTACTGTATTTTATTAAAAGTCAAGGCAGCTGAAAGTTACACTCTTAATAGAAACAAATTGGTACGAAGTGAAAGTTTCAAAAGGTCAAAATGACCGCCTTGGCGGTTCTAGTGTTAAAGAATCTAATTTTTAAAACTGACCTGTTGTATGCTCTTGAAACATGCCACCTTGAAACTTACCGTATTAGCTACCAGATCAAGCTGGTATATCATTCATTACCATACTCACAGTACTGGTCCTAGGCTATTATCTATAACAATTGTTATTCTACCTTATCTATATTTTTATTCTAATGTCATTCTCTTCTTTCTGTTTTCTCTATAAAAGTGTAAGCAGGAGCGATGTTGCAGATGTGGTTCATACAAACAGAAGTTCTTTTCGTTTCTTGGTTTATGTTGTCCATTTTCACCAGTGATATATCTAGTTCATAAAAGCTCATGAAGCCGAAATATCAGCATTCATTTTTATAACTCATTGACATGGAGAAACTTGGTGCGTGACTTAACATTATTTTCTCAAAATCATAAATGGTATTTTCCTGTAATAAGATTTCTGGTTGATAGAGAATACTAGAATTCCTCTCCGTACTTATGCTTCAGAATTGCAAGTGGCAGTGTGTCATTATATTTAACAGCAGAAATCTGACCCTGTCTAATTTTTACTCTGCTTTCACTATATTTTATTTACTTTCTCTTTAACAATAGAAAGATGGCTGCTGTCATGTTGACTGTTTCAGACATACTATTGAGCGCTATGTCTGTATTTATGTCCTCAGGGCTCTGACATTTAATGACTTTTTCTAATTTTACTCGAAATATGCACACACTTTTACAAAATTGTATTCAATAGTAATGGGGGGGGGGAGAAAATGTGTTGTATACCCACTAAGACTGAAAGCCGTCAATTTGACGGCAATATAGAAAACAGGCATAAATATTTAAAATAATACCGAAAAATGTTAGTTATTTTTCCTCTTTTCCCCATTTTGCAAGTAACAGAAATATTGGCTCTTCGGAAATATTGGTGTTCCAAAAAAGGACTGCGCAAACCATGTATATATTTTTAAGGATAAACCATACCAGGTTGTAAGCTCGGCATACCTGCATAAAATCATAGCTAAATATATACTAATTTATTATATACTAGCTGAAAACCCGGGCTTCGCTACGGAGTACGTTCAAATTAAATACAATGGTAAATGTATGCAATTAATGCCAGAATAAATAAATATATATATTTATAATAAATGAGACGATCAATATATACAATTGATGTAAAAAAATATTTATATATATATATTTATAAAAAAATCATAAGGAATATATATATTTTTTGGATAATATCCAATCGTCTGCTGCATTAGAAAGAAAAAATGGGTTTTTTTTGTCTATTTAGTTGTTACGCACGTGACGATAAATTTATTGAAAGTACCAGAAAAAGAAATCACGTGATCAGCATTTAATAAATTGAATTCTAAAAATTAATCTTTAAAAATTCACCAAAAATCAGGAAATGGAGGTAAAAATTCGAAAAAAATTTCAATCTGAAGGAATTTTTATGATCTTTCTCGTGATATAAATTTTATAACCCTCAATGTATTATTTTAAATGCAAACGTAAAAAAAGTTTAAAAAACAGCTTAAAAATTTAATTTAAAAAAGTCTAAGAAGAATTTTTGAAAAATCTTTCTTAGTGCACCCCTACACTATTAATCCCCTACACTAAGAATCGCCATGCAAAATTTCAGCCCTTTAGGTCCAGCGGTTTGGTCTGTGCGTTGTATGTCAGTCAGTCAGTCAGTCAGTGAATGAATGAGTCAGTTACGGAACTGTTTTATATATATAGGTTGGTACGAAATAGTTCAAAATTTAAATTGTTTAACCATTTAAAAAAACTTTTAGATATTTTAAATTCTTGATTTTATTTTTAACCGTCAAAATGTTCAGTAATTTTAGTAAGAAAAATATTGTTGTCTTTCTAGTGTTAAATATATGAATTAGGGCAGGGCGAAATATATGTAGTATTTTCAAAATGAATTTCCTTTCAGTTTTCAGTTAATTTTGCTAATATATTTCAATTTCAAATAAGATAAGAGGATTTAAATTTCCATGGAGTTCCTCTTCACTATGAAATTTTCGGACTTTTATTCAGGGGATTCCATTTTTACTGCTTTAAAAAGCAAAGCCGTTTCTTCTTGCAACACAATAGTTGGATGACTTTACCTGTAATGAAGCGCTTTCAAAAATTAAAATTAATATTTTAAGAGAAACTAAAAGGTTTGAAAGCTTGTTTCATTACATTTTGTGGTTAAGGTCTTGAACTTCTTTGATGCCGACGTGATTATAGGGCAAAGCGTTTGTCGGTGACGTTTGCCAATTTACGAAAGTTTTTATGAGTCCAGCGTATGTGTGGTCTGTGATTCCAGACGCAGATAAGCGGGGGATGGCACCACTGGTGACATTATGCAACAATGATTCTTTGTGGGTGATTTATAGAGGGGTTCGTTTGTAGACCACGAGGTTTGGCGGTGTTTGGCGGGTGGTCATCAGCTGTTTGTAACATGACGTAAGAGGGCGTTTTGGGGTAAGAAAGAGGTTATCGAATGAGAGGTTTTTAAGTGTAGAGACTCAGCAAATCAAAATATGTGAGTTTCCTGAATGGATGAATAAATGGTTCCGGAGGCGGGAACGTTAAGATAATTAAAAAGTTTGAAGTGAGTTTTAAAAATCGAAAAAAAGTCAGTCGGAGTCCAGGAGGCCCCGGCATGGGTTGGCTGAAGAAAGTCTATCCCTGTTTGACTGCCCAAAGCCCGGTCGAATCTTCCCGGAGCTAATACCAATTTCGGGCAGCAAAATAAATAAAACGAAGAAGATTTATACGTAGAAACTCGGTGGATCCTTCCCGAGAAAGAAAGCCTGTGGGGCGTGGAGAACGGTAGATTTTCCCGTATACAACATGTGCTGCTGAGAGAAGATAGCCTCCAGTGCCCCATCAGTGACGAAAGCCCCATCTTTGAAGAGTGCCCCATCATCTGAAAAAGAGACTACAGTGCACCATCTTTCGACGACAGGCTACAGTGCCCCATCAATTGTACGGGAGAGCCCCCGACCAGAGAGCTGATTCGACACCTAACCCCATTGGTTCCCTCAACAAAAGGACTTGAGTGCTTTCTCTTGTTTTTGTCTAGTTCAGATCCCACGGCTGCTATTGAAAGTTAGTGCGGGTTTAGGTGATTAAAATATAGTTTTTTTTATAGGAGATTTTAGATTCTTGGTTAAGTTAGTGTTATGCTCCCTGAATAGAGAAGTTAAACTAGATAGAACCCTTCTTCATTTGCTGGTGCTTTTTGATAGTGAGTAGCTCAACAAATATGTTAATTAAATTACATGAGATAAAAATGTAAGTAGTAGAATAGTGTAAATAAATAAGTTTTTGTTTTTATCTTAAACCTTGAATTTAGTATTATTTATCTGCTGTGTGTCTAATTATGAGCAAAGTTGATTGGTAGATCAAACTGGGTAATAAATTGTTCGTTATTGCTAATCATGTCCAGAACTTTGGGTTACAAAATAAATAATTTAAAACACAACGCACCCAACTACCCCTTTTAAAAATATTTAAAAAAATGTACTACCACAAAATAATCACGCCCTATAAAATAAATGGACTAGCAATACGACCTTACCATTTACTACTTACGCCATAGTATTTTCAAAATTTTCGTAGGTCATAATATTTGTCGATGGAAATTCCTCCTTCTCTATATATTTTATCTGCTTTTTCTAAAAAATATGAAGGATCGCAAGGTCAGACTCGTGACAAAACAGATTGAACTTCTTTTCGAATCTACGTTAATTTTTCTTATATTTTATATCAATATTTACTGACAAAGGACTCTGAAGATGACGGAAGATGACACAATTGTTTATTAAAAATCTGAAATTTACTGGTGGTCGCTGGGAATACGTAATTTTCGTATTTACGAAATAGATGCGAATAAATGCGAAATTTGCCGATATGAGCGAATAAATACGAAAATTATTTTGTTTACTACTTTTCGGCGAAAATTCAGGGATAAACTTCTTTTTAAGAGAAATAAGGTAATAATAGTAATAATTTGCTAACATAATGGCTTATCTAACACTATCCATGGTATTTAACGGAGAGATCTCCCTCAGGAATTTTGCTTATTACTTACTACTAAAGACTTAAGGAAGAGAATGGAGACTACTACAATGTTAGCTTTTAACTAAGAATTTTGATACTTACGTAACCAAGTAAGTAAAAGTGAGATTTTTTTAAAGAAATGTGAAATTTTTGTATATATATATATATATATATATATATATATATATATATATATATATATATATATTTGCGGACAAATGCCAAATTTTATATTTGTAATTTTTTTTCTTCCATAATTTCTATAATTTTTATGCGAAATTTACGTACCCCTAAACTAAACTCACGGCTCAGCAGTCCGATGTCGACTGGGGCCGGCGGTACCCGTCTCCGCTATCTTGACCGTGGGTTTGGGGTGCCGTACAGCATTTTCTCAGTCAGGCGGTCAACCTGACGTGGGACCCCCAGAGTTTAGTTCCCAAGAATGCTTGGTCCTCATTTTATCGACCCACTCAAGGGATGAAGGGCTGAGTCGACCTTGCCCAGTCGCAGGGTCGAACCCTGGACCTGTACGATGGCAGCTTCAGGATTTTAACCACTACGCCACCGGGCTTCTTACGTACCCCTAGTGATCTCAAATATATATGTTTTTAAAATTGACAAGTAGTTTGCCCTGCAACACTATTGCTGAATGCTACTACTTTGTTTTGTGTTGTTGTTGCTAATCTCCAAGTGTAGTCCCATCTAGACCAATTCCACGAGTTCATTTACCCGAACAAAATCACTTACCAAAGGAGGTTCTGAAAAATGGTCGTCGAGAGTCAACCTCAGGTACTCCAGAATGTGCACTGGGGAGGCCTGGTCCGAATTGCTTTCAATGCAGACGAGATGGGTCTTGCGACCACAGTTGGATGTGAGACTCTTCAAATGGCCACTGAAAAAAGGAGTGAGTGCCATCTGTATGGATCTGTCGAAGATTGACAAGGGATTTTCCGGGACGGATTGACAAGGATCTGTCGCAGATTGACAATTGATCTTCCGGGACAATTACCACGGTACCAAGACACATAACGTTGTACTATTTATTACATCCTTTATAATACTGGTCGAGCGACCTTGGTTATGAAACTTTACAATATGAATTAACCATTTTCTGTATTCTTAATCTGTTTTCTCTATACTTTTACTAGTTTCTGTTTAAAAAACATGATTGAGTGCAGCATACGAAATCGGTTCGTTGCAGCATACGAAACCGTGCAATAGTAAACTCCTTTAATGCAGTTCTTGGATGACAGCACGTGTTAGCGAACTACTGTTTATTCCGTCAAGTATTCTTAGACCTAGGTTGCCCATTTGTAAGGGGGTTAAAATCTTAGAGACTCCGACAGCATAATATACCTGACCTGAACTGATCCCATTTGTAACGGGATCATCAGCAAAATGAAACAACAGAATATTGTGCAGGGAAAGGAATTCCTAATGCAGAATTTCTGTAAATTATTACTGGTGACCGTGAAAGTGCTATCAACAAGTCGACTAAAGAATGTACCATCGTCTATCAGGAATTGTGGTACAAAATTTACAGCACAAAGATATGACTATATGCATAAATAACTATATCCAGAGATGAATATATTCCACCTATTCCGCAGGGACTAAATTCTATAAAAATGATGCTGTGGAGGAAACGGTGTGTTTTTCAATTGGCTACGCAGTCTATTTTCTTGTTTACGTCTTTTCGGGTTTCGCGCTTTCACAGAATAGCTTTGCAATGTAATGATGGGTAAGTTTTGTGTCAGATATCTTCGACCTTTACCATTCGTCAATTTTTTGACATTCTAGAGAAGAAATGGAAACAAATTTTATTAGCAATTTAGCAGAATATGCTGCAAAACTCGCCCGAAGAATAGCAACCCCGTAAGCGCAAACGTTAGTCTGCGCTCTCTTTAACAGCTAAAAAGAATTCGGAAATACCAGCAAAGGCAAATCGAGCACTATTGACTACACAGCGTGTTTGGGTGTGTTGTGAATACAAGTTTCGTCGGAGACAAGTCTCGCATGCAGACAGTCAAAAAGTGCGGGTTGTATGCCAGACATATTCAAGTAATTACCACTCAAAAACTGTTCATAATACTTGAAAATAATGGAAAAAATTCCATTTGATATCAACAAGTACTTGCTGTAGAACTTAACCCGATGTATTACAACTGCAAAACTGCAAAACAAGATTCGAAATACTACTTTGACTTTCTGGAAACATAAACTCTGAATAAAGAATAGTTTTCACTGTATTTTTCACTGATCTTGTATATCTATTGTAAATTCCTGGGTATATCTAAATATTGAAAACAAGGGCCATTATGTGACTTAAAGCTGCTGTGTATTAACCCTAGTCAAATGACTGTACTCAATATTAACTTATAGACAAAATGTGTTTTAGGACTTCCTACATGGAATTAAGGATTTTTTAAACTGTACTCCGTAATAGAGAAAGAAATTTTACACCTTGAAAGAACCTCTAGTTCGAAAAAAAAGCAAATAATATTTTTTAATTTAAATTACTCTGGGAAAATATCTGGTGCAGTGTGTTTTAAACGCTCATAAATTCTTTTGAAGGACGAAATTTATAAACTGAATCTTGTAACAAATTGCCGAAAAGTTCAGGCTATCTAAAAATAGCATTTTTATAACATTATCAGCATTTATGTGGCTGTTATTAGTACACACATTTTGTCTATATGTTATCATTAACGTGAGCGAATTCAATAGGGTTAGTGCACGGCAACCTTAAAGATTAAACAAACGTCTAGACACAGAAATCAGGCAGCATAAAAACGAACATTACATACGAAAAATCATTTACTAGAAATAACTCACGACTCGGTCACTAAAAGTGTTAAACAAATGCAATAACTTGTCTCCTTTTGTTTCCACACATTGTAGCGTGGCATTCTTTCTTCCTTTGTGTAAAAAATGTAGTCATTTTTCCAGGAATTTCAAAAGATTGACGGTCGCAGCAAATTGCGAAAGCTTTATAAGGGTATAAAACTGAAGTATATGAGGTTTTTCAGAACATAAAAGGTCTATTATTTTCATAATGTCATTTATAATGAATTGTTTTCATTAACGCAAAGGTCAAAGAGTTTTATATAAGATCCATTTATTAGTTGACATAGATTGATGAACATTTAACGAGAAGCATATAAAGGTTCAGATTGCGTATAAAGTAGAAAATTCTAAATATCGAATAGTTAAGACTTGCTTAAATTAATTTTTTATACAGGTTTTTGATACAAAATTATACTAGTTAGAAGTTTTGTTCTTAATAAATTAAATGTAATTTTTTTCAAATTTAAGATCTCCATCCGCCTGCAAAGAAAAATTTCAAAGAACTAATATATATATATATATATATATATATATATATATATATATATGTATGTGTATATATATATATATATATACACATACACCAATAAGCATAGCGCTTACTGGTGTCAACATGTTCTATTATCATTTATCTTATTTCTTCTAGCTCTTTTGTAACTATAAAAACATAACATTGTTTTCAGTAGCATGGCGCTGGACATTGTTTATGTAGTAGTTTATTAATTGTAGCTGTGGTAGTTGAACTATAGTATTTGTTACATGGAAAATTTACTGGTATAGTCTAGTTTGTGTTTATATTGTAGTTTGATTCTTTCTGTGGGATCTTTTTGTGGGATTTTTCTATTGTTCATTCTGCTGCTGTACGGTTTTAGACTTTTTCTTTTTATGTTTTTAAATATCAAACTTTAATATATATTATTGTTTGACGCTTTGGAGCTGCATAGCGCTTATTGGTGTCAACATGTTCTATAATCATTTATCTTATTTCTTCTAGCTCTTTTGTAACTATATATATATATATATATATATAAGTGTTTTTCAGAATGAAACAATAGAGAAATAATCCTTCTAAACCCAAAGACATTAGGATGAGTAAAAGTTTTTACACGTTGTAATTCTTACAAATGCAAGTTTTGGTTTCTATTTTTTTGTCACAGCAAGGTGCGTCGATAGACGAGTTTATTCAGCAGAATTAAGTTTATAAAGTTGTAGTCTGAAATCATACAATTTTCTTTTGTTCGAAGGAAAAAACGAATGACACTAAATCTAAAGAAGCGGTAGTCGGATTCCAACATTTTAAAGTAAATACTTCCACATAATTCCTGATGGAATGGAAAAAAATGTTTAAAGTAAACTCATTTTTTGTGCTTGAAGATTATTTTTACTGTTAAAAGAAATATATTAAATTTTTGGGGGAATTTGATGAAATACTTTTTGCGTATAAAAATAATTCATATATATATTATAAAGCAGTGTATATATTATATATATATATATATATACACTACCTTACATAAATTTGCATTTTGATGTTTATTTGCGTTTTATGCACATTTTCGTGTACGCTGACAACAACAGTGCCATATCTTCCTCTGTTGGCGACTTTTGGAACTATTTTTCTCCAGAAAATCTTTCTCATGTCGTCCTTACTCCTTCTACCGATTTTGGAGGAATTCCGGCTGATAGATCGCGCTCCAGATGGCTCTATGTAGTGACAGTTTAATAAAAAAACTCCCTGTCTGTATGTATATATATATATATATATATATATATATATATATATATATATATATATATATATATATATATATATATATATATATATATATATATATATATATATATATATATATATATATATATATAACTAGCATTATTGCCCGGCATTATATAAAATTTTTGATGCATTCCATCAAAAAAATACTGGGCTGCACCCCCCCCCCCCCGCTCTTCATGTTCATCTGGCTAGACAGATTGCGCTTAGCGTGTTTCCTTGAAATGATATACAAACAATAAAAAAGAAACTTTGAGCCTGCGGACCTTCGTCTGATTATACGTGTGATTTTATTGAGAATTAATAACACAGTAGTGCGTGATTCGCACGCTTGGATTGAATAAGTTTACTGTTTAATTATATTTGTTAGATACTGTTTAGTTAGATTTAATTAGATTTGTTTGATCCACTGTTTAATTAGACATAAGTTTTATAATTTACATTTGCCTTTATTATTTATTTTTCCCTTAAAAAGTCAGTTTTTTCTACATCACCCAAGAGACGCACTTTTTTCTACATCACCCAAGAGGTAAAGTGCAAGATGCATTATCCCCTTTATTTATTCAAAGTAAGGTGGGATTCCGCATGAAGCCTATTTTCCTTACTTTGGTGATTCGGAAGTTTATCGTCGACAGGCCAAAAACCGTATCGGTTTTAATTTTCCCAAGGCCAAAAACCGTTGAAAAAGCGAA
Source organism: Dolomedes plantarius (assembly GCA_907164885.2). NCBI lineage: Eukaryota > Metazoa > Arthropoda > Arachnida > Araneae > Dolomedidae > Dolomedes > Dolomedes plantarius. The sequence continues at coordinate 44,492,028 of OU015499.1, read as the reverse complement.
TTGTAATTCGGTTTTTAATTTTCCTAAAGCCAAAAACCGCAGAAAAAGCAAATTGTAAATCGGTTCAAGCGATGAGCAAAAGGACACAAAGCAGAGCCGGGAAAGTTGTGTTAATACATACTAATTTGAACTGCATTCTTAACAAACTCCCATCTCAGTTAGTCTAGTGGTTAAATTTTATCTTTTACCGTACTTTAATATTTCTTTTGTCAATTTATTTCGTTGTTATGCATGTGACACAGAATTAATTTAAAGTATCACAAAAAGAAAAGAAACCACGTGATCAGCATTTCATAAATTGAATTCTAAAAATTAATCTTTAAAAATTCACCAAAAATCAGAAAAGGGAGGTGAAGATTCGAAAAAGATTTCGTTTTAAAGGAATTTTTTGGATCTTTCTCGTGATATAAATTTTATAACCCTCGGATTATCATTTAAATGCAAACTTAAAAAAATTAGAAAAACAGTTTAAAATTTAATTTTAAAAATCGAAGAAGAATTTTTCAAAAATCTTTATCAGTGCACCCTTCTACTATAGACTCCACTATAGAAGAATCGCCATGCAAAATTTCTACTCATTCTGTCCAACGGTTTGGACTTTGCGTTATCTGTCAGTCAGTCAGTTAAGCAGGGCCAAAGGTTATTCCCATGAAAGTCTGTAGCTTCATGGTTTTTACCAACCCCTCTTCCCCCGCGCGGGGGAAGAGGGGGGTGGTAATGACCGCGAGGGGGATAGGTTTGGAATTTCACTGATAACATGTTGTGGGGAACGGTCTGTATGCACAGGGGGAACGCGCATCTCTTAGGGACACAAAAATAATTAAAAAATTAATTAAAAAAACTAATTGAGCCCCAAACTTCGTTTTTGCTGCGCTAAGATTCTCGGGTCCTAAAAATTAACTGTGCCGAATTTGGTCCCCGTGGGTGAAACAGTCTATGATACTATAGCGGACAATCAAACATACAATCTCTTTTATATATATAGATACAAGAGTCGTTCAAATATGGTTACTAAAATTAGAAGACAATGTATGGAAGAAAGACTCCAACCTCGTAGTGTTCTAGGCTTTTGTGCCAATAGAAAAAAGTCTCAAGATTTTCTTTTGCTTTTCCATAAAGAATATTTATATTTCATCAAGACCGAACGTATGTGTAATATGGACCACTGACACGAGAATAAAAGTATGATATTGAATGAAAGACTGACGCACAAAACTGTGTAGAACTTTTAGTAAATTCATTTCAAGTACAGCAATCACCGCAATAACAGTGCATCGGGTTTGTTATGTTGGAGCAATCTTCACGCACCCATGAGCAGCATTTCCCGCATCTGATCCATTCTTCCTCCGTACTCACCCCACAGAATGCGCAGAAAGTAAATGGTTCAGTAACTTGATTCTCAGCTGTCTCTTGGCCGGATATTCCAAAGTGGTCGTTGGTCTCGTCTTCTGATATGACTTGTGGTGGGGCTTTATCAGAAACTTTGGATGGAGCACAGTCGAAATCGGGAAATACATGGCTATTACCAGTCCAAATCCCACCTGCACGGAAACCATCGGCAGCGGTTTCAAGAGATGCCGACCGCGCATAAGCCTTCCCGAACAGTTCACATACTTGGAATTGTGAAACAGCCCGTCCAGCATGTTCCCTCATCCACTCGTCCATCTCTTGGGAATAGTAGACGCTTAATGGACTAAAGAAAGCGAGATCCAAAGGCTGTATTCGATGGGTAGTATTCAAAGGAAGTGATAGTATGATCACTCCTGCTTCTCTGGCCAATTCTATAGCTTCGAGATTTTGAGTGTGGGAGATATGTCCATCGAGAATTAACAAAAACTTCCTGTTTTTGTCACGTTTAGCGAAACTAATGAAATGTTTCATCCATTCACTGGAGAGCTTGATCGTCTTCCAACCTTTTTCCTGGCATTTGAAAAGAGTTCCTGGAGGAGCTCCTGCTTTCATCTCCGGCTTCCATCGCTTACGGGGAAACACTGACATCGGTGGGATGAAGTGACCAGCAGCACTCATTCTGCAGACAAATGTGACGTTCTTTCCCTTCTCTGCAAATGTTTTCGATCCAACGTACCTACAACGTGTAATATGGACCTGTGGTCCATATTGCACAACAGCGCATAGTCCATATTACACGCATGGACGGAGCAACGTTGTTTCCAATCACAAATCGCTATGCAAAATGGTGCGCATAAAATACATGTATGGATTGTTAAGAAAATAAGAACATTTGCTACTATTAACGTGAAAATGATATTAAAATTCCCTAACATATGAAAGCAATACTTTCATTTTAACATAACCGTTACATAAATGATCATATAAAACAAAAACTCGATTTCATAATCGTCCTAATGCAGGCCCACGTGTACAAGTCACCTCATGCTTTGGATAACACTAGTATTCACTAAAGGCAATGGAATGGTTCTGCTATATAGTGGTGAACAGATAAATTTCCGCATGGTCCATATTACACGATGGTCCATAATACACGGATCTCCCCTATATATATATACACTACCTTACACAAATTTGCATCTTGATATTTACTTGCGTTTTATGCACATTCTCGTGTACGCTGAGAACAACAGTGCAATATCTACCCCTGTTGGCCACTTTTGGAATTATTTTTCCTCGGAAACTCTTTCTCATGTCGTCTTTACCCCCTCTACCAATTTTGGAGGAATTCCAGCTGATAGATCGCGCTGAAGATGGCTCTATGTAGAGAACCTCGTAGTGTTTTAGGTTTTTGTGCCAATAGAAAAAAGGCTCAAGATTTTCTTTTGCCTTTCCATAAAGATTATTTTATTTCATTAAGCTTTTCTGACATTTGATGTGAATATAATAAATTTGCGCCAAACTCATCCTGATGACCCGTAGGCAAATTTTTGGTTTAGAGGATTTTTCCATGAGTCTTAGAATGAAAATTAGAAATAAAGTACACATCGTCCATATAATTGGTAGATTCACCCTAGGCCTGAAATTAATTCCAGTATGCTTATATGAAGTTATAAGACACTACAGCCATTTCCGACTTCAATCTTATGATGCCTCAGGTCTTTGCATCCCAAAAAGTCATTTTTTTTACTTTTCTATGACAAAGAATATTTAAAATAAGTTTAACTCTTTAAAACATTAAATTTTCATTTAATAAATTCAACTGATCCCGATAAATGGGGTGTAAATTTAGACCTATGTTGTCTATCTGTGCTTCAGGTGGTTCAGGAAGAGTAGTGGTAACTACAGTACATCTGCCGGGCCCTCCACTTTAGGATGATATAGCAATGCATAAAACTTCAGTGATCAGTAAAAAACGAAAGTAGGAAGGAAAATAGAAAGTGGGGTAAACAAAAGAGCTTCGATAGTTCAAGAAAAGGTAAAACATGATTGAAAAAAGACACTGAGCGACCAAAGAACTGAACAAAGAATCAAAAGTCACGAGCAAGAATGGCACAGGGCCGTTTCTTGTTAGCTGGGTCAGCATGGTCGTAAGATTTTCAATAAGATCATTTGGTAAATCTTTATGGAATTTAATAGCAAGAGTCTATCTGTGCTACCCCCTTAAAATGTTATAAATAAATTGCAAATTGCACGAAAGAATGACACCGCAATCTAAACTAATTAGTATCTATTAGAATATGTTTAGAAATATATAATCCCAAGTAGCACATGTGCGTTGTTAAACCCGATTGTCCGACGTCGGAAAAATAGGCATAGGAATCCGACTTGAAATCAACTGAACGACAGAAATCGTTTTCCGATCTATACCGAAGCCAGTTTTCGTAGTCTAATTTCCACTCTCTTATTTCTGACATTTGATGAATCATTTCTGACATTTGATGAGTCATGACATTTGACCAAAGTTTTATTTTCCATGGCATTTTTAAAACGGCAAATTGTGTACATTCGTTTTGATTTTCTTTGGTAATACAGTAGACTCTGTTATAAAGCTATATCATATAACGCATCAAAAAAATTTTGACGTTTTAATTCGTATAATGCGCAGTGGAATAAATTGAGGTAATTTCCTTTTTAAAAACTGTACATACACTTATTTTCCTACACACGGGGTTTTGAACTATTTTGATGAAATATTTAACGTATGCCATATTAGATACCGCGGTAAAAACAAAATTTAAACGATATATATATATATATATATATATATATATATATATATATATATAATTAACAAATATATGTTAGTGACCAAACAATAGATTAAAGGCTGAAAAACCAATACTTAAATTAAAATTAACAGAGAACATATTAGTCAAGGACATTACATACTTAGACACTTATCGGTGTCTAAGTATGTTTATTGTTTAGATCATACTTATCAGAAACAATCCATTGGTTTTTAGACAGTATCGGCACCGCTCATGACGAGATACTGTCTAAAACATATTTAATACTTATCTTTTCCTGCTTTTAGTTCCTGGCTGCAAGCAGCTTTAGAGCTCATACTGATTTTTCACTTTCAACTCTGCCTTATATATATATATATATATATATATATATATATATATATTTATTTATTTATTTATTTATTTATTTATTTATTTATTTATATATTTATTTATATATAGAGAGAGGGCGTTACAAAAAGAATCATCCAATTAAAAAAAAATCATAACTGTTCATCTTCTAATCCATTTTGATCGAATAATGTATAGGCAGAAAGAGAGTAGTCTCGAGTTTCACGCAGTTGTCGAGAAGTAGCGCTAACGCTCTTCCTTCGCCCGCAACACCACTGTTTGAAAAGATGGCAACTGCACAACAGAAATCATTTTGTGTTCTACTCTTTACGAAATGTGAGTCCGTAACAATTGTTAAGCGTGATTTTCGTCTACGAAACCCTGGTAGATTGAAATTCCTACCTTTCATAGTAGTAGGCGATGGTATAAACAATTCTAAGACACGGGTTGCCTCTGTACGCATAACAGCCGTGGAAGTAGTGTATGCACTCATGCTCGCAAAAGTTTAGGACGAATTTGCCTACCATATAGACATAGATCGTGCAACCAAAGGTGGGAGTGTTGACTACATTTAATTTGGTTTTCAAAACAATTTATGATTAGCCATGTAATATAAAATTAATTTTAAGTTTCTATATTAAATATTTTTCATAATATACTCATTACAAACCGGATGATTCTTTCTGAAACACCATGTTTATCGTAGAAATTTAAATTTTGAAAATTTACTCCTATGAATTTAAGATAAATCGTAATATATCCTTAAATATAAACTACGATTTTCCCTTCTAAATTTAATTTTTTTTTCTGCTTTCGGCTATGAGCGAGAGCCTTTGTTTGCAAGTAAACAAACTAATTAACGGGAAAAAGGGCTTTTGGTGTAAAAATTATCCTGCCAAAATGATAGAATGAAATACACATTTACTAATCTTATTGGACTATACTTACTGAATTTTACTGTTCTACAGTGAGTTTCAATATGCTTCTATTGATTTCTATTGCCTTAAGATATGTCACTAGATACTTTATCTATTTTTTTATGTAAAAGTACATAAGTGAATAATTTGAAGATAAAAAAGAACTTTTTATATACCATGTTTTAAAATTTTCTGCTGAACCATAAACTCGACAATTCTATGTATTAATAAATACTTTCTTAAAATTTTTTTCATGAATTATCCCATCAACTTGAAAGAAAATCGAGTTAATGGGATGTTAACTTGCGTTTAACTTTTCGTTCCCGTCCCGGCTAATAGAAAGCTGCACCAGTCTATAAAACAAAATTAACTGAAAAAGATTTTAATACTGCTTAAAGATGACTAAAAGTATCAAAAGAATGCATTGTCATCGTGTTCTGATCTATTCTAAAAGTTTTAATGTCTAGCTAGTCTCGAAGTTAGTTAAAAATTGCAAGATTGCAAGATTTGTACTGGACAAACAAACAAGAAAGCGAGTTACTAAAAACATGTAAAAAATTATTTTACCGTACACATCTTCCGGAAACGTACTATTTCTCGAGATGTGCGCTCTTTCATCTACAAAATCCTACAAGTGCAGTAAGCAGGTATATACACTGATTTCCCCAGTAACATAATTTCATTGCTTTTAAGGATAATTAAATAAAAAATAGCATTCTGCATGCAATTAAATTGATATAATTCCACTGATCTTAAGGTATTTTAGATCCGAATTTCTCACTTTAGAACGTTTAGAGTCATTAATCCTTATTCGGTCAGTTAAAAAGCTAGTGAATCCCCATATCACCCTACTAAAAATATACCATTTTCACTGCTCTATATCCCAAGAAACACACATCGTTGACAAAAGCAAATTTTCATTACATCGTTGGAGAATGGTCATTGTTTGAAGAAATTCAAGGAACAAATCATGGCCAAATTAAAAATGTTTCTGCTGCGCCATCAATAATAAAATTATGTTGTCCAAACGACAAGTGAGAGTAGAATTGCTCTCCCAACAGTTGGGCCGACTAACAGACAACCGTTGGGTGAGCTGCAGTGCCAACCGGTGTTTCAACATAAGTAAGGCTGCCAAATCCAACTGTTGTCCACTTATGCAAAAAATGGTTGCCTAGCAATTTCCCAACGGCCTTGTGATACTTGAAAAAATTAATGCTGACAAGTTATACCATTAATAACAGATACATTCCATAATTTTAATAAACTAATAAAGAAATATAGTGCGAAACTATACACAATTAACTCAAACTGTGAATAACACTGAATAATTAAACAGAATTAAGAGAGGTCACCAATATTTACTTTTACTCATTATCATTTAATAGTAACTTATCGAAGACTAGTCGTTCCTGAGAAACCTTTCACTCTGATCTTTCCCGAGATCTGTGCTATTTGATGCACAGGATTCTGTTATCCCATTAAGCAGGCACATTAAATATTATTATAGCAGTGACGTGAGTTCACAACCGTTATGGCCTCTTTAGTAACTTCAGTGCTGGCCATAAAAATTGCAAAACCGGGTAGGAAAGTAAATAACAAAACCTTACTCATTCTACGTTTACAGCATAGTAGGGAGAAAAAATAATTAAATTTGGGGGCATACAGAGTCCGAAATAAGTACACATAGCTGACGCCTCTGGCTGCTAAAGCGGCTCTAACCCGGTTAGGCATCGATTCTTACAGGGCTTGAATGACAGATACGGAGAAGTCATTCCATGCTGCCTCAAGTCTATGCCACACTTCATCAATCGTTGTGGCTGGGCGGCTCAGTCTTTCAGCAACCCATGACCAGATGTTTTCAATGGGTGAGAGATCTGGAGAACGTGCTGGCCAGGGCACATGCCGAACAACCTTTGTGTCACCGTAGATCAGGACACGTCGGGCAATATGCGATCTTCCGTTATAGTGTTGAAATGTGACATCACCAACACCTCGAAGATAGGGCACAACCACTGGCCCATCAACCGCCATTAAGATCTGATAAATGTAACGCTAGCTGTTCAGATTACTGACGACGTGATCAAGAGGTGTTTGTGTCGTGCACCAAATAGCTGCTCATACCATCACACCAGGTGCATGGCCCGTTTGACGATATTAAATGCAAGCCGGCCACGTTTGTTCTTCTCGGTTCCTCCAGACACATACGTCCATCATGATGCCGCACGCAGAAGAGCGACTCGATTGAAAATACGACGTGGTGCCACACCTGTAACCCGTTCTGCTGCTGGGGGAACCACTATCGCTGCGCGTCTCTATGCTGCAGTTTCAAAGAAAGCCGCAATAATGGTCGCCGTGCACCATTCCATGCGGATCCAGACATCGTCGCACTGTCCGTGCGGATATTTGTCGTGCTGCAAACAAGCCCATACACAAGGTCCGTAATGTGACTGTACATTACTGCAAGGCCGACCTGAGAACATGTGTGTCCTCTCGAACGTTAGTGGTGGGAGGCCGTTTACATCGTGCAGGGCGTTCAGTATGACACTCCTGATTTCAACGATTCCATAATCTCTTGATAGTTATTGGATTCCGACCTATAGGAGTAGAATATCGCAGAACGATAAACCACAATTTCGATAGGCCATGATCCTGCCGGTATCGAATTCCGACATGTGCGGATAGCCGCTTTTCCTTCTTATACGAGGCATAACACGATATTCTCACAAACAATCAACATTCAAATGGGATTTCCGAATGAGAAACCAGCTGCGCAAATTTCCTTTTATACAGAGTTTGAGATGTCATTTCTTCCCCGTGCTTCGTTCGATTGTGCTTAAATGCTAATCATTTGAATATCTCAGCATCTTTTTCCTTACATGCGAATTTGACGTTTCTATCATCCCTGCTTCATAGTACTACAATTTTTATGGCCAGCAGTGTATATATATATATATATATATATATATATATATATATATATATATATATAAATATATATATATATGTGTGTGTGTGTGTGTGTGTGTGGGAGTGTGTGTGTGTACGATCATTAAGAATATTTAAGAATAGAGAAAAAGAAAAAGAACAATACACAAAACTTTCCAATTCGTTACACAAGATTTATTTTGTTGATGGAATTTATAATAATACAATTGCGAAGCAATGGGAATTAATTTTCAATAATAAGTTTAGAATTCACTTACCAAATATGGTGTGGTTGAATAGTTTCAGGAAATCCTTCTTGCCATAAATGCGTTTTAATAAACAGCCATAATGCGATTAAAAAAAAAACCTAAACGTTCTGATTTTTAAAAAAATAATTGAAATTTCTCAACAAAATGAATGAATAGTATAACATAGAATAGCAAAAAGTGTTTTCAAGAGAATCACCACATTAACTTGTAGAACAACAAAAAATGTCCGAAGCAAAAAGTATACAAAATGCATCAGTCTTTTCACAATGAAGAGATAAAATAAGAAAAATTCCATTAAGTTTAAGCAATAGATGTATAAACAAATTATTCCAAAAATTCTTAAAAATCAAGAAAGCAATTTACCAATTTAATCATTTTCTTTAAGCTATAATTATAATACATAATAAATATAACTTTTAAACATAATGCAAAACAATTTTGACAGGTGCTGCCACATTTGACAGAAAGGTGAAGCAATGCTGAACATTCTTCCTCCGCAGGCAAGTTTAATTTTCAGAATTTAGTAGTGTCACCTTGGAAATGGGACGTTTAATTTCCCCGCTTTGAGTTCAGATGGAAACCACTATAATCAGATAGTCTGGACCGGGGTGAGTCTCGGTAATTCGTCCTAGTCTCCATACCATTGTAGGACAGGCACTGTCATGTACAATGTCCAAATCTCCAACTTGTAGATTTGGTTGAAGTACTGTCGTTGTACAACCACTTTGGTCGTTGTTGTAGATAATGTAGATAGTTTCGGGACCATATTTCCGAGAACTGCTGTCTCTGTTTTTGGATTAAACTCTACCTGGCACTCAAGGGAAGATCTGTAGACTCCGATGAATCTGGAATCTTTTTGTTGATTTTAATTTGTTGATTTCGAGGCAAACAATAGGCCTTCCACTCACAAACCAAAATTTTGTCGGAGTAATGGGAGCACTAATAGCGCACTCGCATGCAAATTTTTCTCGTGAAAATGCCTAATGAGCATTTTCGTGAAATCATGGTGTTTTGGCAATAGCATGGAGTGCTTATAATCGAATGCCAAGGATTGATGGCGTGAGAGTCGTCCACCAACACGAATTATACCATCAGCATCAAGAAAAACGTTTAGGGATAGAAATTTATGATTTGTGGGCAGTGGTTTGTTCTGTTTGAGAATACTTAGTTCTTTCGAATATTCATAATGTTGGAGGATTTTTACAATATTGTTAATAGATTGTGAAATATCCTTTGAAGTTAGACATCCTGAGATTTTGTCATTAGAAGGGTTTGAATTGATTATGAATCTATTACACCATTCCATAACTCTGGATAGTTTCATAAAGGACGAAAACTTGAGTAAAAATTTGAGAATATTGGTTACATTTGTCACTTGAATGGCGATTTCTGATTCGGTAGAATTATTTGGAGTAGTGGGTTCTATCTCAAAATGTGTAATGGTTTGAGGCTTCTTTCGCCAAGTGTGACCACTCCACCAAAGTTTATGTGTTAGCAGTTGTGCAGGAAGGAAGCCTCTGGATGCACAGTCCGCGGGATTCATAGTTCCAGAAATATGATGCCACTTAGCCTCTGGAACAAGACTTTTAATTTTGTTCACATGATTGAAAGCAAACTAGCTCCCCCTGAAGGAGGAGCATAAATCCAGCTCAAAACAATTTGAGAATCTGTCCACAGACAGATGCCATGAACTGTGATGGGTAGAGATTCCAAGACTGCACAGCACAATTAAGCGAGTAGAAGAGCTGAACATAGCTCGATTCGTGGCAACGTTATTGGTTTGATGGGATTTACTCTAGTCTTTGCAGCGACAAAGCTGACTGAGATTTCACCAGTATCTTAAATTACTTTAAGATATGTTACATCAGCATAGGCCTTACCCGAACCGTCGCAGAAACCATGCACTTGAATCAGTTGATATGTACTGTGGACTGTGTTCATGAATCTGTTAGTTTTAATGTCCTTCAGGATTTCAATTTCAGTGTTAAATTCATGCCATCAATGCAGAAGTTGGCTTGGGATCTGGTCATCCCAACCACGTTTTTCCCTCCACAGATCTTGCATAATTATTTTGAAGAAAATTGTAGTAGGAGATAAAATTCCCAAAGGATCGAATATATGCACCACAACAGACAAGAATTGTTGTTTTGTGTGGACTTTGGACAGCTGGGGTATTTTTAGCTGGAGCATGTCACTGACCGTATTCCAGTCTAAACCCAATAATTTCACCGTCTCGTCGTCTTGAATTTCGATATCTGAATTGTTGTATAGCTTCTCCTTGGGTAGGGCTGAAATGGCATCTGTCATATTTGAAAACCATTTCCTTAGGGAAATCCATCACTCTCCATGACTTTATTTAAGTTAGAGACGAGACTCCTGGCATCTTATAGGAACTGTGCACCACAAAGGAGATCGTCCATAAAGAAGTTTCCAGTTATCGCCTTGAAGACTTTAGGGAACTGATTTTTATTGTCTTCAGCTAATTTCTGCAAGGTTTTTATCGCGAGAAAAGACGCTGAGGCAGTTCTATAAGTTACGGTTAGTAACATATATGTAGAAATAGGCTGTGAGTCTTCGAATCGCCACAAAATACGTTGGTAGTCTGTGTGCTTTGAATTTACTAAAATTTTCCGAAAAAGGTTTTCAATATCAAATGAAAAGCCCACTTTAAAGGACCAAAATTGTATTAAAATATAGAATAGTTCTGGAAGAAGTTTTGGACCAATCTCCAGGAAGTCGTTTAGAGAACGGCTTTTTGAGTCCTTTGAAGAGGCATCAAAAACAAATCGTAATTTCATAGTTGTACTATCCTCTCTCAAAACTCCGAAATGAGGACGATAATATTTGTCTGTATTTTCCTCTGAATCGGGAACCAGCTCCATATGATTTAGTGAGAGCTATTCACTCATACACTCTGCATATTGTCTTTTGTAAATGAACTCTTTACGAAATTTAGATTCCAAAAAAAGGAATCTCTTCAAGGCTTGAAATTTTCTTTCACTTTAGTGTGGGTTCAGATGTAAACTGTAAGTCAACGATGTATCGCCCAGAGGAGTCACGACTGATATTTTTCACGTAACAGTCCACACAACAATCTTTGGTTAACGACTGTGGAATGGACTCCACTAGCCAGAATTTTTGAAGCGATGACTTGAGTTCAGCAGTCAATTAACGTCATGATAACAGCATGGCAATTAACGACAAATGACTGTGCATTTTCAGAATAAATGGGACACGAAAGGAACCATCCCAATCTAGAATTTATTGCCCTTGGAGTCCCTTTAGGACCGATTAAAGTTTCTCCCGAAATTAAACTAATGTACAAATACGCACCAATAAGAACATAAATAGGTTTGGTGATGTTGAATTGCGGATATGCTAAATTTTAGCCTTCTAAATGAGGCCACATGGATTGAGATAAACAATAGTTCGATAGGTTCATAGTGATTTTCTCAACGACTAAGTCGTCTATTTCAAATTGTTTATAATTAAAGTGAGGTTTCGCCTTTACTTTGACTTCTCTCTGCAATGTTATTGTTGATGACTCTGATTTTATGAATAATTTTTGTAGTAGGTAGATTTAAACGTTTCATTAAGGCATTTGAAATGAGGCATCTGTGAGAGGCACTGTCTATTAATGCACGATAATTTATCCATTGACCTTCATTTGATCGGATTTGTATTATAGCAGTGCTTAATAAAGTTTTTGTAGAATAACTGCTATTAGCAAGACAAGTTGTTTCATTTGTAACATCACACGCAATTTGTTTATCATCTGAATTTTGATTTTTTGTACTGTTATGAAGAAGGCTATGGTGCTTCTTAGAACACTGTCGGTACCGTACCGAATTTAAACAATTATTAACAAAATGATTATTGCGAAAGCAATTCACACAAAGCTTATTATTATTTATAAATTCCCATCCCATATCAACAGACATTGTCTTAAATTCTGGATATTTATGAATCGGGTGCATTTATTTACAATTGAAACAATCAATTGTAAATAAATGCACAAGGCCTTACAATTTTCCAAGCGCTATTATTCACTAAAGAATTATTCACTAGAGTTTTGTCGGACATTTGCCGTTTAGGAATAGAATTTGATTTCGATTTTTGACATTTGTTTCCTTTATGTTCTGAATGTTTCTAGCTTGCTTTTCCAAGAAGAAAGTCAATTCAGTCAATTTAGGAAATGCTTGGCTATCCAACATTAGCTCCCACTGAGTGCGTAAATTATCATCAAACTTATCTTCAATGATATAAATAAAAATCAATTCCACTGGTGAATTTTTCTCAAATGCCAAGATTTCAAGATGACGCACCGATTCATTAATCGTGTCCAGAACATACAAAATAGATTTATAAGTACACACCTTTAGAACCTTAACATTAAACAATTTATTCAACTGGTTATATAATAACACTCTTTTATTATAATAAAGAAATATATACCTTAATGACAGAGCATCCCAAGCTTGCTTATAGTAATCCCCTGACACGGGATAACATTTAAGAGTTTCGCTGCTTCGGATTTACATGAGCTTGCAAGATATCAAAATTTTTGTAAATCCGTAAGGCTTTTATTGCTATCAATAGCAGAAAGGAAAATTTCCTTGAAATATAACCATTCATCTAGCTGGCCAAAGAAAGGTTGCAATTAAAATTTCTGAAGATTTAAATTGCTCCCAGCCTTTTCTTTAGATGGTGAATCAGAAAATCCCGTTTTATTACATGCGTCATGGTTTTCTACATATTCCTTAATCTTTGCCGAAGCAAGTAATATCCTATCTTTAGCAGTTACATATGCATCATAAAATATATCACTATCATCTACGAGTTCATAAAACCATGTTTCCAAATTATTATTTAAGTTAGTTAATTTAACTATAATTTCTTTTAACAATGAATGTTTACTTTCACCAGAAATTAACTCATCTACTCTTTTACAGTTCCTATCTATTTCCTTAATAATTAAATGAAATTTACCCTCTGCAATATTCCGTTTTGATTTTGTTGGCATTTTGAACTCAGCCAAAAACGAAGCCAAATAACGACGCCAAAAAACGAAGCCAAAAACGATCCCAAAAGAGAAGATGAAAAACGAAGATTAAATCTGCGCAGTTCGAATTGAAAGAACACACTGGTTATTAAACCACCAGGCATTCTCCGGGTAGACGGACCAACTTTGTACGATCATTAAGAATATTTAAGAATACAGAAAAAAATGATAACTGACATAAAGAATAGAGAGAAAAACAATACACAAAACTTTCCAATTAGTTAAACAAGATTTATTTTGTTAAGGAAATTTATAATTGTACAACTGCGATGCAAGGGGAATTAATTTTCAATAATAAGCTAGAATTTACTTACGAAAATTGGTGGTTGAATAGTTTAAGGAAATCCATTAGATATTTGCCATAAATATGTTTTAAATAAAATGAAATAATGTGATTTTACTTTAAAATTTGGATGTTCCAATTTTTAAAAAATAATTGGAATTTATCAAAAATATGAAAGAATAGGATAACATAGAATAGTAGCAAAAAGCGTTTTCAAGAGAAATTCCACCATAGTCATAGAACAATTACATCAAAACAATCAGCTTGAAAAAATTACCCAAAATACATGTTTCTTTTACAATGAACAGAATAAATAATAAAAGTTGTGTTAGGTTTAAAGCAATAAATGCATAAACATATTTTTCCAAAAATTCTTAAATATCAATACAGAAATTTATCGATTTAAACATTAATCTTTAAGCTGTTAGTTCTAAAAAATAATAAATATAATTTTTAAACAAACATGCAATTCAATTTTACAGGTGCTGCCATCTTTTGACAGAAAGGTTAAGCAATGCTGCACAGCGGTTCTAATGTTAACGAATTTAATTTTTAAAACTGACATGTTGTATGCTCTTGAAAAATGCCACCTTGAAAATTACCATATTGGCTACCAGATCAAGCTGGTATATTTTTCAGTACCCTACTCATAGTACTGGTCCTAGGCTATTATCTACAACAATTGTTATTCTACCTTATCTATATTTTTATCCTAATTTCATTCCCTTCTTTCTGCTTTCTCTATAAAAGTGTAAGTAAACGCGATGTTGCAGATGTGGTTCATACAAACAGAAGTCCTTTTCGCTTATGTTGTTCAGTTTCACCAGTGATACATCTAGTTTATAAAAACTGATGAAGCCGAAATATCGGCATTCATTTTTGTAACAGGTTGAAATTCTAATTTGTGAGTGACATAACGTTATTTTCTGAAAACTATAAATGGTATTTTCCTGTAAAATGATTTCTGGTTGATATAGAATATTTGAATTCCTCTCCATACTTATTCTTCAGAATTGCTAGATGCAGTGTGTCATTATATTTGACAGCAGAAATCCTACCCTTTCTAATTTTATTATGCTTCCACTATATTTTTTTTTCCTTTCTCTTTAACAGTAAAAAGACGGCTGCTGTTATTTTGAGGTTTCAGACATACTATTCAGCGCTATTAAGCTATTAAGGCATAATATTCAGCAGCTATTCTGTATTTATGTCCTCAGGCTTCTGAAATTTTATGACTTTTTCTAATTTTACGCGAAATATGTACACACTTTTACAAAATTGTATTCGATAGTAAAAAGGGGGAGAAAATGTGTTGTATATCTACTAAGACTGAAAGCCGTCAATTTAACGGCAATATAGAAAACAGGCAGAAATCATTAAAATAGTACCGGAAATTGTTAGTAATTTTTCACCCTTTCCCCCTTTTGCAAGTAACAGAAATATTGGCTCTTCGGAAATATTGGTGTTCCAAAAAAGGACTACACAAACCATGCATATATCTTTACGGATAAACCATACCAAGTTGTCAGCTCGGAATACCTGCATAAAATCATATCTAAATATATATTAATTTATTATACATTGGTACGAAATAGTTCAGAATTTAAAGTATATAACCATTTACAGAAACTTTCAAATATTTTAAATTCTTGATTTTATTTTTAACCGTCAAAATGACAGCGTTCAGTAATTTTAGTAAGAAAAATATTGTTGTCTTTCTAGTGTTAAATATGTGAAATAGGGCAGGGGCGAAAGATATGTAGTTTTTTCAAAAGGAATTTCCTTTCATTTTTCAGTTAATTTTGCTAATATACTTCATAAAGAATATTTATATTTCATTAAGCTTTTCTGACATTTGATGTGAATATAATAAATCTGCCCCAAACTCATCCCGATGACCCGTAGGCAAATTTTTGGTTTAGAGGATTTTCCATGAGTCTTAGAATGAGAATTAGAAATAAAGGACGCATTGTCCATGTAATTTGTAGATTCACCCTAGGCCTGAAATGAATTCCAGTATACTTTTATGAAATACCAGACACTACAGAAATTTCCGAATTCAATCTTTGACGCCTCAGGTCTTTGCACCCTCAAAAAAAATTTTTTCTACTTTTCTATGACAAAGAATATTTAAAATAATGTTTCATAACATCAAATTTTCATTTAATGCATTGAACTTATCCCGATAAGCGGGGATTAAATTTATCCCTATGCTGTCTATCTGTGCTATCCGCAGAAAAGTTTTAAATAAATTGCAATTTGGACGAAAGAATGACAGGCCAGTCTAAAATAATTAGTATCTATTGCAATATGTTTAGACAATCAAATTATTGCAATATGTTATCCCAAGTCATTGGCGGTTCCAAGGGGGGGGGGGGAATAGGGGCAATTGTCGCTCCCAAAAAAGCCCGGCTTATTTTGCTTTCATAGCCTAAAATTATATAATCGTAGACCGAATACTAAATGAGTTTAAATTGAAAATGAGACGATGTTTATGTCATATATATATATACATAAATAAATATATATATACATATATACATATACTAGCTGTACCCGTCCCGGCGTTGCTCGGGTAATGTAATTACCAATTTTTTTAGTAGCCTCAACCCTTTGTTAATGGGCGTCGCTGTCATCCTTTTCCTCACCACGATACATTATTTTACCCATATAAATTTAATCCTTTCTGGCACATTTTGGCAAAATTTTTGACATAGGATTACTAATCGAATATCACTGCAATAGTAATCGATTTCCTTGAAAGTGAATATATCACATCCTCCACATGCTGAAATTCTTTGAAATCTTCATAGATTTTTTCCACAAATACACCACAAATTATATGATATTAACTAAGTGCTGGCCAAAAAAATTACGGCATTACTAAATGTGATTTTTTAATCGATTATCACTGCAATAGTAATCGATTTCCTTTAATCACCCAATCCCTCATAGAAAACAAACGCCCCAACACATCACGCGCATGACGTCAAAAATCTGGTTTTTCTCGTATTTTCACCCGCTGTACCTTCGTCCGGAAATGAAGAACGAAATCTCCAAAATGAGATTTCTCGCAAGAGTTTCCGAATCATAAAATAAATTATTAAAAAATAACTACAATTTGTAAATTAATTTTGGTTCTGGCTTTCGAAACTGTGATGTCTAGGGTCTCTGAGATAAAAATTTCGTAAAAATGTAACGACATTTACGTATCGATTCGACAATTTGGAAAAAAGGGTCACGGACAAAATCGCGTTTTTTTCCGAAAAACGGGTGCGTACAGGCGATCGAAAAAAAATCACAATTAATCGATAAATTAAGACAGACAATTTTAACTGTGATTTCCGTATAGTGTCATCTTTCCCGTATAGGCTCGTCCGAAAAAAAAAATTCTTGGACGGATACGTTAGGATTTACGGAGCTTTTACTCGTCCGGGAGCTCCAAATCGCGACTAAATATTTAATTACGGAAAATCTAATTAAAAATTCGAAAAAAGGGCTTCGAGGTGCATAATGAGACCTCGGGAGGCATCTTCGTGTCGAATCTCAAGACTGTCCGACCTACCGTCTTTGCGCTGCGCCGCGAGCAGACAAAAACTCGGTCACACACACACAGACTTTGCCTTTTATATATAAAGATATATAGGTCTCATTATACTATTGCAGTTATAATCGATTAAAAAATCGCATTTAGTAATGCCGTAATTTTTTTGGCCAACACTTAGTTAATATCATATAATTTGTGGTGTGTTTGTGGAAAAAATCTATGAAGATTTCAAAGAACTTTCAGCATGTGGAGGATGTGACATATTCGCTTTCAAGGAAATCGATTACTATTGCAGTGATATTCGATTAAAAAATCCAATTTCCTAATGCCTTATTTTTTTGGCAACAGTTACTTACTCTCATATAACTTGCGCTTTGTTGTTTGAAAAAATGTGTGAAGAATTTAAACAATGACTTCATTTGTTTAGTAGCTTTGATTTGTTTAATAATTTTATTTTATTGAACAGGAATTTGTACGTTTTAAGTAATCCTATATCAAAAATTTTGCCAAAATGTGCCAGAAAGGATTAAATTTATATGGGTAAAATAATGTATCGTGGTGAGGAAAAGGATGCGACGCCCATTAACAAAGGGTTAAGGCTACTAAAATTTGGTAATTGCATTACCCGAGCAACGCCGGGACGGGTACAGCTAGTATATATATATATATATATATATATATATATATTCTTTACGTCACCCTGGCCGTGGCACTGCAATTTATGGAATAACTGCAAAAAATGGAATTAACAATTACAGTAAAATAAGAAATAATATTGGAAGGTTTTTAAGAATTAGATTATTGATATTATCAATGCCAGGAGCCTTTTTTTTAAAGTTTTTGAATAATGTCTATAAGTTCGTAGAAGTTAGTGGGGGGAGTAGAGTCGGTGGGGGGTGGAAAGGAAATTTTGAACGGTCGTGAGGACGAGTCTGTCATTCTCCTCATCGACCAGGTCATAGTTCAGAGAGAATTGCTCTCTGTAGGTGTCGGCGATAGTGTTGGCTTTGTCTAAGTCAGTCATAGCAACTCCACGAGGACCTTGAATGGGTGGAAATTGCGTATATGGTTTACGAAGACGTCTGACAAATTGCCAGACGGAGTTATCTTCAGGATTAATACCATGAATGAATTCAGCCCACGATGAGTTTCGGAAAGTTCGAATATCGCGACGAACGCATTCAAACATTATTCAAAAAAGACATTATTCAAAATTTGAATAGACATTATTCAAAACATTTAAAAAAGGCTCCTAGCATAGATAACATCAATAATCTAATTCTTTAAAACCTTCCAACAAATATTATTTTCTATTTTACTGAAATTGTTAATTCCATTTTTAAATTTAATCATTTCCCCACGTGTAGGAAGACTGCGATTATTTGCCCTATCTCCAAGCCAGGTGGGGATCGTAATCTATTCCAGAGTTATCGTCCAATCTGCTTGCTGTGCTCCCTTAGTAAAGTGGCGGAGCGCGTCATTCTAAACAGAATCACTGAGCACCTCGAACAGCATAACATCATCATACCACAACAGTTTGGCTTTAGGTCTGAGCATAACACGACGCAACAACTTTTAAGGGTAGTGGGATTTGCCCGCGACGGGTTACAGGGTAAAAGACCTACCGCTGCTCTGTTTCTTGATATTAAATGTGCGTTTGACAAGGTCTGGTACCCGGGACTTATCTTTAAACTTATTCAAATTAACCTGCCAGCCTGTTTTATCCACTTAATTCCCAACTATCTTCATAATCGAAATTTCGCTGCCCGCATACACAATGTGTCCCCGAACAGGTACATTATGTCGGGAATTTTACAGGGCTCGATCCTAGGAACGACCTTGTTTAATTTATTCGTCAACGATGTACCGCGTGAGATAATACTCTCCTCTCTATGTATGCGGATGACACTGCTATCCTTTCACTTCTAGTAATATACACTACCTGACTATTCAAATTCAGCGTCACATAGACACTTTAGAGAATTGGTTTACACGCTGGAAACTTAAAATCAATCCCTCGAAGTGTCACGCGATCTACTTCAGTAATATCTATCGCAATCCTCCGCTTCTTTATATTCATCACTCCCCGCTTGAATGGTAAAACACAGTGAAGAATCTTGGCGTATCTCCGGACGGAAAACTTACTTGGAAACCCCACATTACCAATACTATTAGTAAGTGCAATGCTGTCACCATGCAGCTCCGTACTTTATTTTTTAGTCATCACTTGTCAATGAGAACAAAGTTCTCCTTTACAAACAGTGTGTGCTACCTGTTGTGCTATATGCTGTCCCCGTGTAGTTTTCCGCCGCACAGACGCATATTAATAAATTAGAAGTTCTCCAGAGTAAAACTCTCAGGCGAATCCGCCTAGCTTTCCGGTACGTGTCGAATGCGACGATTAGGTAAGACTTCGGCATTTCTACACTCACGAAAAAGGCTCATAAAATTTCTAAGAAATTTTATTATAACCTACCAAATATTCGTAATGAAATAATTGCAGAATTCCCTGATTACGATTATTCCCTTCCTGTTAATCGTAAGCGCCCCAGGGCGTGTCTCCTTAGAGATAACATTAATTCCCTTACCGCGATACTCATCCCATCTTGTTCACCTACTTACGTGAAGCCGTAGCGCAGCGCCATGGCCTGGAAAACCCTACGTTGTTGTTTCGGTCCTAGGTGGTAACGATTATTCCAAATTTCCCTACCTTGATATTTTCATTTTTCCCCCGCGGAAATCTGCAATCATCTCATTACGAATTGTAAGACCCTGAAGAGGGCCTTTTTCTTCTTGTGCTGAGGGCCACCTTTTCACTTGTTTATTTTTTCATCTTATCTTCTCTAAATTTTTAATTTAACTTTTTGAACTTAAATTCTTATTCTTAATAATTGATTAATTTTTATCTTAAATTTTCTCTTCCCCTTCAACTATTGAAGGTGTTAAATTTAAAATTTTTGTACAATGATTGTAATAGTAACTTTTAATTGTAACCTAGCCTTAATATTTTAACTACTGAGCACATTATCTTTGATTACAGGAGTTAAAACCAGCTGGTCAAGGTACTCCGGTTATCATATACAATTCTGCTCAATTTAACTCAGTGTTATTTTCTTTTGAGAATTGAATGCATTGGAAGCGCGCTAGGCGAGTATTGTATTGAATACTGTTATCTTGACTTGTATTTTTAGAGTTTTCTGCTGTATAGAAGACAATCGTTACGTGTTTTCTGTTGAATTTGTGTATGCGCCTGAAGAATTTTATAGAATAACAAATTGTATTTTATATGAACTTTCTGAAGAGAATTTTTATTCAATCCCATCAAAACCAGAAAACGGAACAATAGAAACGGATTTCCCCAGTAACATAACTTCATTACTTTTAAGGATAACTTAATAAAAACTAACATTCTGCATGCAATTAAATTGATATAATTCCACTGATTTTAAGATATTTTAGATCCGAATTTCTCACTTTAGAACGCTTAAAGTTACTAATCCAAATTCGGTCAGTTAAAAAACTAGAGATCTATTCGACCGAATTCCCATCTCGACCCTTCTAAAAATATACCATTTTCATTGCTTTATATCCCAAGTAACGTACATCGTTGGCGTCAAAAGAAAATTTGCATTACATCGTTGGAGAATGGTCATTGTTGGAAGAAATGCAAGGAACAAATAATGGCCAAATTTTAAAAATGATTCTGCTGTGC
Organism: Dolomedes plantarius; assembly: GCA_907164885.2. NCBI lineage: Eukaryota > Metazoa > Arthropoda > Arachnida > Araneae > Dolomedidae > Dolomedes > Dolomedes plantarius. The sequence continues at coordinate 44,470,823 of OU015499.1, read as the reverse complement.
CATGAATTATAAAATTATGTTGTTCCAACGACAAGAGAGAGAGTTGAATTGCTCTCCCAACAGTTGGGACAACTAACAGCCAACCGTTAAGTGAGCTGCAGTGCCAACCGGAGATTCAACGTAAATCAGGCGGCCAAATCCAATTTTTGTCCACTTATGCTAAAAATGGTTTCCTATCAATTTCCCAACGAACGGCCTTGTGATACTTGATATAATTAATGCTGCAAGATTTATCATTAATAACACGTTCCATAGTTTTAATAAACTAATAAAGAAATATAGTTCTAAACTATACACAATTAACTCAAATTGTGAATAACACTGAATAATTAAGCATAATTAAGAGAGGTCACCAGAGTTTACTTTTACTAATTATTATTTAATAATAACATGTCGAACGCTAGTTGTCCATTAAAACCACTCTTTGAAATCGTTCCCGAAATCTGTGCTATTACATGCACAGGATTCTCTTATAACAACAACGCCCTCTACACGTAAGCTCTTTCCCGCGTGAAACCACAATCCTTGCAATAGAGTGCACGTGTGAAGGTGTTGGAGAGGAAGGGAAAACTGCTTTGGGGTGTTCTGCAAGTTTTCCCGCGTGAAATCTCGTACGCTCCAAGCACTCCCGAAAGAGCGTACATGTAAAGGGCGCTAATAAGCAGGCATATTAACTAATTTCAGCAGTGAGATGAGTTCATTACCGTTAGGGACATTTTAGTAACTCCACTGTTGGCCATTAAAATTGAAAAACCGGGAAGGAAAGTAAATAACAAAACCTCACTCATTGTACGTATACAGCATAGTAGAAAGAAAACATAGTTAAATTTATAGGCAATTTTGGGGTATACAGGGTGTGAAATAAGTACACATAGCTGTCGCCTCTGACTGCTAAAACGACTCTATCCCGGTTAGGCATCGATTCTTACTGGGCTTGAATGACACATACGGAGAAGTCATTCCATGCTACCTCAAGTCTATGCCACACTTCATCAATCGTTGTGTCTGGGCGGCTCAGTCTCTCAGCAACCCATGACCAGATGTTTTCAATGGGTGAGAGATCTAGAGAACGTGCTGGCCAAGCCACAAGCCGAACAACCTCTGTGTCGGCGTAGATCAGGACACGACGGGCAATATGCGGTCTTCCGTTATAGTGTTGAAATATGACATCACTGACGCCTCGACGATAGGGCACAACCACCGGCCTTAAGATCTGAGAAATGTAACGCTGGCTGTTCAGATTACCGACGAAGAGATTAAGAGGTGTTTGTGTCGTGTACCAAATAGCTTCTCCTACCATCACACCAGGTGCAGGACCCGTATGACGATATCGAATGCAAGCCGACCACGTTCATTCATCTCGGTTCCTCCAGACACAGATACGTCCATCATGGTGCTGCACGCAGTACAGAGACTCGTTTGGAAATGCGACGTGGTGCCAAACCTTTAACCAGTTTTGCCGTTGGGAAAACCACTATCGCCGCGCGTCTCTATGCTGCATTTTCAAGAGAATCCGCAATAATGGTCGCCGAGCAGACATTCTGTGCTGCTCCAGACCTCGTCGCATTGTCCGTGTGGAATTTTGACGAGCTGCAAACAAGCCCAATCCCTAACTCAAGGTCCGCGATGTGTCTGTATGATCCTGCAAGGCCGACCTGAGAACATGCCTGTTCTCTCGGACGTTAGTGGCGGGAGGCCGTTGATATACGGCATGGCATTCTGTATAACCCTCCTAAACTGATCGATTCCATATTCGCTTGACAGTCATGGGATTCCGACCAATGCTAGTAGCAATATAGTAGAATGATAAACCGCAATCTCGAAAGGCCGCGATCTTGCTGCTATTGATTTTCGACACTTGCTGGTAGCCGTTTCTCCTTCTTATACGAGGCATAACATGATCTTCTTATAAACAATCAAAATTCAAATGGGATTTCCGAATGAGAAACCAGCTGCACAACTTTCATTTTATACAGAGTTTGAGACGCCGTTTCTCCTTCTCCCTTACCGTTCGATTGCACCTAAATGCAAATCATTTGCATATCCCAGTAACTTTTTCCTAACATTCGAATTTGGCGTTTCTATCATCCCTCCTTCATGGTGTTACAATTTTAATGGCAGGCAGTGTATGTATATATATATATATATATATATATATATATATATATATATATATATGTATATATATATATGTATATATATATATATGTATATATGTATATATGTATATATATATGTATATATATATATGTATATATATATATATATATATATATATATATATATACATATATATATATATATACATATATATATATACATATATATATATATACATATATATATATACATATATATATATACATATATATATATATATATATATATATATATATATATATATATATATATATATATATATATATGAAATAAATTTCAAACCCTTTTTATTTTTTAACACGCCATTACCAAATTTTTCATCCTAATGTAACAGAATACCATCCCTTAACCTTTGATTGCGATCTATATTCAACCAATATCAATTTATTAGTTTTTCCCCTAAGGCACGTGTGGTCAAAGCTTATATAAGCATTATACAACGGGCATCGCGAGACCATCTCCTCGATGACGCGACTTAATCACGTGTTCATTTCTGACAAATTAGAGGTTTGATAGACCCGTACGCTTGCTAGAATCGCGCGCTTTCTGTAGCTTTTTGTGTCCTGCCACGGAAGGGTAAACATGTAATTTTAGGGCGCGCTGCATCCCCTTTGTCTTGGGATGATCCAACAAGTTCTGGACTTAATATGGTCTGATTGTATTGTGAAACTTTCAAACATGCCCAAATGTTTTCATCATAGTTGCATACAGTGTTTTTCGACACCGTGAAGTTTCCAAATAAAATCATATTGAAAATATGGCTGACTCCCCGCCGTTCTGGATGTGAATTAAAAGTGCCTGCGTACACTCGACGACCATTTCCATTGCCTAGTGCTCCGTCACGACTAACACCCGACAATATCACGAGTTCACCGCCCTGAAGTGCATCGCCACCGTAAAATCATTATATATATATATATATATATATATATATATATATATATATATATATATATATATATATATATATATATATATATATATATATATATAATGATATCGGCTAACGAGAACGGTAAACTTTAACTTAAACTATGTAGAGGAGATGAAACACAAACATGTTGTAGACGTAGTCAGAATTTCAGGAGATGAAGACCATTTCACGAGAGCCGTTGACACATCGGGGAGGAAAACCACACACTGGAGAGGCATTGGAAGGACGCACGCAACAGATATGCGACGCATATTAATTTATTCCGGATTCTAATGTAGACAAATATTATTCAGAGAAACACAGGTATCTTGACAACTGAACACACACAATAGCAACGCCACCGGTCCCTGCTGGGGCGCATTCAGAACGCAAATTTTAAATCATATCGGACAACAGCGGAGCAGCGCGTAAACACGACAAGACATCGGCAGACAGTAAAAAGCACGCCGTAAACTTTTACCGAAGGTTATAAAGTGTAGGGGTACTGACAGCGGGGAGATAATTTTATTGGCTAGAATTGAGCATCTGACTTGATTACATAAGGACCGCATGATGTTCCGAAAAGCGCTCCGAGGCGAAAACATCACGTGGTGTTGAATCATGTTTACAAATATCTTTAACGCGCGTGTACTAAGGGGTAATGTGGATGGTTAGTTCGTTAATTCCTAGGTCGCAATTTGAAGAAATAGACTGTACTTTATTGAGAAGAAACAAGGATAATTTAGAATACTCGTTAAGTAAAAAAGGTGGGCCGGAACAGTTTATAAGGATGGGGCGTTATTATTACAATATCCCCCCCTTCAAAAAAAGACTTGCGAGAGGGGCCGGGCCCAGGCTCCTCAAGCAAGGCTTTCCTTCTGGTGAGAACAGTTTACGAAATTTAGAAGATCAGTTTAAAATTTACGGGTGTAAATTTTTCGAAATAGTATTTTCTATGTCAGCATACATTTATAAATTAAAGAGGGTAAATTTTTCGAAATATTATTGTCATTGTCCGCATACTGTCCTTAACATATTAAAACACAATAAAGAATACACATTACATAAATTCTCTAAACAAACTATAAGAAAGAAGAATACAACATAATTTATTTTCTTAAAGGTTGTGGACATCAATATTGAACAAGGAGGTTTCGAAAATTTCATAATATGGAAAAATATAAAACAATTTATAATATAAAATATTAATAAGTCAAATATTAAACGTGATAATGTGGAAGAATTTACGTTGTAATATCTTAACTCTCAACATCTCTTGGGTTCGGCGCATTCTGCGGGGAGAGTACGGAGGAAGACTGGATCAGATGCGAGAAATGCTGCTCGTGGGTGCATGAAACTTGCGCCAACATAACCAACGCGATACACTATTATTGAGATGAAAGCTGTAATTGAAATGAACTTACTAAAATCACAGCTTTGTGCGTCCGTCTTTCATTCTATATCATACTTTTTATTCTCGTGTCAGTGATCCATATTACACATACTTTCGGTCCATATTACACGAACGTATGTGTAATATGGACCACTGACACGAAAATAAAAAAAATAATTTCCTGCAATTATTAATAGTTATCACAGTACTTTACCAAGTTTGAACCATACAGCTATACAATTGTAATGAGCAGCCAACAATATTTTTTTATTAATTTAAGTTTTATAAGCATTCTTGCTTAGGGAGTCCATATTGCACGGATCTCCCCTATACTTGAATACAAAGGAAACCCAATATAAAAATATATAAATTTATAATAAACTCCTCAGAATCCAGCCAGATTTAGCCTTTCGTCATTGGAGCAAAAAAAGGGTAAAAAGTAAAACATAAAATATATACATTTATAACAATCTACTATAAGCTGAAAAGGAAAAATATCAGATTGTCTTTTCGAAAGTAAAGAATTTTTTAAAGTGAAGCTGAAAAGTAAAAATGTCAAATTTTTGAATGTTTGATAACCCAAATCAATTTAGAAACTAAACTCGGTATAATAACATAGAAAATAAAGCATGTCAAATGTTACACACATCTTAGAATTTAGGCAGATTCAGCGTTTTATCAATGTACCACGAACAGCTAAAAAGTAAAAATCTCAAGTTGTCGAAAGTTTGCTAACCACAATCAATTTAGAAAACAAAAACTGTATAAATAACCTAGAAATTGTCGTATGTTTGTTAGCCAAAATGAATTTAAAACACAGTATAAATAACTACAAAAAAGTATTCAATATGTTATACATATGTATAAAACGAAAACCCAATATTAAAAATATATTAATTTATAATAAACTCCTTCCAATGAGGAATTTGCACATGTGGGGAAAATGCTCATTTCTATTTTTTATTAACAGATTGGTTATTAAATTGTTCGAAAACATCAATTAAAACGTACATATAGATCTAAATAATAAAAATTTTAAATTTAAAATAAGCGAAAAGTGTCGAAAAATCATGTGACCTCAAAACGCTACGTGATTGGTTCTGACGTCACTATGCCCCATGCTTCAATGTTTACATTTTTCTAGCGCGAGATTCTACGTTTCCTCCTCTTAAACTAACATTTTAAAATCATATTTTTTCTCTAATTTGGTTTAATTTTTCTAATTTTAGTTTGTGGCTATTGTTTATTCCCCCTTTTTTTTAATTATATACTATCGTCGTCTTTATTATTAGTTTTATTTCTGTTTTGTTTACCATGGCGTTATTACCCGGTTTTGCAAAGGGCAATCTGACAACCTGCCTAAAATGGATTCATTTGCAGTGTTTTCCTTTTTGGGAAATAATCCAAGATTTATGGGAGCAGAAATACGAGGATTTAAAGCTCAGAGGTATGTATATATTTGTTTGCATTTATTATTCTAGTTATGTAATGTAGATTGTAGAACGCTGACGTACGTTGTACTTTACACAAACTTTAAAGTTAGACATTGTTTATGCATATTATTAAATTAATCTCGTACTCAAAAAGTTTAATAAACAGCTTCTATTATTATTCATTCATAGTACATGTTTAATTTTGTAGAATTAATTAGCACTGCAACATTACAAGTAGTGTCTGTTATAGGATATTTAGTAATTTTAATTGTGTATTAAAAAGTTGACAGAAATTAAAAACACTACCAAATTTACGAATGTGTTCAGTGTTCTGCATTCATATCATAGAAATATGTATATTTTAAATGGTAAAGGAATTATAATAAATCTGAACTATGCATGATAATTAAACTTTTGACTAATCACATATTAAGTGGTGCAAAGAAACAAATGTTTACTACTCATAATAATTTTAAACAATCCTCTAACTCCATAATTTTGTGTTTTAAGAACACATTTTTAAATTAATGCTTTAGTACTTAGAAAGTTACTTTTACTAAGATCTGGACGAGAAGGCTATGGAGATAATGCTGTAGGATATGTTCAGGTAAAAAGGGATGGAGACATCTGTACAGTCAATGCAAGGGTGACACCAGAACATAATGTCACAAAAAAGACAGTGTGGAACTCAAGTTGAATGAAAAGGAAGAAAATGTCCTTTCCGTTCAATGCAATGATTGTGCAGCATCTTTGGGTGAGTTCCTTTATGTATTATATTTAATTTTATCTAAAAGTTTTAATGATAGTGTGTTTGGGGTAGATACAATAGACCATCCATGGTTAGCTTTCCCCGCTTTAAGTCATTTATAAATAATTAGTAATACTTTAGCAGTTATAAAAAATCTTTTTAATACAATACTTTATACATTTTATGTAAAAAACAAGCACCCAAAACTAGTGTAAAAAGATTAATTAAAAATAAACTTACAAAATAATTAATATATTTTATGCTTTTGTCACATTTTGCACACAAATTGTATTTATTTTAAAATTTCATCACCTACCCCCAACCCAGCATCTGGTGAATTCCATTGTAACGGACGTTACATTCACACACAAAATAAATTATAAAAAGATTATGAGATGCATATTAATGCTTCAAAATAGGAGTAGTTATTTTTTCCTGATAAAACCAATACTAAAGATAAACTTGACAGGTTTCAAAATTTATTTCTGGTGTATTTAAGATGCAAAAAAAAAATTTCTTTAATGTAACGGATGTTACATAAAATGGAACATCATTTGTACTATAGCGTCATAAGATTAAAAAAATCTGTGAATCTATTATGTAAATTTGCTCAAAAATTTAAAAAATAACATCACAAGACATGCCTGTAATTTATCAGAACCTTGACATAAAAATTCAGTCATTTTTTCTGTAATAAAAAATTTAAAAACTATTTGTAACAGACTTTACATATAATACATGATGTTGCAACTGTACCCTTAAGTAGGCTATTTATATTCAAAACAGTCACAAACATGCATTTATTTTACTTTTATAGTTTTTAAATTAATATTAAATTTACTCCAATTAAATTCAGTGGCATAATTTACGTAAGTAATAAGGTATAAAAATAATAATTTTACTTGCTAAAAAAACTTACAAATAGATATTTTCCCATTACTTCCCCTACAAAACAAACTTAATGTAAGGAAAAAGCAATAATAGGTTCTAGTTCTAGAGGCCATAAGCTTTTCAATGATATATAACACTTAAGAATTTGTTTAAAATGATTTTCTTTCGTAATGGTTTCATCTTAGGTGGAATTCACCATCTGGAGAATATAACTCATAACAAAACTCGTTGTTTTTACAAATATATTTAAATATTTATTTAAGTGGAAAATGTCAAAACTTGTATTTATTTCATATTTGCTGCAATGATTTGGCAAATCATCTGTATCACATTAAAACCCACAATTATTGCTAAATTAAAAAATTATTGAATGAAGATCCACTTACTGAGCATTTACAACTGTTTCAGCATCAAAGCTATTATCAAGTAACTGTATGTAATATACTTTAAGAGTTGTATATTGCATATCTCTGCTGTGAACAAACATTTTATAGACCGCTATCCAGAATGCTAGTTTTTCTGAAGTTATTCAGGTATATTCAAAATAATTTAATCTGATAGAGATAATATGGTAATTTAACGATTTTCAATTATGGATGAAAGTTTATTCATTTCATGAACACAGAAAAAAATTAAAGTCAGAAATAACAGCATTTTATTTGAAATATTTTTCATAAAATCAAAATTTTAATGCAAATAAACATTTTACAATGATTATTCAAGTGAATAAAATATGATATTCTCGGAATATAGTTTTCATTTTTGCATTAAATGCTAGTTTAAATTTAACCGACAATATTTTGGTTTTTGTTAACTAAATTGTATATTAATATTTCTGAGGGTTTCTATAAATATATTTTTTTACAGGTGGATGTAAACATGCTGTAGCTTTGCTTATGTGGCTTCATAGACGAAGTGAAGAACCAGCAGTGACGTCAGTTTCGAGTTACTGGAAGAAGTAAAAACTTTCTTGTGTAGGCAATTCAATAAAATTCATTAAAGGGAAAGATTTAGTAAAATATAATTTGGAGCCTTTAATACCCCACGATGGCTCATTTCGAACAAAAGTTGTTGAAAAAAGCAGACTTTTAGAGAGACAGGACACTGTTCTCACTAAATATTATAAAATGAAAGACCGGTTCATTACCGGTATTTACCGTTGTGTTTGTGCAGCAAGGTACTATACAATATTTAAAATTTACTTTAACACACTTTGACATCTTAAAAATAAAGAAAAATCACTAGATATCAAACTCACACTACGCAACACAATCCAAACACCGAAGTAAACAAATTCGCTTTGGAGCATTGTGACGTCACATGTATCCGCGTAGGAAAAGTAGCGTTTTTGAGATGAAGTAAATAGTGCGCGTTTAAAAACAAATTATGTTAACTTTTAGAGTTCTAAAACTAAAAAAAAAAGATGCTTTCGATCATATTTTTCTATTTTCTATATCATAAATGCAAAATAAAAAAACGTGCAAATTCCTCATTCAGCTAGATTTAGCCTTTCATCATCAAGGGGTCGATTCATTATTTAGCCCTACTGGTACCTCTCCTTAAAGTGAAGCTGCTACTACCATTTACCAAGGACAAAGGTCTTTTGGACTTGGTGTAGGCTTTCCCACACATAGGGGACTGGAAACAACAACTCCAACACATTAAAAAATTAATCAAAACGAAGATATATCACCAGAATTTACTTTTGATAATATTTCATGTAATGAAAACGTAGGTTTCGTTTACCGTACCTTCACGAGGATGCATCTATCTCGGAATCTGCGCTATTTCCTGTGCAGAATTCTGTAAGTGCATAAAAGCAGAACTATAAACCGACTTCAACAATAATGAAAATTTATAGCTGTTAAGGGTAGATTATGAAGTAGTAACACTCTGTAGATTGACAGAAATCAGCTGACCTCTAAATAGCTTTAGGTCTAGGCCGGATATGGGCACGTTAAATCCGTAGACCGGAAAGGCTCTCTTTGAGGTGACATATGGTAGGTGAGGGTATTCCCCCCCCCCCCAGATATCACCCCTGAGGTTTCTCGGTCAAAATAGAGGTGACAAGTAGCTAGGACAGACTCCGACCCTTGTGGTGCTGTATAAACAGGAATCGCACACTTCAGCCCGAAACCTATATGCACCTGGTATCGAAATTCCAGGCAGGTGACATTAGAAACATCCACAATAACAACAAGGTTTTTTACAAAGAGGAAATTTGAAAGACAATAAATACCTATATGTCTGATTTCTATAGTATCAGTATGTATTCAAATAACTGTCATTACCTATATAAACGAAAAAGGCGCAATGCAGGAATCAACAACATCGGGATTTAATGTTGAGTACCAAAAAATGCAAGTTAAGAGCTTATTCAGAGTAAGATAACGAACAGTAAAAACTCTGAAACGAAATAATTTAAATATTTCGTGCTGAGAGCATTAAAAATCAATACACTTGAAGACATACTTGCTTCACCAAATATAAATAATTTTACTCATTTTCAAAACAATAAACTCTTATCGGAGAGATTCATAACTTCGGAGAGATTCATAAAATTATTAATAGGTATCTTTACCTGTAACAATTCTTGGATTTAAAACAAAACTGTATTGAAAACCTGCATGTTATATAATCAGATTTGATTTCCAACTAGATTCAATCTTGTATTTTAGAACAAACTTCTCTTGATGAATAAAATGAAAACGTGAATTAATTTAACCCAAGAGACACATGCAACTTCTTGGGGATGGAATTGCTCTTTTCTTGGATAGCTCTTAATTTGGGAACCCGTCGATTTCGACTGGAATCATATCACTGGAATCATATCAGTGCACAGCAGCAATAAGAAATTATTTGCATTTAGGCAATATACAAGGAGGAAATTTGAAAGACAATTGATCCATATATGTCTGATTTATATAGTATCAGTATTTATTAAAATCATTTTTATTACCTACTAGCTGAAGTACCCGGCGTTGCCTGGGATTTTAAGACTGTTTGTTATCAAAATCAGTTTAAAAACTAAACACAGTATAAATAAGATAGAAAAAATGTGAAATGTTATACACAAGTGAGAATTTGGTAGATTCAGCCTTTCATCATTGTACCACTAAAAGCAGTAAAGTAAAAATGTCAAATTGGCAAATGTTTGTTAGTCAAAATGAATTTAAAAATTGAACGCACTATAAATAACAGAAAAAAGCATGTGAAATGTTATGCACATGGATAAAAGAAAACTGAATATATAATTTTATAATAAACTCCTCAGAATTCGGCCAATTCAGCCTTTCATTATTGGGGCGAGAAAAGGTAAAAAGTGAAACATAAAATATATAAATTTATAATAAAGAAGAAAAGCTGAATAGGAAAAATTTCAAATTGTCTTTTGGAAAGTAAAGAATTTTGAAAAGAAAAGCTAAAAAGTAAAAATGTCAAATTGTTGAATGTTTGTTAACCGAAAGCAATTTGAAAACAAAACACAGTATAAATAACATAGAAAATAATGTGAAATTTTATACCTATCTCAGAATTTCGGTAGATTCAGCCTTTCATCATTGTACCACTAATAGCTGTAAAAGTAAAAATCTCAATTTGTTTAATGTTTGTTAACTATAATCAATTTACAAAATTTAAAACAGTATAAATAACATAGAAACTGTCGTATGTTTGTTAACCAAAATGAATTTAAAACACAGTTTATATAACATCGAAAAAAAGCATTCGACATGTTATACACATGTATATACGAAAACCAAATATAAAAATATATAAATTTATAATAAACTCCGAAAAATTCAGCTAGATTTATCCTTTCATCATGAAGGGGTCAATTCATTCTTCAGCCCTCGTGGTACCTCGCCTTAAAGTGAAGCTGCTTACTACCCTTCACCAAAGACCAAGGTCTTTTGGACTTGGCGTAAGCTTTCCTAAACAAAGGAGACTGGAAACAACAACACATTGAAAAAAATAAACATGATGAAGATATGTCACCAGAATTTAATTTTGCTAATATTTCATGTAATAAAACCGTAGATTTATTTTACCGTTTTAACAGAAAATAGGGTAGCTCTTGCAATCTGCGCTATTTCATGTGCAGAATCCTGTAAAAGCAAATAGCAGAAATACTAACGGAATTCATCAGCAACGGAAGTTCATTTCTGTTACAGATGCATTGTTAACTAGTAACTTTCTGCAAATTGACATAAATCAGCTGATCTCTCGATACCTCTGGGTATAGGCCGGATATGGCTATGTTAAATCCGTAGGCCGGAGATACCGTCTGTGAGGTAACAGAAGGTCGAAAAGGGTATTTCCCCCCAGATATCACCCCTGGGAATGCTCGGTAAAAAAAGAGGTGGCAAATAGCTAGGGCTGACTCCGACCCTTGTGGTGCTGTTTAAACCGGAGCTGCACACTTCAGCCTGAAACTTATATGGACCTGGTATAGAACTTCCAGGCAGGGAGCATTAGAAACATCTACAAAAACAACAAGGTTTTTCACAACGTGGAAATTCGAAAGACAATAAATCCCTATACGTCTGATATAAATAGTATCAGTATCTATTCCAATAATTTTCATTAGCTATATAAACCAAAAAGACATAATGAAGGCTTCAACTAAATCTGGATTTAATGCTGAGTACCAAAGAAATGCAAGTTAAGACGTTATTCAGAGGAAGATAACGAACAGTACAAACTTCAGACCGAAACCAATATGGACCTGGTATAGAACTTCCCGGCAGGCAGCATTAGAAACATCCAGAAAAACAACAAGGTTTTTTACAACGTGGAAATTTGAAAGACAATAAATCCCTATACGTCTGATATAAATAGTATCAGTATCTATTCCCATAATTTTCATTACCTATATAAACCAAAAAGACATAATGAAGGCTTCAACTAAATCTGGATTTAATGCAGAGTACCAAAGATATGCAAGTTAAGAGGTGATTCAGAGGAAGATAACGAACAGCACAAACTTCAGACCGAAACCAATATGGATCTGGTATAGAACTTTCAGTAAGGGACATTAGTTACATCCACAACAACAACGGTGCTTTTTACAGCGAGGAAATGTGAAAGATAATAAATTCCTATAAGTGTAATGTAAATACTATAATTTAAATCAGTATCATTCAAATCATTTTCATTACTTGTATAAACGAAAAAGACATAATTAGGGCTTCAACTTATACGGGATTCAATGTTAAGTACTAAAAAAAGGCAAGTTAAGAAATTATTCATACGAAGATAACGGACAGCATTATTCTGAAAATAAATATTTTTAATATTTCGTGGTTATAGCATTAAAAGTCAATGCACTTAATGATAAACTTACTTCATCAAATATACATAATTTTACTCGATTTCAAAAAAATAAACTCTTAAACGATCGGAGAGATTAAAAAAATCCTTAAAAGGTCTCTTTCCCTGTAACAAGTCTTGGATATAAAACAAAACTGTATTGAAAATTGCATGTTATATATTTAAATTTGATTTTCAAGTAGATACAATCTTGTATTGTAGAACAAACTTCTCTTGATGAATAAAATGAAAACGTGAATTAATTTAACCCAAGAGATACTCGCAACTTCTTGTGTATGAAATTATTCTTTTCTTGGATAGCTCCAGATTTGGGAATCCGTCAATTTCAGCTGGTATCAGTGCACAGCAGCAATAAGATATTTTTTTTGCATTTTGGCAATGTACAAGGAGGAAATTTGAAAGACAATTAATCCATATAGTCTGATTTATATACGATCAGTATTTATTAAAATCATTTTTATTACCTACAAGCTGAAGTACCCGGTGTTACCTGGTATTTTAAGAATGTTTGTTATTCATTCTTCATGGATTTAAAACACAGTATAAATAACATAGAAAAAAAGCATTCGACATATTATACACATGTATAAAACGAAAACCAAATATAAAAATATATAAATTTATAATAAACTCCGTATAAATTAGCTAGATTTATCCTTTCATTATCAAGTGGTCAATTTAGCTTTGTGGCTCAGCTTTGTGGTACCTCACCTTAAAGCTGCTTACTACCCTTCACCAAGGACCAAGGTCCATTGAACTTTGTGTAGGCTTTCCTACACAAAGGAGACTGGAAACAACAACAACAACACATTAACAAAAATGTCACCAGAATTTACTTTTGTAATATTTCATATAATTAAAACGTACCATTATTTTAACGTGTTAATTGGAATGTATATCTCTATCGCAATCTGTGCCACATTCAACGTGTTTATCAATGCACATTTTCGTATGTTGTGGGTCTATACTGGTGCTCTAGTATGTTTTTATAGACTTCGTCTCTCCGTATTGGTGGTTCTGTATACTTCACAGAATTTTTCCGTCCTATACTGTGTTTTAAGGGGCTGCTATTGAATTCTATTCCATTAAGGTACGTCACCAGAAAACTTTTACTATTTCTTCATGTAATAGTGCATTGGTGATAAAACTTTGGTGTTTCTGAAATTGTAATTACTTTCTTCTCTTGATCTGTGATCTTCCATGTGCAGAAGCCTTTATATCCTATAAGCAGGCCTGTAAACTGTTTTCACCAGTACCGTAATTTCAATATAATTAGGGATAATTCAATAACTACAGACATTCTATATGCAGTTAAATTGATACAACTTAACTGATTTGAGATATTGTAGATCAGGTGTTCTATCTTATCAGCGTTTAAAGGCACTAATCCAAATACGGTCAGTTAAAAAGCTAGTGAATTTCCATCTCGACCGTATTTAAAATATACAACTTTCATTGCTTTATATCCCAAGTAACACACATTCTTGGCAACAAAACTAAATTTTCATTATATCGTTGGAGAATTGTCATTGTTGGAAGAAATACAGGAATTAAATAATGGCTAAATTGAAAATGTGTCTGCTGGGCCAACAATTATAAAATGCCGTTTTCCCAACTGCACGTTAGAGTTGGACTGCTATAGTATTTATCCTTCCAATAGTTGGGCTTTTCCTTCAGCCCCAATAGTTGGGCCAACTAACAGCCAACCGGTGATTCAACATATCTCAGATATCCAACTGTTGTCCAACTATGCTAAAATGATTGCCAAACAATTTCCCATTGGCCTTTTGTCTCTTGGAATATAACTAAAACTGACTATAGATACCATTAATAACATTTTATTCTTGAATTTTAATAAACTAATAAATAAATATTGAGCAAATCTCTACGCAATTATCTCAAACCTTAATAACATTGAGAAATTAAACATAATATAGATAGGTTACTGTAATTTACATTTACTAATTATCATTTAGTAATAACGTACCGGGGCTAGTTGTACAGCTCTAGCATGGGATTCGCATCTTTCTCGAGACCTGTGCTATTTCGTGCGCAGATTCCCACTTTCCGAAGAAACAGGCATATTAACAAATTTCAGCAGTGACATCAGTCCATTATCGTTAGAGATATTGTAGTAACTACTAACTTTCTGTAAGGCAATGTATTGATTAATTAGTTTAATAGCAATAAATAATTAATCTATAGTATTTAAAGTTTATAATCCAAATTCAGTCAGTTAAAAGGCTAGATAATTCCCATTTCGACCTTACTTAAATTATACCACTTTCATTTCTTCATATGTAATTATTGCTGACTAAAGATACCATTAAAACACCTACATTCGATTGCTTTAAGGAGGTATATTATCAAATTTCAACAGTGACATCAGTTCATTACCGTTAGAGATATTTTAGTATCTACTAGCTTTCTGTAATTAATTATATTTATTAATTAGTTTAATAGCATTAAATAATTAATTTATATCATTTAAAGTTTATAATCCAAATTTCGTCAGTTAGAAGGCTAGAGTATTGACATTTCGACCCTATTTAAATTATACTACGTTCATTGATTCATATGCAATTAATACTGACTAAAGATGCCATTATAAACACCTACATTCGTTTGGTTTAATAAAGTAATAAAGAAATTGTGTGCTAAAGAAAAAGTAATTAGACTCAAATTATTAATAACATTAAAAAAACTGGACGCTTTTTTCCCGTTTGGCAAAAGACAGCGGACCAATGATCTGAACGTCACTGGTTCGATGCCTTCGCTGAGAAAACCAACGACGTGTACATTAATGGCGGTTGGTGCACGGAAAAAATTTGTCGTTACTGCAATGTCCTTCAAGTTCCCAAAATACCTCTGGAGGTCCGTGGTCAAGTGTTCCGGTCTCGTCATTTGACTCGGTTAAAAATTACGGGACCGATGTTCTTGGAGGTTAAATCAGTATTCAGTCCTCGTGGTATCACGCCATAAAGGGAAGATGATTACTACCCTTCACCAAGTACCAAGGTCCTTTGGACAGGGTGTAGACTTTCCTGCACCAACGGGACTGGGAACAACAATAACAACACATTTAAAAAATTAAACATAATGGAGATATGTCACCAGAATTTACTTTTGCTAATATTTCATGTAATGAAAACATATCTTTGTTTTACCGTAAATCATATGAAGGTATATTTCTCTCGCAATCTGCGCTATTTCATGTGCAGAGTCCTGTAAGTGCAAAATGCAGAACTGTACTCTGATTTCATCAGTAGCGAAAGTTTTTTGCTGTTAAGGATACATTATAAACTAATAACACTCTGTAAAGTGACATAAATCAGCTGATCTCGAAATACCTCTGGGTTCAGGCCGGATATGGACGCGTTAAATCTGTAGACCGAAAAGGATCTCTGTGAGGTAACAGAAGGTAGGAGAATGTATTTCCCCCCCCCCCAGATATCACCCCTGGGGATGCTCCGTAAAAAAAGAGGTGGCAAGTAGCTAGGACTGACTCCGACCCTTGTGGTGCTGTATAAACCGGAGCCGCACACTTCAGCCCGAAAACTATATGCACCTGGTATAGAACTTTCAGGCAGGGGGCATTAGAAACATCCACAAAAACAACTAGGATTTTTACAACAAGGAAATTTGAAAGACAATAAATCCCAATGTATCTGATTTTTACAGTATCAGTATCCATTCAAATAATGTTCATTACCTATATAAACGTAAAAGACATATTGAAGGCATCAACTACTTCAGGATTTAAGTCTGAATACCAAAAAAATGGAAGTTAAGAGGTTATTCAGAGAAAGATAACAAACAGCATAAATTCTGAAAAGAAATATTTTAAATATATCGTGCTTATGGTATTAAAAATCTATAGAATTGCAGAACCACTTACTTCACAAAACGGAAATAAATTTTCTCAGTTTTAAAAAATTTAACGTTCGGAGAAATTATAAAAATCGCTATTACGTTTCATTCCTTGTAACAAGTCTTGGATTTACAACAAAACTTTATTGAAAACCTCCATGTTATATAATCAAATATCATTTTCAAATAGATGCAATCTTTTGTTGTAGAACAAACTTGTCTGGATGAATAAAATGAAAACTTGTATTAATTTAACCAAAGAGCACACGCAACTTCTCGTGAATGAAACTGTACTTTTCTTGGATAGCTACTTATCCAGGAACCCATTGATTTCAGCTGGTATCATATCAGTGCACAGCATCAATAAGATATTTTTTTACACGTAGGGAACGTACAAGGAGGAAATTTGAAAGACAATAAATCACTTTATGTCTGATTTGTATACTAAAAGTATCTATTCAAATCACTTTTATTACCAACATAAACTAAAAAGACATAACGAAGGCTTCAACTACTTCAGGAGTGAATCCTGACTACAAAAGAAATTGCAAATTTAGAGCTTATTCAGAGGAAGATAACGAACAGCATAAACTCCGGAAAGAAATAATTTAAATATTTCGTGCTTATAGCATTAAAAATCTATAGACTTTCAGAAACACTTCCTTCACCAAATTTAAGTAATTTTATTCAATTTTAAGACAATAAACTCTTAAACGTTCAGAAAAATTCAAAAAATCGCTAATAGCTTACTTTCTCTGTAACAAGTCTTTGATTTAAAATATTAACTTTATTGAAAAACTTGCATGCTACATGATTAAATTTGATTTTCAAGTACATGCAATCTTGTACAGTCGAACATACTTCTCTTGATGAAGAATGCGAAAACATATACTAATTTATCCAGAGAGGACACGCAAATTCTCGTGAATAAAATTACATTTTTCTCGGATATCAGAAAAGAAATTTCATTCAATTAGCAGTTGCAGCTCCTCATTTTATTTAAAATGCATACCGTTACTTGGGAGTTAAATGCATGAGGTGGAGGAAGCATGTGCTTAAGATAATATTCTTACTTTTGGATCCCTAAATTAAATATTTATTTGAAACATTATTTTTTCTGAAACATATGTAAAACAACTCAAAATTCTTGAAAATAATAAAAAAAAACATTCAGCTTTTAATCTAACAGCTACAGCTTGAAATTTTTTTGTTTTTTGATATTAAGTACTTCCATCGCTTCAAGAATTAGGTTTAAGTGAAAAATACAGAAGGTCGTTCGCACATTACGGAAACGATTTTGATAGTTTTAAGTTTTTTGTATAAATGACGTATCTTTTGTGGTGATTTACTTCTATCTGATAGCCAGGGTTCTTGACAATAGCTCTAGCTCGTATATTCCATGAAAGTAAACTTTTTCTTAGTCCTGTCATATAAATTTTACTCTATTCCTCTTGGACCGTTTTCCAAAGTCAGTTCATTGTTCTTGGATGCCTTTTTCCTAAGGTTCATTTTAATAAACCGAAAGCGCAAAAGTCCATTGGAGAAGCGTCAGGTGATTTTATAGGTATTTCATTAAATGGGATACACTTTATTCCTGCTTCCAATTATTTCTTTGTTAAAAAAGCAGCAGATGATTTAGACGTGTGATTAGAGGCTTTGTACATATGGAGCTCAAATTTATCAATGTCCTTTCCATATATGGCTAGAATTTCTTCTCCAAAAGTTGGTTCTAAAATATTCTGCTGATAGTAGAGTGAATTAATTTTGGCTTTACTTGAGACTTTTTCGATTTTTAATTTACCGTTGTAACAAAATACTGCAACTCTCATGAACCCATTTGGGAACTTTTCTGTACATTGACAAGGCCATTTCGTACGGTCATTCTCGTTAGTTGAGCAATAGACAATTTACCTTTTTTTATTATAGTCAATTAAATATATCTATGCCTCGTCGAGTGTTGCCACAAATTTCCATTTTTGAGCAGCTAGGTGTTTTTTATATTATTTTCTACAATTTGTTTTTCTTTCAGCAATATGATTTGTCAAAAGCAGATGAACTTTTGGATTAAACATCTTTTTTAACTTCAAATCTTTATGAATGATTGTAGCAGTGAAAATTATTAAATTAATTTATTTAAATGATTGGGAGTTATTTTATTATTCTTATATTAATTATATTTATTAATTATGATTTTGATTTAGTAATTTATTGGTTCATGATTGTGGCTAGTACATTGATGTGATTCCCAAATAATGGAAATAACTCTGGTTATATTGACAAATCAATTTATTGAATATTAACACACATAAATAATACACTCCAAAATTACTCAATATTTCCTCCGGCATTTACACATTATTCACAACTTCATTCCTACTAAATTAATTCTTTACGACACCTATATTTGATTCATTCACTTATTATAACAATATTTCGTACTGCATCTATACATATTACTTTCAACTTTATTCCTACTAAATTAATTCATATATATATGCAAAACATTATATTAAATTGTTTGTACGAATTATCGGTCAATTCCTCAACATCTTATATTCAAAAACTATACTCATCGCGCTCTATCTTAATTATTATGGCTACACACTAAGAAGCAATGATAACAATATAAAAAGGAAACGCAAAGTCGGTACCTTGGATGACTGTGGAATCACTCTGGGCATCGGGCACTCGTGATGATGACTTCGTCGTCTTTATCATCACAATTTTCTGAAAGAAAATTGTGTACGTTTCCCCAAAGTCTTATCGATAACATCATCGCATCCATGGAAAACAGCGGTGCAGCAGTCTTAGCTGTTCGAGGAGACCACACGCCATATAAAAAATCTTGCATTATTTCTAAACAATACTTTTTTTTATCGTTTACGTGTAGCCAAATTGTTGCCCTAAATCATCTTTTCATGTTTTTTCCATATTTTCAAAGAATTAAAGCTTAATTACAAATTTTTTACGTCTTTTTTTCTGTATTGCGCATTGATACGCGTGTACTATCCATTTTATGCCAATACGGGGCTCTCTCCAACGGTTTTCTTAACTTCTTTGCTTGCTCTCCTAATTTTTTTGAGCAGTGTATTTTAGATCTAATTTTTCAATGTTTAAAGGCACTAATCCAAAGTCGCCCAATTAATAAGCTGGTGAATTCCCATCTCGAACCTTTTTAAATTACTCCAATTTCATTGCTTTATGTCCGAAGTAACACACATCGTTAGCAACAAAACCAAATTTTCATTACATTGCTCACGAATGGTTATTGTTGGAATAAATTCAACAAACAAGTATTGGGCAACTTAAAAATGTTTCTGCTGGGCCAACAATTATAAAATGCCGTTGTCCCAGCTGCAAGTGTGAGTTGAACAGCTATCCCAATAGTTGGTCCAACTAACAGCCAACCACTGATTCATCATATTTCAGGCGTCCAAATCCAAATGTTGTCCAATAGGGTGGAACGAAAAGAAACTTTTTTTTAAAATTTTCAATATGCTGTAATTTTCAAAAGTTGTCTTTTAACAAAATAAAGACGGAATTTAATATTAGCGTAATTAGTGTATGTTTTGAGTTGGCGCAAGAAGGGCAAACTTTTCGTTTGTATTAAATTTTTGACAAATTTCGCAATTATTTTGAAATTGAATACACTTGTACAGTAGTACAAAAAAGTAGCAAAATATGTAATTTAAACATTCTTTTAGTCCGGAAACCTACTAAACTGATTATACAATACGTTTTACTTCATAAAAATAGTACACATAAAGGCACTTAAGGACGAGACACATTAAAGACACTCGGACATCACGGTGAAACGAAAAATATTTTTTTCCGAATTTCAATATACTCTGGTTTTCAAAAGTTGTCTTTTAAAATTAAAATTAAGAATATAAAATTTTTTACTGTACTAAAATATTTTTGAGTGCCGCTAACGGCTTCAAAATGGATATTTTTTATAAAAAAGTGATTAAATTTGTATATATTAAAATTTCTTTTATAGTATGTTAAAATAATGTATATTTTCGGTGAATAAAATATTCAAAATATGATATTTTGACAGAAAACTTGAATATTCTAAGTATTTCTAATTTTTAGATGCCATAACAGAACAACTGATTTTGAGGAATTCCGCGATGTTCATCATATTAATTTTACAGTAGCATATTCTTATAATACACATTGGAATTAAAGAAAAACAATTTTTAATTAAAGGAACTTAGTTAAAATAAACAAATCACACTTATTTAGAAAAATATTAATGTAATGTTATAAAGGCAAAACGTTATTTTGAAAAAAAATTTCATGTTTTTCAAAAGTCCATAGTAATTACATATGGTTCCCATTACTTATTTCACTGACACGTTGAATTGTTTTTTGTTTCAAGTTTTGGCATTATCTTTTGAGTGTTTATTTTTGTTTTTATCAATGCATCTCTTGTAGAAATACCATGGACAGACAAGAATGACTCGGTAACTAATTTAACAATCCTTTCTACTACTTATGACTGACATGGAATATTGCTGAAGTCAATAATTTGTTTCTCGTGATCATGTTATTTTGCTTCCGTTATAAACTGTTTTAGTTTGTCATCAGAAATATGCCTCGTCATAGGAGGTTCTGTTACTTTAACATTATTCCATTCAATCATATCAATATAATCTTTGGCACCAAAGTTTTTCGTGGAATTAAAAACTTTCTCATCCCTCCTTCATTTTCCGCCCTTGCTGTTAGAATACGGCGTAATCCAAGCTCTCTTACATGACTGCGATCGTATAATATCCTACAAAGGAGAAGATTTTCAGAAGCGGCAAAGTATTCATTTCTTTCAATAACTGAGTCAATTACATTTTTAAGAGTCTGATTGAGGTTACGTGAATAGCTGACAAGTTTCCACAAGTGCCTCGATCTATGGATACAAGATGGTTTCAGCTTTATATTATACCAAATTGGTGTATAAACTTTGAAAATGTACTCTGTCAGTATTCGGAGATTTTTTGCAGGACATTCTGTTTCCACATACAAGCGAAGTATTCGGTTTGCTAATGTAAGCCATCGTGAATGACAGTTTTCCTGGTTTCTCATGGACAAATCAGAAGAGCACTTTCCAAAAGACATTGCGTTATACAATGTGTAATGCAATCTCTGTTGCAAGTCGGAAAATGAAGGAGGCATCAGAAAGTTTTTAATTCCACGTATAAACTTTGATGCTAAGGATTATATTGATACGATTTGAATGGAATGATGTGAAAGTAACAGAACCTCCTATGACAAGGCATATTTCTGAGGACAAACTAAAACAGTTTATAATGGAAGAAAAAGGATCTGATCACGAGAAACACATTATTGACTTCAACAATATTCCATGTCCCACACAAGTAGTAGAAATAATTGTTAAATTAGTTACCGAGCCATCCTTGTCCGTCCGTGGTACTTCTGCAAGAGATGCATGTATTGATAAAATCAAAAATACATACTCAAAAGATAATGCCAAATTTTGAAACGAAAAGCAATTTAATGTGTCAGTGAAATAAGTAACGGAAACCATGTGTGATTACTATAGACTTTTGAAAAACATGAATATTTTCTCAAAATAACGTTTTGCCTTTATAGACATTACATTAATATTTTTCTAAATAAGTGTGATTTGTTTATTTTAACTAAGGTCCGACAATTAAAAATTGTCTTTCTTAATTCTAATGTGTATTATAAGGATATGCTACAGTAAAATTAATATGATGAAAATCGCGAAATTCCACAAAATCAGTTGTTCTGTTATGGCATCTAAAAATTAGAAATTATTAGAATATGCAAGTTTTCTGTCAAAATATCATATTTTGAAAATTTTATTTACTGAAAATATACATTATTTTAATATACCGGGTCGTTATAATTAAACTTCCCCTATAAACGGCAACCTACAGCGCAAACGGGTGAACGGAATGCAACGTAATTTTGTATATGGGCTATACACGTGTATAGCCCATAGATAGTGTGTTCAACAGCAGATCGTAACTGATCAGTTGTGAGGCTTCAGACATGGAGCGTTATGGAGTTCTTAAGTCATTTACCGTCGCAACACCTCCACGATACACCAGCTCGCTCAGTATGATAGTACGCTTTCCCTACATCGTCCTGGACACGATTAACAACTGCTCATCTTGTGCAATTTCGTTCTAATCTGTTCTTGTTTCTGCAAACTGAACTGTTTTTGTTTCTCCCTTACCTTTACTTAATGTGGTTCGATGACAAGGGGATCACAAACTAGTCAATAAATGTTAATATTGTGTCTGTATTACGTTTTGATCGTTTATTGTGTTAAATTTCATGTTTTTCTCGAAAAGGCGCCCTCTGGTGGACATTTTGGAACTAATTTTTTTTTTTCGAAATTCCGTGAGCGCATCTCGTGTATAGCCTATATACAAAATTTCGTTGCGTTACGTTCACCCGTTTGTGCTGAAGGATGCCGTTTATAGGGGAAGTTTAATTATAACCACCCGGTACTAGAAAAGAAATTTACAAAAAAATGCAAATTTAATCACTTTTTCATAAAAATACCTATTTTGAAGCCCTTTGCGGCACTTGAAACTATTTTAGTAGAGCAAAAAAAATTTAGATTCTTAATTTTAATTTTAAAAGACAACTTTTGAAAACAAGAGCATATTGAAATTCAGAAAAAAAAAAAATTTCGTTTCACCGCGATGTCCGAATGTCTTTTAAGTCCTCATCCTTAAGTGCCTTTATGAGTACTATTTTTATAAAGTAAAATGTATTATATAATCAGTTTAGCAGGTTTCCTGACTAAAAGGAATGTTTGAATTACATATTTTGCTACTTTTTTGGTACTACAAGTGTACTCAATTTCAAAATAATTGCGAAATTTGTCAAAGATTTAATACAAACGAAAAGTTTGCCCTTCTTGCGCCAACTCAAAACATACACCAATTACGCTAATATTGAATTTCCGTCTTTATTTTGTTAAAAAGGCAACTTTTGAAAACCACAGCTTATTAAAATTTTAAAAAAAGTTGTTTTCGTTCCACCCTATTGTTCAACTATGCTAAAAATGAATGCCTATCATTTCCCAATGGCCTTTTGTTACTTGAGATGTAATTAATGCTGACCCCAAATACCATCAATAACACCCATATTCTTGAGTTTTAAGAAACTAATAAATAAATATTGCGAAAAACTATACGCAATTATCTCAAACTGTGAATAACATTGAGAAATTAAAGATAATAAATATAGGTCACCAGAATTTACATTTACTAATCATTGTTTAATAATAACGAATCTGGGCTAGCCGTATTTCTTATTATTGTTCTTCAAATCTTTCTCGAGATCTGTGCTATTTCAAGCACAGAATCCTACCATCCCAAAAAGCAGGCATATTAACAAATTTGAGCAGTGACATCAGTTCATTACCATTAGAGATATTTCAGTAACTAGTAACTTTCTGTAAGCAAATCTATTGATAAATTAGTTAAATAGTATTAAATAATTAAATCATAGCTTTTAAAGTTGATAATATAAATTCAGTCAGTTAAAAGACTAGAGAATTCCCATTTCGACCCTATTTAAATTATAACACGTTCATTGCTTCCTATGTAATTAATGCTGACTAAAGAAACCATAAAAAACACCTACATTCGATTGCTTTTATAAAGTAATAAAGAAGATTTGTGCTAAATTAAGACTCAATTAACTCAAACCGGGAATAACATTAAAAAATCTTAAATCGGGAGCCCGGTTGGCCATATCATGCTGATATCATTTTTCTTAGAGTCCAAATAGTAAAATTTTATGAGAGTATACAGCTACAGAAAAACTGTTGATGGGCGCGGTAGCCCAGTTGGCAACATCAGCGGGCCACTGATCTGAACGTCGCTGCTTCGATGCCCGTCGTTCTCAACACCACAGACGTGTACACGAATTGCGGATGGTGCACGGAAAAAGTCTGTCATAGCTGCAATATCCTCCAAGTTCCCAAAATACCTCTGGAGGTGCGTGGTCAAGTGTTCCAATCTCGTCATTTGATACAGTTCCAAATTATGGAACCAAAATTCTTTGAAGTTAAATCAGTCTCCAGCCCTAGTGGTACATCGCCTTACAGTGAAGATACTTACTACACTTCCTCAAAGACAAGGATGCTTTGGGATTGCTGTAAGCTTTTCTAAACCGAGGGGATTGGAAACAACAACAACAACAACACATTAAAAAATTAAACATAAGGAAGATATGTCACCAGAATTTACTTTCACGATATTCCATGTGCAGAAGAAGCCTGTAAGTTCATAAAGAATAAATATAAACAGACTTCAACAGTAACGAAAGTACATTGATGTTAGGGATACATTATTAACTAGTAACATTCTGTAAATTCACATAAATATGCTGATCTCTAAATGCGAGGGTTCTAAATAAAGTAGTGTCAACGTAGCCTATAAAGTCGTAGATCATCGGGCATGCGCAAATAGGATATCGGAGGAGTGAGGTGGAGCTGTTTTCGATGTGTAGCGTACA
Source organism: Dolomedes plantarius (assembly GCA_907164885.2). Taxonomy (NCBI): domain Eukaryota; kingdom Metazoa; phylum Arthropoda; class Arachnida; order Araneae; family Dolomedidae; genus Dolomedes; species Dolomedes plantarius. Next base: position 44,445,561 of record OU015499.1, on the reverse strand, counting down.
TAAAACCGTCGATCCAGTAGAAGGGTTAGTTGCTGTGTGACACTGAAGTGTACAGTGTTGTTTCTACCGCTCTATATCATGTTTACAAAAAGTGATCGGCAGTCGGGGATTAAAATAGAGGTTGCCCATGGCTACACCACCATCTGCGCCCTGCTATGCGGCGAAAACGTCCACGTTTATTGCGGGACAATCTCCCTATCGTGTTGCATGACAATGAACTTTGTCATGTTGCACAAGCTGAAAATGATCTTTTTTTGCAACGGTGGTCTTGGGAGTTGTTGGAATACCCCCGTACTCCCCTGACACGACCTCTTTCCTAAGTTGAAAGAACCCCTTCGAGGAATCCGATTCCCTGCCGTTCCATTTGTGATCCGAGCAGTAGGGCGCTCCGTCGCTGACCGCAACACACACCACCTTGTCAACGGTATCCTACGCTTCCTGACATCTGGCAAAATGTACAAGACATTGCTGGTGATTATATTGCGGGAATGTAATATAAATTTCTTGTACGTTCATTAAAAAATGTTTTCCAGGTATGCAGCCATTACTTTATTTACGACCCTCGTACTTTTGGGTATAGGCCGGATATGGACAAGTTAAATCCGTAGACCGGAAAGGCCCTCTGTGAGGAAAGAGAGGTTAGGCTAGGCTACTATCCCCCCAAAAATCACCTCTGGTGTTGCTCGGTCAAAATGGAGGGGGCAAGTAACTTAGGACAGATTCCGAATTTTGTGGTGCTGTATAAACAGGAACCTCACTCTTCAGCCCGATAACTACATGGATCTGGTATAGAACTTCCAGACAGGGGGCTTTAGAAACATCCAAAACAAAAACAGGGTTTTTTACAGGGAGGAAATTTCAAAGATGATAAATCCGTATATGTCTGTTTTATATAGTATCAGTATCTATTGAAATCATTTTTATTACCTATATCAAACAAAAATACATAATGAAGGCTTCAACTACTTCGGGATTTAATCCTGAGTACGTTATGAGCTTATTCAGTTAAGAGCTAATTCAGAGGAAGTTAACGAACAACAAAAACTGTGAAAAAAACATTTTAAATATTTTGTGCTTATGGCACTAAAAATCAGTAGACTTAAAGAAATACTTATTTAGACAAATGTACATAATTTTACTTAATTTTAAAACTATAAATTCTTAAACGTTTAGGGAAATTCCAAAAATCGCTAATGGGTTTCATTCCCTGTAACAAGTCTTAGATTTAAAAGAAAACTTTCTTAAAAAACCGCAAGTTATGCAATTAAGTTTTAATTTCAAGTAGATGCAATCTTCTACTGTAGAACAAACTTCTATTGATAAAAAATGAAAACATATATAAGTTTAACCAAAGACCACGTGCAACATCTCATCGATGAAATTGTATTCTTCTTCGATAGCTCCTCATTTGGGAACCCGTCGATTTCAGATGGTATCACATCAGTGCACAACAACAATAAGAATTTTTTTTGCGTTTAGGAAATGTACAAGGAGGAAATTCGAAAGACAGTTAATGCATTATGTCTGATTTATAGAGTATCAGTATCTATAAAAATCATTTTTACTACGAACTAGCTGAAGTACCCGGCGTTGTCTGGGATTTTAAGAATGTTTGTTATTAGAATCAATTTAAAATCTAAACACAGTATAAAAAATGTATAAAATGTTATACACGTATCAGAATTTAGTTAGATTCAGCCTTTCATCAGAGTACCACGAAAAACTGAAAAGTAAGAAACCTATTTTGTCAAATGTTTTTTAACCAAAATCAATTTAAAAAAATAAAAACAGTATAAATAACATAAAATTTCTAGTATGTTTGTTAACCGAAAAGAATTTAAAACACAGTATAAATAACATAGAAATGAAGCATTCTATATCTAATACATATGTATAAAACGAAAACCTGATAAAAAAATATATATATAAATTTATAATAAACTCCTTACAATTCAGCTAGATTTCGGCTTTCATCATCAAGCAGTCAATTCATTCTTCAACCCTAGTGGTACATCGCATTATAGTTAAGCTGTTTACTACCCTTCACCTACGACCAAGATCCTTTGGACTTTGTGTAGGCTTTCCTACCCAAAAGGGACTGGAAACAACAACAACAACAACACATTAAAAATTAACATAGTGAATATATGTCACCAGAATTTACTTTTGCTAATATTTCATGTAATAAAATAGTAGGTTTAGTTTTTCCGTACAGAAGCGAGGATGTTTCTATCTCGCAATCTGCGCTATTTCATGTGCAGAATCGTTTAAAAGCAGAAATATAAAACGACTTCAACAGTAACGAAAGTTCATTGCAGTTAGGGATGCATTATTAAACAGTAACATTCTGTAAATTCAAATAAATCAGCTGTTCACTAAATGCCTCTGCGTCTAGACCGGATATGGGCAAGTTAAATTAGTACGCCGGAGAGGACATCTTTGAGGTAAAAGAGGGTAGAAAAGGGTATTTTTTCCCCAGATATAACCGCTGGGGATCGTCAGTCAAAATAGAGTTGGCAAGTGGAAGTCTCCGATCCTTGCGTTGCTGTATAAACAGGAGAAGCACACTTCAGCCTGATACCGATACGGAATTGTTGTGGAACTTTCAGGCAGGGGGGGCCGGGGGGTTGGAAACATCCACAACAACAGCAGGGATTTTACAACGAGGAAATATGAAAGACAATAAATCCCTATATGTCTGATATAAATATTATCAGTATTCATTCAAATCAATTTCATAATCTATATTACCTAAAACACAATGAAGGTTTTAACTGCTCCTGGATTTAATCCTGGGAACCAAAAAAATGCAAGTTAAGAGTTTATTCACAGGAACATAACGAACAGCATAAACTGTGAAAAAAAAATTTTTTAATATTTCGTGCTTATAGCATTAAAAATCAATAGACTTCAAGAATTGCTTACTTAAGCAAATTTAAATAATTTTACTCAATTTTAAAACAATAAACTCTTAAACGTTCAGAGAAATTCATAAAATCACTAATAGGTTTGATTCAGTATAACATAAGAGGTGGTGAAATGCAAAGTGGTGTAAGTCAAAAGAGTTTTACTGCAAAAACTACAAAAAATTCCACCATAAATTGAACAAATTGTAATTCATAATTTTTTTTATAATATTTCAAATAATAACTATTTACAATGCCTCTCTAAATTGCACATGGAGATTACATTTTTGCCCTCAAATGAAAAAAGTTGAAAATGTGACTAACTCCACTTTGCCTTTCACCGCCTCAAAATTTGGATTTAAAAACAAAACTTTCTTAAAAACCTTCAAGTTATGTAATTAAGTTTGGTTTTCAAGTAGATGCAATCTTGTGTTGTAGAACATACTTCTCTTGATAAATAAAATGAAAACATGTATTCATTTTACCAAAGAGCACACACAACTTCTCACACATGAAATTGTACTTTTCTTGGATAGCTCCTCATTTGGGCACAATTCTATTTCAGCTGGTATCATATCAGTGCCCAGCAGCGATAAGATATTTTTACATTTATGGAATGTACAAGGAGGAAATTTGAATGACCATAAATCCTTATTTGTCTGAATTCACAGTATCATTTTCTATTCAAATCATTTTTACTACCTATATAAATTAAAAGGACATAATGAAGGCTTCATCTACTCCAGGATTTAATACTGAGTACCATAAAACATGCAAGTTGAGAGATTATTCAGAGGAAGATAGCAGACAGAATAAATTCTTAAAAGAAATATTTTAAATATTTCGTGCTTTTGGCATTAAAAGCTATAGAGTTGCACAAATACTTACTTCACCAAATGTAAATAATTTTGCTCAATTTTAAAACAATAAACTCTTAATTGAACAAGGGACTTTGAACCCCGTTTTTTTTTTAAATTTTCTATATTTTACTATACATAACAAAATGAGAATGCTTAATATTTTTTGTACTACAATGAATGCACTTAGAATTCGCAAATAAGTATTTTGTGGAAGAATAAGACCTACTAATCAAATAATTCTTCAAAATAACTAGAATTTTTCAAAAAGCTCCATACTCCTTAATTTCCTTCTGATTTCTTCCGAATTTCTCACGATTGTTTATTACAGTGTTTGTCGCAAAACTATGTATTATCCTTTGAAAACATATTTATTTCAATTTTAAAGACCATGAAATAAAGTAGAGACATGCAAAAACATAAAAAAATAACAGGCACCGTTTGACTTTTGATTTACTAAAAAAATTTCAATGCACAATTGTGTTTATATATATATGGTAAACTATATTAAAAAATTGAAGGTTTTTAAATTATATGGGATGCGCATGGAGCATTTTGAAAAGGAGACAGAATTTTTGAAAGGTTTTTTGTGAAAAAAGACATTTTTCTGCCAAAAATTCCTTAATTTGAATTATAAGGTCTTAATTTTAGCAAAGGAATTTTGCTTTCGAATTAATTATTCCCTTTCTGATTATAGAGTTAAAAATTGAAAATTAAAAAATTCGAGGTTGAAGGGGTTTTGAAGGCCCCTTGTCCCCTTAAACGTTCAGACAAATTAAAAAAATCGTTAATAGGTTTCTTTCACTCTAAGAATTCTTGGATTTAAAACAAAACTTAATTGAAAACTTGCATGATATACAATTAAATTTCATTTTCAGCTAGATACAATGTTGTATTTTAGAACAAACTTCCCTTGATGATTAAATCGAAAACATATATAAATTTACCCAAAGAGCACGCACAACGTGTCATGGATGAAATTGTATTTTTCTTTGATAGCTCCACATTTCAGAACCAGTCGGTTTCAGATGGTATCATATCAGTGCACAGTAGCAATAATATATTTTTTGCATTTAGGGAATGTACAAGGAGGAAAATTGAAAGACAGTAAATCCCTATATGACTTATTTATATACTCGTAGTATCAGTATCTATTCAAATAATTTTTATTATCTATAAAAATTAAAACGACATAATGAAGGTTTTTAGTGCTCCAGAATTTATTCCTGAGTACCAACAAAATGTAATTTATTTAGAGGTAAGTGACGAACAGCATAAATTCTGAAATAAATATTGTCCACTAAATATGTTTGCTTATAGCATAAAAATTCAATATACTTGCAAAAGTACTAACTTAACCAAATATAAACAATTTTACTCAATTTTAAAATCATAAACTCTTAAACGATCGGAGGGATTCAAAAAGTCACTAATAGGTCTCTTTCCAAATAACAAGAATTTGATTTAAAATAATAAGTTTATTCAAAAAATTTCAGTTATACGATTAAATTTGATTTTCAAGTAGATGCAATCTTGTATTGTCGAAATAGCTCCTCTTGATGAATAAAGCGAAGGCATATATTAGTTTATCAAAGGAGCACACGCAACTTCTCGTGAATAGTATAAAGCATTTCTTTGATAGCTGAAAAGAAATTTTATTCAATTAGCAATTGTACCTCCACCTTTTTTTAAAAAAATGCATACCGTTACTTGGGAGTTAAATATATGAGGGGGAGAAATCATGTACTTACAGATAATATTCTTAATTTTCGATCACTAAATTATACATTTATTTGATTTTTTAATTCTAAAACATATGTAAAACAACTCAAAACTCTTTAAAATAAAAAGAAAAACTTTCAGCTTTTAAACTAACAGCTACAGATAGAGTCAATTTTCGTTTTTTGGTATCAAGTTCTTTAATCACTAAAATAATTAGGTTTATGTGAAAAATATTTGCTCTTTCATATCTCTTTAATTTAAATTTTTTTTAACTGACAGGTTTAATAAAACAGACATTATCAGTTTATTTGATTTGTTCGAAAAAAAGTTTTAAGAATAATATTGAAATCATTTGTTTGATTAAGAATTGTATTGTTTAGGTATAACATTGTTTTACTTTTCAATAATACAGTAAAAAAAAGTTGAAAACTTTATTAATGCAATATAAGTAAACTTTAAGTTCCAGTTATTGTCTAAATGTATAATGTATTTTATTCATATTATATATATATATATATATATATATATATATATATATATATATATATATATATATATATATATATATATATATATATATATATATATATATATATATATATATATATATATATATATATATATATATATATATATATATATATATATATATATATATATACGAATACATATAGATAAAATAAATAAGAAGAATTATACTAATGGAATTTTATATTTTTTAGTTTTATTTAGGCATAAAAAATTCACTCTTTTATTCAGCTCTTTTTGTAAAAATGATTAAGATGAACTCTTTTATCGAGTCTTCGGTCTCGCGATGCTCTGGTCCACTGGGAGTGTTTGCCTTGGCACGAAAACATGTTCAACCAGGGAAGAGGGGTCACAACCCCCCTCTGGCCATTTGTGTGCATCGCTCCATTAGTATAATTCTTCTTATTTATTTTAACTATATGCATCCCTATTGTAATAGGGGGTGTGTGTTGCCGTACGCGCAGGCACTTCTGTATTTTGATTCTGTTTTTACGATTTTAGTGTTTTCGCAGGTTTTTGTACCACTTTTTATTTATTTATTTATATATATATATATATATACATATATATATATATATACATATACATATATATATATATATACATACATACACATATACATATATATATATATATATATATATATATATATATATATATATATATATATATATATATATATATATATATATATATATATATATATATCGGGTGCGTCATAAATTGGTGCAAACTTAAAAAATTCATAATAAAAGAAATAATGCTTGGAAAATTTTTCTGTTTGAGCTAATTTGATCAGAGGGATTTTGGATTTTTTTCCATGTAAAAAAAAAAAAAAAAGTTTCCAAAAGTAACCGAAACAGGGCACTCACACGTCATAATGAGACGTTTTATGCAAATCAGGCAAACACACATGAAATATATTTAATAATTGCTGACCACGGATACCGATAGTAATGCCTACATTCGACATTTTTAATAAAGTAATAAAGAAATTTTGTGCTAAACTAGAACTTAATAAACTGAAACCGTGAATAACATTGAATAATTAAATGTCATTAACATATGTCACCAGATTTATTTTACTAATTTTTCCTGTAATAATTCATATCGGTGTAGAGTCGTTATATTTTGAATGCCTTTTTCCTGGATCTTTCTCGAGTTCTATGCTATTTTATACATAAAATCCTGTAAGTGTAACAGGCAATCATGAAAACTGTTTTTTTCATTTCATTACAGTTAAAGACACTTAGTTACTAGTAGCATTCTACAACCTATTAAACTGATAGAATTTAGATGCATACAGAATGATAATTTAGTGTATTTGGGGTAGAAGTGGTTAACATTACAAGGTTATTAAGGCACTAATCCTAATTCAAATTGAGTCAGTGAATAGGCTAGCATATTCCCGCTTCCTGTTTATTTATTTATATACAGTTTGTTACAAAAATAATGGTGTGGTTACAAATGTCTATAGCTATGCAACAAATCATTTTACAATAGCGCCCTTTACACGTACGCTCTTTCGCGAGTGCTTGGAGCGTACGGGTGTGCAGTAAAACTTGCAGTACGCTACAAAGCAGCTTTCCCTTCCTCTCCGACACCTTCACACGTGCACTCAATCGCGCGGGATTGTGGTTTCACACGGGAAAGACGGTACGTGTAAACAGCGCTAATGTCGGTCAAGGGATATAAGCAACAACAACAAGTCATGTTGCAGACACAAGTCATACGTCAAATAGAACAGAAACACTCCAAGTTTATGCGGGTGAATGCTTATGTGTAACCTCCAACAAACTCCGGGACTAGCACCGGAGAATTCGTTTTTCCAGTTGGACGGAGTTCTTCCATATTTTGATACAATCGTGCGGGAATTTCTTAAACATTTCCCCAGCGATGGATCAGACAAGAAGGGTGGATTGTCTAGCCCCCACGGTCTCGAAATCTGACCCCCATGAATTTCTATTTTTGGGTTATGTAAAAACACAAGTGTATTCCATTCATCTCCGAAATCTGGACAATTTAAAAGAAATTAACACTGAAGCTGCTTAGTCTATCACACCGGATGATCTCTGTCTTGTATTGGAAGAGACTGAGTGACGTCTTGACGTCTCCAGGTCAACTAAGGGAGTTCACATCGAAGTCTGCTGAACGGTCAAGAAACTGGGAGATTTTCTCGTCAATTTGATGCATAATTCATTTCTCTACAATGCTTTGTTCCGAAGCTATAACCATTTAAAAACCCACCAATTTTGCAGAGAGTTCAATTTAACGCCCAGCGTCGTGTGTAACTTATGGAAACTGTTCCAGGATACCGGATCCATCGAGAGAAAGACTGGGCAAGGTCGTCCAAGAGCCACGACGGCCAAAGAAGATCGCCATTTGTCAATTATAGCGAGGCGTAACAGGAGTGCTACAGCTTCTCAGCCCTCTCGTGACTTGTATGCAGACACAGGAACCCGTGTATCAAGGGTGACTGTTTCCAAAAGACTTCATGAGAGAGTTCTCTTCACTGATGAGTCCCGGTTCAGCCTAAACCGATTCTCACCGTACGTTCATATGGAGAGAACCAGGGACCCGCTACCTACCCTCCAATGTCCTTCGAAAACGACCATTATGGCGGAGGAGGTTTAAGGGTCTAGGCAGGCATCATGTTGGATGGCCGCACACCTCTCCGTGTCTTTGAAATAGGTACTGTGACTGGTGTAAGGTATAGGGATGAGGTCTTGGAGCCCTATGTTCGCCTTTTAAGGGGTGCAGTTGGCCCTGAGTTCATTTTAATGGACGATAACGCGAGGCCACATAGAGCTCTTCTGGTGGACGAATTGCTATAGAGTGAGGATATTCGCCGGATGGATTGGCCAGCCAGATCTTCAGACCTTAACCCTATAGAGCATGTCTGGGACGCTCTGGGGAGGGCAATTATAACTCGCAACCCCCCTCCGAGAACCATCCAGGGAATGAAAACATCGTTGCTGAACGAGTAAGACCAATTGCCACAGGGAATGATAAACTGCCTTATTTCAAGTATAAAATCACGCTGCGAGACTCGTATATCTGTAAGAGGGGACCATACCCCCAATTAACCCATCTATTAACCCATTTTTTTGTTTATTCTGCAACCGCTGTTTCATACCTTCCGACTCCAACGAGTGTTACGCACGATCATGCGTGTGTATTACAATTATTGAATGGTTATTTGTTTTGTATTGTATCAATGTATGTACATATCAAATTTCATTAAAATCGGTACAGTAGTTCTAGAGATAATCGCCCAAGTCAGCAAATTCTCTTAATTTCTTACACCAGTGTACTTTGAGGGAATATTATCGTCCTATACTGTGTTTCAATGTGCTTCTATTGAAATACATTCCCTTAAGATATGCGACCAGAATAATTTCACTCTTTTTTCATGTAATAGTACATTGGTAAAAAATCACTAATGTTTTAACTTAATATTCTTTTATCTTATTTTATTCACTTAAGATATTTCACCACAAAATGTGTAGCATTTTTTTATGTAATATTGCATTGGTGAAACATTTTGGTGCATTTTCACACTAGGCTATAGGAAGTATTTCCTTCCTCGAAATCGGTGCTATTTCGTGTATAGAATCCTATAAGAGCATTGCGCAGGCATATAAACATCTTTTGCCAGTAACATAAATGCATTTCTTTTAGGCAAAATTCAGTAACTACTAGCATTCTGTATGAAATTAAATTGATAGAATTCCACTCGTATGAAGTATTTTAGATCTAATTTTTCAACGTTTAATGGCACTAATCCAAAGTCGGCCAATTAATAAGCTAGTGAATTCCCATCTCGAACCTTTTTAAATTACACCACTTTCATTGCTTTATGTCCGAAGTAACATACATCGTTAGCAACAAAACCAAATTTACATTACATTGTTCGAGAATGTTTATTATTGGAATAAATTCAACAAACAAATATTAGGCAACTTAAAAATGTATCTGCGGGGCCAACAATTATAAAATGCCGTTGTTCTAACTGCAAGTTCTAACTGCAAGAGTTGAATTGCTATCCCAATAGTTGGGCCAACTAACAGCCAACCGCTGATTCATCGTATCTCAGGTGGCCAAATCCAACTATTGTCCAATAAGGTGGAACAAAAAAAATATTTTTATGAATTTCAATATGCTGTAGTTTTCAAAAGTTGTCTTTTAACAAAATAAAGACGGAAATTCAATACTAGCGTAATTAGTGTATGTTTTGAGTTGGCGCAAGAGTGAAAACTTTTAGTTTTTATTAAATTCAATATTAGCGTAATTAGTGTATGTTTTGAGTTGGCGCAAGAAGTGCAAACTTTTAGTTTTTATTAATTTTTTGACAAATTTCGCAATTATTTGAAATTGAATACACTTGTAGTTCAAAAAAGTAGCAAAATATGAAATTTAAACATTCCTTTTAGTTAGTAAACCTGCTAAACTGATAATATAATACGTTTTACTTCATAAAAATAGTACCCATAAAGGCACTTAAGGACGAGGCACTTAAAAGACACTCGGACATCATGGTGAACCGAAAAAAAATTTTTTTCTGAATTTCAATGTGTTCTTGTTTTCAGAAGTTGTCTTTTAAAATTAAAATTAAGAATATAAAATTTTTTGCTCTACTAAAATATTTTCAAGTGCCGCAAAGGGCTTCAAAACGGATATATTAATTAAAGAGTGATTAAATTTGTATTTTTTGTTAATTTCTTATATAGTACTAGCCGCTGCGCGACCAGCATGGTCGATTATAGTTTTATATTTTCTTTTGCAAAAAATCTCAACTGAAAGAAACGTCTGTAAGGAATGCTATTATTACCTGTCATCATTAATATACGTTGTTAAGTGGTAGTGCGATCTCAGCCAAAAAATTTATAATTTTTGCAAAATTCTCTATAACGATGATTCTAAAACATCGTGATTAAAAAAATATGAATTTCCATTACTTCAGAACAGAGTTAAAGATCAGACTGAGAAAACCAACAACAAAGATTTTAAAAATTACATTCCTTTCTCTCTGTATGTAATATTTCTCAAAATTATGATATCTACACTTTATCATTACATCAAATAAGAAATTGTTGGAGAAAATTTTTTTCACGTATAAATTGGAGTAAAAATTCAGCAAGTACTAAAATATAGTGTGGATTACATCACTCTCAATATGTACTATTGTTCACAATTCAGATATCTACACTTAATCATACCAAATAAAAAATTGTTGGGAAAATTTCTTAACTTATAAAATGGAGTAAAAATTCAGCAAGTACTACTTAAAATATGTAGAGTATTAAATCTTACTTACTATTAAAATATTATAATGCAATTATTAATATTTTACTATGATATTCCTCAAACTGCTTGATATACACAGTTGAGTATTTCAGAAATAGGAGATACTTTAGGGACAGAATTAAAAGAACGGACTCTAGATAACCTACATACAACTGTCCATAACTAGACACTGGATTTGATAGGTCTAAACATATTTTATCAATAGTTTGTCCTCTTACAAACATTTAGAAAAACCGATATAACAAAAGAATAAATTATCTCGTGAATAAATTAAAATTATTCACGTGTAAAATACAGTAATTAAATTGTACCAAATTACGTGCTATCGTCAAACCACTACACACACGCGGTCGGGTCGGCCGCTAATGTTTACATCTGGTAGTTGCACCTGTTGCCATTCGGAATGTAGAAATATTGCCGATTTTTGTACCGCATACCTACGCGTTTTATATAGAGAGATAGTTGCAGCCATTGCCATTCGGAATGTAGAAATATCGTCGATTTTTGTGCCGCATACCTACGCGTTTTATATATATAGATATTAAAATAATATATATTTTCTAAATATATATATTTATTAAAATATATTTATTAAAATATATTTAATATATATTTATTAATATATTTTAATATATGGGAGGTAATGTTGCTCGCGTCCGTTATATCCTTAAATCACACGTGCCTCCTGGGTGGTGCTAAATGAGTAACAACTCTGGCTGCAGGCTCACCGCGAAGATATGAGGAACTTTTGCTTTTCTGTACTCCAGTGGAATGCAGGCAGATTGTCAAGTACAAAATTCTTAGAGGTAAAGAAGGTCATAGTGGAGGAAAACATCGATATTCTAGTGATCCAAGAGGCAAACATAACAGAACAAAAATTGAAATACTTTACAATGAAGGACTTTACATTCCATGTCCTTCCCAAAAGCAGACAGATAGCAAGCGGAATACTGGTGGGAGTCCATAGAAGACTGTGCACATCGTTTGAGCAAGTGAAAAGGATGAACTCTCACGATACAGCAGAAATAGTAGCTATCAACGTCTGGAATGACAGAAATCTCCTGAAAATCTAAGGCATTTAGAGCCCACCAAACAACAATAACTTAAATTTAGACATTCTAACAACAAACAGAAACATCATAATCGTTGGTGACTTGAATGCCACCTCACCCAATTGGGGATATACCTACCAGAATAAAGTAGGCAAGACTGTTGAAGACTATGCGGATGGAAATACGATGTTTATACTGTACAACAAAGATGATCCTGAAACATTCATACATTTCTTGGGCAGTTCAACTAACCCGGATATCGCTATGGTTTCAGCAAATTTGGTAGACTACACCAAAAAAGCTGTACTCGGGGACCCTGGCAGCGGTCATCGTATGATAAAGACTTCAATCACCATAGAACAAAAACAAAAAGTTAGAAATACAAGAACTGTGTGGAATTTTAATAAGGCAAATTGGAAGTCCTTTACCGAAGATCTTGACATACAGGTAGCAAGTATAAACAACTACAATTTGGCACATCAAGCCCTAGCAATGTTCACAACGTCCCTCCTTTTTTGTGCGAAAAAACATATCCCGAGAGGCAAGGTGAAAAAATACCTGCCATTTTGGAACGAGGATCTGGAAATCCAAAGAGAAATAAGAGAGACAGCTAGGCAAAGAGCAGAAGAAAAGGACGGAAAGACCAGCGAAGAGCACAGACTGGACGTTCAAACTGGCGCAAAGAGTGTGCAATCATGAAAAGAAAAGTACTGGAAGCCAAACGACAGGCCTGGGACAACTTCATTAATGATTTAGATTATATAAAAGAGGGAAAAAAGGCGTACAATCTGTTAAACACACTAAACAATAAACCAACGCAAAGAAGTAACTATCCTATCAAGTCGGGTAACCGTGAAATTGGTGACAACGCACTTATGGCAAACAAATTTAACAACTTCTTTGCTAGTCGATACTCCTTAGATAAATACGAAGGGAAAGAAAACAAAAGGATAAAACGTGCTCAGAACAAAAAATACGCTGAGATAGTCGATACAGAAAAATTATTTCAGGAAAATTACACCATGGAAGAATTAAATATGGCCATAGAAGATCTAAAAGTGAAGAAACAACCAGGCCCAGATAAAATATTCCCAGAATTTCTGATCCACATGGGTCAAAACTCACGAATGGTTCTTCTGAACATTTACAACAGGTTTTGGAACGAGATATGTACTTTACCAACTGACTGGCTAATGGCCAAAGTCATACCTATCTTAAAGCCAGGCAAACCACGTGATAATATAGGATCATATAGACCAATAGAACTAACTTCCTGCCTGGTAAAGACCTTTGAAAAAATGATTACAGCAAGGTTAAATTACTATCTGTAATCAAGGTCATGCCTTGCTGAAGAACAAGCCGGCTTCAGAAATAATATGTCAACGATAAACTCTATACTGAAACTGGTACATAAAGTGAAAACGGGCTTTAATTCAAATAACAGTTCCCTGGCAGTATATGTTGACTTTCAGGGGGCATATGACACCATATGGAGAAGGAAGCTGATTGACAAACTCCGGGATCATGGTATTGGAGGCAACATGATCAACTGGTACAAAAGATTCATAGCCCAAAGATGGATCCAAACTTGCTGGAATGAGGAAGCCTCAAAATACAAACAAAGCAAATTAGGACTGCCCCAAGGGGCAGTTAGCAGTTGCTCTCTGTTTAATATTTATATAAATGACTTGGTGACTAAACTAAAGAAAATCAAAGATATTGAAATAAGCATGTTTGCAGATGACGTAGTCATCTGGACAGAGGCTAAAAACACAAGAAAATATCAAGATCAAAAGGGAATTCTTGAAAAGACAATGAACGAAGCCCTGAAGACACTGAATACATGGTCATTGGACAACAGCATGATTATTAATAAGTCCAAAACAGCTAATCAATTTTTCTCTTTGTGACACGTAAATGCAGAATTTAACCTGTACATAGATAATGTCACTCTCAGCAAAAGTAATAGCACCACATATTTAGGAGTGATCTTGGACAACAAACTGAATTTTAATGACCACATCAAATACGTGACAGAAAAAGTAGATAAAAAAATTACAATTATGAAAAGACTCGCAGGAGCTAAATGGGGTTGTAACCAACAGACCCTAAACAAAACTTACAACACCTATATAAAACCATTCATTAAATATGGATGCAAAGTACTGCTCTCTATACCAAAAACTAAGATGGATATCCTGGAGAGGGCACAAAATAAAGCTCTCCGAATCATTACAGGAGCAGTCAAAACAACTCCGATCTTGGCCATGCAGAAATACACCAACAATCTCCCTATCGCCACAGAAATCAAGAGACAATCTTTAGGAACATTCATTAGATTAAGAGCTTCACAGAAGGCGAATTGGATTAATGATGGAGGTACGGGCATAGTAAAAACACAGGTGTCCCCAATTGAGAGTTGTCTAAAATTATTGGATGAATTTGATGTTACAGAATTGACGGTTTTGAATACAAACTTGGTAAACCCCCTAGACTTTATGGACATTGAAAATCACCTGGAAATAGATAACTCGGGCAAGAAAGGAATTCTGGAACCAATTTTAAGAACCACCTCATTGTGTGTATTAGATGAAAAATACCCTGAGTCTGAATGGACAAGAATTTACACAGATGGTTCTAGGCTTCAAGATAAGACTGGTGCCGGGGTATATAGCAAACTATTTTCTCATTCTGCTTCTGGAGGAGGGAACATGTCTAGCTATGATGCTGAAATCCAAGCAATTTCATTGGCAATGAACAGCCTCATATTGAATACCAACCTATTTACTAAAGCTGTAATTTTGGTGGACTCAATGGCTGCAATACAGGCTGTTACTACGAATCGTCGCACTGAATTGCCTGGTATCTCCCAAATAAAACAAAATATTAAACTCCTTGAAAGCAATAATAAAGTGATAGTGTTTCAATGGATCCCATCACACGTTGGCATTGAAGGTAACGAAAGAGCCAACTCGTTAACAAAGAAGGGAACCCTAGAACAACAGATAACTCATCCAATCTCTACAGGCTCAATAAAGAAAAACATCTACAACAAAATCTCTTTAAAAATTAAGACAGAGCAGAACTTGCTATCTAAAGGGAAACGTTGGTGAAAAGATCCAGGACAGCTGGAAAGACTATAGTCATAAATCCCGTACAGAAGCAGTGGCACATTTCAGACTGAAAACAGGCCACGACTGTCTAGCAGAACATTTAAACCGAATTGGTATCCTAACCAAAAGTGAATGCCAGGTCTGCAGGGCTGGCAATATGAATGCAGATCATTTACTTACATTCCCAGGGCTTGATCCGGAAGCCCAAAAAAGTGAGAACTTTACCAAATTATACTGGGACGCTAGAGATATAATGAACTTTCTATGAACTTTTAACACCTTTTATCTGACTTTGTTCACTGTTGAGCTTTATGCATCTGTTCAATGCTTAGTTCTTTGCTGTTTGTGTTGCCTGTAAATATGGATTAATTTTCCAAATAAAGCCATAGGTAAAAAAAAATATATATACATTTATTAAAATAATATATAAAATCACACTTATTTTGAAAAATATTAATGTAATGTCTAAAAAGGTAAAACTTTATTTAAAAAAAAAAATTCACGTTTTTCAAAAGTCCATATTATTCACACATGGCTTCCATTACTTATTTTACTGACACATTGAATTGTTTTTTTGTTTCAAATTTTGGCATTATCTTTTGAGAATGTATTTTTGTTTTTATAAATGCATCTCTTGCAGAAGTACCACGAACGGACAAGGATCACTCGGTAACTAATTTAACAATCCTTTCTACTACTTGTGTGTGACATGAAATATTGCTGAAGTCAAAAATTTGTTTTTCAGGAACAGATTCTTTTGCTTCCTTTATAAACTGTTTTAGTTTGTCATCAAAAATATGCCTCGTCATAGGAGGTTCTGCAAATTTGGCCTTTTGTTACTTGGGATATAATTAATGCTGACTACAGTTACCATCAATAACACCTATATTCTAGAGTTTTAATAAACTAATAAATAAATATTGTGCAAAACTATAAGCAATTATTTCAAACTGTGAATAACATTGAGAAATTAAAGACAATAAATATTGGTCAGCAGAATTTAGATTTACTAATTATTATTTAATAATAAAGAAATCTGGTCGTAGTATACAATCTTTGCAGAAAAATGCTACTCGATGTCTGTGCTGTTTCAAACACAGAATCCTAGTATCTCAATAAGCAGGCATATTAGCAAATTTCAGCTGTGACATCAGTTCAACAGCGCCCCGTATACGTATGTTCTTTCCCGCGTAAAACCACGATCCCGCGCGATTGATTGCACATGTGAAGGTGTCGGAGAGGAAGGGAAAGCTGCTTTGGAGCGTACTGCAAGTTTTCCCGCGGGCAATCCTGTACGCTCCAAGAACTCGCGAAAGAACGTACTTACCGTTAGACGCTATTACCGTTAGAGATATTTTAGTAACTAGTAACTTTCTGTGAGCAATTATAAGGATTAATTAGTTTAAGGGCTTTACATATTTAATTTATAGCTTTTAAAGTTGAAAATCTAAACTCAGTCAGTTAAAAGACCAGAGAATTCCCATTTCGTCCCTATTTAAATTTTATCACGTTCATTGCTTCATATGTAATTAATGCTGACTAAAGATACCATCAAAAACACCTACATTCGAAAGCTTTTATAAAGTAATAAAGAAGTTTTGTGCTAAATTAAAACTCAATTAACTCAAACCGTAATTAACATTAAAAAATCAGGACGCGGTGGCCCTGTTGGCAAAAGGCAGCGAGCCAGTGATCTGAACGTCGCTGGCTCGATGCCCGTCGCCAACAAAACGTGTACACTACAGACGTGTACACTAATGGCGACTGGTGCACGGAAAAGTCTGTCGTAGCTGCAATGTACTCCATGTTCCCAAAATATCTCTGGAGGAGCGTGGTCAAGTGTTCCGATCTCGTCATTTGATTCACTTCAAAATTACGGGACCGACGTTCTTCGAGGATAAATCAGTCTTCAGCCCTACTGGTACATCGCTTTATATTGAAGCTACTTACTACACTTCCCCAAGACAAGGGTGCTTTGGGCTTGCTGTAAGATTTTCTAAACCTTTCAGCAAGCCCAAATCTTACAGCCCAATCTTACAGATAAAAATCTCTACGACAGTCCACTGACACGAGAATATATTGTATGATATAGAATGAAAGACGGATGCACAAAGCTGTGATTTTAGTAAGTTAATTTCAAGTACAGCAATCATCACAATAATAGTGTATTGGGTTGGTCATGTTCGAGCAATCTTCATTCACCCATGAGTAGCATTTCCCGCATCTGATCCAGTCTTCCTCCATACTCTCCCCGCAGAATGCGCAGAAAGTAAAAGGATCAGTAACTTGATTCCCAGCTGCCACCTGGTCGGAAGTTCCTGATGTTTTCCATTCTGAGACCCTTGGAGCTGCCGGGCGTTTTCACTCTGTCGTCTTCTTCTGTGCAAGCATGTCTTTTTGAGCTCTCCTTGTAATTCTTTCCTCTTTCCGACGCTGTTGGATGTCCAGCTTTGGTAGTTTCTTTTTTTATTTTTCTGCAACGACCTTCTTGAAACGAGATGAAGTCAGAACAGTGGCCTCTGAAGTGTTTCCCTTTTCTCTTTCTTAGGCTTCTTCGTACGCAATAAGGAAGGGGACTGATGTCTTCCCCTGAGAACATTTTATGACTAGCAGGAACCAGGATGTTCTCCTGAACTAAATCTTCAGAAGTTGTCTCTTCGGAAACAGCCGTGTTCGGCTGGACTGTAGCGTCAAGTGTTGAGTCTATGGAAACTACATTTTCTGGCAAGTGGTCGTTGGTCTCGTCTTCTGATGTGACTCGTGGTGGGACTTTATCAGAATCTACGGATGGAGCGCAGTTGAAATCGTGAAATACATGGCGATTGCCAGTCCAAATCTCAACTGCACACAGAGAATAAAAGGTCGTTCGGTGAACCCACTTCTCCGAGTTCAAATCCACTGCACAGGGGAACTCGCTTTTGGTGAGTCGAACAACCCATGTTGGAAAGTGGGAATAACATAGAAAATAAAGTTTATGAAAAGTTACATACATCTCAGAATTTATTTAGATTCAGCTTTTTATCATTGTACCACTAAAAGCTGAAAAGTAAAATCTCAGTTTGTAGAATGTTTGTGATCCACAATCAATTTATAAAATAAAAACAGTATAAAAAACATAGAAAGTGTCGTATGTTTGTTAACCAAAATGAATTTAAAACACAGTAAAAATGACATAGAAAAAAAGCTTTCGATGTGTTATAGACATGTATAAAACGAAAACCAAATATAAAAATATATAAATTTATAATAAACTCCTTACAATTAAGCTGGATTTAGCCTTTCATTATCAATTGGTCAATTCATTCTTCAGCCCTAGTTGTACCTGGCTTTAAAGTGAAGATGCTTACTACCCTTCACTAAGGACCAAGGTCCTTCGGACTTGGTGAAGGCTTTCCAACGAAAAGGATACTGGAAACAACAACAACAGCACATTAAAAAAATTAAACATAATGAAGATATGTCACCAGTATTTTCTTTTGCTAATATTTTATGTGATGAAAACGTAGCTTTGCTTTGCTTTGTGTAGCTTTGTGTGTAAGTGCAGATATGTTTATCTCGCAATCTGCGCTATTTCATGTGCCGAATCCTGTAAGTGCAAAGAGAAGAAATATAAACTGACTTCATCAGTAACGAAAGTTCATTGCCGTTAATGTTACATTATTAACTAGGAAAATTCTGTTAATTGACATAAATCAGCCGATTCTTAAATACCTCTGGGTATAGGCCGGATAAGGACACGTTAATTCCGTACGCTGGAAACGCCCTATGTGAGTGTAGGAGACGGAATTATCTTCCCAGATATAAAACGAATATATAAAACGAATACGCACACTTCAGCTCGAAACTTATATGGATCTGGTAAAGAACTTACATGCAGAGGGCATTAAAAACATCCACAAAAACAACAAGGTTTTTTTACAACGAGGAAATTTCAAAGAAAATAGATCTCTATATCAATCACTCCTTACAGCAACGCCATATCGAAAAAAAATGGAATTTTTCAAGAGTGATTTTAAAGTATAAATGTAGAATTTAATGTATTTAAAATGAATATTAATTCTGCTCTCTAGCGACTAAATATTGAACGGGGAGATTTGACGATCTTTCAGGGATATACCACTCATTCAGATCATTCTGAAACAGGCGTAGCTAAAAATCGCCGATTTTTGAGAATTGACGTTGTTGAAAGGAATGAGCAATATGACTGATTTATATAGAATCAGTTTCCATTAAAATAATTTTCATTACCTATATAAATTAAAAAGACATAATGAAGGATTCAACTACTTCGAAATTTAATCCTGAGTACCAAAAAATGCAAGTTATGAGTTTATTGAGAGGAAGATAACGAATAAGATAAACTCTGAAAAGAAATATTTTATATATTTCGTGCTGATACCGTTAAAATCAATATACTGGAAGAACTACTTACTTCTCCAAATATAAATAATTTTGCTCAATGTTAAATCAGTAAACTCTTAAACGATCGGAGAAATTCAAAAAATCGTTAATGGGTTTGTTTCCTTGTAAAGAGTCTTGAATTTAAAACGAAACGTTATTGAAAAACTGCATGTTATATAATTAATTTTCGTTTTCATGTAGATGCAATCTTGTATTGTAGAACAAATTTATCTTCATGAATAAAGTGAAAACATGTATTAATTTAAACAAAGAGCACACGCAACTTCTCGTGGATGAAATTGTTCTTTACTTGGATATCTCCTCATTTGGGAACCCGTCGATGTCAGCTGGTATCATATCAGTGAACAACAGCAATAAGATATTTTTTACATTTATTGAATGTACAAGGAGGAAATTTGAAAGACAATTAATGCATATATGTCTGATTTATATAGTATCAGTATCTATTAAAATCATTTTTATTACAAAATAGGTGAAGTACCCAGCTTTGCCTGGGATTTTAAGAATGTTTGTAATAAAATTCAGTTTTAAAACTAAAGTATAAATAACATAGTCAGTATAAATAACATAGAAAAAAGTGTGATATGTTATACACATCTCAGAATTTAGGTAAATTCAGCCTTTCATTATTGTACCACTAAAAGCTGTAAAGTAAAATTGCCAAATTGGCGAATGTTTGTTAACCAAAATCAATTTAAAAATGAAACGCAGTATAAATAACAGAATAATTACAAGATAAAAAGAACTTTTTATACACCATGTTTTTAAATTTTCTGTTGAATCATGAAAAATTGAAGATTCTATGTATTAATAAATACATTAAAATTTTTTAGATGAATTATCCCATCAACTTGAATGAAAATGAAGTTAATTGGAAGTTAACTTGCGATTAACTTTTTGTTCCCGTCCCGTCCGACAGATGGCTGTACCTGTCTACAAAACAAAATTAACTGAAAATAATAAAAACATGGTAAAAATCTGCTTAAAGATGGCTAAAATATTTTTTAATGCATTGTCATCGTATTCTGAGCTAATCTGATTGTTTCAAAAGTCTAGCTAGTCGGGAAGTTAGTTAAAAATCGATTGCAAGATTTGTACTGGACAAACACATAAACTCACACACAAACAAACAAGAAAGAAAGTTAATAAAACCAAATATATAAATTTATAATAAACTCCTTACAATTCAGCTAGATTTAGCCTTTCATCATCAAGTGTTCAATTCATTCTTCAGCCCTAGTTGTACCTGGCCTTAAAATGAAGCTGTTTACTACCCTTCACCAAGGACCAAGGTCTTGGTGAAGGGTTTTCCAACACAAAGTGGACTAGAAAAAACAACAATAACACATTAAAAAAATTAAACATAATGAAGATATGTCACCAGTATTTTCTTTTGCTAATATTTTATGAGATAAAAACGTAGCTTTATTTTACCGTGTGTAAGTGAAGTTATATCTATCTCGCAATCTGAGCTATTTCATGTGCAGAATCCTGTAAGTACAAAAAGCAGAAATATGGACTCACTTCATCAGTAACGAAAGTTCATTGCTGTTAGGGATATATTGATAACAAATAACATCCTATAAATTGACATAAATGAGCTGATCTCTAAAGACCTCCGTGTCTAGGCCGGATATAAACAAATTAAATACGTAGACCAGAAAGGAACTCTGTGAGGGAACAGAGGGTATTTTACCCCCTGATATCACCCCTGGGGATGCTCGGTCAAAATAGAGGTGGTAAGTAGATAGGACTGACTCGACCCTTGTGGCGCTGTATAAACCGGAGCCACAGACTTCAGCTCGAAACCTATATGAACCTGGAATAGAACTTCCAGGCAGGGGGCATTAGAAGCTGTAATAGTCTAATGATGCATACAGTGGTTAGTACCGTGGTCTAAGTTGTCAATTTGAGGTGAATTACCAATCATTAATTATGCACTCACTATCTACTTGTTCGACCACGCTGTTCGTATCTGCGTTGTGTTTATGAAGAATGACAGATTATCTGATTGATAAATTACAGATGGATTTATTAAAAACATAACACTCATACACATTATTTAAATCAACATATTATCTTTAGTATCTAAGTTTTACACTTAATTCATTTATGAATATTATTACACAATTCACTTTCTCGTATTCGTAAACCTTGTATGTTAATACTCTACTTTCAATTAGTTAGATACGAGGTAATCCCTCTAAGAAACAATTATCAACTTTTGCCTAATACATCTACTCATTATCATTATTCCTCAATAGTTATCACAATTACATTAACCATTTACATAACATGTTCATACATTGATTATATATTTAAGGGGTGAGCTACCCATATAACCATTTTATCATACCAATTTATGTAACTCTTATACACTATCTATCATTATCTGAATCAAGGATGAGAGGCACACTTTATACACGTTAAATATATATATCAATTATAGACGGCACAATACCTTCATTGACGATTCTTTCCAATCTTTTGACCATGTGCCCACTATGAATGGTAATCACTGGCGGATGGGGGTTTTCTGTGACATTCTGCACGCTCATTCCGAAACTCGTTCAATTGTCCGTCTCGTTGGCTAGATGTCGTATCTCGCTAATTGCTCCTTGGGATGTGGGGGCATTCCTCTCGTATTGTTGTCGGTTCGGGGCTTATTCACAGGATTTCTGCTGGCTGAGGATTATTTTCGTCTTCCGTCGCTCTTTCACATTGACCATCATCTAGAGGGGTTTCTCTGCTTATTGTGGACACGAGGCATTCGGGTTAATAACTTCCCGTCATTCCCATCAATGGCTGTCTGGTTGCCGTCCACAGTACTAGTGCTCTCTGCATAAAAA
This sequence comes from Dolomedes plantarius, assembly GCA_907164885.2. NCBI lineage: Eukaryota > Metazoa > Arthropoda > Arachnida > Araneae > Dolomedidae > Dolomedes > Dolomedes plantarius. The sequence goes on along the minus strand of OU015499.1, from coordinate 44,422,805 downwards.
ATGTCTAACGCCGCCACTACGCTGCCAGCTCGCGAGTCGTCATTTCAAAATTCTCTAGCATGAATGAATCTTTTTCTTGCGTGTCTATTTTTTTAGTCCATTACCTTCTTCCCCCCTTCATTTTGGATAGGCCCATTCCTTCGTTTTCTTATTGGTCCGATATATTTTAATCCTATTCTATTGGGCTACTCATTTCTTTCTAGAATCTTCTTTTTCTCCGCCTTCTCGCAGGTGGGGCCACTCGCCTCACATCATCATTATCCCCATCTTCTCGAATATCATCTGTTTCCGCTTTTTCACCACTTAGCCCAAACCATCACTATTCAATGCATTTTCCTCGTTAGTGCTCTTTTCCCCTCTTCCTATATCTTTCACATCTGCATCTGGTCTAAGCATACCCCACATTGTGAATTTCCTTTGGGCGGTTTCTTTTTTCATCCTTAATGGCACTTAAACATCCTGTTTCTTTTCTAAACTATGTCCACGTCCCTCGCTTATTTATCATTCGTCATTGCTTCTCTTAACTCGATCATTTCTTAATTGATTCCTTCACCTGTGCCTAATGTTGCGGTGCTTTTGAACCGTAACAGAAACATACACAGCAAAAAGAGGATATTTTACAACGAGGAAATATGAACGATAATACATCCCTATATGTCTGATTTAAATAGTATCAGTATCCATTCAAATAATTTCCATTACCTATATACACTTAAAAGACATAATGAAGGCTTCAACTATTTCGGGATTTAATGCTAACTACCAAAATATGCAAGGTAAGAGGTTACTCAGAGGAAGATAACGAACAGCATAAACTCTGAAAAGATATATTTTAAATATTTCGTGCTTATAGCTTTAAAAATCAATACACTTGAAGATATACTTACTTCACCAAATGCAAATAGTTTTACTCAATTTCAAAACAATAAACTATTAAACGATCGGAGAGATTCTAAAAATCACTAATAGGTCGATTACCCTGTAACAAATCTTGGATTTAAAGAAAACTGTATTGAAAACCTGGGTGTTATATAATAAAATTTGATTTTCAAGTAGATGTAATCTTTTATTGTAGAACAAACTTCTCTGTATGAATGAAATGAAATCATGTATCAATGTAAACAAAGAGCACATGCAATTTCTCGTGGATGAAATTGCATTTTTCTTTCATACCTCCTCATTTGGGAACCCGTTGATTTCAGCTGGTATCATATCACTGCACATTAGCAATAAGATATTTTTGACATTTAGGGAATGTACAAGGTGGAAATTTGAAAGACAATAAATCTCTATATGCTTGATTTATATAGTATCAGTATCTATTCAAATCATTTTTATTAGCTAACTAACTTAGCTAAATGCTATTAGCTAAATGTAACTTATTCAGAGGAAAATGAAGATTAACATAAATTCTGAAAAATAATATTGGTTTCAGAATATTTTGTGCTTATAGCATAAAAAATCAATAGACTTATAAAGATACAAACTTCCCCAAATATAAATAATTTTAGTCAATTTTAAAACAGTGAACTCTTCAAGGATCGATGAGATTCAAAGAATCCCTAATAGGTATTTTTCCTTGTAACATAATTTAGATTCAAAATAATGACTATTGAAAAACTTTTATGTTGTAAAATTAAATTTGACTTCCAAATAGATGCGATCTCGTATTGTAGAACAAACTTCTCTTGATGAATAAAGCTAAAAAATATATTGTTTTATCCAAAGAGCACACTCAACTTCTCGTGAATATAATTACATTTTTCCCGGATAGCTGAAAAGAAATTCCATTCAATTAGCAATTGCAGCTCTTCATTTTATTAACAATGCATACCGTTACTTGTAAGTTAAGTGTATGAGGTGGAGGAAGCATGTACTTACATATAATTTCCTTACTTTTGGATCCCTAAATTAAGTATTTATTTGAAAAATTATTTTTTCTGAAACATTTGTAAAACAACTCAAGACTCTTAACATATTAAAAAAAAACTTTCAGTTTTAATCTAACAGCTACAGCTTAAAAACAAATCTATGAGATTCTTTGATATCAGAGATCTTTTATCTGATATTCTTTGATAAATCTCTGATGTTCTTTGATATCAAGTACTTCCATCATTCCATCATTATAACCTTCTATAATTATTTACGTATTTAAGTATTAAGCTATATCTGGTATTGCTTTTAGCTTTCATGCATTAGGAGTAACTGAAGGTTTATTTCTCAAAGGCATGTCTAGAATTTATTCAGCGAGTACTGTCATTATATGGTAAATGTGTTATATACCTCAAGACATATAAATTACAGAATAATGTAAAATATTCTGTTAAATGGAAAATTGAGAAAAATTTTCTAATTAAAAATTTTACTAAAATTTTTACAAATTCAAAATACTTCCAACAGGAAAAGGTTTAAAGTTTGCTGATATTGATTACGCACTACATTATTTGCAAAATTAGAACTGATACATAATATTTCTATAGCTTCGCAGAATAAAGTGTCTCGATTTTAACTTTGTGAAAGTGTCTTTGCACTATGCAAAAATTTTTTGCATCACCGGATGGGATCAGGAGGAAAAAAAGGACAATAGCTGCCGAGAAAAAAATAATCACAGGAATGTGAGCTTCCTAGATATCCGACCTGACGCAACAGGGATTTTGCCGCCAGAAAATAATGTCACCAGTTTGATCCCATGGTCAATTCCCTTTGCATTTTTTGTGTTTATATACATAACGCACAATATTTCGTACAAAATTTCAAATAACAAGGGAAATTTCAATTGCATTGCAAAATAAAAATACTCAGTTTTAATTGTGTTGAAGTGTCTTCGCATTATGCAAAACTCTTTTTGGGTCAATGCGAGATAATGTCAGGTGTAAACCACACCAAAAGTGACAATAATTACAAGATAAAAAGAACTTTTTATATACCATGTTTTAAAATTTTGTGTTGAATAATATAAACTTGACAATTGTATGTATTAATAAATACTTTTTAAATTTTTATGATGAATCATCCCACATCAAATTGAAAGAAAATGAAGTTAATTGGAAGTTAACTTGTATATAACTTTTCTTTCCCATTCCCGCCAATAGATGGCAGCACCAGTCTACAAAACAAAATTAACTTAAAATAACGGAAATTAATTTAATTATGCTTAAAGATTGCTAAAAGTATTAAAAGATGCATTGTCCTCGTGGTCTGAGCTATTCTATAAGTTTCAAATGTCTATCTAGTCGGGAAGTTAAAAATCGATTGCAAGATTTGCACTTGACAAACACACAAACACAGAAACAAGAAAGCAAGGTAATAAAAACATGGTAAAAATGGCAAGTTGATAGTAGTAAGTGTCTTTGCAAAATGAATAAGGAGTCACAAACATTGAATAATGAACCTCCGCTTATAGACAAGATCTATTCTCAGTATTTTTTGTTCTTATATTGATGAATCACAATATATCGTACTACATTTAAATTGACGAGTAAAATTTCAATTGCATCCCAAAATGAAAATACTCAGTTTTAACAACGTCAGAGTGTCTCGCCATCATGCTTAAGTTTCTTTGCGTTAATGTAAGGAACTCTCACATGACAATCGTACAAACACTCTCAGAAAAAGACTAGAGGATATTGGTAAATGTCTTTGGGTAAATGTCTTTGTAAAATGTATAACGAGTCGGAAACCCTGAATAATAAAACGTAAAAGTTAAAGATGGAATAATGTATCCTACCAACGGTCACGGGAGGACAAAAGGACTATAGCTTTCTTGAAAATCTAATTGACAGAGAGTAAGCCTCCCAGTTATCCGAATTGTCGCAACTGGGATTTTGTTGCCAATTTTAGGAAAAGTTGTCACCAGTTGATCTTAAGAATAAAGAATTTGAATATTTGTATTTTTTAAAGTGACTTGTTTTCTTTAAACATAGAGCGATAACATATATTGACAAATTTAAAGTTATATGCGACTTCCCACCTTCATTTCAAAATATCTATAATGCCCGGTATAAAGAGCAAAGTCAAAAAAAGTGATTTTTGGATACTTGTAAGTATTGATAAATAAAATCTTTTGTCTTGTATAAAAGGATTAAGTCTATAAATTTTGTATAGAAAATTACATTTCTTTGTACAAAAGACTCAAGTCAAAATTATTGTTCTGCGATCGGTATAAGAGCCAATAACTTGGCATATTTAAATAACTGTTCTTAAATAATAGTCCTTTATAACGGCCACAATAGATAGGGGAGATCCGTGTAATATGAACTCCCTAAGAAAGAATGCTCATAAAACTTAAATTATTTATTTTATTTTATTTAATAGCTGCTCATTAAAATTGTATATCTACATGGTTCAAACTTGGTAAAGTACTCTAGTCACTATTAATAATTGAAGGAAATATTTTTTTTATTTTCGTGTCAGTGGTCCATATTACACATATGTTCGTGTAATATGGACCGAACGTATGTGTAATATGGACCACTGACAGGACAATAAAAAACTATGATATAGAAGGAAAGACGGATGCATAAAGCTGTGCTTTTAGTAAATTCAATTCAAGTACAGCAATCATCACAATAATAGTTATGTTGGCACAAGCTTCATGCACCCATGTGCAGCATTTCTCGCATCTGATCCAGTCTGATTCCGTACTCTTCCCGCAGAATGCGCAGAAAGTGAACGGTTCAGTAACTTGATTCGCAGCTGTCTCCTGGCCGGAGGTTCCTGGGGATGCCCCTACTGAGACCCATGGAGCTGCCGGGCGCTTTCGCTCTGTCGGCTTCTTCTGTGCAAGCATCTCTTTTTGAGATTTCTTTGTTATTCTTTCCTCTTTCCGATGCTGTAGGATCTCCAGCTTTAATCGCTTCTTTATTTTCTGCAACGGCCTTTTTGAAACGGAATGAAATCAAAACAGTGGCCTCTGAAGAATTTCCCTTTCTCTTTCTTAGGCATATTTGTTCGCAATGAGGAAGGGGACTGATGGCTTCCACTGCTAACAAACTACACTCCACAAACTACAAAATGAAGTTTTATGACTAACGGGAACCTGTATGTTCTCCTGTACTACATCTTTTGAAGTTGGCTCTTCGGAAACAGACGTGTTCTGCTGGATTGTAGCGTCAAGTGTTTGTCGATGGGAACTACATTTTCTGGCAAGTGGGCGTTGGTCTCCTGATGTGACTCGTACTGGGGCTTTATCAGAAATATTGGATGGAGCGCAGTTGAAATCGTGAAATACATGGCGATTGACAGGCGATATTCCACCTGCACGGAAACCATCGACAGCGGTTTCAAGAGATGCCGACCGTGCATAAGCTTTCCCTATCAGTTCACTCACTTGGAATTGTGAAACGGCCCGTCCAGCATGTTCCCTAATCCAGTTGTCCATCTCTTGGGAATAGTAGACGCTTAAAGGATGAAATAAAGCGAGGTCCAAAGGCTGTATTCGATGGGTAGTATGTAAAGGAAGTGATAGTATGACCTCCCCTGCTTTTCTGGCCAGTGGTTGTGTAATATGGACCAGTGGTCCATATTACACAACAGCTCATGGTTCATATTACACGCATGGTCGGAGCAACGTTGTTTCCAATCACATGTCGCTATGCAAAATGGTGCGCATTAAATGCACGTATTAATTGTTAAGAAAATAAGTACATTTGCTATTATTAACTTGAAAATTATATTAAAATTACCTAACAGCGGTGTACGGAGGTGTACTATGTTGAGCAAAAAAGCAGCTGGACTGTAAATAAAATAAAAAGTTTAATAGCGTGGAATTGTTTGACAAACGGCTCTTCCAGCATGTTCTTGCACCCTCATACACTTGTCCATCTCTTGGGAATAGTATACGCTTAATGTACGGAAGAAAGCGAGATCCAAAGGCTGTATTCGATGGGTAGTATGCAAAGGAAGTAATAGTATGATCACCCCTGCTTCTCTGGCTAATTCTATAGCCTCGAGATTTTGAGTGCGGGACACATGTCCATCAAGCATTAACAAAACCTTCCTGTTCTTGTCTGGTTTAGCGAAACTAAACAAATGTTTCATACATTCACTGGAGAGCTCGATCGTCACACAACCTTTTCCCTCGCATTTGAAAAGAGTTCCTGCTTCCAACTCCATCTTCCATTGCTTACCGGGAAACACCGCCATCGTTTGGATGAGGTGACCAGCAGCACTCATTATGCAGACAAATGTGATGTTCTTTCCCTTTTCTGTAGATGTTATCGATCCAACGTGCCTAAAATGTGTAATATGGACCAGTGGTCCATTTTACACAACAGCGCATGGTTAATATTACACGCATGGACGGTGCAACGTTGTTTCCAATCACATATCGCTATGCAAAATGGTGCGAATAAAATACAAGTATGCTTTGTTAAGAAAATAAGTACATTTGCTACTATTAACGTGGAAATCATATTAAAATTCCCTAACAGCAGAAAGTAGTACTTTCATTTTAACATACCTGTTACATCAATGATCATATCAACCTAAATCACAATTTCAAAATCGTCCAAATGCAGTCACACATGTACAAGTCACCTCATTCTTTGGATAACACTAACATTCACTAAAGGAAATGGGATGGTTCTGCTATCTAGTGGTGAACAGATAAATTTCCCCATGGTCCATATTACACGATGGTCCATAATACACGGATCTTCGCTATATCTCCAGGAAAATTTTTCACTCGTACAGTTTTCTGAAAGGTCTTTCAATTTTAGAATTATGTATTGTCGTGTAATAAGTCAGCGTATTATTTTAAAGAGCAAGATAACCGAATTCTTATAGTAGCCTAATAGAAAAGCTTTAGAAACAATGGTTTATCAAATAGTGACGAAACAATAAAAAAGATATGGCATGGCAACCGATTTTTTGTGAGATAAAGAAACAAGATGGGGGCTCATTATTTATCCTAGATATTTAAATGCAATTAATGCTATTGTAAAAAATAAATTCAATGAAAAGCTATACAGGTTCAAAAGAACAGGATCACAGACATTCGGTTACAGAGGGAGAAGTTCAGATCCCAATGATGTAAAATATTGAAGTAAAGACTAGCTTGATGTGAGAGGTTAAGAATTCATGCAAATGAAAATTATAAGCGATAAAAATTCAAATCTATAGTTTAGAATTTTAATGGCACCAAATATGAAGAAAAGAAGTTTGTATAGAAGCATTGTAATTTTTTATTATTGATAATAATACAAAACTATGGAACAGCCCAAACAATTTTAACCTCTTACAAAGGCCGAATATTTTTGGTTGATTATAGGGCAAACCGTTTGTCGGCAAAGTTAGCCAATTTACGAAAGTTTTATGTGCCTAGCGTATGTGGGGTCTGTGATTCCAGACACAGATAAGCGGGGCATGACACCACTTGTGACATTATGCAACAATAACTCTTTGTGGGTGATTGATAGAGGGGTTCGTTAGAAGACCACGAGGTTTAGCGGTGTTTTGCGGGTGGTCATCAGCTGCTTGCAACATTAAGTAAGAGGGGCGTCTTTTGATAAGAAAGAAGTTAGAGAATAAGAGGTTTTTAAGTGTAGAGACCCAGCAAATCAAAAGATGCGAGTTTCCTGAATGGCAGAAGAAATTGTTTCGGAGGCGGAAACTATGAGAGAATTAAAAAAATTAAAGTGAGTTTTTTGGAGTCGAAAAAAAGTTAGTCAGGAGGCCTCGCCCTGGGCGGCTGAAGAAAGTCTATCCCTGCGTTACTGCCCATAGCCCGGTCGACTGTTCCCGGAGCTAGTGCCAATTTAGTGTATATAAATAAGACGAAGAAGATTTATACGTAGAAGCTCGGTGGATCCTTCCCGAGATAAAAAACCTGTGTGGCGGGGAGACCGGTAGATTTTCCCGGATACAAGATAAAGATGTGATGCTGAGAAAGAGACTTCAGTGCCCCATCATTCGACGAGAGATTACAGTGCCCCATCATTTGACGAGAGACTACAATGCCCCATCATTTTGACGAGAGAACCCCCTACTAGAGAGGAAATTCGACGCCTAACCCCAGTGATTCCCTCAACTAAAGGACGTGAGTGCTTTCTCTTGTTTTTGTCTAATTCATATCCCACGTTTGCTTATGAAGGTTAGTGCGGGTTTAGGTGATTGAAATATAGTTATTTTTTTAGGAGATTTTAGAGTTTTGTTTAGTTAGTGTTACGCCCCCTGAATCGAGAAGTTAAATTTGATAGAACCCTACTTGCTGGTGATTTGATAATTAGCAGATCAACTAATATGTTAATTAAATTTGATGAGATGAAAATGTAAAATAGCAGAATAGTGTAAATAAATAAGTTTTTTGTTTTTATCTTAAACCTTGAATTCAGTATTATTTATCTGCTTTGTGTCTTATTATGAGCGAAGTTGATTGGTAGATCAAACTGGGTTTAAATTATTCGTTATTGCTAATCACGTCAGAACTTTGGGTTACAAACAAATAAATCTAACACAACGCACCCAACTATCCGTTTTCTAAAATAATAAAAAATGTACTACCCTAAATAATCACGCCCTAATAAATAAATCTTGGGCGAGCAATACGACAATCATGTCCATGAGACTGTCGTGAGAGCAAAAGGGAGGCAGCAGTATCCTGATCTCCTGCAAGCAATCTGACGAGGACACCTAAATAGTTCCCAATGTGTGAAGGATTAGCAGAAGCACCAGAACAGGAACAAAGGGGAAAGATCTTAGCAGAATTCTCGAAGCGGATACTTTTTGTATGGGTACGAATACATATTTTGTTCTTCTGCATAAACAATATTGTTCTTTTCTCTTTATAAATTCTTATGTTCAAACTGGTATTATCAATTAAAAATACTGCGTGTCTCGGCTATTGACAGTTAGAAAATGGCGAGATAAACGTCAGATTTGATTAAGGCTGATGTGTACTAACCCTAATGGATTCACTCACCTCAGTCTTAATCTATGGAGAAAATGTGCCCAAGGACTGCTAATTTGGTCACAAATCCGAAGTAGGGAAAGAAATTTTACCACTTGGGACATTTCTCGTTTTTAAAAAATATACAATTAGTATTTTAAAATTTAAATTATTCGGGGTAAAAGCTGGTATAGTGTATTTTAAACGCTCATCAGTTAATTTGGTGGACAAAATTTGTAAAATGAATCGTGTTGCAAGGGCAGTAAAGTTCAGGCACTCTCAAAATACCATTTTATTGCATTATCAGCATTTAAGTAGCTGTAAATAGTAGATACATTTGCTCTCTAGGTTAACATTGATGAGAGCGAATCCAATAGGATTAGTACACAGTAGCCTTAACTCATCTTAATTTTATCCAGGGGAGAAAAGTTTCTTACTGGTTGTCTTCTTGCATTAAAGGTTTTACAAAATGTTGTAGCGTGTAATAGACCAAAAGAAGCTCTTCATATAGGTATAATTTAAATTTTTTATAAGAAGCACGAATAATAAATTTAAGTTTAAATCATTCTGGAAAAAATTGTGCAAACTCTCTCAAGTTACACCCATTGTTGGCCGGAGAGCAAATTTTCATTATATCACTGGGGAATGGTTACCATTGGTAGAACTTCGTAGTATATCACTAAATTAAAAATAATATATTTCGTAGTATATCCCTAAAAAATAAATGATTATTCCTTCTGAATTTCAGTTTTTCTGCAATCGGTTATGAGGGGAGCGTTTGCTTGCAGAAAAACAAATTGATTTCCATGAAAAAAATGGCTCTTACTATAAGAATAATCCTGCCAAAATCATCACATAAAACTTGAAAAAATATTACTTAATATCAATACACATTTACTTATGTTATGGCACTATACTGGTGCTCTAGTATGTTTTTATAGACTTTCATCTGTCCGTATTGGTGGTTCTGTATACTTGACTGAATTTTATCGACCTATACTGTATTTTAATACTAGAACCGTCAAGGCGGCCACTTTCACTTTGAAACTTTCACTTTGTACCAATTTCTTTCTATTAAGGGTGTAACTTTCAGCTGCCTTTACTTTTCTTAAAATACGGAAAGTTATGATATCCCGGTGATAAAATTTCCCTTTATCCAACATTTATGAATTATGGGGGTGATATATCTAGAACCGCCGGAGCGGTCAAAATGACCGTAGTCATTTTTAATGTATATTTCACCTAGTACATGTCGCGACATGAATTAGATGCATTCATTTTATGCCTATTCTATGCGTGAGGAACATTTGAGGCTAAAAATATTCGAATTCAATTAGAAAGTATGTGGGATAATTTATGTCGAATTCGTATTTTTCATGAATCCCTGTCTCGAAATAGATTTCATAAAATAATGAGATGCACACGATTTCATATAAAGTCAACCACAAAACAACGCCTTGCAGATATTAAATTCGCATTAGTACCTGAAATGCGGAATCCATTGATTAAGAAATGTATTTCTAATTATAATCCAGGAGAAAACTTTATCATCGATGAGTAGCTTTTTTTCAACGAAAGTAAGATTCATGTTCATAGAGATTCAAGTTCATAGATTCAAGTTCTTGAAAAAATGGCTCTTAGTGTAAGAATAATCCTGCTAAAATAATGGAATGCCACTGGTAAAAATATTACTAATATCAATACCCATTTATTATCTTATTGGACTATACTGGTGCTTTAGTATGATTTTATGGACTTTCACCTGTCCGTATTGGGGGTTCTGTATACTTCGACTGAATTTTATCGTCCTATACTGTGTTTCAATGTACTTCTATTGAAATATATTCCCATAAGATACGTCACCAGAAATCTTTTACTATTTTTTCATGCAATAGTGCACTGGTGATAAAGCTTTCGTGACTTTGACAATAAAATTCAGTTCTTCTCGAGATCTGTGCTCTTCCGTGTACAGAATACCCTATATCTAATACGCAGGCCTATAAACTGATTTTACCAGTAACATAATTTTAGGTATAATTGAATAACTAATAACATTTTGTATGCAATTAAATTGATATAGTAAAACTAATCTTAATTAGTTTAGATCCGAATTTCTAACTACTATTTCTAACTAGAAATTTGCGCTATGTGATGTGCAGAATCCTGTAAGTGCAAAAAAGCAGAACTATAAACAGACCTCATCAGTAACTAAAGTTCATTGCTGATAGGGATACATTATTAACTAGTAACATTCTGAAAATTGACGAGCTAGTTGTTGTTTATGAATTGGAGTGCCTGGATCCGATTGGACTTTATCTCTAGTAAGCAAGTTAAAGGTATCAAGATATGTGTGCTCAGTAAAATTAAAATTAAAGATGGAAGAAATTTTAAGTTAAGAGTACATTACTATTAAGGATTAAACTTAAAGGAGGAGAGAGAGCGATAATTAAAGTTAGAGTAATTAAGTATGGCTCAAAAAGATAAAAGAAAGTTAATTTAAGTAAGTAAACTAATGAGTAATTAGTAACTAAGTAATTTATGCAATTAAATCAGATTAGGTAAGGTAAAAAAAAAACACAAGTCGAGAGGAAACGAAAATAAAAAAGGCCCGTTTCAGGGTCGTACAACTACGTATTCAGATGATAGCGAAGCCTCGGAGGGAGGCTAAAAGTAGCAGGAGGGAAACTTTGGAAAAGGGTAGACTGCTCGGACGGGGGTCGAACCCCTGACTAGAGAGTCCCTAGACGCGAGCGATAGCAGTGCACAACGAAAGCACGAAGTTAAGTCAGCAAGATAGGAAGAGTATCGCGGTAGGAGGGCCAATGCTAACTCCTAAGAAGACACGCCCGTGGGCGTTTACGATTAATGGGAAGGGAATGACCATAATCGGGAAGCTCACCCAACAAACACAGAGACATCGGGCTCTTTGTTATTACCTAAAAATTTGTATATGAATCACAAGTTTACTTGTTAGAACAAAACCTCCTTTTGTATTAAGATACATTTACCCAAATTTGAAAGTTAAGATAACATTTAATACCAACCATTAAAGCTAAATCATCTTTCCATTCGATCTAAGGTTCCAGTTTGTTTTTTTTTTAATTTAGAATGAGATTATAGTATGTAAAACAGTACTACTTTAATAATTAACCCAAAAAATTTGTACTTCCCCAGTATAAAATTTATTAACATAATTTGATAAATTTATAAACATAAATTTGATACATTCATTTTTCAAAACTTGAGTAATGTGTAGTGTGTATGATGAAACCCATCTTTGTGAGCTTATGAAAACTTGCTCAGAAGAATTTATTTAAATTATTTTTTGGTGTAGAGTTAATAAATGCTCTACAGATGCGAAAATTATTTTTTGCATAGTTTTGTGAATTAAAGAGTAATTCATTAAATTCTTATAAGTCATTTTTTAAAAATATTTTCTTTTATATTATATTGGACATTCAATATCCAACACTTGATAGTACTATTTTTGAGAAATAGTACTATGATAGTAATTTTTCTCAAAAATAGTACTATGATAGTAATATTTCTCAAAAATAGTACTATGATAGTAATATCTTTTATTGTAATTTTGAGAAATAATTATAGAAACACATGTTTTTAAATACAGAAAAGAGCGGGTTTAAAGTAAAAATAGTTTATTTAGAAAGTACATAGCACATTTACACAATTTTTTTCTATATATTTTAACAAAACAGGATCCTTTCGCTGTAGCTCTGTTCCATCTTTACAGCATCTAGGGAAAAAAAAGAAAGAGAAAATCAGTTCATAAATTTATGTGAAAGGAAAATGACTCCCATCCCCTGATATAATTTATGAATCAAAAGAAAAATTTATTTAAATTATTTTTTGATGTAGAGTTAGTAAATGCTCTGCAGATAAGAAAATTATTTTTTGCATAGTTTTGTACATTAAAGGGCAATTTATTGTTGTAAAAATAGTTGATTGTTGAAAGTAGTTGAAAAACTACTTTCCCCTTTTCACTAAATTTCTCTCAGTACAGTAGAAAATCCAACCATGTCAATTAATTTGTTATTATAGATATAAATAAAATAGGGTAGATTGCCTTGATAAGAGTACAATAATAAGTTTTTAATGTTGAGCATAATTTCAGCTCAACATTGAAAGCTGAATCAGAGACTTGTCTAGAATGACACCAAAATTTCCTCTTCACTATTGACAATAATGCTGTTGAAAGTAAAGAATCACAAGAATAAAGATTGAATGCTAAGTAAAACATTAGCATACAAAATCTTAAATTTTTAAATTTGATTACAACATGCCATAGAGAGCAGTAATACAGATGCTGGGTCAGATTTAGAAATTTAAGATTTTACATGCTAACATTTAATTTACTATCCAATCTTCATTCTTGTGTTTCTTTACTTTCAATGTGAGAGTGATTCTCGATAGTGAAGAGAAAATTTTGTTATCATTCTAAACAAGTCTCTCGGTCAGCTTTCAATTATTGTACTCTATCAAGGCATTCTAATCTATTTTATTTATATCTGTAATAACTAATCATTTAATTCACAGGATTGAATGCCTTACTGTACTCAGAAATTTAGTGAAAAGGGTGAATACTCTTTAACAACTAATCTATTACTATAATAATGAATAAAGTAAACATTTATTATATGACGTAGCTTTCACAGTAATTGGTTTTGCAAAAAATGTGGTAGAAAGTAATTTGGGATACTAACTTCTGCATAGTATTTTAATAGAGCATATCTTTTGTGACTTAATTGTCAAATTATGGTGGAGATCTGTGTATAAAATATTTTTTATTTGCGAGCAGCTGTTATTAGGGATAACCACAGTAAGAAATTATTCAAAATATACTATTTAGATTCAGTAATTACTGAACAATTGTTATGATATATTGTTTGATTAGTCTAGGTTAATTTGAAAAATGAGGTGGGTAATATTGATTAGCTGTCAATGTTGAGTGAAATGGCATAGATTATATTATAAAGAAGAAACACTTAGACTTTTTGAACCAAGCTTCTAACCCAAATTTAAATATTTTAAAAAATATTTTGCTAATGAGAGTATTTTCACAGATCTTAACAATGGAATAGAAAACCCGTATAGTCAACAAATTCATGGACAAACGATTCAGTTCTAAAAGCAAAAAGCCTGGTTTCTGTTGTAACATGATTATTATAAAAGTATACAGAAACCAGGCCTTTTGCTTTTAGGGCTGCATCTTTTATCCATGAATTAGTTGACCATACAGGTGTTCTGTTCCATTCTTTAGATCCATGAAAATATTTTCAATTTTAAAAGTTTTATTAAATTTTTTTTAAAATTCTGGTTAGAAGTTCGGTTTGAAAAGTTAAAAGTATTTTATTCTTTATTACACTTTGTAAAATAATCTATGCCCCTGCACTCAACATTGACAGCCAGTCAATCTTTGTATGCTTGCATCCTTTATCAACTTAACTTAGATAAACCAAATAATAGACCATAAAAAAACCTACACACTTGCAAACATAACCTTATTATAGTCAACAATTGTTTAATAATTAACTGAATCTAAATAATATATTTTGGAATATTTTTTTACTGCCCATATCCTTACACTTTATAATAACAGCTGCTCACAAAAATATATTTTATAGACAGATCTCCACCAAAATTTGACAATGAAATAATAAAAAAAATAAATACTAGGCAGAAGTTAGTATTCCAAATGACATTCAACTACCTATTAGCTCATCAACGAATGATCTAATACATCTATAAGCAATATTATTATTATTATTACTTCTGTAAGGAATTACGAATGAACCTCTAACTACTTCTCATGAAATTCTGATAATTAAATTAAAAAAATTTTTAACATTAGCTATGAAGTGTAAAATAACCCTTGGCATTTTATATCTTTATATTATAAAATTTTTTTTGGTAAGCAGTTGTAATAAAAGACTTTCACAAGAGTCATGGTTAACTGAATTTCCTGAATTGCACTTTCGGACATACCTAATACTTTAATAACAGGCTTGCGAGTTAAAAATATAATGAATAAAGGAAATCAATATCAATCCACAAATTACTGCAACCAAAGTTTATGAGAATGTTCGGATTAGCATATAAAATATACAAAGATAAATTTGAAAATTTAAATTGTTTATTAATTAAGAATTATGTAATGAAAATATTTTTTATGGTTTTTCATAGAAAAATTCAAATTTAAGTACAAAAAATAAATTTTAAAAAATATATTCACAACTTTGTGATTTTGCCCACAAGTTCACTGCTGAAAACAAAGGATATCTAGAGAATAAAAAAAAATGGGTTCAGTGAGGTTCAAATCAACTTACACAGATTATGAATCGAACACACTGCCAAGTGAGCAATGGAATCTATCAGAGCAAATCACAATGAGGTGAAGATGGATTCCAGTTTCAGAATTCTGTAAAGAAACCAATATTTTATTATAAAGCCATAATAAAAATTAGAGTGATTTGATTGACTGATTAGAGCGGGCTAGGGCCCTTCTTAGCGCATTGACTAACGATCGATCCTTAAAATTTGAAATATTATGATTTTTTGAAATCGAGTAACAATAGAATTGATGTTTGAGTAGTATTCAAAAAGTTATACAATGAGAAAAATAAATGTAATATAAATAAAAGAAGAAAAAAAATGTAGCATCGAATTTTTGTTATGGATCATACCATTGTTAAAAACTATGTTAGGGCTAAAGACATAATCGATATTTTCAGTTTCACAGTTTGAAAAAAACGGGAAAAAACCAACTTTCTTAAAAGTTTTCTACAATTTTCTGATTTAACCGAACTTCTATTAACGTTTTAATTTATTTAAAGTTAAGTTGGGGGGGCACGTCTATGCTTTGGACCAGTAAGTTCTTATTTATTTTGCACAACATGACAACTAAATACTCTCTAAAAGTCTTGAAAACAAATAGCTTATAAATTAGTTATTAAGGACATTCTCAAGTTTTTAATGAAGATTTTACAAATGATACACACAGAATGCAAAAGTTTACCTAAAGTTTTAATAAAAATCTAGCACACATGATGTTATCTATCTAAATAAAGGTTCTCATCCTTGTCAGGTTATACAAGATTTTAAAGTTGAAACTGACAAATTAAATTATATAAATGCATGATGTCCAGCAATTTAATAACTTAGGAATGAAAAATAGAATAACTTTCTGCATATATTAATATACATATGATTATGCAATACTAAAAAATAAAAAACAACTATAAACATTAATATTCAGATGTATGCTCATAAGTGCATGACTTTTTTTCCAGTTGCTTCTTTTATGCACTCATACAGACTGCATGATTGAGCATAAATCAGAATTATATAGTATGTTGTGTTAAAAATATGCATATCAGATATCTGATCTATAAGTATAAAATCAATAAACTTCTGTTAGAATTTTTAAAAACTATAGCATGAAGTTGAACATATGCAAAATGCTTGCAATACTGGATATATTATATTAAAAACATAAATAATGTTGTAAATTTAAAAAAGTTTCATTGCTATATTATAGCTGTTTTATGGATGAAGTTCTATGTAATGTAATATAAGAAATTGTAAGAAATTAAGAATGTCTGTTAAGTAATATTATGTTTATGCAAAGGTTTAATATACACTCAAGAGCCAAAGCATTATGACCACCTGTCAATAACGAGTTGGTCCACCTTTGGCGCGCAACACAGCTTCAACCCGCCTTGGCATGGATGTCACAAGTCCTTGGTAGATGTCCGGAGACAGATTGTACCAGATGTTTAAGCAACGGTCACGCAAATCCGAGATATTGCGAATTTGTGGTCTTTGAACTCTGAGCTGCCGTCCCATGACATCCCAAATGTGTTCTATCGGATTGAGATCCGGTGAGTTAGGCGGCCAGGACATTAACTGGAATTCAGCGTCATGTTCCTGGAACCACTCCAATACAATTTTAGCCTTGTGACACGGGGCGTTGTCCTGTTGGAACATTCCATTTCCAGCTGGAAAAACAGATGCCATGTAAGGGTGCAACTGGTCCGCAATGATGTTCAGATGCCCTGTAGAATTCATGGTCTTCTCTACCACAACCACGGGTCCCAGAGACGCCCAAGAGAACGTCCCCCAAAGCATAATACCGCCACCACCGGCCTGTGTATGACCTACTGTACATTGAGGGAGCAACAGTTCGCCTGGAAGACGGCGTATCCTGACACGGCCATTGGCGTGATGAATGACAAACCGTGATTCATCTGACCAGGCAACTCTCTCCCACTGATCCATGGACCAGTCGCGATGTTCCCGGGCCCAGCGCAGGCGCAGTTGGCGATGACGCTTGGTCAGCAAAGGCACACGAGTGGGACGTTTGCTGCGTAGCCCCATATCCAACAGTGTCCGCTGAACAGTGTGCTGCGATACTATTCTACTTGGCCCTGCATTGTATTGGGCTGTCAGCTGAGCCACTGTCTGGCTCCGGTTTTGCTTCACCATGCGAGACAGTCTCTGACGACCTTTTTCTTTGATAGCGTGTGGACGTCCAACACCATGTCGTTTACTGCTGGTTTCACCGTCATTCATCCACTTTGCATAAGTACTAACAACTGTAGGTCGCGAACAACCCACGAGTCGTGCAGTTTCGGAAATACTTGTTCCGAGCCTTCGAGCCATTACAATCTGCCCTCTATTAAAGTCGCTTAGATCCGCAGCCTTTCCCATCACACACAGAAGTCAGTGAAAGAATGATTCTTCAGACTCTCCCGCAGCAGTTAAATGCCACTTCCACCTGATCAAGTGCCTTCCACTTAATCCAGGCGAATTCATTGCAAAATGTAAGGGTGGTCATAATGTTTTGGCTCTTGAGTGTATGGTAATTTAAAAGTTTTTTCCCCTCTCTTATGGTATGGCTCCTGTACAGTGATTCGCAAAAGCTAGTTCATAACTAAAAATTTTGAAGAAAAATGTTAACTTTCTTTTTTGTATAATTTTCTGCTCTGGTTGACTGGAGGTTGGGAAAGGAACGAAGTCTGTATGTTTAAAGAGAATACTTTGATAGACATAATTATTCTAAGCATTCAAATATTTACTATATAATATACTACAAAATATCATTGATTCAGAACTATAATGAAAGGCGTTTTTTTTGGTTAATAATAAAGTCAGTTGTTCAGTCAAGAAGTCAATTATTGTATTTGGATGATCAGAAATTTTATGTCTTAGAACATCAAGCAATTCAATTACCACATTTAATATATATTCACCATCACTCATTACTGTTTTCATTTAATCCAAATTCTTTTAAAATGCTTAACAAATTATTTATGTTATTTGTTTTGCAAAGAAATTTATAATTATTAAATTTTCAAATCTTACAATTCTTAACAAATGCCACAATATTAAGATTATTATCAATAAGTATAGATTTTAAACTACATGGTAAAGGTGAGAAATTCAACTGATAAAAAACAAATGAATTTTTAAGTTAATCACAGAATAGCACGTTACCTTTTGATGCTTTCCACAATCCTTTAAGCCGGGCTGATGTTTTGTTGATCTTTTCTACAAAGCTAAATACAAACAAAAAGATATTTACTTTACTACAGCGTAAAATTACATAGTTCATTTAAATACAAAAGAATTTGCATAAATGTATATCTAAATTAAACAGTGTTAGAATGAAGTTTCTGGAATTTGTATAATATTCAATTACATTAATTTAACTTTTATATCCTTTAATAACTGTAGGCAAGACATTTAAAATCAACTCAGTTAATCCTACCCATTCTTTTACATCAATATATGCATTAAATTTGAAACGTTGAAAATTAAAAACAATAAATTATTTTAAATAACTGCAATTAGTTTAACCACAAATCTCTATACAATAAACAATATTACTTACGCTTGAACTGGAGGTAACTATGAATCTTTTCAACTATGTATCTTTTCTTGAGATCGCTATCATCGATTTCCTGTTTTGGCATAACTTTTCTTCAATAACAAATGTCCGGAGGAAGAAAAATGTTTTGTTGTTACGCCAGAAAGGCGCGCAAAAATGAAAATTGACGAATCACAAGCGCGTAAAACATCGCCAACATCATAAATTGCTAACTCTCAGAGATAACGTCTTTTAAGAGGCACCCACTACGAGTGAAGCTACCCTAACTACGTCACGCTTTAAAGTGGCAACCCGTGCAAAAGCGTTCTTCTCTACGTCGTTCATTGGTCCACGTAGCTGCCATTCAACCTAAGTCCTGCCTTTCTTCCCCGATCTTTCAAAAATGGCGGCCAATTTAAACCAAATATCAAATTCGATAGCTGAAACAATTTTTTCTGTTTTCATAAGCTTCTGGGAAGCTAAAAACACAGACGACGACCCCCCCCTTTTTTTAATCAAACCACTGAGCTACTCTTACAATGACAAAATTTTTGTTAGTTTGTGATTATAAGAAATCTTAGTCATATGAACAGTATTTACAGTTTAAAGAATTCAAATCATAATGAAATACATCTCATTTTCATCATATTAATTTTACAGTAGCATATTCTTATACACATTGGAATGAAAGAAAAACAATTTTTAATTAACGGACCATAGTTAAAACAAACAAATCACACCTATTTAGTTCTTGTATATTTTTCAAGTTTATTCTGTTGCTAATTTATATTGTCGTTTTCAAGTTTATATTGTTGTTTTGTTTTGTTTTGGTTTCTGATCCTTTGTAGTAGACAAAAACATTCATGTTTTTCAAAAGTTCATAGTAATCAAACATGGTTTCCATCACTTGTTTCACTGACACATTGAATTTTTTTTCTTTTTGTTTCAAATTTTGGTATTAATGTAATTTTGTTTTTATCAATGCATGTCTCGCAGAAGTGCCCCGAACGGACAACGATGACTCGCTAACTAATTTAACAATCCCTTCTACTGCTTGATTGTGACATGGAAAATTATTGAAGTCAATACGTTGACTCTCGTGATAGGTTCCTTTGCTTCCATTATAAACTGCTTTAATTTTTCATCAGAAATGCCTCTTCATAGGAGACCCTGTTACTTTAACATCATTCCATTGAATCATATCAATATAATCCTTGGCATCAAAGTTTATACATTGAATTAAAAACTTTCCTTCATTTGTAGTCCTTGCTTTTAGAATCCTACGTAATACAAGCTCTCTTACATGACTGCGATCATCTGATATCATACAAAGGAGGAATTTTCTGAAGCAGATTTTTGTCACTGGATAAGGTTTAAAAGATGGCATAATAGCACTTTCAACGGCAACAACCAACACTTAAACATTACTGTAATTGGATGTGATGGAACTGGCTTGAACACTGGATTGAATAATGGTGCGATTCCTTTATTGGAAAAGGAATTAAGAAAGCAACTGCAGTGGTTGATTTGTCTATTTCAAGTAAATGAACTGCCCCTACATCCTAATTAAAGGTCCAAATGAATTTGGAGGAGAAATAGGTAAACTACTAGAAAACTGCTATGAACTTCCAGTCATTGAATTTGCACCTATTGAAAATGACATTCCATTACTAGAAATGAAGGAAGATTTACGTGTGGACCTAAAATATTTGTTAGAAATGTCTAATGCAATCTCTGTTGGAAGGTGCTCTTCTGATTTGTCTATGAGAAAACCAGGAAAACTTTGTTATTCACGATAGCTTACATTAGTAAACCGAATACTTCACTTGTATGTGGGAACAGAATGTGCTGCAAAAAAAATCTCCGAATACTGACTGAGTACATTTTGTAAGTATATGCATCTGTTTCGTTTCACATAAAGCTGAAACTATCTTATATCCATGGATCGAAGCACTTGTGGAAACTTGTAAGCTATTCACGTTACCTCCATCAGATTCTTCAAAATGTAATTGACCCAGTCATTCAAAGAAATTCGTACTTTGCTGCTTCTGAAAATCTCCTCCTATGTATGATATCAGTTGATCGCAGCCACGTAAGAGAGCTTGGATTACGCCGGATTCTAAAAGCAAGGACTGAAAAATGAAGGGGGATTAGAAAGTTTTAAATTCAACGTATAAACTTTGATGCCAAGGATTATATTGATATGATTGTACGTAAAGATGTTAAAGTAACAGAACGAGGCATATTTCTGATTACAAACTAAAGCAGTTTCTAAAGGAAGCAAAATAATCTGATCAGGAGAGTCAATGTACTGACTTCAGCAATTTTCCATGTCACACACAAGCAGTAGAAAGGATTGTTAAATTCGTTACCGAGTCACCCTTACCCGTCCGTGGCACTTCTGCAAGAGTTGCATTGATAAAAACGAAAATACATTCTCAAAAGATAATGCCAAAATTTAATAATAAAAAACAAAACAAAACGCAATTCAATGTGTCAGTGAAATAAGTAATGGAAACCATGTGTGATTACTATGGACTTTTGAAAAACATGAATTTTTTTTTTCAAAATAACGTTTAACATCCCCAATCTCAAAGAACTTTTTAATCTTATGCACAGTAAGTGTGCGTTTAAATTTTTTTCTACACCCACTTTTGATTATATTCCTAAATCTGAAAAAGTTAAACCTCTGAATAAGGCAGATGAGCTTAAAGCAGGGTGTTTAACCTTTTGCAGCATCTGGGCCACATGGTAAATTTTTTCAAGGCAGGCGGGCCGCATAAAAACTTAACTAGCATTAATGATTGAATCCCTCTCTCAAACCAATTTTCTATCCTAGGAAACTGTCGTAATCCGGAGGAAAGAAATTCCCGCTGCTAATAATGAATTTCCTGTTAGGTGGGAAACCAAACCTGAGCCATGTTTTTTTAATGGCGGAAGGGTATAAAGATACCCTCAGCAAAATGTACAACCTTGTCAAAATTCAATATCAGAAATCAATTTCATGAAACTTTGTCAAAATCTTTTCTGAAAACATTACTGCAATTGGATTAATATCGGACCTTTCAAAATTACTTAATTAACTTACGCATTGAATTTTTTTGGAAAAAAAATCCCAAAACCGAACGGCCACTTAGAATCCTTTTTAAGCAATCCTTACCGACACTTTGGCTGTGGAAGTCGAAGGCGAATTAATTATTTTAGGCTTACGTCACTGTAAAAACTGGTAACCAGTTTGGTACCAAACTTCCAATACTCTTTCATACAGCTAAGCTCTTAAAAATAATTTAAGTCTCTCATGTAGCAAACCTATTCAAAATTTACAACACAACAATGTATAATCTAGATGTACACTAAATAAATTTATCAAAATCCGCGATGTGTTAGCTGAAATTAAAAATTTATGTTCCGATCTTAATATTTAAAATCTTACCCAGTCCATTAATTGTTCACAGGTTAATTCATTGGTTTCTGATAGTGTTTAATATTTTTCATTTATTTTTCTGTTCCATGCCAGGCAGTTTCTTTTTATTGAAGTTCCACACTTGGCAATCTGTCAGGGAATGCTGGTGTGTGGCGCCCGTTTTTGCTTCCCATGCTTCCGTCCTGGGTTCGATCCCGCAAAGTGCAGTTTTATTTTCTGTACTCGCGGATGTTTAAACCTGCCAATTTAATTTATTAAATATAACTTACTTATTATTTTAAACTTAATTGCTTTATTTTTTATTTCTAACATTCATTTAAACTAATTTTTTGGCCTTTTTTTTCTTATTGTAAATATTATTTCTCGTATCCTGATTCAAATACAAAAATCAATGTAATATATATTCTTCAATGTACGTACTGAGGATAAAGGGTCTTATTTTTTTATCTTTTTCGGTGTCTCGTGACATCTACTGTCTATGTCTCTGACATTACATTACATTAATATCTTTCTAAATATGTGTGATTTGTTTATTTTAACTAAGGTCTGAAATTTTAAAATTCTTTTTCTTTCATTCAAATGTGTATTATAAGAATATGTTACTGTAAAATTAATACGATGAAATTCGAGAAAAAATTCTACAAAATCAGTTGTTTTATAATGGCATCTAACAATTAGAAATACTTAGAATATGTAAGTTTCCTGAAAAATATATTTTGAATATTTTATCTACAAAAATATATACTATTATTTTAATACACTATAAAAGAAATTTAAAAAAATACAAATTTTATCACTATTTCCTCTCTTATAAATAAAGAGTGGTGAAACAAGGACCCATTTTTAAGTAGATATTTAATTTCTCCAGTAATATATAAAAATAAACAATGAAACTAATTTTCATCTGTTTTTATAAGCTTCTAGGGAGTTAAAAATATACACACAGAATACAATCTTTACATACAAGGAAAATTATGTGAATTTTCACATAATACAATTATACAATTTCACATAATACTTCTCACATAATACAATCTTTACATACAAGGAAAATTATGGGAATTTTCCGCGTAAAAGAAGTTTCACAACAATGAAATAAATATTTTTGAAAAGTCTGTTTAATTTAATCTTTGCCTTCAATTTCAAATCCATAATTCTGATGCAGATATCTGTTACTTGTGGTTACGAATCGGAGGTGCAGTTCCGGCACGCTAGAGGAAAAACGGTTTCGGCGCGATTCACATCAACCCATAACAGGCCCTGAAACACGTAAACGGAAAGCGTTCCCCCTTCGTAGGTTCGTAAACAACACGCCAGCGGCCCGGAAAAATTATCCCGTACTTGTCGTTCAACCGGCGCCTCCAGCACTGGCCCGATAAGCTGCCGTCAGTCCTGTGTTTGTTGGGCAGCTATCGTCTCATTAGGTGGATTTATCCTCTGGGTATAGGACGGATATTGACACGTTAAATCAGTAGACTGAAAAGGACCTCTGTGATGTAACAGAGGGTAGGAGAAGGTATTATTCCTCTAGATATCACTCCTGGGGATGGTCCGTCAAAATGAAGTTTTCAAGTAGATAAGACGGACTCCGACACTTGTGGTGCTGTATAAACCGGAACCGCGCACTTCAGATTAAACCTATATGGACCTGGTATAGAATTTCCAGGCAGGGGGAATTAGAAACATCCACATCAAAAACAGGGTATTTTGCAACGAGGAAATTTTTAAAGCCAATAAATCCTTATACGACAGATATATATAGTATCAGTATATTTTCAAATCATTTTCATTAACTATATCAACCAAAAAGACATAATGAAGGCTTCAACTACATCGGGATTTTATCCTGAGTACCAAACAAAAAAGTTAAGAGCTTATTTAGAGGAAAATAACGAACAGCATAAACTCTTAAAAAAAATATTTTAAATATCTCGCACTTATAACGTTAAAAATCAATAGACTTCAAGAAATACTAACTTAAACAAATGTAAATAATTTTACTCAATTTTAAAAGTATAAATACTTAAACGTTCAGAGAAATTCAAAAAATTGCTAGTAAGTTTCATTCTCTGTAACATGTCTTGGATTTTAAACAAAACTTTCTTAAAAACCTGCAAGTTATGTAATTAAGTTTGATTTTCAAGTCGATGCAATGTTGCATTGTAGAACAAACTTCTCTTGATAAATAAAATGAACACATGTATTAATTTATCCAAAGAGCACACGCAACTTCTCGTGGATGATATTTTATTTTTCTTGGATAGCTCCTCATTTGGGAACCCGTCGATTCCATCTGGTATCATATCAATGGACAGTAGCAATAAGATATTTTTTTGCATTTAGGGAATGTACAAGGAGGAAAATTGAAAGGCTGTAAATCCCTATATGTTTGATTTATATAGTATCATTATCTATTCAAGTTATTTTTATTACCTATATAAATTAAAAAGATATAATGCAGGATTCAACTGCATCAGAATTTAATCCTGACGACCAAAAAATTTTAACTTATTCAGAGGAAAGTGACGAACAGAAAAAATTCTGAAAAAGAATATTGTCTTTTAAATATTTTGTGCTTATAGCATAAAAAATCAATAGACTTGCAAAAGTACTAACTTCACCAAATATAAATAATTTTACTCAATTTTAAAATCATAAACTCTTAAACGATCGGAGGGACTCAAAAAACCACTAATATGTCTCTTTACTAATAACAAGTCTTTGATTTAAAATAATAACGTTATACAAAAAATTTCAGTTATATGATTAAATCTGATTTTCAAGTAGATGCAATCTTGTATTTTCGAACAAACTCCTCTTGATGAATAAAGCGAGGACATATATTAATGTATCCAAGGAGCACACGCAACTTCTCAAGAATAATATTATATTTTTCTCGGATAGCTGAAAAGAAATTTTATTCAATTAGCAGTTGCAGTTCCTCATTTTATTAAAAATGCATACCGTTACTTGGGAGTCAATATACACTCCTGGACAAAAAAATTAGCGCACCAAGAAGGAGTAGTCAAAATGAAACGAAATTTTACATATGTAATGACTACTTTGATATAAGTTAATGATAAGAAAATCAAAGAAAAAGGATAATTTATTTCAGAGAAAAAGGTAAAAGAACAGAGGAGTTAATACTCCGTTGGACCCCCTCTAGCGCGAATGCACGATGCGATACGATCGGGCATTGAGTCATACAAGTTCTGTATGATGTCTTGAGACATTTCGTTCCATATTTGCTGTAACCTTGCCTCTAGTTCGTTCAAACTCGAGGGATGCCCAACTCGTCGTCCCAAATGATCCCAGATATGCTCGATTGGAGACAAATCTGGGGATCGGGCAGGCCAAGGAAGGGTAGTAACAGCGCTGAGACAGTCTTGTGACACCCTTCCCGTATGAGGCCGAGCATTGTCTTGTTGAAAAATGGCCCCTGGGAGCCGTTGAATGAGTGGCAACACATGTGGTTGCAGGATTTCATGAACATACCGCTGGGCTGTCATGGTGCCACGGAACAATACTAGGGGTGACCGTGTATTGTAGGCAATGGCACCCCATACCATCACACCAGCTGTGTGAGCGAAGTGTCGCTGTACAGCAAAGGCAGGATTGAAGCGTTCACCACGGGCTCTCCACACACGAATACGATTGTCATCACTGCCGAGATTGAATCTGGATTCGTCGCTAAAGACGACCTGGTTCCATTCCGCTGCAGTCCAGTTTCCTCGTGCGCGGCAAAACTCCAAAGAGGCGTCGATGGATGGGCGTCAATGGCAGCACACGTAATGGGCGCCGCGATACCAACTGTCCTTCAGCCAGCCGCCTTCGTATGGTTCGAGAAGTCACAGAGGCCCCTAGTGAAGGTGCTACCTGTGCCTGGATGGCAGCCGATGAAGCAGTTGGCTGTACGCTTGCATTTCTTACGATGTGGCGGTTTTCTCGACGACTGGTCCGTCGAGGGCGTCCTGAGCCTGGTCTTCGTGTACATGACATCTCTCGGGTCCACTGGTCCCAACACCTCCTCACAACACAATCAGAGCGGCCTAAGTGACGAGCTACGCGCCTAGCTGACCACCCAGCTTCCATCATCCCGACGATTCTCCCCCTGTCAAACTGCGACAACTGCTTATATTGTCTTCGAACACGGCGTAATGGCATGTCTATCTCAGCTCTTCCTTTGTAAATGATTCAGCACACTCAAACAAGCTTTGGTTACCTGTTTTATACTCCACAGAGTACGATGTTCAACGCCCTCTACCGGCTATACGTAATGCGCAATCACGCTGCATTTCTAATCATTTGCATATCTCCCCGACATGTACCTTCATTGCAAGTTTCGTTACGATTCCGCAATTATTTCTTGGTGCGCTAATTTTTCTGTCCATGAGTGTATATGAAGGGTAGGAAGTGTGCACTTACAGATAAAATTCTTAACTTGGGATCAATAAATTAAATATTTATTTGAAAAATTACTTTTTTTTAAACATATGTAAAACAACTCAAAACTCTTTAAAATAATAAGAAAAAATTTTCAGCTTTTAATCTAACAGCTACACCTTGAGAAAATTTTCATTTTTTGGTAACCAGTTCTTCCATCACTTCAATAATTAAATTTATGTGAAAAACATTTACTCTTTCTGCTCTCTTTAATATCAGTTTTTTTAACAGGCAGATTTAATAAAACTGAAAGTATCAGTTTATTTGTTTTGTTAGAAAAAAGTTTTAAGAATAATATTGGAAACAAGTGTTTAATTCAGAGGTATAGCAATTTTTACTTTTCAAAAATACCATAAGAAAAAAATGTGAAAACTTTTTTTAATGCAATATAAGTAAACTTTAAGTTCCAGTTATTCTCTAAATGTATAATATATTTCATTCGTATTATATATATATATATATATAAATATATAATTAATAAATTTCAAACTTTTTCGTTATCGTTAAAACGTCAATCCAGAACTCTTTCATCCTATTGCAATAAAGCATTATCTCTCAATTTGACCTAGAAAGAACCAAAAGTAGCCTATTAACTTCCCCCTAAAAGCCATTCACCTACACCTTATATAACCGTTATGTAATTTCGAACATTGGAGAACTTTCGATGATCACGCCATATGACACCCCATAGTCGGGTGGTGAATTCAAACCAATTAAAGTTCAGCGCGCCTTAAATCCGCGCTTTTTCTCGGCGATTCCCTACAACTTGTGTATGTGCTCCCAAACCGTAAATATATAATTTAG
This sequence comes from Dolomedes plantarius, assembly GCA_907164885.2. NCBI lineage: Eukaryota > Metazoa > Arthropoda > Arachnida > Araneae > Dolomedidae > Dolomedes > Dolomedes plantarius. Next base: position 44,395,361 of record OU015499.1, on the reverse strand, counting down.
AGGTTGTCCATATATGCTGGAGGGGCTCCGTCCCTGGCTAGCCGCGATGTACCTTTTAAATGTTAAGTTTGACATAGTTGTAAGCCAGTCTTTTAAACTCCATTCTTAATAAAAAAAACTTGTGTGGCTATGCGGAGTACCATGTTTTTGTACTGCCAGGACTTTCTTCCTGTTCCATTCAGCCACTTCGAATACACAATTTCCTGGGACGCTGAGATTTCTCGTCCCTGATGCTCCAACGTCCAAGTTTTTCTCCTCGGTCTACCTCCTTTATTCTTACATATATATATATACACTGCTGGCCACCCAAATTTCAACACCAAGAAAGACAAGAGATATGACAACAAAATTTATTTTGTAGATAACATATTGACCAAGTATCAAATAATTAAATTTATAGACTTCTGTGAAGTGTGGTTCCAGCCAAAATCAGTAGCCAGAGTAGCCGCCATTGTTGGAGATCACCGCTGCCACACGCCTCGGCATTTTTTTTATTTTCGTATCAGTGGTACATATTACACGAACGTATGTGTAATATGGACCAAAGACACGAGAATAAAAAGTATGATATAGAATGAAAGACGGATGCACAAAACTTTCAGTAAATTCATTTCAAGTACAGCAATCATCACAATAATAGTGTATCGGGTTAATCATGTTGGAGCAATCTTCACGCACCCATGAGCAGCATTTCCCAAATCTGATCCAGTCTTCCTCCGTACTCTCCCCGCAGAATGCGCAGAAAGTAAACGGTTCAGTAACTTGATTCCCAGCTGCCTCCTGGCCGGAAGTTCATGGGGTTGTCCCTACTGAGACCCTTGGAGCTGCCGGGCATTTTTGCACTGTCGTCTTCTTCTGTGCAAGCATCTCTTTTTGAGCTTTCTTTGTAATTCATTCCTCTTCCCGACGCTGTTGGATGTCCAGCTTTGGTAGCTTCTTTTTTTATTTTTCTGCAACGGCCTTCTTGAAACGGGATGAAGTCAGAACAGTGGCCTCAGAAGTGTTTGCTTTTTCCCTTTCTTAGGCATCTTTCTACACAATGAGGAAGGGGACTGACGTCTTCCCCTGAGAACATTTCATGACGAACAGGAACCGGGATGTTCTCCTGGACTAAATCTTCTAAAGTTGGCTCTTCGGAAACAGCCGTGTTCGGTTGGACTGTAGCGTCAAGTGTTGGGTCGATGGGAACTATATTTTCTGGCAAGTGGTCGTTGGTCTCGTCTTCTGATGTGACACGTGGTGGGGCTTTATCATTTTCTACGAATGCAGCGTAGTTGAAATCGTGAAATACATGGCGATTGCCAGTCTAAATCCCAACTGCGCGTAAACCATCGACAGCGGTTTCAAGACATGCCGACCGCGCATAAGCCTGCCCGAATAGTTCACACACTTGGAATTGTGAAACGGCCCGTCCAGCATGTTCCCTAATCCAGTTATCCTTCTCTTGGGAATAGTAGACGCTTAAAGGATGAAATAAAGCGAGGTCCAAAGGCTGTATTCGATGGGTAGTATGTAAAGAAAGTGATAGTATGACCTCCCCTGCTCTTCTGGCCAGTGGTTGAGTAATATGGACCACTAGTCCATATTACACAACAGCGCATGGTTCATATTACACGCATGGACGGAGCAACGTTATTTCCAATCACATGTCGCTATGCAAAATGGTGCGCATTAAATACACGTATGGATTGTTAAGAAAATTAGTACATTTGCTATTATTAACGTGAAAATTATATTAAAATTACCTAATAGCGGGAAGTAATACTTTCATTTTAACATACCTGTTACATCAATGATCATGTAAACCAAAAACACAATTTCTTGATCGTCCAAATGCAGGCACAGAAGTACAACCCACCTCCTGCTTTGAATAACACTAATATTCACTAAAGGCAATGGGATGGTTCTGCTATCTAGTTGTGAACAGATAAATTTTCACATGGTCCATATCACAGGATGGTCCATAATACGCAAATCTCCCCTATTTCTCTTCTCGACATCTTCCCTATTTCATGTACAGAATCCTATAAGGGTAATAAGCAGGCATATTAACATATGTCACCAGTAACATAAATGCATTACTTTTAGACATAATTCAATAACTACTACCATTCTGTATGCGATTAATTTGATACAATTCCACTGCTATGAATTATTTTAGATCTAATTTTACAACGTTTAAAGGCACTAATCAAAATACGGCCATTTAATACGCTAGTGAATTCCCATCTTGAACCTTTTTAAATTACACCACTTTCATTCGTCTATGTCTGAAATAACACACACCGTTAGAACAAAACCAAATTTTCATTACATTGTTCGAGAATGGTCATTGTTAGAAAAAATTCAAAAGAAAAATATTGGGGAACTTTAAAACGTTTCAGCTGGGCCAATAATTATATAATGCCGTTGTCCCAACTGCAAGTGTGAGTTGACTTGCTATCCCAATAGTTGGGCCAACTAACAGCCAACCACTGATTCATCGTATCTCAGGCGGCCAAATCCAAATGTTCTCCAAAAGTGTGGAACGAAAAAAAACTTTTTTTGTGAATTTCTATATGGTGTAGTTTTCAAAAGTTGCCTTTTACCAAAATAAAGATGGAAATTAAATATTAACGTAATTGGTGTATGTTTTCAATTGACGCAAGAAGGGCAAACTTTTGGTTTTTATTAAATTTTTGACAAATTTCGGAGTTATTTTGAAATTGATTATACTTGTAGTACAAAAAAGTAGCAATATATGTAATTTAAACATTCTTTTTAGTCAGGAATCCTGTTAAACTGATATTGTAATACGTTTTCCTTCATAAAATAGTACTCATAAAGGCACTTAAGTACGAGGCACTTAAAAGACACTCGGACATCACGGTTAACCGAATTTTTTTATATTTTTTTTCATTATTATATTCTCTAGATTTCAAAAGTTTATTTTTAACATTAAAATTAAATATATATATCTTGTTTTGCTCTACTGAAATATTTTGAAGTGTCGCAAAGGGCTTCAAAATGGATATTTTTATGAAAAAGTGATTAAATTTGTATTTTTTCTTAATTTCTTTTATAGTACATTAAAATAATGTAAATTTATGTAAGTAAAATATTCAATATATTATATTTTGACAGAAAATTTACATATTCTAAGTATTCCTAATTTTTGGATGCCGTAACATAACAATTGATATTGTGGAAATTCGCGATTTTCATCATATTAATTTTACAGTTGTATATTCTTATAATACACATTGGAAGTAAAGAAAAACAATTTTTAACTGACGGAACTCAGTTAAAATAAAGAAATCACACTTGTTTAGAAAAATATTAATGTAATATCTTTAAAGGCAAAACGTTATTTAAAAAAAATTTCGTGTTTTTGAAAAGTCCATAGTATTCACACATGGTTTCCATTACTTATTTCACTGACACATTGAATCGTTTTTTTGTTTCAAATTTTGGCATTATCTTTTGAGTATGAATTTTTGTATTTATCAATGCAACTCTTGCAGAAGTACCAAGGACGGACAAGTATTACTCGGTAACTAATTTAACAATCCTTTCTACAACTTGTGTGTGACATGAAATATTGTTGAAGTCAATAATTTGCTTCTCGTGATGAGTTTTTTTTTTGCTTCCTTTATAAACTGTTTTAGTTTGTCATCAGAAATATGCCTCGTCGTAGGAGGTTCTGTTACTTTGGTATTTTGTTACTTGGTATATAATTAATGCTGACTGCAAATACTATGAATAACACATATTCTAGAGTATTAATAAACAAATATATAAATATTGTGCAAAATTATAAGCAATTATCTCAAACTGTGAATAACATTTAAAAATTAAAGACGATAAATATGGATCACTAGAATATACATTTACTGGTTATTATTTAATAATAACGAATCTGAGCTAGTCGCAATACTCAAACTTTGCCGTAACACCTTTCTCGATATCTGTGCTATTTCGAACACAGAATCCTAATATCCCAATAAGCAGGCATATTAACAAATTTCAGCCGTGATATCAGTTCATTACCGTTACTGGTTATTTAGTAGCTTGTAACTTTCTGTGTAGAATTATATGGATTAATTAGTTTAATGGCTGTACTTAATTAATTTATAGCTTTTAAAGTTGATAATTTAAATTCATTCAGTTAAACGACTAGAGAATTCTCATTTCGACCCTATTTAAATTATACCACGTTCATTGCTTCATATGTAATTATTGCTGACTAAAGATACTATAAAAAACACCTACATTCGATTGCTTTTATAAAGTAATAAAGAAATTTCGTGCTAAATAAAAACTCAGTTAACTCAAACCGTGAAAAACATTAAATAATCCGGACGCTGTGGCCCGGGTGGCAAAAGGCAGCGTGTCAGTGATCTGAACGTCGCTGGTTCGATGCCCGTTCTCAAACAAAACGTGTACACTACAGACGTGTACACAAATGGCGACTGGTGCACTGAAAAAGTCTGTCGTAGCTGCAATATACTCCATGTTCCCAAAATATCTCTGGAGGTGCGTGGTCAAGTGTTCCGATCTCGTGATTTGATTCAGTTCAAAATTACGGGACCAAACTTCTTCGAGGTTAAATCAGTCTTCAGCCCTGGTGGTACATCGCTTTAGATTGGAGCTACTTACTACACTTCCCCAAGACAAGGGTGCTTTGGGCTTGTTGTAAAATTTTCTAAACCGGGGGGATTGGAAACAGAAACAACAACACATTAAAAAATAAAACATAAGGAAAATATGTCACCAGGATTTATTTTTGCTAATTTTTCATGTAAAAAAATGTAGCTTTTTTTAAAGTATTCAGAAAATAAAATGTCTATCTTGCGATCTGCGCTATTTCATGTGCAGAATCCTGTAAGTCCGAAAAGCAGAAACATAAACCGACTTCAACAGTAACGAAAATATATTGACGTCAGGGATACGTCATTAACTGGTAACACACTGTAAATTGACATAAATGAGCTGATCTCTAAATACGAGGGTTGTAAATAAAGTAGTGCAACGTAGCCCAGAAAGTCGTAGAACATCGGCCATGCGCAAACAGGATATCGGAGGAGTGAGGTGAAGCCATCGTCGATCCAGTAGAAGGGGTAGTTGCTACGCGTCGTTGAAGAGTACAGTGTCGTTTCTACCGTTCTATATCATGTTTACAAAAAGTGATCGGCAGTCGAGGATTAAAATAGAGGTTGCCCTTGGCTACACCACCATCGGCGCCCTACTATGCGGCGAAAATGTCCACGTTTATTGCGGTACAATCCCCCAATCGTGTTGCATGACATTGATCGTTGTTATGTTGCACAATCTGTAAATGATCTTTTTTTGCGACGGTGGTCTTGGGAGTTGTTGGAACACCCCCGTTCTCCCCTGACACGACCTCTTTCCTAAGTTGAAAGAACCCCTTCGGGGCGTCCGATTTCCTGCCGTGACGTCTGTGATCCGAGCAGTAGGGCGCTCCGTCGCTGACTTCAACACACCACCTTGCCAACGGTAACCTACGCTTCCTTAAATCTAGCAAAATGTACAAGACATTGTTGGTGATTATATTGCGGGAATGTAATATAAATTTCTTGTACGTTCATTATAAAATGTTTTCCGGGTATGAAGCCATTACTTTTTTTACGACCCTCGTTCTTCTGGGTATTGGCCGGATATGATCACGTTAAATCCATTAACCGGAAAGGTCCTCTGTGAGGAAAGAGAGGTTAGGAGAGGGTACTATCCCCCGAAAATCCCGCCTGGGGTTGCTCGGTCAAAATAGAGGGGACAAGAAACCTAGGACAGATTCCGAACTTTGTGGTGCTGTATAAACCGGAATCGCACTCTTCACCCGAGAACTATATGGATGTGGTATAGAACTTCCAGGCAAAGGGCATTAGAAATATCCAAAACAAAAGCATTTTTTTCTACAGGGAGGAAATTTCAAAGATGATAAATCCGTATATGTCTGTTTTATATAGTATCAGTATCTATTGAAATCATTTTTATTACCTATATCAAACGAAAATACATAATGAAATCTTCAACTACTTCGGGATTTTATCCTGAGTATATTATGAGCTTATTCAGTTAAGGGCTTATTCAGAGGAAGTTAACGAACAGCAAAAACTGTGAAAAAACAATTTTAAATATTTCGTGCTTATGGCATTGAAAATCAGTAGAATTAAAGAAATACTTATTAAAAAAAGTAAAAAAATTTACTTAATTTTAAAACAATAAACTCTTAAACGTTTAGGGAAATTCGGAAAATCGCTAATGAGTTTCAACCCCTGTAACATGTCTTGGATTTAAAACAAAACGTTCTTAAAAAATCGGAAGTTATGTAAGTAAGTTTGATTTTCAAGTAGATGCAATCTTGTATTGTAGAACAAACTTCTTTTGATAAAAAATTAAAACATGTGTAAATTTAATCAAAGAGCACGCTCAACTTCTCGTGGATAAAATTGTATTCTTCTTCGATAGCTCCTCATTTGGGAACCCGTCGATTTCAGCAGGTATCATATCATTGCACAGCAAAAATAAGAATTTTTTTGCATTTACGACATGTACAAGGAGGAAATTTGAAAGACAATTAATCCATATATGTCTGATTTATATAATATCAGTATCTATTAAAATAATTTTTACAACCTACTAGCTGAAGTACCTGGCGATGCCTGGGATTTTAAGAATGTTTGTGATTGGAATCAATTTAAAAACTAAACACAGTATAAAAAACATAAATATGTTATACACATTTCAGAATTTAGGTAGATTCAGCCTTTCATCAATGTACCACAAAATACTGAAAAGTAAAAATCCCAATTTAACAAATGTTTGTTAAACAAAATCACTTTTAAAAAACAAAAACAGTATAAATAACATTAAATAACATGAAATTTGTGGTATGTTGGTTAGCCGAAATGAATTTAAAACACAGTATAAATAACATAGAAATGAAGCATTCGATATGTAATGCAAATGTATAAACCGAAAACCCGATATAAAAATATCTAAATTTATAATAAACGCCTTACAATTCAGCTATATTTAGGCTTTCATCATCAAGCAGTCAATTCATTTTTCAACCCTAGTGGCACCTCGCATTAAAGTTCAGTTGATTACTACCTGTCACCTACGACCAAGGTCCTTTGGACTTGGTGTAGGCTTTCTTTCCCAAAGGAGACTGGAAACAACAACAACAACACATTAAAAATTAACTTAGAGAAGATGTGTCACCAGAATTTACTTTTGCTAATATTTCATGTAATAAAAACGAAGGTTTAGTTTACCGTACATAAATGAGGGTGTATCTATCTCGCAGTCAGCGCTATTTCATGTGCAGAATCTTGTAAATGCAAAAAGCAGATGTATAAAACGACTTCAACAGAAAAGAAAGTTCATTGCAGTGAGGGATGCATTATTTAACAGTAACATTCTGTAAATTGACATAAATCAGCAGAGCTCTAAATACCTCTGCGTCTAGGCCGGACATGGGCAAGTTAAATCTGTACGCCGGAGAGGACCTCTTTGAGATAGAAGAGGGGAATTGCCCCCCAGAAACCTATATGGAACTGGTATGGAACTTGCAGGCAGGTGGGGGGGGGACGTTAGAAACATCAGCATCGGGGTTTTTTACAACGAGGAAATATGAAAGACAATAAATCTCTATATGTCTAATATAAATAGTATCAGTATCCATTCAAATCATTTTCATAATCTATATTACCAACAACACAATGAAGGCTTTAACTACTTCTGGATATAATCCTGAGAACCAAAAAAATGCAAGTTAAGAGCTTATTCACAGTAACTTAACGAACAGCATAAACAGTGAAAAATTTTTTTTTAAATATTTTGTGCTTATAGCATTAAAAATCAATAGACTTCAAGAAATACTTACTTAAACAAATTTAAATAAATTTACTCAATTTTAAAACATTGAACTCTTAAACGTTCAGAGAAATTCATAAAATCACTACTAGGTTTGATTCAGTGTAACATATCTTGTATTTAAAAACAAAACTTTCTTAATAACCTTCAAGTTATGTAATTAAGTTTGATTTTCAAGTAGATTGAATCTTCTATTATAGAACAAACTTCTCTTGATAAATAAAATGGAAACATGTATAAATTTAATCAAAGAGCACGCTCAACTTCTCGTGGATGAAATTTTATTCTTCTTCGATAGCTCCTCATTTGGGAACCAGTCAATTTCAACTGGTATCATATCAATGAACAGTAGCAATGAGATATTATTTGCATTTAGGGAATGTACAAGAAGAAAAATTGTAAGACAGTAAACCCCTATACGTTTGGTTTATATAGTATCAGTATCTATTGAAGTTATTTTTATTACCTATATAAATTAAAAAGATATAATGCAGGATTCAACTGCATCAGGATTTAATCCTCAGTACCAAAAAAATTTAACATATTCAAAGAAAAATGGCGAACAGCAAAAATTCTGAAATAGAATATTATCCTCTAAATATTTTGTGCTTATAGTATAAAAAATCAATAGACTTGCAAAAGTACTAACTTCCCCAAATATAAATAATTTTACTCAATTTTAAAATCATAAAATCTTAAACGATCGGAGGGATTAAAAAAATCACTAATATGTCACTTTCCCAGTAACAAGTCTTTAATTTAAAATAATAACGTTATTAAAAAATTTTCAGTTTTATGATTAAATTTCCTTTTCAAGTAGATGCAGTCTTATACCGTCAAACAAACTCTTCTTGACGAATAAAGCGAAGACATAGATTAATTTATCCAAAGAGCACACGCAGCTTCTCGTGAATAAAATCACATTTTTCTCTGATAGCTGAAAAGGAATTTTATTCAATTCGCAGTTGCAGCTCCTCATTTTATTAAAAATACAAAACGTTACTCGGGAGTAAAATATATGAGGGGGAGAATTTATGTATTTACAGATAAAAATCTTAATTTTGGGTCACTAAATTAAGTATTTATTTCAAAAATAACTTTTTTTCAAACGTATGTTAAAACAACTAAAATCTCTTTAAAATAATAAGAAAAAATTTTCAGCTTTTAATGTAACATCTACAGCTAGAGAAAATATTCGTTTTTTAGTATTCAATGCTTCTATCACTTCAATAATTAGGTTTAGGGAAGATCCGTGTAATATGGACCCCCTAAGCAAGAATGCTAAAAAAACTTAAATTAAAAAAAAATACGATTTAATTTGTTGGCTGCTCATTCAATTGTATAGCTGCATGGTTCATACCTGGTAAAGTACTCTATAAGCTATTAATAATTGCAGGAAAAAATTTCTTTATTTTCGTGTCAGTGGTCCATATAACACGAACTTACGTGTAATATGTACCGAACGTATATGTAATATGGACCACTGACACGAGAATAAATTGTATGATATAGAATGAAAGACGGATGCACAAATCTGTGATTTTAGTAAATTAATTTCAAGTACAGCAATCATCACAATAATAGTGTATCGTGTTAATCATGTTGGAGCAATCTTCATGCACTCATGAGCAGCATTTACCGCATCTGATCCAGTCTTCTTCCGTATTCTCCCCGCAAAATGTGCAGAAATTAAACGGTTGAGTAACTTGATTCCCAGCTGTCTCCTGGCCGGAGGTTCCTGGGGTAATCCCTACTGAGACCCTTGGAGCTGCCGGGCGTTTTCACTCTGTCGTCTTTTTCTGTGCAAGCATCTCTTTTTGAGCTCTCTTTGTAATTCTTTCCTCTTTCCACGCTGTTGGATGTCCAGCTTTGGTAGCTTCTTTTTTATTTTTCTGCAACGGCCTCCTTGAAACGAGATGAAGTCAGAACAGTGACCTCTGAAGTGTTTCCCTTTTCACTTTCTTAGGCATCTTTGTACGCAATGAGGAAGGGGACTGATGTCTTCCCCTGAGAACATTTTATGACTAACAGGAACCGGGATGTTCTCCTGGACTAAATCTTCTGAAGTTGGCTTTTCTGAAATAGTCGTGTTCGGCTGGACTGTAGCGTCAAGTGTTGGGTCGATGGGAACTACATTTTCTGGCAAGTGGTCGTTGGTCTCGTCTTCAGATGTGACACGTGGTGGGGCTTTATCAGAATCTATGGATGGAGCGCAGTTGAAATCATGAAATACATGGCGATTGCCAGTCCAAATACCAACTGCACGGGAACCATCGGCACGGTTTCAAGAGATGCCGACCGCGCATGAGCCTTCCCGAATAGTTCACACACTTGGAATTGTGAAACGGCCCGTCCAGCATGTTCCCTAATCCAGTTGTCCTTCTTTTGGGAATAGTAGACGCTTAAAGGATGAAATAAAGCGAGGTCCAAAGGCTGTATTCGATGGGTAGTATGTAAAGAAAGTGATAGTATGACTTCCCCTGCTCTTCAGGCCAGTGGTTGTGTAATATGGACCAGTGGTCCATATTTCACAACAGCGCATGGTTCATATTACACGCATGGACGGAGCAACGTTATTTCCTATCACATGTCGCTATGCAAAATGGTGCGCATTAAATGCACGTATGGATTGTTAAGAAAATTAGTACATTTGCTATTATTAACGTGAAAATTATATTAAAATTACCGAACAGCGGGAAGTAATACTTTCATTTTAACATACCTGTTACATCAATGATCATGTAAACCAAAAACACAATTTCTTGATCGTCCAAATGCAGGCACAGAAGTACAACTCACCTCCAGCTTTGGATAACACTAATATTCACTAAAGGCAATGGGATGATTCTGCTATCTAGTTGTGAACAGATAAATTTTCACATGATCCATATCGCACGATGGTCCGTAATACACGGACCTCCCCTATTTGTCTTCTCGACATCTTTGCTATTTCATGTACAGAATCCTATAAGGGTAATAAGCAGGCATATTAACATATTTCACCAGTAACATAAATGCATTACTTTTAGACATAATTCAATAACTACTAGCATTCTGCATGCAATTAATTTGATACAATTCCACTGCTATGAAGTATTTATATCTAATTTTACAACTTTTAAAGGCACTAATCAAAATTCGGCCATTTAATACGCTAGCGAATTCCCATCTCGAACCCTTTTAAATTACACCACTTTCATTGATCTATGTCCGAATTAACACACATCGTTAGCAACAAAACCAAATTTTCATTACATTGTACGAGAATGGTCATTCTTGGAATAAATTCAAAAGACAAATTTTGGGGAACTTTAAAATGTTTCTGCTGGGCCAACAATTATATAATGTCGTTGTCCCAACTGCAAGTGTGAGTTGACTCGCTATCCCAATAGTTGGGCCAACTGACAGCCAACCACTGATTCATCGTATCTCAGGCGGCCAAATCCAAATGTTCTCCACAAGTGTGGAACGAAAAAAAACTTTTTTTGTGAATTTCGATATGTTGTAGTTTTCAAAAGTTGTCTTTTACCAAAATAAAGATGGAAATTAAATATTAGCGTAATTGGTGTATGTTTTCAATTGACGCAAGAAGGGCAAACTTTTGTTTTTTATTAAATTTTTGACAAATTTCGGAGTTATTTTGAAATTGATTATACTTGTAGTACAAAAAAGTAGCAAAATATGTAATTTAAACATTCTTTTTAGTCAGGAATCCTGTTAAACTGATATTGTAATACGTTTTCCTTCATAAAAATAGTACTCATAAAGGCATCTAAGGACGAGGCAATTCAAAGACACTCGAACATCACGGATAACCGAAATTTTTTTTTTTGAATTTCCATATTCTCTAGTTTTCAAAAGTTGTCTTTTAAATTTAAAATTAAAAATATATAATTTGTTTTGCTCTACTAAAATATTCTGAAGTGTCGCAAAGGGCTTCAAAATGGATATTTTTATAAAAAAGTGATTAAATTTGTATTTTTGTTAATTTCTTTTATAGTACATTAAAATAATGTATATTTTCTGTAAATAAAATATTCAATATATGATATCTTGACAGAAAATTTGCATATTCTAAGTATTCCTAATTTTTGGATGCCGTAACAGAACAATTGATTTTGTGGAAATTCGCGATTTTCATCATATTAATTTTACAGTTGCATATTCTTATAATACACATTGGAATTAAAGAAAAACAATTTTTAATTGACGGAACTTAGTTAAAATAAAGAAATCACACTTGTTTAGAAAAATATTAATGTAATGTCTTTAAAGTCAATACGTTATTTAAAAAAATATTCGCGTTTTTCAAAAGTCCATAGTATTCACACATGGTTTCCATTACTTATTTCACTGACACATTGAATCGTTTTTTTTGTTTCAAATTTTGGCATTATCTTTTGAGTATGAATTTTTGTATTTATGAATCCATCTCTTGCAGAAGTACCACGGACGGACAAGTATTACTCGGTAACTAATTTAACAATCCTTTCTACAACTTGTGTGTGACATGAAATATTGTTGAAGTCAATAATTTTCTTCTCGTGATCAGTTTCTTTTGCTCCCTTTATAATCTGTTTTAGTTTGTCATCAGAAATATGCCTTGTCATAGGAGGTTTTGTTACTTTGGTCTTTTGTTACTTGGTATATAATTAATGCTGACTACAAATACTATCAATAACACCTATATTCTAGAGTATTAATAAACAAATATATAAATATAGTGCAAAACTATAAGGAATTATCTCAAACTGTGAATAACATTTAAAAATTAAAGACGATAAATATGGGTCACCAGAATTTACATTTACTGGTTATTATTTAATAATAACGAATCTGAGCTAGTCGTAATACTCAAACTTTGCCGTAACACATTTCTCGATATTTGTGCTATTTCAAACACAGAATCGTAATATCCCATTAAGCAGGCATATTAACAAATTTCATCTGTCATATCAGTTCATTACCGTCACTGGTATTTTAGTAACTAATAACTTTCTGCGAAGAATTATATGGATTAATTAGTTTAATGGCTTTACGTAATTAATTTATAGCTTTTCAAGTGGAGAATTTAAATTCAGTCATTTAAACGACTAGAAAATTCCCACTTCGACCCTATTTAAATTATACCACGTTCATTGCTTCATATGTAATTATTGCTGACTAAAGATACCATAAAAAAACACCTACATTCGATTGCTTTTATAAAGTAATAAAGAAATTTTGTGCTAAATAAAAACTCAGTTAACTCAAACCGTGAATAACATTAAATAATCTGGACGCGGTGGCCCGGTTGGCAAAAGGCAGCGAGTCAGTGATCTGAACGTCGCTGACTCGATGCCCGTCCCCACAAAACGTGTACTCTACAGACGTGTACACTAATGGCGATTGGTGCACGGAAAATGTCTGTCGCAGCTGCAATGTACTCCATGTTCCCAAAATATCTCTGGAGTTGTGTGGTCAAGTGTTCCGATCTCGTCATTTGATTCAGTTCAAAATTACGGGATCGGCGTTCTTCGAGGTTAAATCAGTCTTAGTGGAACATCGCTTTTGATTGAAGCTACTTACTACACTTCCCCAAGACAAGGGTGCTTTGGGCTTGCTGTAAGATATTCTAAACCGGGGGGATTGGAAACAGCAACAACAACACATTAAACAATTAAACATAAGGAAGATATGTCACCAGAATTTATTTTTGGTAATTTTTCATGTAAAAATTGTAGCTTTTTTTAAGTATTTATAAGATAATATGTCTGTTTTGCGATCTGCGCTATTTCATGTGCTAGAAGCCCGTAACTCCAAAAAGCAGAAATATAAACCGACTTCAACAGTAACGCAAGTATATTGATGTTAGGGATACATTATTAACTAGTAACATACTGTAAATTATATAAATCATCTCATCTGTAAATAAGAGGGTTGTAAATGAAGTAGTGTCAACGTAGCCCAGAAAGTCGTAGAACATCGGCCATGCGCAAACAGGATATCGGAGGAGTAAGGTGAAGTCATCGTGGATCCAGTAGAAGGGGTAGTTGCTGCGCGTCTTTGAAGAGTACAGTGTCGTTTCTACCGTTCTATATCATGTTTTAAAAAGTGATCGGCAGTCGAGGATTAAAATAGAATTTGCCCTTGGCTACACCACCATCGGCGCCCTACTATGCGGCGAAAACGTACACGTTTATTGCGGTACAATCCCCCAATCGTGTTGCATGAGACTACTCGTTGTTATATTTCACAATCTGTAAATGATCTTTTTTGCGACGGTGGTCTTGGGAGTTGTTGGAACACCCCCGTTCTCCCCTGACATGACATCTTTCCTAAGTTAAAAGATCCCCTTCGAGGCGCTCGATTTCCTGCCGTGACGTCTGTGATCCGAGCAGTAGGGCGCTGAGTCGCTGACACACCACCTTGCCAACGGTATCCTACGCTTCCTTACATCTAGCAAAATGTACAAGACATTGTTGGTGATTATATTGCGGGAATGTAATATAAATTTCTTGTACGTTCATTAAAAAATGTTTTCCGGGTATGAAGCCATTACTTTTTTACGACCCTCGTTCTTCTGGGTATTGGCCGGATATGATCACGTTAAATCCATTAACCGGAAAGGTCCTCTCTGTGATTAAAGAGAGGTTAGAAGAGGGTACTATCCCCCGAAAATCCCGCCTGGGGTTGCTCGGTCAAAATAGAGGGGAGAAGAAACTTAGGAAAGATTCCGAACTTTGTGGTGCTGTATAAACCGGAATCGCACTCTTAAGCCCAAGAAATATATGGATGTGGTATAGAACTTCCAGGCAAGGGGCATTAGAAACATCCAAAACAAAAACAGGGTTCTTTACAGGGAGGAAATTTCAAAGATGATAAATATCCGTATATGTCTGTTTTATATAGTATCAGTATCTATTGAAATCATTTTATTACCTATATCAAACGAAAATACATAATGAAGGCTTCAACTACTTCGGGATTTTATCCTGAGTACGTTATGAGCTTATTCAGTTCAGAGCTTATTCAGAGGAAGTTAACGAACAGCAAAAACTGTGAAAAAACAATTTTAAATATTTCGTGCTTATGGCATTGAAAATCAGTAGAATTAAGAAATACTTATTAAAAAATGTAAAAAAATTTACTTAATTTTAAAACAATAAACTCTTAAACGTTTAGGGAAATTCGAAAAATCGCTATTGGGTTTCAACCCCTGTAACATGTCTTGGATTTAAAACAAAACTTTCTTAAAAAATCGCAAGTTATGTAAGTAAGTTTGATTTTCAAGTAGATGCGATCTTGTATTGTAGAACAAACTTCTTTTGATAAAAAATTAAAACATGTATAAATTTAATCAACGAGCTCGCTCAACTTCTCGTGGATAAAATTGTATTCTTCTTCGATAGCTCCTCATTTGGGAAGCCGTCGATTTCAGCAGGTATCATATCAGTGCACAGCAGCAATAAGAAATTTTTTGCGTTTAGGAAATGTACAAGGAGGAAATTTGAAAGACAATAAATCCATTTATGTCTGCCTTATATAGTATTAGTATCTAATAAAATAATTTTTACTACTTACTAGCTGAAGTACCTGGCGTTGCCTGGGATTTTAAGAATGTTTGTGATTGGAATCAATTTAAAAACTAAACACAGTAAAAAAAACGTAAAAATTTTATACACATCTGGAAACAACAACAACACCACATTAAAAATTAACATAGTGAAGATATGTCACCAGTATTTTCTTTTGCTAATATTTCATGTAATAAAAACGTAGGTTTAGTTTACCGTACATAAATGGGTTGTATCTATCTCGCAATCTGCGTTATCTCATGTGCAGAATCCTGTAAATACAAATAGTAGATATATAAAACGACGTCAATAGTAACGAAAGTTCATTAGAGTGAGGGATGCATTATTTAATAGTAACATTCTGTAAATTAACATAAATCAGCAGAACTCTAGATACCTCCGCGTATATGCCGGACATGGCTTCAGTTAAATCTGTACGCCGGAGAGGACCTCTTTGAGATAGAAGAGGGGAATTGCCCCCCAGATATCACCGCTGGGGATGGTCAGTTAAAATAGAGGTGGCAAGTAACAGTCTCCAACCCTTGTGGTGCTGCATAAACCGGAGCCGCACACTTCAGCCAGAAACCTATATGGAACTGGTATGGAACTTCCAGGCAGAGGGGGGAGGTTGTTAGAAACATCCACAACTACAACAGGGTTTTTTACAACGAGGAAATATGAAAGACAATAAATCCCTATATGACTGATATAAATAGTATCAGTATCCATTCAAATCATTTTCATTATCTATATTACCAAAAATACAATGAAGGCTTTAACTACTTCTGGATTTAATACTGAGAACCAAAAAAATGCAAGTTAAGAGCTTATTCACAGTAACTTAATGAACAGCATAAACTGTGAAAAAAAAATATTTTAAATATTTCGTGCTTATAGCATTAAAAATCAATAGACTTCATTTAATCCTTAAACAAATTTAAATAATTTTACTCAATTTTAAACCAATGAACTCTTAAACGTTCATAGAAAGTCATAATATCGCTAATAGGTTTGATTCAGTGTAACATATCTTGGATTTAAAAACAAAACTTTCTTAATAACCTTCAAGTTATGTAATTAAGTTTAATTTTCAAGTAGATGCAATCTTGTATTATAGAACAAACTTCTCTTGATAAATAAAATGAAAACATGTATAAATTTAATCAAAGAGCACGCTCAACTTCTCGTGGATGAAATTGTATTCTTCTTCGATAGCTCCTCATTTGGGAACCCGTCGATTTCAGCCGGTATTTTAACGAGGTCGTGCATGCTGTACGGAGTAAATGATGCAAGTAAAACTTCAGCTTAACTTTATTAAAAACATTATTTAAAACAATTAAATTTCCCAAGTGGGTAACAACACTACAACAGGCAAACGCCTCGCTAGCACTCATGGCAGCGAGATAGCTTCTTATATACATGCTCTTCTCCCATTCGGCGCTCTCTACAAACTATCCCCCAGTGACGAAGGAAACGAAACTTTTATACATATCACTTAAAATACATTACCATTACATTCATATAATACATCTAGATTGAAAATTAAGCAATACAACCTGCATATACAATTACATGTTTTATACACCAAAACCAACACAAATACTTAGAAATCAGAACACAAGTGTTGCATAAAACTCATTTATGTGATATATTGCACTAACCGTTTAGAAAAATGAACACTTCGACTAGCTTTCGCACCTGATTTAGCATTACTCTTACCCTCTGAGATTGGAATGACTGACTGATCTCCATTAACCTCTAATTGCTTTAACCCCGGAGAGGTCGCGCGGGGCAGAGAGTCACCCCACGCGTAGAAAATCAACAAACCTGACGGGAAATTTCTATTGTTAATCAATAACCCTTTTAGTATCCTCCTGTCTGACCCTCCCCTTGGAATGGGTATTGTTATTTTGCACGTGCAAAATAACAATACCCATTCTCTCAATACCCAAGGAGATCCTTTCTCTGCGAGAAGCAATGGTTTCTTGGAATCCATGTGATAACGGGATGCCTCAGTCTCCCAGTGCGACCGTTATTGCTTCGAAATTTTTTACTATAAGCAGTTTAGCTTCGTGCTCTGGAGTGTTTTAGTTGTTTTCTGCTCGGTTATTTGATAGATAATGGCGTACAAACGTAAATTTACGGAGTATGAAAAAGAGATGGAACGTTTGAGAACTCTGTTGGATGAAGTTGAGTCGTCTGAAGAAGAAATTGATCAAGGTAGCGAAAATGAACCTGATGAAGAAATACACAGTTCTTATGACAGCAAAAGTGAATTTGAGCAGAATGATGAAGACGACGAAAATACTGATTTAGAAGAAAGCATTTTTGTCAGCAAAAATAAAACAGTTTGGCAGAAAGAAAAACCAAATCAAAAAGTGAAAACGTGTTCTCAAAATATAATAACTCATTTACCAGGAGTAAAAGAAATTGCACGCAATATAACAGATCCTCTAGAAAGTTGGGAATTTTTTTTAGTACTAAAATCATACGATCCATAGTAGAGTGGACAAATATTTATATTGAAAAAATATCGGTAAATTACACCAGAGATCGGGATGCCAAGAGGACAAATGAGGTGGAAATCAGAGCCCTTTTTGGACTTTTATATCTGTGCGGCTTGCATAAATCATCGCATACAAATGCACAAGATTTGTGGTCTACTGATGGATCAGGCATTGAAATTTTAAGGAACACAATGTCATACAGAAGATTTATTTTTCTTCTTAGATGCCTGCGGTTAGACAATGTGACCGATCGTGACGCTCGGAAAAAAATGGACAAACTGGCGGCTGTGAGAGATTTTTTTGCCGATTTCAATGAAAATTGTCAAAAGACATATAGTATTGGTGAATATGTTACTATCGACGTAAAATTAGAGAAGTTTCGAGGGCGGTGTTCTTTTCGTCAATATATACCAAACAAACCAGCGAAGTATGGAATCACAATATTTGCCTTAGTAGATTCTAGGACTTTTTACAGCTATAGTATGGAGATTTACGCCGGACAACAGCCGGAAGGTCCCTTCAGAAATGAAAATTCACCATTTGAAATTACTAAACACCTGTGCACTCCTTTGTTTGGATCAGGCAGAAACATAACAATGGATAATTGGTATAAGAGTTATCCTCTAGCGAAAGAACTTTTATCAAAGAAGCTAACAATTGTAGGAACCCTGAAGAGAAACAAGGCTAAAATTCCCATCGAGTTCGTCGAAACAAAAACTAGGAAAGTTTATTCTTCTATATTTGGATTTCAAAAGAACATAACACTAGTATCATATGTGCCTAAGAAATCAAAATGTGTAGTTTTGTTATCTACTATGCATCGCGATGACGCCATTGATGAAAGTGATGATAAGAAGAAACCAGAAATAATTAAATTTTATAATGCAACAAAGGGGGGTGTAGACAAAGTTGATGAAATGTCTTCATTATATTCGACAACTCGAAAAACCAACAGATGGCTGATGGTCGTTTTTATTGCGTGTTGAACGTCGCTGCAATAAATGCCCGAGTTACCTTAATGTCAACAAAGACCCCTCCCTTAAAATATAGAAATAGGAGAAAATTCCTAAAAATGTTGGCATTATCTCTTATATAGCCACACATAGAGATGAGAAAGAATATGCCAATGCTTCCTAAAGTGCTTCGTGAAAACATCAATGAAGCCACTTCTGGTGGATCAGAGGAACGCCCATCAAAAAAATCAAAACCCGATAAAGGCCGATATGTTATATGTCCAAGGTCGAAGGACAATAAAACTACAATTTCTTGCAAAAAATGTGAAAATTTTACATGTAAAATTCATTCTTCCTATGTTTGCCAGAAGTGTATGTAAATTCCCGAACCCTGATAAAAGGTATGTAATTCTTTTGAAAAGAATTGTACTTTAAATAGAAAAAAAGTTTCCTTAAGTAAAGAAGTACAGTTTATTAATGATATTTGCAATTATTGTGTATAATCAAGTGTTTTTTTTTTAATTTATAGCACATATTTTAATAAAACTGATTGGGGTGACTCAGTCACCCCGCGCGATCTCGAATGTCAGTGTTGGGTGCGCGACTTCTGCCGGGTTAAATCAGGGTTGAGTTTATACGCTGGCTTAAGTGTATCAATAGTTACTGCAGTTTTTTTACCATTTATATCCAGAATAAAATTGTCATTTCGTTTCAGTACAGGATGAGGTCCTGTATATGGTGGTGTTAAAGGAGGAACAATTCTGTCTACTCTTAAGAAAACATGTGTACACGATTTTAATGTTAGATTAATGTATATTTTGCTATTTCCATGAAAGGGGGTGGCTATTGGATTCAACTTCCTCATCATTTCAATTAAATCCGATACATGATTTGCAGTTATCGGTTTTTTATAATTTTCATCTGACAATAGATCGAAAGGCAATCTCAAATTAGTACCATATACCAGTTGAGAGGTAGTTGCATTAAGATCATCCCTATATACCGTTCGCAAACCAAGCAAAACAATCGGCAAAATCTCCGTTCATTTTGGATTTTCGTGAGCTTGAGTGCTCCTTTAAGGTGCCTATGAAATCGCACTATCATGCAATTTGATTGCGGATGGTATGCTGCAGAACGAATTCTATGCGATCCCAACATACTCGTTAGCTTGCTAAAAAGAGAGGATTCGAAGCATCTACCTTGATCAGTCGTTATAGTGACAGGCGAACCAAATCTGCTAATCCAACTGTGCAAAAGAGCACGTGCAGTAATTTCAGCTGTCATGTCGGTGGTGGGAATGACTTCAGGCCATCTTGTGAATCGATCTATAATTGTCAGACAAAATCTCTTTCCTTCGGATAAGGGTAGCGGTCCTATATAATCCAAGTGGATATGAGAAAAACGAGCATCTGGCTGAGCAAATGTGCCAAGCGGAGCCTTGCTATGTCTAAAAACTTTCGCTCGCTGACAACCGTTACAGCCACGAACTCTAGATTTTATATCCTTCCTCATACCAGGCCAAACAAAACGATTGCATATCAGCCTGGATGTGGTGGAAATACCAGGGTGAGAAAAAAATGAGAATTTTCAAAAACTGATGTCCTAAAAGATTTGGGAATAAATGGTCTAGGATGACCAATGGTGGTGTCGCAGTACAAATTAATGTCTTCTAGTGGAAAGTAGTGTTTTTTAAGTTGCAGTGGGAAATCTGATTTGAGTATTTCCTGCAATTTTTTATCCTGAAGTTGTTCTTCAGCCAATTGCTTATAATCCACTGGGAGTAATTTTGAAACTGCATCTATCTCGATTCGAGATAACGTATCTGGCACCACATTCATTTCACCCTTAACATACCTTATATCTGTAGTAAATTGAGAAATAAAGTCCAGATGTCTTAAATGACGTGGAGAACATTTTTCTGCTTTTTGCTTAAAAGCAAAAATAAGAGGTTTGTTGGCGCTCCTGCGTGATCACTGGGTACCGTCTTTCCGCCAACCCTTGGCGACTGTTTGTTCAGTTGCCTATGGAGAACCAGCGAATAAGGTCGTAAAAAAGACCTCTCCGTATAATAAATAAAGGACTATGGTGTCCGTTAGAAAAGTCTAGTGCGTTTCTATAACTATTGAATCAATTAATATAGTTGCCTCTAGATTAAGATTATAAGAAATTATTACGAAACAAAAAACAAAAGAAATTCTACAGTCCACAACGAGAAAGTATTCGATCATATGTTGGTCCCCCTACACCGGAGAATAAATCAGCAAGGTAAGAAGAATTCTTAATTTTATTGAAGTGCTATAGTTTCAAAGTTGATCAATATGGAAGAAATAGACAAATTAAAGAAAAAACGATGTATTGTAAGAACTAGTGTTACAAAATTAATAACAAAACTTGAAAATCTAATTGAAACTAATAGCAAAGATGTTAATTGTCTGTCAGAAATTATGGATAAATTAAATCAAAAAGATTAATCCTTAAAAGGTATGAATGCTGAAATCGAAAACCTCATAACTGACGAAAAAGAATTCGACAATGAAATAACTGTTAGTGAACATTATGCAGATAAAATTGTCAGTGCAAAGTGTAAAATTAAAAATATAAAAAAAATTGTAGCTGATCATGGAAATACTAACTTATCACCGCAAACTCAAATAAATAAAGAAACTTCTGTTCGCATTAAATTACCAGAAATCCCTCTTCCCACGTTTTCGGGAAAATATGAAGAATAGAGTGCATTTAAAATACAATTCGAAAATATTATAACCTCTAATGCTCACCTATCCGAAGAACAAAAGTTACATTACTTAAATGCCTCTTTAATAGGTGAAGCCCAGAATTTAAAAACAACAGAGGACACATCTGCCTCATTATTCGAAGCGTTGAGGAAGAGGTACGAAAACAGAAGAATTATCGTTGAGACTTACGTTAATGCGATTTTAAATCAAGAAAAACTAACTATTGAGTCTCCAAAGGACTTAAGAAATTTTATTGACACTGTAAAGAAAAATATACGGGCACTGAATGTCTTAAAATATGAACGAAATAATCTTTCTGATATCGGTATCTTAAATATTTTGCGTCCTAAGTTGGACAGAGAGACTCGAAAACAGTACGAGTTAAGTATCAGCTGCAATGAAGTTCCAGATCTCGATTCTTTCCTATCCTTCTTGGAAAAACGGGATCAAATGTTAGAGAACCTAGCGCAAAATCCGCAGGTTAAAAATAAGGCCATCCCAGATAGAAATAATAAGTCTCGGAATAATTTTAAGGCAAATGCTTTTGTAATAAACTCAAATGAGCAGTCGTGTGTTGCATGCAAAGGTTCCCATTTAATATATCAGTGCTCAGTGTTTAAACAAAGGAATGTAAAAGAAAGATACCAGCTAGTTAAAGAGCATTCTCTTTGCGTGAACTGCCTTAGAGATTCGCACAAATTAAACGAGTGCAAATCAAAGTTTCGATGCCAAGTTTGCCATAAGAAGCACAATGTTCTGTTACACGACTTTACGCGCCAAAGTACCAGCGAGGCCGCGCCCGATTCTGGACAATACAGTGGGGAGATAAGGAATTCCCCTCCTGCTAGTCTCCAATTCCAAGAAACTACCCCTTCGGATAGCTTCTGCGCTTTTGCCGTTCTAACAAAAGAAAGCAAAACGGAAGTCGGTATAATATCCACGGCTGTGGTCTGCATTGAGACAGCCAAAGGCAGTAAATATATGTGCCGATCGTTACTTGACACGGGGTCGCAAAATAGTTTCGTGTCCACGGAGCTTTTCAACTTGTTAAATGTAAAGGCAGGAAAAATTAACATTTCAGTCTGCGGTCTGAATAATGTTTCAATTCCAATTAAAGCAAAGTTAACCGCCGATATTTCTAATGAAAAAAGAGATTTCTTGAAAAAGGTAGAATTATTGGTTGTGCCAAAAATTACTGGGGTTCTACCTGCAAAATATGTGAATATTTCAAAGCATGAGTGACCTCAGAACGTAAAATGCGCGGATCCTACCTTCAACAAGCCTGGGAAGATAGACATGTTATTAGGAGCTAATGTAGTTCTAGAAATTTTAAAGCCTAATAAAATCAAATTAAAGAATGGACGCATTATTTTACAAGATGCGGTTTTTGGGTACATAGTAAGCGGAACAGCCAATATTTATGAAGAAAAAGCGCCTTACTGCGGTCTTTTAATATAACACAATGACTTGAATGAAAGTATGAAACGTTTCTGGGAGTTAGACAGTTTTCAAAATAAAAGTCCAATGCTAAGCCGAGAAGAATAATTTTGTGAAAGGCATTTCACAGAAACTCACAAAAGACTAGAAAATGGAAGATATATAGTGCAAATGCCCCATAAAGATGAACTTAACCAATTAGGCGATTCCAGACACTTAGCAGAAAGAAGATTACAACAACTCTGGGCTCGCTTAGATAAAAATCCGAATATGCGTTCTTTATATCAAGAATTTCTAACTGAATATTTGAAATTTGGGCACATGGAAAAGGTTGACACAGATAAAGATGATTTATTAGTGCCGAAATATTATTTACCGCATCATGCTGTTTATAAACCAGAGAAGACAACTACTAAGTTAAGAGTGGTCTTCAATGCCTCCTCGTTAACAAAAAATGGTTGCTCTTTAAATGATATGCTCCTGAAAGGAGAAGTCAAGGAAGATATTTTTGATATCCTAATTAGATTTCGAAAACATAAAATAGCTTTCATTGCAGATGTAAAACAAATGTACCGGCAAATCTTAATTGATCCGGACCAAAGAGATCTTCTGAGAATATTATGGAAAGGATCTCCCAATGAAGAACCTTCAACGTACAGATTAAATAATGTGACTTATGGCACGTCCAGTGCCCCATTCTTAGCCATACGTACTTTAAAGCAGTTAGCGACCGACGAAATTTGTAATTTTCCTGCAGCATCAGCAGTAACAATGTCGGACTTTTACATGGATGACGTGCTAACCGGAACAGAATCCTTTCAAGAAGCTCTCAAACTCCAACAAGAATTGATAGAACTGTTACAACGTGGCGGAATGCACTTACATAAATGGGTGTCAAACAGACAAGAATTATTGAACATTATTTCCCGCAAAGAAGAGTATTCTTTCACTTCCACCGTCGGAGTTAAAGAATTGGGAATGCTGTGGAAACTCACTGAAGATAACTTTTCATTTACAATATCCCTCAAACCAAAAGACCAGTACACAAAAAGAGAAGTACTGTCGGAAATCGCTAAAATATACGATCCACTTGGTCTAATCGGTCCTGTGGTAACTCGTGCCAAAATATTTATGCAAGCATTATGGATACTGAAACTAGATTGGAAGGATGTCTTGCCATCTAAGATCCAAAACAGTTGGGAATCTTTTCTCGATGACTTATGTCAACTAAACACTGTTAATATTCCACGGTGTGTTTTGGTGGAGGATGCCACGGAACTCCAGTTGCACGGGTTTTGTGATGCCTCTGAAAAGGCTTATGGTGCAGCAATATACATCCGCTGCCGGACCTTAAATGGAAGTTGGCAAGCTAGTCTACTGTGCAGCAAATCTCGAGTAGCACCTCTACGACCCACAACAATTCCACGTTTAGAACTGTGAGCTGCCCTTCTACTCTCGAGGTTAATGCCAAAGGTTGTATCGTCCCTGCAGCTACCCATTTCACAGGTGTACTTATGGTCTGATTCAACCATAGTTTTATGTTGGCTACAAACCATTCCCTCCAGCCTAAAAACATTTGTGAGCAATCGCGTAGCAGAATTTCAAGAACTAACTCAACGCTACCATTGGAATCACATCTCTTCAAAAAGTAACCCTGCTGACTTAATATCGAGAGGGATGAATGCTACCGACATTCATCAGAACAACTTATGGTGGAATGGACCAGAAATTTTAAAAGAAAACCAGGAACTCTCTTCAGAACCAATTTGTGATTCAAGTACGAACGACGATGAACTTTATCTCTCCGAACTGAAAAAAAAACAGAGTTTGACTTTAAATTTGGTGGCAGAGATACCCTTTTTAACTGACTTTCTTGTTTTAACAAATGACTATTTGAAATTAATAAGAGTTCTTAGTTATATTTTCAGGTTCTATTTTAACAGTAGGAATCCTGCAGTCAAACGTAAGGGTCCTTTGAGTGTGAGTGAGGTTGATCAGGCCGAGCTTTGCCTAATAAGGTTGGTTCAAACTATGGAATTTCCTGAGGAATTGAAAAACTTAAAAAAAATGTCTTCCGGTCTCAGGTAAGAGTAAATTGAAATGCTTAAATCCATTATTGGACGATCAAAATGTAATTAGGGTAGGTGGAAAATTAGAAAATTCTCATCTGACCTTTGATGCTAAACATCCCATTATATTGCCAGCCAAACATAAGCTAACCAAAATCCTGATTAAATCCTTCCATGATAGAAACTCTCATATAGGTGCCCAATCTCTGTTATACTTTGTTCGTCAAAAATTTTGGCCAATTTCTGGTCGCTCATTATGTAGGAAAATTGTTCAGGAATGTGTGGTATGTTGCAAAGCCAACCCAGTAGCTTCCAAGCAAATAATGGGTAAATTGCCTCAAGAAAGGGTAACCCAAAGCTATCTTTTTAATCATGTTGGCATTGACTTTTGTGGACCATTTTATATTAGACACAAAAATCAGAGAAAAGGCAATTTTCATAAAATTTATGTTTGCATTTTTATATGCTTTGTAACTAAAGCAATACATATGGAACTAGTAACTGATTTAACAACAGAAGCTTTCTTAGCAACTTTAAAGCGGTTTTTTGCCCGACGCGGAAAAAGTTCCAAAATATTTACTGACAATGCTACCAACTTTATTGGAGCCAGTAACGAATTAAAAAAATTGTATAATATGGTTAAAAATCCCGATGAAACTTTAACTAGTTACCTTGTTCATGAAAGGATCGATTGGAAATTTCTTCCCCCTAGAGCTCCAAATTTCGGTGGCCTCTGGGAGGCAGGAGTTAAATCATTTAAGTACCATCTTAAACGAGGAGTGGGAAATTTAAAACTAACGTATGAGGAATTTTCGACTGTTGTCAATCAAATTGAGTCAATTTTAAATAGTAGACGAATCACTCCATTACCAAGCGACTCAAATGAAGTTGATGTCCTTACCCCAGGTCATTTCCTGATTGGACGACCTTTAAATGCTATTGTAGAGCCAATTTTACTGGATAAAGTCGAGAATAGACTGAACGCATGGCAAAAACAACTAAAGTCGTTCAAACAATTTGGAAAAAATGGCATACAGACTATTTAAACACCTTACAACAACGATCAAAATGGAGCTTTCAAAAAAAAATGTAGCAGTTGGGTCTATAGTCCTAATTAAGGAGGATAATCTACCAATTTGTAAATGGCTTATGGGAAAAATTATAGATGTGCTGCCGGGAAAGGATGGAAAAATCCGCGTACCTCTTGTTAAAACTCAACATGCACAATTTAAGCTTCCAATTTCTAAATTATGCATATTACCTGTAAAATCTTAGCCTGAACGTGTCGTGCACGCGCCAGAGATATATATTTACTCTAAACAATTTGTTCAGAATTGATTTCTATTGTACTTGCATGGTTGTTGTACTATACTTTCATATTATAACTAGAATTCATATTTATTTCTATTCATGTTAAAAATTAATTGCATTTGTATCTGTTTGTATAATTGTTTATTTGGTTCACATGTATCATGAGATGTGGCATAATTGTATCTTGAATGTTTGTAAACATTGCAAGGTGGGGCGGTATGTTGGCGCTCCTGCGTGATCACTGGGTACCGTCTTCCCGCCAACCCTTGGGGACTGTTAGTTCAGTTGCCTATGGAGAACCAGCGAATAAGGTCGTAAAAAAGACCTCTCCGTATAATAAATAAAGGACTATGGTGTCCGTTGGAAAAGTCTAGTGCGTTTCTATAACTAGTGAATCAATTAATATAGTTGCCTCTAGATTAAGATTATAAGAAATTATTACGAAACAAAAAACAAAAGAAAATCTACCGTCCACAACGAGAAAGTATTCGATCAAGGTTTTTGATCGGTGAATATACAAAATTCTCTTTCCTCAAGCAAATGTCTAAACTTTTTAACTGATGTATATATGGCCAACAATTCACGATCATAGACGGACCAATTCTTTAGGCTTTTACTTAATTTCATTGAAAGAAATGCGATGGGTTCCCATGCGTTATTTGAAAACTGCATTAGGGTACTCCCTATAGTTACATCTGATGCATCGGTCCAAAGACTTAACTGTGCACCTAGAATCGGGTGCTTAAGCAAAGTTGCTTCGACAAGTGCTTTTTTTGCAGCAGAAAATGCCTCGGCAGCCAATTTACTCCATTCTAACGGAATTTCTGAATTTTGAGCCTCTTGTTGATTTTTTTTTTGCTCACTCGACCTTCAAGTAATTGGTTTAAAGGGGCTAAAATCTCGGCAGCTTTAGGAACAAACCGCCTAAAAATAATTAAACATACCCAAAAACCTTTTAAGTTTAGTTATTGTGTCGGGTCAAGGGAAATCCTGAATAGCTTTTACTCTATCAGATAGAGGTTTTAAACCGTGCTCAGATAATTCAAATCCCAAAAAATCAAGATATGATACACTAAATTTATATTTAGATACATTAATACACAGACCATATTCATCTAATTTACTGAATAAACATTTTAAATGGTCATAATGCTCATCCATATCCTTTGAAGCTATAAGAATATCATCAACAAAAGCAAACACACCATGGATATCCCGCGTGACTTCATCTATAAACCTCTGAAAGGTCGCACTGGCATTACATAATCCAAATTGCATGCGAGTACTTTCAAAATTGCCTAATGGGCAACATATAGCTGTTTTATGAATATCGGTAGGATTTATTCGTATCTGATGATAAGCTTTAACTAAGTCGATATGACTGAAAATTTTTGTGCCGTGCAATTCTGAAGTAAAATCTGAAATGTTTGGTACTGGATATTTATCCTTAACAGTTTGAGCATTTAATAATCTGAAATCACCAACAGGTCGCCATTCAGTGGAACCTTTCTTTGGCACAAGGTGCAAAGGTGAAGCGTAATTACTTTTCGAAGGTCTTATGTGACCTAAATTTAGCATGTTTTGAATTTCGGATTTAACAATTTTTAAACGGTCAGGCGCAAATCTCCGTGGCTTACAAACGACAGGTGGTCCTTTTGTTTCTATATAATGAAAAGTATTGTGCTTTACAGGTTTATTTAAATCTGATAATTTCGTTATGGAAGAAAATTCAGATAATAATTTGTGAAAAATGGAGTTATCGTTAAATAATTTTACCGAAAAAATTTCAGAAATACCCAGAACACCATGAAATTTTAAGTTTGTATATGAATCAGTTAGACGCTTATTTCTTAAATCAGGTTGTAAATTAAAATAATGAAAAAAATCAGCACCGATTATATTACAAGAAACATCGCATACATAAAAAGGAAATGAAAAAATTCTCCTTAGACCATAATTCAGATTTACAGTTTTCAACCATAAACACTAAATTTAGTGCTGTTAGCGGCTTGAAATACCTGATGAACTGGCAGCCTTCTCTCAGCCGTGGATGCTTTTACTAGACAGGCATCCGATCCCGTGTCGATTAGGAACAATGCTCCAGTGTTATGGTCACGCATAAAAAGGCGACGAGACGTTTTCGGCAAGGAGCATGTCGCCACTACTCCCGCATTTCGATGTTTCCCTGAAAAGAACATGGGGGCGTGCACCTTTTTGCGTCGGATACAAACTTCCAGTGGTGCCAGTACCACTCTTTCGATATAACCGAAGGCGATCCATATCTGTCTTTCGGGCGAGTACTTGACTGACTACGGCGATTCCAAGAAAAACTTCTGGAACGGTGGCGAAGGTAGTTTACTTCACGACGGAGCTCCTTTATTTCTTTGAGTAGAGCGTCAACATTTGTACCACTTACAGCTGAACTTGAGACACCAGAAACGGCATTTACTTGTGGCTGAGTTAACTCTAATATTCGATCGGCAACCACAGCAGTCTTCTCCAGGGACACCGGCAAAATATATGCCAGAACAGTCTGTATGTTGATTGGTATTTGTTGCATAAAAAGTTCTAACAGGAGACCGTCTTCCACGTTATTATTTTCAGCACGTCGCTGCATCACGCGAAGTAGTTCACTCGGCTTCCTATATCCAAGCTGTTCCCATGATAACAGACGACGAATTTCTTGCGTTTTGGTTTCACCGCAACGTGAAATTATGCTTTTCATCATCGTTTCAAAAGAATTATCAGTTAGCTTGACAATCACATCTCGCACCATAGCTGCTACTTCGGGGGGTAGGTTAGTCGCTACGTAGTTGAATTCGTTCGGGACTGCGTAATAGGCTTCGGAACTGCAAGCACAAAAGTGGCTTGTACCATATGAAAACATAACCCTGAGTCCATAGCATTCTACGGATGAATTCTTACTGCCGCCACTCTTTCCGTCTCGTCCTGCATATTTGAGTCTCACTTCCAGCTGTTTAAATTTAAGCAAAGTTTCCAAAAAATTTCATGCAAAGTCCGAAGGTCACCATTTTAATGAGGTCGAGCATACTGTACGGAGTAAATGATGCAAGTAAAACTTCAACTTAACTTTATTAAAAACATTATTTAAAACAATTAAATTTCCCAAGTGGGTAACAACACTACAACAGCCAAACGCCTCGCTAGCTCTCATGGCGGCGAGCCAGCTTCTTATATACATCCTCTTCTCCCGAGCGGCGCTACATTCCTCCACGCCATTGGATTGAGCCGGAGAAAAACGCAGACGTCAGTCGACTGCGCAGCAGTGAATATTCGGCGCTCGCTACAGTATCATATCAGAGCACAGTAGCAATAAGATTTTTTTTGCCTTTAGGAAATGTATAAGGAGGAAATTTGAAAGACAATTAATCCATATATGTCTGATTTATATAATATCCGTATCTATTAAAAAAATTTTTACTACCTACTAGCTGAAGTACCTGGCGTTGCCTGGGATTTTAAGAATGTTTGTGATTGGAATCAATTTAAAAACTAAACACAGTATAAAAAAACATAAAAATGTTATAAACATCTCAGAATTTTGGTAGATTCAGCCTTTCATCAATGTACCACTGAATACTCTAAAGTAAAAATCCCAATTTGACAAGTGTTTGTTAACCAAAATCAGTTTAAAAAAATAAAAACAGTATAAATAACATGAAATATGTCGTATGTTTGTTACCCGAAATGAATTTAAAACACAGTATAAATTACATAGAAAAAAGCATTCAATATGTAATACATATGTATAATCGAAAAGACCGATATAAAAATATCTAAATTTATAATAAACTCTTTACAATTCAGCTAGATTTAGGCTTTCACCATCAAGGAGTCAATTCATTTTTCAACCCTAGTGATACCTCGCCTTAAATTTAAGCTGCTTACTACCTGTCACCTACGACCAAGGTCCTTTCGACTTGGTGTAGGCTTTCCTTACCAAAGGGGACTGGAAACAACAACAACAACACATTAAAAATTAACATAGTGAATATATGTCACCAGAATTTTCTTTTGATAATATTTCATGTAATAAAAACGTAGGTTTAGTTTACCGTACATAAATGAGGGTGTATCTATCTCGCAATCTGCGCTATTTCATGTGCAGAATTCTGTAAATGCAAAAAGAAGATATATAAAACAACTTCAACATAAACGAATATTCATTGCAGTGAGGGATGCATTATTTAATAGTAACATTCTGTTAATTATCATGGGTTGCCGGACATGGGCAAGTTAAATCTGTACGCCGGAGAGGACCTCTTTCAGATACAAGAGAGTAGAAGGGGGTAATTTCCCCCAGATATCACCGCTGGGGATGGTCAGTCAAAATAGAGGAGGCAAGTAGCAGTATCCGACCCTTGTGGTGCTGCATAAACCGGAGCCGCACACTTCAGCCCGAAACCTACATGGAACTGGTATGGAACTTCCAGGCAAGGGGGGTTGTTAGAAACATCCACAAAAACAACAGGGTTTTCTACAACGAGAAAATATGAAAGACAATAAATCCCTATATGTCTGATATAAATTGTATCAGTAATCATTCAAATTATATTCATTATCTATATTACCAAAAAAACAATGAAATTTTAACTACTTCTGGATTTAATAATGAGAACCAAAAAAATGCAAGTTAAGAGCTTATTCACAGTAACTTAACGAACAGCATAACCTGTGAAAAAAAAATATTTTGAATATTTCGTGTTTATAGCATTAAAAATCAATAGATTTCAATTAATACTTTTTTAATCAAATTTAAATAATTTTACTCAATTTTAAAACAATGAACTCTTAAACGTTCAGAGAAATTCATAAAATCGCTAATAGGTTTGATTGAGTGTAACATATCTTGGATTTAAAAACAAAACTTTCTTAATAACCTTCAAGATCTGTAATTAAGTTTGATTTTCAAGTAGATGCAATCTTGTACTGTAGAACAAACTTCTCTTGATAAAAAATAAAAACATGTATAAATTTAATGTAAGAACACGCTCAACTTCTTGTGGATAAAATTGTATTCTTCTTCGATAGCTCCTCATTTGGGAACCCGTCGATTTCAGCAGGTATCATATCAGTGCACAGCAGCAATAAGATTTTTTTTTCATTTTGGAAATGTACAAGGAGGAAATTTGAAAGACAATTAATCAACATATGTCTGATTTATATAATATCAGTATCGATTAAAATAATTTTTACTACCTACTAGCTGAAGTACCTGGCGTTGCCTGGGATTTTAAGAATGTTTGTGATTGGAATCAATTTAAAAACTAAACACAGTATAAAAAACATAAAAATCTTATACACATCTGGAAACAACAACAACTAAACATTAAAAATTAGCATAGTAAAGATATGTCACTAGAATTTACTTTTGCTAATATTTCATGTAATAAACATGTAGGTTTTGTTTACCGTACATAGATGGAGATGTATCTATCTCGCAAACTGCGCTATCTCATGTGCAGAATCCTGTAAATACAAATAGTAGATATATAAAACGACTTCAATAGTAACGAATGTTCATTATAGTGAGGGATGCATTATTTAATAGTAACATTCTGTAAATTAACATAAATCAGCAGAACTATAAATACCTGCTGCGTATATGCCGGACATGGGCAAGTTAAATCTGTACGCCGGAGAGGACCTCTATCAGATACAAGAGGGTAGAAGAGGGTAATTTCCCCCAGATATCACCGCTGGGGATGGTCAGTCAAAATAGAGGTAGCAAGTAGCAGTCTCCGACCTTGAGGTGCTGCATAAACCGGAGCCGCACACTTCAGCCAGAAACCTATATGGAACTGGTTTGGAACTTCCAGGCAGGGGGGGGGGGCGGTTGTTAGAAACATCCACAAAACAACAGGGTTTTTTACAACGAGGAAATATGAAATACAATAAATCCCTATATGTCTGATATAAATAGTATCAGTATCCATTCAAATCATTTTCATTATCTATATTACCAAAAATACAATGAAGGCTTTAACTACTTCTGGATTTAATACTGAGAACCAAAAAAATGCAAGTTAAGAGCTTATTCACTGTAACTTAACGAACAGCATAAACTGTAAAAAAAAATATTTTAAATATTTCGTGCTTATAGCATTAAAAATCAATAGACTTCAAGTAATACTTACTTAAACAAATTTAAATAATTTTACTCAATTTTAAAACAATGAACTCTTAAACGTTCAGAGAAATTCTTAAAATTGCTAATAGGTTTGATTCAGTGTAACATATCTTGGATTTAAAAACAAAACTTTCTTAATACCCTTCAAGTTACGTAATTAAGTTTGATTTTCAAGTAGATGGTATCTTGTATTATAGAACAAACTTCTCTTGATAAATAAAATGAAAACATGTATAAATTTAATCAAAGACCACGCCCAACTTCTCGTGGATGAAATTGTATTCTTCTTCGATAGCTCCTCATTTGGGAACCAGTCAATTTCAACTGGTATCATATCAATGAACACCAGCAATAAGATATTATTTGCATTTAGGGAATGTACAAGAAGGAAAATTGTAAGACAGTAAATCCCTATACGTTAACCTTAGTAAACTAATTTCAAGTACAGCAATCATCACAATAATAGTGTATCGGGTTAATCATGTTGGAGCAATCTTCATGCACTCATGAGCAGCATTTACCGCATCTGATCCAGTCTTCTTCCGTATTCTCCCCGCAAAATGTGCAGAAATTAAACGGTTGAGTAACTTGATTCCCAGCTGTCTCCTGGCCGGAGGTTCCTGGGGTAATCCCTACTGAGACCCTTGGAGCTGCCGGGCGTTTTCACTCTGTCGTCTTTTTCTGTGCAAGCATCTCTTTTTGAGCTCTCTTTGTAATTCTTTCCTCTTTCCACGCTGTTGGATGTCCAGCTTTGGTAGCTTCTTTTTTATTTTTCTGCAACGGCCTCCTTGAAACGAGATGAAGTCAGAACAGTGACCTCTGAAGTGTTTCCCTTTTCACTTTCTTAGGCATCTTTGTACGCAATGAGGAAGGGGACTGATGTCTTCCCCTGAGAACATTTTATGACTAACAGGAACCGGGATGTTCTCCTGGACTAAATCTTCTGAAGTTGGCTTTTCTGAAATAGTCGTGTTCGGCTGGACTGTAGCATCAAGTGTTGGGTCGATGGGAACTACATTTTCTGGCAAGTGGTCGTTGGTCTCGTCTTCAGATGTGACACGTGGTGGGGCTTTATCAGAATCTATGGATGGAGCGCAGTTGAAATCATGAAATACATGGCGATTGCCAGTCCAAATACCAACTGCACGGGAACCATCGGCACGGTTTCAAGAGATGCCGACCGCGCATGAGCCTTCCCGAATAGTTCACACACTTGGAATTGTGAAACGGCCCGTCCAGCATGTTCCCTAATCCAGTTGTCCTTCTTTTGGGAATAGTAGACGCTTAAAGGATGAAATAAAGCGAGGTCCAAAGGCTGTATTCGATGGGTAGTATGTAAAGAAAGTGATAGTATGACTTCCCCTGCTCTTCAGGCCAGTGGTTGTGTAATATGGACCAGTGGTCCATATTTCACAACAGCGCATGGTTCATATTACACGCATGGACGGAGCAACGTTATTTCCTATCACATGTCGCTATGCAAAATGGTGCGCATTAAATGCACGTATGGATTGTTAAGAAAATTAGTACATTTGCTATTATTAACGTGAAAATTATATTAAAATTACCGAACAGCGGGAAGTAATACTTTCATTTTAACATACCTGTTACATCAATGATCATGTAAACCAAAAACACAATTGCTTGATCGTCCAAATGCAGGCACAGAAGTACAACTCACCTCCTTCTTTGGATAACACTAATATTCCCTAAAGGCAATGGGATGGTTCTGTTATCTAGTTGTGAACACATAAATTTGCACATGGTCCATATCACACGATGGTCCATAATACACGAATCTCCCCTATTTCTCTTCTCGACATCTTTGCTATTTCATGTTCAGAATCCTATAAGGGTAATCAGCAGGCATATTAACATATTTCACCAGTAACATAAATGCATTTCTTTTAGACATAATTCAATAACTACTAGCATTATGTATGCAATTAATTTGATACAATTCCACTGCTATGAAGTATTTTAGATCTAATTTTACAACGTTTAAAGGCACTAATCAAAATTCGGCCATTTAATACGCTAGTGAATTCCCATCTCGAACCTTTTTAAATTACACCACTTTCATTCATCTATGTCTGAAATGACACACACCGTTAGCAACAAAACCAAATTTTCATTACATTGTTCGAGAATGGTCATTGTTAGAATAAATTCAAAAGAAAAATATTGGGGAACTTTAAAACGTTTCATCTGGGCCAATAATTATATAATGCCGTTGTCCCAACTGCAAGTGTGAGTTGACTTGCTATCCCAATAGTTGGGCCAACTAACCGCCAACCGCTGATTCATCGTATCTCAGGCGGCCAAATCCAACTGTTCTCCACAAGGGTGGAACGATAAAAAACTTTTTTTGTGAATTTCTATATGGTGTAGTTTTCAAAAGTTGAAACCTTTACCAAAATAAAGATGGAAATTAAATGTTAGCGTAATTGGTGTATGTTTTCAATTGACGCAAGAAGGGCAAACTTTTGGTGTTTATTAAATTTTTGACAAATTTCGGAGTTATTTTGAAATTGATTACACTTGTAGTACAAAAAAGTAGCAAAATATGTAATTTAAACATTCTTTTTAGTCAGGAATCCTGTTAAACTGATATTGTAATACGTTTTCCTTCATAAAAATAGTACTCATAAAGGCACTTAAGTACGAGGAACTTAAAAGACACTCGGACATCACGGTTAACCGAATTTTTTTTTATTTTTTTCATTATTATATTCTCTAGATTTCAAAAGTTTTTTTTTAAAATTAAAATTAAAAATATATAATTTGTTTTGCTCTACTGAAATATTTTGAAGTGTCGCAAAGGGCTTCAAAATGGATATTTTTATGAAAAAGTGATTAAAATTGTATTTTTTCTTAATTTCTTTTATAGTACATTAAAATAATGTAAATTTATGTAAATAAAATATTCAATATATTATATTTTGACAGAAAATTTGCATATTCTAAGTATTCCTAATTTTTGGATGCCATGACATAACAATTGATATTGTGGAAATTCGCGATTTTTATCATATTAATTTTACAGTTGTATATTCTTATAATACACATTGGAAGTAAAGAAAAACAATTTTTAATTGACGGAACTTAGTTAAAATTAAGAATTCACACTTGTTTAGAAAAATATTAATTTAATGTCTTTAAAGGCAAAACGTTATTTAAAAAAAATATTCGTGTTTTTGAAAAGTCCATAGTATTCACACATGGTTTCCATTACTTATATCACTGACACATTGAATCGTTTTTTTGTTTCAAATTTTGGCATTATCTTTTGAGTATGAATTTTTGCATTTATCAATGCATCTCTTGCAGAAGTACCACGGACGGACAAGTATTACTCGGTAACTAATTTAACAATCCTTTCTACAACTTGTGTGTGACATGAAATATTGTTGAAGTCAATAATTTGCTTCTCGTGATCAGTTTTTTTTTTTGCTTCCTTTATAAACTGTTTTAGTTTGTCATCAGAAATATGCCTCGTCATAGGAGGTTCTGTTACTTTGGTCTTTTGTTACTTGGTATATAATTAATGCTGACTACAAATACTATCAATAACACCTATATTCTAGAGTATTAATAAACAAATATATAAATATTGTGCAAAACTATAAGGAATTATCTCAAACTGTGAATAACATTTAAAAATTAAAGATTATAAATATGGATCACCTGAATATACATTTAATGGTTATTATTTAATAATAACGAATCTGAGCTAGTCGCAATACTCAAACTTTGCCGTAACATCTTTCTCGATATCTGTGCTATTTCGAACACAAAATCCTAATATCCCAATAAGCAGGCATATTAACAAATTTCAGCCGTGATATCAGTTCATTACCGTTACTGGTTATTTAGTAACTTGTAACTTTCTTTGAAGAATTATATGGATTAATTAGTTTAATGGCTGCACTTAATTAATTTATAGCTCTTAAAGTTGATAATTTAAATTCATTCAGTTAAACGACTAGAGAATTCCCATTTCGAACCTATTTAAATTATACCACGTTCATTGCTTCATATGTAATTATTGCTGACTAAAGATACCATAAAAATCACCTACATTCGATTGCTTTTATAAAGTAATAAAGAAATTTCGTGCTAAATAAAAATTCAGTTAACTCAAACCGTGAAAAACATTAAATAATCCAGACGCTGTGGCCCGGGTGGCAAAAGGCAGCGAGTCAGTGATCTGAACGTCACTGGCTCGATGCCCGTCGCCAACATAACGTGTACACTACAGACGTGTACACTAATGGCGACTGGTGCACGGAAAAAGTCTGTCGTAGCTGCAATGTACTCCATGTTCCCAAAATATCTCTGGAGGTGCGTGGTCAAGTGTTCCGATCTCGTCTTTTGATTCAGTTCAAAATTATGGGACCAAAATTCTTCGAGGTTAAATCAGTCTTCAGCCCTGGTGGTACATCGCTTTAGATTGGAGCTACTTACTACACTTCCCCAAGACAAGGGTGCTTTGGGCTTGCTGTAAAAATTTCTAAACCGGGGGGATTGGAAACAGCAACAACAACATATTAAAAAAAACATAAGGAAGATATGTCACCAGGATTTATTTTTGCTAATTTTTCATTTAAAAAAATGTAGCTTTTTTTAAAGTATTCAGAAAATAAAATGTCTATCTTGCGATCTGCGCTATTTCATGTGCAGAATCCTGTAAGTCCAAAAAGCAGAAACATAAACCGACTTCAACAGTAACGAAAATATATTGACGTCAGGGATACATCATTAACTGGTAACACACTGTTAATTGACATAAATCAGGTGATCTCTAAATTCGAGGGTTGTAAATAAAGAAGTGCAACGTAGCCCAGAAAGTCGTAGAACATCGGCCATGCGCAAACAGGATATCGGAGGAGTGAGGTGAAGCCATCGTCAATCCAGTAGAAGGGGTAGTTGCTACGCGTCGTTGAAGAGTACAGTGCCGTTTCTACCGTTCTATATCATGTTTACAAAAAGTGATCGGCAGTCGAGGATTAAAATAGAGGTTGCCCTTGGCTACACCACCATCGGCGCCCTACTATGCGGCGAAAATGTCCACGTTTATTGCGGTACAATCCCCCAATCGTATTGCATGACATTGCTCGTTGTTATGTTGCACAATCTGTAAATGATCTTTTTTTGCGACGGTGGTCTTGGGAGTTGTTGGAACACCCCCGTTCTCCCCTGACAAGACCTCTTTCCTAAGTTGAAAGATCCCCTTCGAGGCGTCCGATTTCCTGCCGTGACGTCTGTGATCCGAGCAGTAGGGTGCTCCGTCGCTGACTTCAACACACCACCTTGCCAACGGTAACCTACGCTTCCTTAAATCTAGCAAAATGTACAAGACATTGTTGGTGATTATATTGCGGAAATGTAATATAAATTTCTTGTATGTTCATTAAAAAATGTTTTCCGAGTATGAAGACATTACATTTTTACGACACTCGTTCTTCTGGGTATTGGCCGGATATGATCACGTTAAATCCATTAACCGGAAAGGTCCTCTCTGTGAGGAAAGAGAGGTTAGGAGAGGGTACTATCCCCCGAAAATCCCGCCTGGGGTTGCTCGGTCAAAATAGAGGGGACAAGAAACTTGGGAAAGATTCCGAACTTTGTGGTGATGTATAAACCGGAATCGCACTCTTAAGCCCGAGAACTATATGGATGTGGTATAGAACTTAGAGGCAAGGGGCATTATATACATCCAAAACAAAAACAGGGTTCTTTACAGGGAGGAAATTTCAAAGATGATAAATCCGTATATGTCTGTTTTATGTAGTATCAGTATCTATTGAAATCATTTTTATTCCCTATATCAAACGAAAATACATAATAAAGGGTTCAACTACTTCGGGATTTTATCCAGAGGACGTTATGAGCTTATTGAGTTAAGAGCTTATTCAGAGAAAGTTAACGAACAGCAAAAACTGTGATAAAACAATTTTAAATATTTCGTGCTTATGGTATTGAAAATCAGTAGAATTAAAGAAATACTTATTAAAAAATGTAAAAAAATTTACTTAATTTTAAAACAATAAACTCTTTAACATTTAGCGAAATTCGAAAAATCGCTATTGGGTTTCAACCCCTGTAACATGTCTTGGATTTAAAACGAAACTTTCTTAAAAAATCGCAAGTTATGTAAATAAGTTTGATTTTCAAGTAGATGCAATCTTGTATTGTAGAACAAACTTCTTTTGATAAAAAATTAAAACATGTATAAATTTAATCAAAGAGCACGCTCAACTTCTCGTGGATAAAATTGTATTCTTCTTCGATAGCTCCTCATTTGGGAACCCGTCGATTTCAGCAGGTATCATATCATTGCACAGCAAAAATAAGAATTTTTTTGCATTTAGGACATGTACAAGGAGGAAATTTGAAAGACAATTAATCTATATATGTCTGATTTATATAATATCAGTATCTATTAACATAATTTTTACTAACTTCTAGCTGACGTACCTGGCGATGCCTGGGATTTTAAGAATGTTTGTGATTGGAATCAATTTAAAAACTAAACACAGTATAAAAAACATAAATATGTTATACACATCTCAGAATTTAGGTAGACTCAGCCTTTCATCAATGTACCACTAAATAATGAAAGGTAAAAATTCCTATTTGAGAAATGTTTGTTAAGATTAGATACTACTGTTAACTACTGTTTTTATTTTTTAAAACTGATATATGTTTACCGTACATATATCAGTTTTAAAAAATAAAAACAGTATAAATAACATTAAATAACATGAAATTTGTGGTATGTTGGTTAGCCGAAATGAATTTAAAACACAGTAAAAATAACATAGAAAAAAGCATTCAATATGTAATACATATGTATAATCGAAAAGACCGATATAAAAATATCTAAATTTATAATAAACTCTTTACAATTCAGCTAGATTTAGGCTTTCACCATCAAGGAGTCAATTCATTTTTCAACCCTAGTGATACCTCGCCTTAAATTTAAGCTGCTTACTACCTGTCACCTACGACCAAGGTCCTTTCGACTTGGTGTAGGCTTTCCTTACCAAAGGGGACTGGAAACAACAACAACAACACATTAAAAATTAACATAGTGAAGTTATGTCACCAGAATTTACTTTTGCTAATATTTCATGTAATAAAAACGAAGGTTTAGTTTACCGTACATAAATGAGGATGTATGTATCTCGCAGTCTGCGCTATTTCATGTGCAGAATCCTGTAAATGCAAAAAGCAGATGTATAAAACGACTTCAACAGTAAAGAAAGTTCATTGCAGTGAGGGATGCATTATTTAACAGTAACATTATGTAAATTGACATAAATCAGCAGAACGCTAAATACCCATGCGTCTAGGCCGGACATGGGGACATTAAATCTGTACTCCAGAGAGGACCTCTTTGAGATAAAAAAGGATAGAAGAGGGTAATTTCGCCCCAGATATCACTGGGGATGGTCAGTCAAAATAGAGGTGGCAAGTAGCAGTCTCCGACCCTTGTGGTGCTGCAGAAACCGGAGCCGCACACTTCAGTCCAAAACCTATATGGAACTGGTATGGAACTTGCAGGCAGGTCGGGGGGGGAGGTTGTTAGAAACATCAGCAACGGGGTTTTTTACAACGAGGAAATATGAAAGACAATAAATCCCTATATGTCTGATATAAATAGTATCAGTATCCATTCAAATCATTTTCATGATCTATATTACCAAAAACACAATGAAGGCTTTAACTTCTTCTAGATTTAATCCTGAGAACAAAAAAAATGCAAGTTAAGAGCTTATTCACAGTAACTTAACGAACAGCATAAACTGTGAAAAAAAATTTTTAAATATTTTGTGCTTACAGCATTAAAAATCAATAGACTTCAAGTAATACTTACTTAAACAAATTTAAATAATTTTACTCAATTTTAAAACAATGAACTCTTAAACGTTCGGAGAAATTCATAAAATCGCTAATAGGTTTGATTCAGTGTAACATATCTTGGATTTAAAAACAAAACTTTCTTAATAATCTTCAAGTGATGTAATTAAGTTTGATTTTCAAGTAGATGCAATCTTGTATTATAGAACAAACTTCTCTTGATGAATAAAATGAAAACATGTATAAATTTAATCAAAGAGCACGCTCAACTTCTCGTGGATGAAATTGTATTCTTCTTCGATAGCTCCTCATTTGGGAACCAGTCAATTTCAACTGGTATCATATCAATGAACAGTAGCAATAAGATATTATTTGCATTTAGGGAATGTACAAGAAGGAAAATTGTAAGACAGTAAATCCCTATACGTTTGGTTTATATAGTATCAGTATGAATTCAAGTTATTTTTATTACCTATATAAATTAAAAAGATATAATGCAGGATTCAACTGCATCAGGATTTAATTCTCAGTACCAAAAAATTTAACTTATTCAAAGAAAAATGACGAACAGCAAAAATTCTGAAACAGAATATTATCCTCTAAATATTTTGTGCTTATAGTATAGAAAATCAATAGACTTGCAAAAGTACTAACTTCCCCAAATAAAAATAATTTTACTCAATTTTAAAATCATAAAATCTTAAACGATCGGAGGGATTCAAAAAATCACTAATATGTCTCTTTCCCAGTAACAAGTCTTTAATTTAAAATAATAACGTTATTAAAAAATTTTCATTTTTATGATTAAATTTCCTTTTCAAGTAGATGCAGTCTTATACAGTCGAACAAACTCTTCTTGATGAATAAAGCGAAGACATATATTAATTTATCCAAAGAGCACACGCAGCTTCTCGTGAATAAAATTACATTTTTCTCTGATAGCTGAAAAGGAATTTTATTCAATTCGCAGTTGCAGCTCCTCATTTTATTAAAAATGCATAACGTTACTTTGGAGTTAAATATATGAGGGGGGAGAAAGTATGTACTTACAGATAAAAATCTTAATTTTGGATCACTAAATTAAGTATTTATTTCAAAAATAAATTTTTTTTAAACGTATGCTAAAACAACTAAAAACTCTTTAAAATAATAAGAAAAAAATTTCAGCTTTTAATCTAACATCTACAGCTATAGAAAATATTCGTTTTTTAGTACTCAATGCTTCTATCACTTCAATAATTAGGTTTAGGGAAGATCGTGTAATATGGACACCCTAAGCAAGAATGCTCAAAAAACTTAAATTATTAAAAAAATACGATTTAATTTGTTGGCTGCTCATTCAATCGTATAGCTGCATGGTTCAAAGCTGGTAAAGTACTCTAGTAGCTATTAATAATTGCAGGAAATAATTTCTTTATTTTCGTGTCAGTGGTCCATATAACACGAAAGTACGTGTAATATGGACCGAAAGTATATGTAATATGGACCACTGACACGAGAATAAATTGTATGATATAGAATGAAAGACGGATGCACAAATCTGTGATTTTAGTAAAATAAGTACAGCAATCATCACAATAATAGTGTTTTGGGTTAACCATGTTGGAGCAATCTTCATGCACTCATGAGCAGTATTTCCCGCATCTGATCCAGTCTTCCTCCGTCCTCTCCCCGCAAATTGTGCAGAAATTAAACGGTTCAATAACTTGATTACCAGCTGTCTCCTGGCCGGAGGTTCCTGGGGTAATCCCTACTGAGACCCTTGGAGCTGCCTGGCGTTTTCACTCTGTCGTCTTCTTCTGTGCAAGCATCTCTTTTTGAGCTCTCTTTGTAATTCTTTCCTCTTTCCACGCTGTTGGATGTCCAGCTTTGGTAGCTTCTTTTTTTATTTTTCTGCAACGGCCTTCTTGAAACGGGATGAAGTTAGAACAGTGACCTCTGAAGTGTTTCCCTTTTCACTTTCTTAGGCATCTTTGTACGCAATGAGGAAGGGGACTGATGTCTTCCCCTGAGAGCATTTTATGACTAACAGGAACCGGGATGTTCTCCTGGACAAAATCTTCTGAAGTTGGCTCTTCGGAAACAGCCGTGTTCGGTTGGACTGTAGCGTCAAGTGTTGGGTCGATGGGAACTACATTTTCTGGCAAGTGGTCGTTGTTGTCGTCTTCTGATGTGACACGTGGTGAGCTTTATCAGAATCTACGGATGGAGCGCAGTTGAAATCGTGAAATACATGGCGATTGCCAGTCCAAATACCACCTGCACGGAAACCATCGGCAGCGGTTTCAAGAGATGCCGACCGCACGCATAAGCCTTCCCGAATAGTTCACACACTTGGAATTGGGAAACGGCCCGTCCAGCATGTTCCCGAATCCAGTTGTCCATCTCTTGGGAATAGCAGACACTTAAAGGATGAAATAAAGCGAGGTCCAAAGGCTGTATTCGATGGGTAGTATGTAAAGGAAGTGATAGTATGACCTCCCCTGCTTTTCTGGCCAGTGGTTGTGTAATATGGACCAGTGGTCCATATTACACAACAGCGCATGGTTCATATTACACGCATGGACGGAGCAACGTTGTTTCCAATCACATGTCGCTATGCAAAATGGTGCGCATTAAATGCACGTATGGATTGTTAAGAAAATTAGTACATTTGCTATTATTAACGTGAAAATTATATTAAAATTAACTAACAGCGGTGTACGGAGGTGTACTATGTTGAGCAAAAAAGTAGCTGGACTGTAAATAAAATAAAAAGTTTAATAGCGTGGCATTGTTTGCCAAAGGAAATTCCGCTTGTTCCTGGAGCTCCTTCTAGTACGGATACAAAGTTCGTTCTGAGTTATTCATGCCGCTAGAGGGCGAATTGGGTGGAGGCGTTACGTCACACATTATTACGTAACATACTCCCGCGTTGAAATTGTGAAAATTTCAAAATGCACACAGTGATACATAAAAATATTAGAAAAAGTATGCAAATAACAAGTTAGCACAAAGCACATTACAATAATAAAAAAAAATTAAGTAAAATATGCAGTATTG
The DNA here is from genome assembly GCA_907164885.2 of Dolomedes plantarius. Taxonomy (NCBI): domain Eukaryota; kingdom Metazoa; phylum Arthropoda; class Arachnida; order Araneae; family Dolomedidae; genus Dolomedes; species Dolomedes plantarius. The sequence continues at coordinate 44,351,856 of OU015499.1, read as the reverse complement.
AAAAACACATTAAACATATAACTTATTTGCAATAATCATAAAGAGACTGATCATCATTTACAGGTAATAAACAAATTTGAGTGATGCCTCGTTTTACCACTCGATTAGCTGTTTTGATGTACACTACTCTAACAGCGTTGTCCGCATCTTTAACTATCTTTTCGATGCGGCCAAGTTTCCATTTGTAAAGAGGCAAATCTTTGTCCTTAAGTATAACCATGGCATTGGGTTTAACATTATCTTTTAAAAACATCCATTTGTTTCGCAAGTTTAAATGATTGAGGTAATCAATTGACCATCGCTTCCAAATATATTGGACGAATTTTGTGGTTCTTTGCCACCTTGTAAGATAATTTTCAGGTTTATCAATCATTGTTTGTTCTGCAACAGAATTTAATGGACGACCAATTAAAAAATGACCTGGGGTTAACGCAGTTAAATCACAAGGGTCTGTTGACATTGGACTGATTGGTCGGCTATTTAAAATCCCTTCGATTTGTGTAACGACTGTTAGTAGTTCCTCAAATGTTAATTTAGATGAACCAGTTACTCTTCGAAAGTGGAATGTAAATGATTTAACCCCCGATTCCCATAATCCACCAAAGTTTGGAGATCTGAGGGGGATAAATTTCCATGTAATACATTCAGATGTTAAATAATTCGCTAAAATTTCCTCTGGATTGCTCATAAGTTTATGCAACCTTTTTAGCTCTGAACTTGCCCCAATAAAATTCTTGGCATTGTCAGAGAATATACATGAACATTTTCCTCTTCTTGCGAAGAAACGTTTTAACGCTGCTATAAGAGCCTTTGATGTTAAATCTGTCACAAGCTCTAAATGGATTGCCTTAGTGGCAAAACATATAAATATTGCTACATATACCTTTTGAGATGTTCCCTTACCTTTATAATTTATAAGGAAAGGACCACAGAAGTCAATTCCGCAGTTGGAAAATGTTAGGCTTGGAATGACTCGCTCGGCTGGTAAATTTCCCAACAACTGATTTGAATTAATTGGTTTATTTCTGAAACAAATTGCACAGTCATTAACAATTTTTCTTGTCAGATTTCTGCCTCCTATGGGCCAAAATTCTTGTCTGACGCAATGCAAGAGTGATTGCGGACCTACGTGCAAGTTTGTCTTGTGGAAATTTTCCATAATGATTTTAGTGAATCTATGCCTAGCGGGTAAAAGCTTTGGGTGTTTTGAATCGTCGTTCAGTTGAGAATTTTGCAATCGACCCCCAACTCGAAGAAGCTCATCTTGATCTAAAAAAGGATATAAATTCCTTACCTGACTCCGCTTCAAGTCCTTGTTATGTTTTAAACAATTACTTTCGTAGGTAAAAGTTGCGTGTTGAACTAATTTAACTAAATGATTAGCAGCACTTATGACTTCTTCAGTTGTTAACTCACCTACCTTTCGATTCTTAGGAAATTTCACATTATGTGTATATCTGCAAATATGACCAATTTAACCTTTCCCTCCACAGATTTTGTAGAAATATCTTGGCCTTTGTAACTACTGGTCCAATAAGACCAAGCGGATCAAACAAGCATGCTATAGAAGATAGAACATCCCGTTTTGTGAAGCTTGCTTTAGAGTCTACATTAACCTTAAAGGTTAAATTATCGGAATTACATGCCCAAAGCATACCGAGAGTTTTTATAGGATCAGAATCTGAAGAAAAGTTATATTCAGCACCTTTACTGTCATTTAACAAGTTTGGGTGGTTGGATACCCATTTATGTAATTGCATTCCACCTTTGTTCAATACATCTATTAACTCAAATTGTAAGGAAATTGTGTCTTCTAAATTGTCTGAACCTGACAAAATGTCATCTACGTAGACGTCGGTAAGTAAAACTGCGGACGCACGGGGAAAATACTTCTGCTCATCCTCAGCTAAAGCCTTTAAAGTTCTAGTCGCCGAATAAGGGGCGCATGCTGTCCCGTACGTAATTGTACGCAATCTGAATGTTTCAACAGGGGAACACTGACTTGAGTTCCACAAAATTCTTTGAAAATCTCTATCAGATTCTTCGACAAGAATTTGCCTATACATTTTAGTAATGTCTGTACTAAATACATATTTATGTGTTCGGAAACGAGCTATTATTGAAAATAGATCCTGCTGAACAAGTCCACCATTCAGTAATATGGAGTTGAGACTTATTCCATTCTCGCACTTGGCTGATGCATCAAACACGACGCGAAGAGGGGTAGAAATGCTCTCTGGGCGGAAAACTGCGTGATGCGGGATGTAATAAATTTCACTACAGTTCTCACAGTCCCAAACCTTTTCCATGTGATTTAACGCAATATATTCATTCATAAATGTCTTATATAAAGTGGACATAGTTGGATCTTTGTCCAATTTCTTCCAATGGGAATTTAGACGTCTTTCCGCCATTGATTTAGACTCTCCTAAACTAGAACGTGTACCTTCCTTAATGGGCAATCGTACAGTAAATCTGCCGCTATCACCTCTTTTGTGAGTGGTAACAAAATGTTGCTCACAATACTCCTTTTCAAATGTTTGAGACTCATTTGTATCATCCCCGGGAAAGGACTCTATATCAAACAATTTTTTGACAGAAAGTTCTAAAGAATCTCTTTCTGAAATATGAGCAAGACCAGTAAAATGGTGAGAAGCTGTATTTTCCACAGTCCCGGTAACCAAATAGCCGAAAACACTGTTCTGAAGCATCAAATTATTATCATATAATTTGAATTTTTCAGCCTTAAGCAATTCAAAAAATACCCCACAACCAATGAGTAGATTGACTCTACTTGGAAGATTGAACGTATCGTCAGCAAGCTTAATTTTGCTAGGGAAATATACGCGAGAAATATCAATCCTCTTTACAGGCGTTAATTCTGTGATTTTATGTAACACAAGGACTGATAATGCTCTTGAAAAGCTGCCCTAATCGTTTAAATTTTTTGCTGTTATTTTATTTTTAACAAAATTTTCTCCTCCGTTTATGCCTGAAATGGATGAATTGCATTTTTCTTTCTTTAATCCCAAAACATCTGCTATTTCCTGTGTACAAATTGATACTGAACTTCCACTATCAAGAATTGCTTTTACTTTTATTTTTTCGCCAAATGAGTTCTCAATATATAACATTGTAGTGCATAAAAGGCTGCTGGAAGCTAAACAACACTCTTTGACATCTGCTGATAAAGTGGCGCCTATGGTCTTGTCTGATGCGAGCAAACGAATTGATGACTCCTTTTGAGCGGGAGAGATATTTTTTGTGTCAGAATACGGAATGTTTTCACGGTTTTGATTTGAATGTATTGCGGTTTTCGACGGGGCGGAAAACCTATGAAAGAGCGTATGGTGGTTTGTCTGTTTACAAATGAAACAAGAACTTTTAGAATTGCAATTCGATAAAATGTGAAAGGCACTTAAACAGTTATAACAAAGTCTATGTTTTTTAACATGATTGACTCTATCTTCCAGTTTCATTCCTTTGAATTTCTCACAGTGAAATAATGCATGGGCTTTGGTTTTACAAACTACACACATCTGAGGTGATTTATTAGATTTAACGAAAAGAGATTTGAATCGTTCGGAATTTGGCTTGGTTGAGATATTAACATGAATACTGTTTAGAATTTGACACTGTCTTTCTAAAAATTCCAAAAATGCATCGAAATATGGTACATTGTTATCTTTCAGAGTTAATTCATAACTTTGTCGCGTTTCGTGGTCTAATTTTTCAAGAACAATATTCAATAGTAAAGCGTTAGAAAATTTGTCTCTTTCGAAATTCAAAATTTTCAGTGATCTAAGATTTTTGTTTATATTATCCAAGAAGTTTCGAAGCTCTTTGGCTGACTCATGTTTGATAGATTGAAGATTTAGAATGTTTCTCAGGTGGCAGTCAACTATGATCCTTTCGTTTTCGTACCTAAGCTTTAGTGCTTTAGATAGGGAAACATAACTGTCATCTGAGGTTTCTATAATTTTTGCTTCTCCCTTTAGTGACCCACGTAGATAGTGAAGCTTTTCGTTTTCAGAAAGTTCTGAATTTTCGTCAATTAGACTAATAAACTGGCTTTTAAACAAGTTCCATTCCTCGAATTTTCCGTTAAAAATAGGAAGAGGGATTTTTGGAAGTTTTATTGACATTCTTTTCAGCTGATCATTGTTAATCGAATTCGAATCATGAGTAGAACAGTCAGAAATTTAATTTAGATAAGCAGAATTGTTCTTACTGATTTTAAGTTTATTAATCAAGGTTTTCAGACTCACCTCTGAATTTTGAAACTCCTCATCTAGCTGTGACAACATTTCCTCAGTTTCTTCAAAATTCTTTTCACTGACTACACTATAATATTCGTCTTTTAAAGCTTCAAATTTTTCTTGAAGTTTCGAAAGTACATCCAATTGCGCCTGCAGTTCGGCGATATCGTCACTATCTTCACATATCTTAATCCTCTTCAACTGTCCCTTTATATTACCGCGTTTACGATTTAGCGTTGTAATAACTGATTCTGTCATTATTCTTAAGTTTAAGCTAGGTAGAATTTAATGCACTGGTAAAACCTCCGGGTCGCTAGGACCAAAATGTACGGAGGTGTACTATGTTGAGCAAAAAAGCAGCTGGACTGTAAATAAAATAAAAAGGTTAATAGCGTGGCATTGTTTGCCAAAGGAAACTCCGCTTGTACCCGGAGCTCCTTCTAGTACGGATACAAAGTTCGTTCTGAGTTATTCATACCGCTAGAGGGCGAATTCGGTGGAGGCGTTACGTCACACATTATTACGTAACAAGCGGGAAGTGATACTTTCATTTTAACATACCTGTTACATCAATGATCATATAAACCAAAAACACAATTTCTTGATCGTCCAAATGCAGGCACAGAAGTACAACTCACCTCCTGCTTTGGATAACACTAATAATCACTAAAGGCAATGGGATGATTCTGCTATCTAGTTGTGAACAGATAAATTTTCACATGGTCCATATCACACGATGGTCCATAATACACGGATCTCCCCTATTTCTCTTCTCGACATCTTTGCTATTTCATGTACAGAATCCTATAAGGGTACTGTTACGTAATAATGTGTGACGTAACGCCTCCACCCAATTCGCCCTCTAGCGGCATGAATAACTCAGAACGAACTCTGTATCCGTCCTAGAAGGAGCTCCGGGAACAAGCGGAGTTTCCTTTGGCAAACAATGCCACGCTATTAAACGTTTTATTTTAGTTACAGTCCAATTTGCTTTTTTGTCAAACCTAGTGCACCTCCGTACATTTTGGTCCTAGCAACCTGGAGGGTTTACCAGTGCATTAAATTTTACCTAGCTTAAACTTAAGAATAATGACATAATCAGTTATTACAACGCTTAATCGTAAACGCGGTAATATAAAGGGAGAGTTGAAGAAGATTACGATATGTGAAGATAGTGACGATATCACAGAACTGCAGGCTCAATTGGATATTCTTTCGAAACTTCAAGAAAAATTTGAAGCTCTAAAAGAAGAATATTACAAAACAGTCAGTGAAAAGAATTTTGAAGAAACTGAGGAAATGTTGTCACAGCTAGATGAGGAGTTTCAAAATTCAGAGGTGAGTCTGAAAACCTTGATAAATAAACTTAAAATCAGTAAGAACAATTCTGCTTATCTAAATCAAAATTCTGACTGTTCTACTCATGATTCTAATTCGATTAACAATGATCAGCTGAAAAGAATGTCAATAAAACTTCCATAAATTCCTCTTCCTATTTTTAACGGAAAATTCGAAGAATGGAACTTGTTTAAAAGGCAGTTTATTAGTCTAATTGACGAAAATTCAGAACTTTCTGAAAACGAAAAGCTTCACTATCTACTGGGGTCACTAAAGGGAGAAGCAAAAATTATAGAAACCTCAGATGACAGTTATGTTTCCCTATCTAAAGCACTAAAGCTTAGGTACGAAAACGAAAGGATCATTGTTGACTGCCACCTGAGAAACATTCTAAATCTTCAATCTATCAAACATGAGTCAGCCAAAGAGCTTCGAAACTTGTTGGATAATATAAACAAAAATCTTAGATCACTGAAAATTTTGAATTTCGAAAGAGATAAAATTTTCTAACGCTTTACTATTGAATATTATTCTTGAAAAATTAGACCGCGAAACGCGAAAAAGTTATGAATTAACTCTGAAGGATAATGATGTACCAGATTTCGATGCATTTTTGGAATTTTTAGAAAGACGGTGTCAAATTCTAAACAGTATTCAAGTTCACATCTCAACCAAGCCAAATTCCGAACGATTTAAATCCCTTTTCGTTAAATCTAATAAATCACCTCAGATGTGTGTAGTTTGTAAAACCAAAGCCCATGCATTATTTCACTGTGAGAAATTTAAAGAAATGAAACTGGAAGATAGAGTCAATCTTGTTAAAAAACATAGACTTTGTTATAACTGTTTAAGTGCCTTTCACATGTTATCGAATTGCTATTCGAAAAGTTGTTGTTTCGTTTGTAAACAGACAAATCACCATACGCTCCTTCATAAGTATCCCGCCCCGCCAAAAACCGCAATACATTCAAATCAAAACTGTGAAAACATTCCGTATTCTGACACGATAAATATCTCTCCCGCTCAAAATAAGTCATCATTTCGTTTGATCGCATCAGACAAAACCATAGGCTCCACTTTATCAGCAGATGTCAAAGAGTGTTGTTTAGCTTCCAGCAGCGTTTTATGCACTACAATGTTATATATTGAGAACTCATTTGGCGAAAAAATAAAAGTAAAAGCAATTCTTGATAGTGGAAGTTCAGTATCAATTTGTACACAGGAAATAGCAGATGTTTTGGGATTAAAGAAAGGAAAATGCAATTCATCCATTTCAGGCATAAACGGAGGAGAATATTTTGTTAAAAATAAAGTAACAGCAAAAGTTTCAAACGATGAGGGCAGCTTTTCAAAAGCATTATCATTCCTTGTGCTACCTAAAATCACAGAATTAACGCCTGTAAAGAGGATTGATATTTCTCGCGTATATTTCCCTCGCGAAATTAAACTTGCTGACAATACATTCAATCTCCCAAGTAGAATCAGTCTACTCATAGGCTGTCGGATATCTTTTGAATTGCTTAAGGCTGAAAAATTCAAATCATATGATAATAATTTGATGCTTCAGAACAGTGTTTTCGGCTATTTGGTAACCGGGACTGTATAAAATACAGCTTCTCACCATTTTTCTGGTCTTGCTCATATTTCAGAAAGAGATTCTTTAGAACTTTCTGTCAAAAAATTGTTTGATATAGAGTCCTTTCCCGGGGATGATACAAATGAGTCTCAAACATTTGAAAAGGAGTATTGTGAGCAACATTTTGTTACCACTCACAAAAGAGATGATAGCGGCAGATTTATTGTACGATTGCCCATTAAGGAAGGTACACGGTCTAGTTTAGGAGAGTCAAAATCAATGGCGTAAAGACGTCTAAATTCCCTTTGGAAGAAATTGGACAAAGATCCAACTATGCCCACTTTATATAAAACATTTATGAATGAATATATTGCGTTAAATCACATGGAAAAGGTTTCGGACTGCGAGAACTGTAGTGAAATTTATTACATCCCGCATCACGCAGTTTTCCGCCCAGAGAGCATTTCTACCCCTCTTCGCGTCGTGTTTGATGCATCAGCCAAGTGCAAGAATGGAATAAGTCTCAACTCCATATTACTGAATGGTGAACTTGTTCAGCAGGATCTATTTTCAATAGTAGCACGTTTCCGAACACACAAATATGTATTTAGTACAGACATTACTAAAATGTATAGGCAAATTCTTGTCGAAGAATCGGATAGAGATTTTCAAAGAATTTTGTGGAAATCAAGTCAGTGCTCTCCTGTTGAAACTTTCGAATTGCGTACAATTACGTACGGGACAGCATGCGCCCCGTATTTGGCGACGAGAACTATAAAGGCTTTAGCTGAGAATGAGCAGAAGTATTTTCCTCGTGCGTCCGCAGTTTTACTTACCGACGTCTACGTAGATGACATTTTGTCAGGTTCAGACAATTTAGAAGACACAATTTCCTTACAATTTGAGTTAATAGACGTATTGAACAAAGGTGGCATGCAGTTACATAAATGGGTATCCAACCACCCAAACTTGTTAAATGACAGTAAAGGTGCTGAATATAACTTTTCTTCAGATTCTGATCCTGTGAAAACTCTCGGTATGCTTTGGGCATGTAATTCCGATAATTTAACATTTAAGGTTAATGTAGACTCTAAATCAAGCTTCACAAAACGGGATGTTCTATCTTCTATAGCACGCTAGTTTGATCCGCTTGGTCTTATTGGACCAGTAATTACAAAGGCCAAGATATTTCTACAAAATCTGTGGAGGGAAAGGTTATATTGGTCTGATCCAATTCCGCCTGATGATATGAAAGAATGGTTTAAATTCTTAAACGAACTTCCCGCTTTAAATCAAGTGAAAATTCCTAGGCATGTGATCATTACAGATCCCATCAAAATTGAATTACATGGATTCAGCGATGCGTCTGAACGGGCATATGGTGCAGCAATCTATGTAAGCTCAAAAAACAGCCAAGGATAGCAACAAACAACACTGTTGTGTTCTAAATCCAGAGTATCTCCGATAAAAACCTTAACAATACCCAGACTGGAACTATGTGCTGCATTGCTACTAGCTCGTCTAGTCGCAAAGATCATCTCTGTCATTCAAGTTGAATTCCATCATGTGTACCTGTGGTCGGACTCTACGATAACTCTAGCTTGGATAAAAACTCCTTATGAAAGACTTAAACCCTTTGTGTCCAACAGAGTTAAACAAATTAACGAACTGTGTCCTGACTATGATTGGAGACACGTTTCTTCTGAAACCAATCCTGCTGATATCCTATCCAGAGGAACTGGTGCAACTAAGATTCTACAAAACTCTATGTGGTGGACTGGCCCTTCATTTTTAAATTCGGACATTCCATCTTCTAAGGAACCTACTAACATGACTGATAATGATTATTCTAAAGAACTAGAGACTGCATATAATCCTGTCTTAGTTGCTAACACTACTAACAGCTCCATTGATGATTTTTTAAAAATAAGTAACAGTTTTACTAAACTTATACATACCTTTAGTTATATTTGCAGATATATACATAAAATGAAATTTCCTAAGAATCGAAAGGTAGGTGAGTTAACAACTGAAGAAATCATGAGTGCTGCTAATCATTTAGTTAAATTAGTTCAACACTCAACGTTTACCTACGAAATTAATTGTTTAAAACATAACAAGGACTTGAAGCGGAGTCAGGTAAGGGATTTATATCCTTTTTTAGATCAAGATGAGCTTCTTCGAGTTGGGGGTCGATTGCAAAATTCTCAACTGAACGACGATTCAAAACACCCAAAGCTTTTACCCGCTAGGCATAGATTCACTAAAATCATTATGGAATATTTCCACAAGAAAAACTTGCACGTAGGTCCGCAATCCCTCTTGCATTGCGTCAGACAAGAATTTTGGCCCATAGGATGCAGAAATCTGGCAAGAAAAATTGTTAATGACTGTGTAATTTGATTCAGAAATAAACCAATTAATTCAAATCAGTTGTTGGGAAATGTACCAGCCGAGCGAGTCATTCCAAGCCTAACATTTTCCCACTGCGGAATTGACTTCTGTGGTCCTTTCCTTATAAATTATAAAGGTAAGGGAACATCTCAAAAGGTATATGTAGCAATATTTATATGTTTTGCCACTAAGGCAATCCATACCAAAGCTTCTGACAGATTTAACATCAAAGGCTCTTATAGCAGCATTAAAATGTTTCTTCGCAAGAAGAGGAAAATGTTCATGTATATTCTCTGACAATGCCAAGAATTTTATTGGGGTAAGTTCAGAGCTAAAGAGATTACACAAACTTATGAGCAATTCAGAGGAAATTTTAGCGAATTATTTAACATCTGAATGTATTAAATGAAAACTTATCCCCTCCCCCCAGATCTCCAAACTTTGGTGGATTGTGAGAATCGGGGGTTAAATCCTTCAAATACCACTTTCGAAGAGTAACTGGTTCATCTAAATTAACATTTGAGGAACTACTAACAGTCGTTACACGAATCGAAGGGATTTTAAATAGCCGACCAATCAGTCCAATGTCAACAGACCCCAGGGATTTAACTGCGTTAACCCCAGGTCATTTTTTAATTGGTCGTCCATTAAATTCTGTTGCAGAACAAACAATGATTGATAAACCAGACAATTATCTTACAAGGCGGCAAAGTACCACAAAATCCGTCCAATATATTTGGAAGCGATGGTCAATTCATTACCTCAATCATTTAGACTTGCGAAACAAATGGATGTTTCTAAAAGATAATGTTAAACCCAATGCCATGGTTATACTTAAGGACAAAGATTTGCCTCCTTACAAATGGAAACTTGGCCGCATCGAAAAGATAGTTAAATGTGCGGGCAACGCTGTTAGAGTAGTGTACATCAAACCAGCTAATGGAGTGGTAAAAGGAGGCATCACTCAAATTTGTTTATTACCTGTAAATGATGATCAGTCTCTTTATGATTATTGTAAATAAGTTATATGTTTAATGTGCTTTCAATACTGCATAATATTTCTTAATTTTTTTTATTATTGTAATGTTCTTTGTGCTAACTTGTTATTTGCATACTTTTCTAATATTTTTATGTATCAATGTGTGCATTTTGCAATTTTCACAATTTCAACGCGGCAGTATGTTACGTAATAATGTGTGACGTAACGCCTCCACCCAATTCGCCCTCTAGTGGCATGAATAACTCAGAACGAACTCTGTATCCGTCTTAGAAGGAGTTCCGGGAACAAGCGGAGTTTCCTTTGGCAAACAATGCCACGCTATTAAACCTTTTATTTTAGTTACAGTCCAATCTGCTTTTTTGTCAAACCTAGTACACCTCCATACAGGTACTGAGCAGGCATATTAACATATTTCACCAATAACATAAATGCATTACGTTTAGACATAATTCAATAACTACTAGCATTCTGTATGCAATTAATTTGTTACAATTCCACTACTATGAAGTATTTTAGATCTAATTTTACATCGTTTAAAGGCACTAATCAAAATTCGGCCATTTAATACGCTAGCGAAGTCCCATCTCGAATCTTTTTAGAGTACACCACTTTCTTTGCTCGATGTCCGAAGTAACACACATCGTTAGCAACAAAACCAAATTTTCATTACATTGTACGAGAATGGTCATTCTTGGAATAAATTCAAAAGACAAATATTGGGGAACTTTAAAATGTTTCTGCTGGGCCAACAATTATATAATGCCGTTGTCCCAACTGCAAGTGTGAGATGAACTGCTCTCCCAATAATTGGGCCCCAATAGTTCCCAATATTTGGGCCAACTAACAGCCAACCGCTGATTCGTCGTATCTCAGGTGGCCAAATCCAACTGTTGTCCACAAGGGTGGAACGAAAAAAACTTTTTTTGTGAATTTCTATATGGTGTAGTTTTCAAAAGTTGCCTTTTACCAAAATAAAGATGGAAATTAAATATTAGCGTAATTGGTGTATGTTTTGATTTGACGCAAGAAGGGCAAACTTTTGGTTTTTATTAAATTTTTCACTAATTTTGGAGTTATTTTGAAATTGATTACACTTGTAGTACAAAAAAGTAGTAAAATATGTAATTTAAACATTCTTTTTAGTCAGGAATCCTGTTAAACTGATATTGTAATACGTTTTCCTTCATAAAAATTGTACTCATAAAGGCACTTAAGGACGAGGCAATTAAAAGACACTCGGACATCACGGTTAACCGAAATTTTTTTTTTTTAATTTCCATATTCTCTAGTTTTCAAAAGTTGTCTTTTAAAATTAAAATTAAAAATATATAAATTGTTTTGCTCTACTAAAATATTTTGAAATGTCGCAAAGGGCTTCAAAATGGATATTTTTATGAAAAAGTGATTAAATTTGTATTTTTGTTAATTTCTTTTATGGTAAATTAAAATAATGTATATTTCCTGTAAATAAAATATTCAATATATGATATTTTGACAGAAAATTTGCATATTCTAAGTATTCCTAATTTTTGGATGCCATAACAGAACAATTGATTTTGTGGAAATTCGCGATTTTCTTCATATTAATTTTACAGTTGCATATTCTTATAATACACATTGGAATTAAAGAAAAACAATTTTTAATTGACGGAACTTAGTTAAAATAAAGAAATCACACTTGTTTAGAAAAATATTAATGTAATGTCTATAAAGGCAAAACGTTATTTAAAAAAAATATTCGTGTTTTTCAAAAGTCCATAGTATTCACACATGGTTTCCATTACGTATTTCACTGACACATTGAATCGTTTTTTTGTTTCAAATTTTGGCATTATCTTTTGAGTATGAATTTTTGTATGTATCAATCCATCTCTTACAGAAGTACCACGGACGGACAAGTATTACTCGGTAACTAATTTAACAATCCTTTCTACAACTTGTGTGTGACATGAAATATTGTTGAAGTCAATAATTTGCTTCACGTGATCAGTTTGTTCCTTTATAAACTGTTTGCTTCCTTTGCTTCCTTTATAAACTGTTTTAGTTTGTCATCAGAAATATGCCTCTTCATAGGAGGTTCTGTTTCTTTGGTATTTTGTTACTTGGTATATAATTAATGCTGACTACAAATACTATCAATAACACCTATATTCTAGAGTATTAATATATAAACATTGTGCAAAACTATAAGCAATTATCTCAAACTGTGAATAACATTTAAAAATTAAAGACGATAAATATGGGTCACCAGAATTTACATTTAGTGGTTATTATTTAATAATAACGAATCTGAGCTAGTCGTAATACTCAAACTTTGCCGTAACACCTTTCTCGATATCTGTGCTATTTCAAGCACAGAATCCTAATATCCCAATAAGCAGCCATATTAGTAAATTTCAGCTGTGATATCAGTTCATTACCGTTACTGGTATTTTAGTAACTTTCTGTGAAGAATTATATGGATTAATTAGTTTAATGGCTTTGCGCAATTAATTTATAGCTTTTCAAGTTGAGAATTTAAATTCAGTCAGTTAAACGACTAGAGAATTCCCACTTCGACCCTATTTAAATTATACCACGTTCATTGCTTGATATGTAATTATTGCTGACTAAAGATACCATAAAAAAAACCTACATGCGATTGTTTTTATAAAGTAATAAAGAAATTTTGTGGTAAATAAAAACTCAGTTAACTCAAACCGTGAATAACATTAATTAATCCGGACGCGGTGGCCCGGTTGGCAAAAGGCAGCTAGTCAGTGATCTGAACGTCGCTGGTTCGATGCCCGTCCCCAATAAACTTGTACACTACAGACGTGTACACTAATGGCGACTGGTGCACGGAAAAGTCTGTCGTATCTGCAATGTACTCCATGTTCCCAAAATATCTCTGGAGTTGTGAGGTCAAGTGTTCCGATCTCGTCTTTTGATTCAGTTCAAAATTATGGGACCAAAATTCTTCGAGGTTAAATCAGTCTTCAGCCCTGGTGGTACATCGCTTTAGATTGGAGCTACTTACTACACTTCCCCAAGACAAGGGTGCTTTGGGCTTGCTGTAAGATTTTCTAAACCGGGGGGAAAAAATTAACCATAAGGAAGATATGTCACCAGATTTTATTTTTAGTAATTTTTCATGTAAAAAATGGAGCTTTTTTTTTAAGTATTTATAACATAATATGTCTATTTTGCGATCTGCGCTGTTTCATGTGCTAGAAGCCTGTAAGTCCAAAAAGCAGAAATATAAACCGACTTCAACAGTAACGAAAGTATATTGATTTTAGGGATACATTATTAACTAGTAACATACTGCAAATTACATAAATCAGCTCATCTGTAAATAAGAGGTTTGTAAATAAAGTAGTGTCAACGTAGCCCAGAAAGTCGTAGAACATCGGCCATGCGCAAACAGGATATCGGAGGAGTAATGTGAAGTCATCGTGGATCCAGTAGAAGGGGTAGTTGCTGCGCGTAGTTGAAAAGTACAGTTTCGTTTCTACCGTTCTATATCATATTTACAAAAAGTGATCGGCAGTCGATGATTAAAATAGAGGTTGCCCTTGGCTACACCACCATCGGCGCCCTACTATGCGGCGAAAACTGATAGACGTACGAGTAAAGTTTTTCCCATCCATCAAAACGCTGACGGGATGACGCAATAGAAGTGAGCTTCGCCGCCACGCCTACTGGGGTGACGGCATTTGCAGAGTATCCAATAAGATAATTTAGCAGCGTGGTTTGCTGACGGAGTATGCAAATTTTAGAAGGCGAAACGCATTATATCAGCGGTGGATAGAACATCCAAGTCAGTCGGCATGACGGCGTCTATCAGTCGGTGCTCTTGTCCGAAAGAGTTATTTACCGTATATGGCAGTAATGCTTTTTACATTAGTCCAGATGGGACTTTCTCTGTTGCTATTTTATTTCTGTCTTGTTTGTATTTTAGTTGCCGACATTTTTACTATTAAATAAAAGATTAGAGCTCTACAGTGCATTGCGTTTTTTTTACTCTGCACTATATACCTCCATTTAATTTTTTATTACGGTGGTGTAAATCAGGGTTATGGGCCCAGTCTATGCCCAGTAGAGCTGCTGTTTTATTCGAAGCTGACTTCCATTTCCTGAAAGTGCTGTGAAGGGGGCCGTCTTGATGGAAGGATCCCAAATTCCGATACTAACTCCTACAAACTGGTCAGTTTGGAAAATTGACATGCAAGTTGTTTTAAGGCACTGGGGATGCTGGCGTTTTATTGAAGGAGTCGAGAAGCCCCTAGAGGAGGAGCCTAGTGGAAAGTAATCAACTGACAGTAAAGCCGAAACGTCCGGTTTAACTCCAAAGGCTGAAACTGGTGCGTCTTGGAAAGAGCTTGCCGACTGGCAGTTAAGAAAGGATAGAGCATATACCTTTATCTACCAAGGACTGAGTCCTGATTTACGAAGCTTGATATCATCGACTACCGACGGGAAAGAAGCCTGGCGAATTCTGACAGATCACTTTGAACCGTGCACGAGAGCCCGTGTCATGAGACTTTTAGATGAATTCTTTCTGACAAGGCATGAACCCAATGAAGAGATTGGTCTGTTCATCAGCCGTGTGAAGGAAGCCGAAACCGACTTAAGGCCGCTGGTAACGAGCTACAACCTTTGTATGTAGGATTTCAACTAATCAGATTTTTACCACCTGAATATCAACCTACCGTACAGCAGATATACCGCTGGAGTGACGAGGAGTTCCAGCCACACAAGATCGAAGCCGAACTTATACTGGAACAGAATAGACTGACACTGATGAAGCAAGACCTTGAACGGAGTGAACTGGCTTTCCTGAGCAAGGCGAGTGGACTCGATAACAGTAAGACCAATACTCCAGGTAAAAGCTTTATACTTACTAAGAACGACTATGCAGAGAACATTAAGAGAGAAATTGGACCATGTTTTAGGTGTAAGCAGTATGGTCATCTTATGAAACATTGTACTGTCAGGACTAAATTTCCTAATCATAAGAATCAAACTAAAAGTAAATTTAGAAAAAGTGGGGGAAGTTTAGTTGAAATAGAAGCTAATTCGAGCAGTTCAGACGCACAGGTAGATAGTATAAGTTGGGTAATTGATACCGCCGCAACATCGCATTTTACTAATATTCGAGACTTATTTTGTAAATTCAGACCGGTTAGTAACATGCAAATGACATTAGCTGCAGGACCGGAAAATAGTCCGATAGAAGGTATAGGTACCATAAAATGTTTAGTCCAGTTAGGAAAAACTCGGTCTGTAATTACGCTTAAAGATGTAATGTATAGTCCGAAGTTGAGACGGAATTTACTGTCCGGATCAAAGTTTGAGAAAGACGGTAATCATTTTGTAGGTTCAGAAGGGAAAATTAGGATTTATAATGCAGACTGGAGGGAGATGTGTTTTGCAAAAAGAAAGAAAAATTTATATTTCCTAAAACCTACGAAATATCTAACTGGAAAGCGGCAAATGAATAGTAAATCCCTTTTAACTTGTAACGTATCTATGTTAAAAACTGTAAGTAAAAAGACAAGTAGTGTTTTATGGCATAATAGGTTTTGCCATATAAACCAGGATTACCTAGTAAATACGGGTAAAAACCACTGTGTAAAATGATTACCTGAATTAAAACAGTTAGACGAACATTGTGTCGTATGTAAACTAGCAAAAGCTAAAAGAATTTCATTTAAGCCGATAGGTAAAGTTAGGTCCGAAAATCCGTTAGAACTTATTCACATGGATATTTGTGGGCCCTTACCCACCATTTCCCAGAATGGTTGTAGATATTTTTTGTCAGTTATTGACGATTATTCTAGGAGGGTAGTTGTGTTTCCAATCCGTAGTAAAACTGACGTGTTTAACTGTTTTAAGAGGTTTCAAGCTCGAGCCGAAAGATTTTTGGGAAGAAAAATACTATCAGTTCGTACTGATAATGGTTTAGAATTCTGTAATAATGAGATGAATAATTTTTTAGAGAAACAAGGAATTAGACATGAAGGCACGAATATTTTTACTCCAGAACAGAACGGTACTAGTGAGCGTTACAATTTAACAGCCCTAGACGGTGTGAGGTCATTACTAAAAGATAGTGGAATTCCAAACAAATTTTGGGACGAAGCATTGCTCTGCTTCACATACGTTTGGAATCGAGTATGTCACAAAGGATTTAAGAAAACTCCATTCGAGTTATACTCTAAAAGAGAACCTTCAGTATCTCACCTCAAAGTTTTTGGTTGTATAGCGTACGTGGGAGTGTCTAAGCAGAAACGTAGTAAGTTCGATATGAAAGCAAAAATAGGGATTATGTTAGGGTATGCTTTAAAAACTAGAGGTTACCGCATCTGGCTTGAAAGTGAGCAGAAAATAATAGAAACTTTAAATGTGAGGTTTGATGAAACTAAAAACGGGGTGGAAGCGTGTCTGGGTCCCAAAAGTACAGAGGTTACTAACTTTAATTTTTCAATGCCTGACTATTCAGATGACGATGACGCGGATATTCCATTTACCAGATCTCCTGAAGTTGAATCTGAGGTATCCGAAAGCCCCTTAATTGAATCTAATACTGGTGAGCTGTTAACCCCATCTAATCAAATTCCTTGGGTTAGAGTAAGGATTCCTTGGGTTAGAGTCCGCTGTTGCTCGTAAGGATGGAAGCCGCACTGATATTTACTATCGAATTGAAGGAAATAACACGCGACTTCGTTCTCTAAACGATGTTAAGAAATATTGTGCTAAACATAAAATATCACTTGATGAGAATTTATTTGACTTTCGTGGTGAAAATCCTCAATCAGGAAAGGTTTCAGAGTTGATAAAGACTAGTAATTTAGAAGCACACTTAACTGAAGTTGATATACCTAAAAGTTATAACGCAGCTGCAAAATCACCCGAAGCATCGAAATGGAAAGCCGCGATGGATAAGGAAATGAAAATTATGCAAGATCGCGAAGTTTGGGAATTAGTTAACCCTCCTAAAGGTGCAAAAATTGTAGGGAGTAGATGGGTGTATAATGTAAAATATAACGATAGAAAGGAACCGGTGTGTTATAAAGCCAGGTTAGTTGCACAAGGTTTTTGTCAAACTGAAGGTGATTCTTATGATGAAGTGTTTAGTCCAGTCATAAATTTTACTCTGATACGATTGTTTTTTACTATTTTTGTTTGTTTATTTAGGTGGTTTCATGTTCAGTTGGACATTAATAGTGCATATTTGTATGCTGACTTTGACAAAGTCATGTATATGAAACAGCCAAAAGGCTATGAAATGAAAGATGCAAACAAGGTATGTTTATTAAAAAGGGCCATTTATGGTTTACGACAAAGTAGTAGACTTCGGTATTTCGAGATAGATGAAATTCTACTAAATTTAAAATTTAAAAGACTTTCATGGTGTAATTGCGTTTACTCATTAAATAATATTGTTTTGTTTTTGTATGTAGATGATATAATTTTATTTCGAAAAAGTGAATCTGATATAAGTGAATTTATATGTATATTAGAGAATCAACTTGATTTAAAGGTTTTAGGGAAAACACGTAAATTGCTAGGAATTGAATTCATTGAACAAGAGGAAAAACTATTGTTAAGTCAACGAAATTATATTGATAAAGTTTGTACGTTGTTTGAAAAGTATAAATTCCCTATTTGTTCATTACCAATAGCAAAAGGTTGCGTTTTATCTAAGTTAGACGAACCTAAAACTAGTGTTGAATTAAAAGAAATGGCCAACATACCCTATAGAAATCTGTTAGGTTGTTTAGCTTTTATAGCCAACCGTACAAGACCAGATATCATGTACGCAGTAAATATATTGGCACAATTCCAAGCTAATAATGGACTTCAGCATTGGTATTGCATGTTAAAAGTATTGGGTTATTTAAAGAGTACTAGAAATTACAAATTAGACTTATCGAAAGTTGAAGCGATAAAGTTAACTTGTTTTGCTGACTCTGATTTTGCTGGAAACCGAGATGACCGTGTATCTATCGGAGGTTATGTTATTTGTTTGGATAAGGTACCCATAGCGTGGCGAACCTTTAAACATAAGTGCATCAGCCTTTCAACTATGGAAGCTGAATACATTTCATTGGCTGAGGCGGCAAAAGAGGTAATGTGGTTAAAAAATATAATAGAAAACGAAGCCCTCAAATTAAACATAAACGAATGTACTTTGTTATCCGATAATCAAGCCGCAATAGGTTTTTCAAAATCGCCGGTGGAAAATTACAGAACAAAGCACATCGATATAAAATACCATTACCTTAGAAATTTAATTTATGATAAAAGCTTTAACCTAAAATTTGTCAGATGTAAATTCAATCTTGCCGATAACTCTACAAAACCAATAACTAAGGAACAGCTACATCGGTTTTGTAGTGAAGTTTTTGTGTTGTAATTTTCTTTTTCTTTATGCAGCTTAAAAGTGCTTGAGTGTTTCTTTGAAGATGTATAATAAAATGTAATGCGCAATATATAAGAATGTAAACTTTTCATATAAATGGAATTTTTTTGTTTTATATGAATTGGAAATGTAATGATTGTTTTTTGTTGAAGAACGACGGATGAGAAAAAGGGGGCTGATTGATAGACGTACGAGTAAAGTTTTTCCCATCCATCAAAACGCGGACGGGATGACGCAATAGAAGTGAGTTTCGCCGCCACGCCTACTGGGGTGACGGCATTTGCAGAGTATCCAAGAAGATAATTTAGCAGCGTGGTTTGCTGACGGAGTATGCAAATTTTAGAAGGCGAAACGCATTATATCAGCGGTGGATAGAACATCCAAGTCAGTCGGCATGACGGCGTCTATCAGTCGGTGCTCTAGTCCGAAAGAGTTATTTACCGTATATGGCAGTAATGCTTTTTACATTAGTCCAGATGGGACTTTCTCTGTTGCTATTTTATTTCTGTCTTGTTTATATTTTAGTTGCCGACATTTTTACTTTTAAATAAAAGATTAGAGCTCTACATTGCATTGCGTTTTTTTACTCTGCACTATACACCTCCATTTAATTTTTTATTACGGTGGTGTATATCAAAAACGTCCACGTTTATTGTGGTATAATCCCCCAATCGTGTTGCATGATGTCATAGGGACATGACAGTAGTGTCACGGCCAGGGGCAGGAGCATTGAAAAGTACAGTACAAAGTAAAATAATTGTTAAATGCAAGAAAGAAACAGGGCAATAAAAGAGAAGGGAAGAAAGCCATAGACCGAAACGAAATGTAGAGATTGTGTTTGTAGCAAGAAATAGAAGATAAAAGTTTAAGAGAGTGAGTTGCAAGAAGAGAATAAAAGAAAATTTATAATGGCTATAAAACAGCCCACCCTGCTTGAAGCCGAAGCATGGGAAAAAGTTAAATTTGAGGGAGAATTTATAAATCCCGCCCTCGATGCGCATTGGTAAAAAGGGGATTGAGAAGAGGCAGCCACGGACGAATGGCGATGGCATGATAATTATATGACCAATGGAAATTATAAGAGGCGGAGACATTAGTAAGAAAATAATATGAAATGAAAAATAGTGTGAAGGCAGAGATAACCTAAGAAGTCAGAGTCAGTCAGAAGTTTGTTGAGAGGTAGAAGTGGTGTCAAGGCATATAAATCTATGAGGAGAGTTAGAAGTTGGAGATACAAGTTGTCGAGCGCCCAGTATCCCGTGCCTAAGGTCTGCAATGAGCGACGGAGCCTTATACCAAACAAGAAAGTGCCCTAGTTCCGTGTGATGATAAAGAAAGTGCCCTAGTTCCATGCGATGATAAATACGAGGAAATTCATCATTACGAGTGCCGGCTGCCCATAGTGATTCCACAGTCAGCTTCCAACGTACCGACTTTGCGTTTCCTTTTTATATTGTTATCATTGCTTCTCAGCGTGTAGCCATAATAATTAATATAGAGCGCGATGAGTATAGTGTTTGAATATAAGATGTTGAGGAATTGACCGATAATTCGTACAAATAATTTAATATAATGTTATGCTTATATATATAAATTAATTTAGTAGGAATGAAGTTGAAAGTAATATGTGTAGATGAAGTACGAAATATTGTTATAATAAGTGAATGAGTTAAATATAGATGTCGTAAAGAATTAATTTAGTAGGAATGAAGTTGTGAATAATGTGTAAATGCCGGAGGAAATATTGAGTAATATTGGAGTGTATTATTTATGTGTGTTAATATTCAATAAATTGATTTGTCAATATAACCAGAGTTATTTCCAGTATTTGGGAAGCACATCAATGTACTAACCACAATCATGGACCAATAAATTACTAAATCAGAATCATAATAAATATAATTAATATAATTAATAATATAATAACTCCCAATCATTTAATTTAATCAATTATAGTCTTAACAACTTTCACTGCTACATTTGGTGCCCTGTAACGAAACTTATGGGAAGTTTTTACGGAACTCTGGTTTAATTGATGAATTGATGTGTTGCATTGAAAAAGGTATTTTGAATGATTAGAAATGTGGTATTGAATATTTGGTAATATTTGAGTTAATATTTGATAGTTTGAGTTAATATTGAGTGTATTTGATGATATTGAATATTTTAAATATTGAGTTAGAATGTGTAAACGAATTATCAGTTATATGAAGTGTGTGAAATTAATTGTGATGATAAATTCAGAGATAGGTAGAATTGTGTCGCGAATGTGTTGCAAAGACAACGTAAATTGGGTAAATTAAAATAAGATAATGGCATAAAAATTGAGGTAGAGGCAATTAAATAAAAGACGATTATCGATGGTCAGGTGCGCATATGAGGTTAAAATCACTAAAATTTTAATGAAAGATACAAATTTTGATGTTTGGATTGATACGAGTATTTAAGTGTTATGAGTATAGAATGTAGGAATGATTACTATGATTTGAATAATAAGTCGCATTGTTGAAATATTAGGTAGGAAAGTCATAAAGTGTGTGTAAGAATATAATGATATGAGAGAAAGAAGCGTTAGTTATTACATAGCATATCAAAGGGTGTTAAGTTTGTAGCAAAACAAAAATATTAGTGATACTGCGGTAGTGTTATATAAGAATAAGTACGCAAAATAAAAATTGCAACGGGGCATTGTTAAGAGTGAGTAAGACAGAGTGGAAAGCGCATGATAGGAAATTTAAAGAGTTGTGAGGTAATCGCGAAAATAAAGCATTAAAATTAACTGCATTTTTAGAGTAAAGATGGGGAAACGTAGAAGAAATAGGAAAGTTAGCCACGAGGACTCACATTTGCAAATTGAAGCACCTAGCGAGCAAAAGGGGGGGTTAGCCAACGTGGAATATATACATTTATTACCAGTGATTGGAGAAGTTAAAAAAATGATATTAATTTCAAATTTAAATTTGCGCGGGAGATTGCCGAGATAGCAAATTGGACTGATAGGCAGTTAGCCATATTAATTAAATGCAAATTTAAAGGGAAAATCGCCGATTACGCAATTAATCACATAAAACTTAGAAATTCGGAGAGTACAGAGGATATCGAAAAGTTGATAATGGATAGATTTAAAACTACACTGTCGCCGACGCAACAAATTAGAGCATTAGACGATATTACACACACGCCCGGTGAAAATATTAGAGACTTAGCTCTACGCATTGAGAATGCCACGATCGAATATTTGGGTCTTGAAAATTCACAAAATGATTTAGGAAATAAAATTAAACTAGCTAAGTTTTTACAAGTAATACATAAGGATATTAGACGTGAACTCCTAATGTTAAATATACAAAATTTTACCGATGTCGTACAGAAAGCATGCGAATTAGAAGGTCTGCTATTTATGGAGATTGAGGACAATGAAATGGTGATAAACCGTTCGATAATCGAAGAGCAAGCAAATGAAATACTAAAATTAAAATAGATGATACAGATGTTAAAAAATGAATTGGCGGAAGTCACAGACAATCAAAACGAGCAGCAGCTAGAATTGCAAAAATTAGTATCCGAAAATACAGATTTACAATCACAATTGATAGCGATGCAACAAGATATCTACATTAAAAATGGCGAAAATGAAAGATTAAGGGAAGAATTAAATACGATAACGAAGGTGAAACAAATAAAATTATGCGATTTATGTGAGCAGGATGAACACGATGTTAAGGAGTGCGTCATATTTAAACAATTTAAAGAAAGTAGAGATGGTGAAAATAGAACACAAAAGCGGGCAAAAGGGCATATACGGCAGGATAATTATTATACGAAATCAAAACAAGCGAATATCGAGAGTGCAGATGATGTACAGGATTTAACGCAACAAAATTTTCCAACAATTGAGACTAACACGGCTTATATTGGTACCATAATGGCGGCAAATGATTATCAAGATTATCAACAAGTAATTGAAAACGATAGACACAAATATGGCAGAAGAAATAGGGATTTCGCTCAATATAATTATTACGATCAAAGGAATAGGTTAAATTTGCGACACAATCAATACGCGAGAAGGACAATGGAAAAGGTTAGAAATCAGGTACAATATGGGCATTATTATAATAATTATTATTGGAGAGTTGGAGATTTAGCAACTTTACGTAATTTAATGTCTCTTAGTGCTTTGAAGTCAGAGTTTACAGGTTTATTTGAGACTTTGCTAATTTTCCCCGATCAAAACGTGTTATTAAGATATTTAAGCAATCCAAGGGTGGTGATAAAGAGCAATTTAAACAAATTACAAAAAGCACGCATGGTTGCATATAGTTAAATAAATAAAATCATGAATTAATGGGTGACATAATAAATAAATAATTAATAATGACAATAATAATAAAAAGCAAATAAACTTAAAAATAAATAAATAAATAATCGAGCAAGTGAAGTTGAGCATACATGAATGAGTCACAAGTAATAAGTAAAGTAATTCAATACGTGTAAGGTAAAATGCAAATTAATCACATGATAAAAAAAGAATAATTAATTTTTTTAAAAAATGTGAAGCTGGGAATGAATAATATAGTACAATGAATTAGAAGACAAGGTATTCACAAACCAAATGAAGCACGAGTAGAGAAAACGCATAGTAGGAGGCAATAAATAATGATAAGTGAGGTATGAAAGGAATAATATAGTATAATCAATTACGATACGACACGATAAAATAGTGACAAATCAAAATAACATAAGAATGATATAAATATGGATTGTATGATAGGTACAACAAAATGTATTAGGTGTGTCATAAAAATGAATAGTAAAACAAATAACCAATAAAAGTTTAAATACATACCTGTAGAGTAGACGAATAGATGGTAATGACGAATGAAGATATTCAAGGAGGCAAGGAATGTAAAAGCAGTTAGGCAAAATTTATAACCATCCGATGTCAAGTTGATTTACGCGACGAAGGAAGTACATGAAAATATGAAGATACGAAATAGTTAAGCATCGAGGGTCAGCGGTAATAAAACAATAAGGATACTTAAAGAACCATGAGGGGCAAACGAATTAAATAAATGGCATACACCTTAATTAATTAAGATAATAAAATAAATAAAAAATAAATAAATACACAGCATTAATGATCAACGAAATTAGATATGCAGCAAAGAGGTAACTAAGAAATTAAGTGATGATAAGAGTAAAAAAAAAAAAAATTCATACGGAAGGAAAAGTTCAAGGCATTGATTAAATAACAATTAATAAACGTAAA
The DNA here is from genome assembly GCA_907164885.2 of Dolomedes plantarius. Lineage (NCBI taxonomy): Eukaryota > Metazoa > Arthropoda > Arachnida > Araneae > Dolomedidae > Dolomedes > Dolomedes plantarius. The sequence continues at coordinate 44,327,607 of OU015499.1, read as the reverse complement.
TAAGTAAAGAAATAAATAATTAATTGATTAATTAACTAAATAATTAGTTAATTAACGATTAAAAAATGATGATAATAAAATAAACAATAAAAGTGTGGATTTAATTAATGAATAAATAATAAATATTCATCGACGAGCGAACGCCTTACAAACAAAATACCGCAATAAAACGAGTATGCATCATAAGAGTAGGAAGTAAAATCAATTAAACAACATACATTGAAATAAAATGATATGAAATGAAGGAAAATAAATAATGATACGAATATACCACGAGGTAGACCATAATTGCAAAGACAAAATAGCTATTGGATGCAAAAATTAGAGGCGATGGGGACAGATTTAAGTCCATAATTCGACATCTTTCCCACGAGGGGTTATAAATTACTCCAATGGCCGCCTTTGTAGTGCAATAAATCTGTAGACATGTGCTCTTCGAACAAAACGCCAGTCATTGATGCAAAAACTGTTGCCATTCTACGAAGATAAGCCGAGAGGGTAAAACGACAATTACATCATTAACGAAATTTCAAACGAAATTTCAAAGCTGATAAATTCGTATATGTCTGTTTTATATAGTATCAGTATCTATTGAAATCATTTTTATTACCTATATCAAACGAAAATACATAATGAAGGCTAAAACTACTTCGGGAATTTATCCTGAGTACGTTATGAGCTTATTCAGTTAAGAGCTTATTCAGAGGAAGTTAACGAACAGCAAAAACTGTGAAAAATCAATTTTAAATACTTCGTGCTTATGGCATTGAAAATCAGTAGAATTGAAGAAATACTTATTAAAAAATGTAAAAAAATTTACTTAATTTTAAAACAATAAACTGTTAAACGTTTAGGGAAATTCGAAAAATCGCTAATGGGTTTCAACCCCTGTAACATGTCTTGGATTTAAAACAAAACTTTCTTAAAAAATCGCAAGTTATGTAAGTAAGTTTGATTTTCAAGTAGATGCGATCTTGTATTGTAGAACAAACTTCTTTTGATAAAAAATTAAAACATGTATAAATTTAATCAAACAGCACGCTCAACTTCTCGTGGATAAAATTGTATTCTTCTTCGATAGCTCCTCATTTGGGAACCCGTCGATTTCAGCAGGTATCATATCAGTGCACAGCAGCAATAAGAATTTTTTTGCGTTTAGGAAATGTACACGGAGGAAATTTGAAAGACAATAAATCCATATATGTCTGATTTATATAGTATCAGTATCTAATAAAATAATTTTTACTACCTACTAGCTGAAGTACCTGGCGTTGCCTGGGAATTTAAGAATGTTTGTGATTGGAATCAATTTAAAAACTAAACACAGTATAAAAAACATAAAAATGTTATACATATCTGGAAACAACAACATCACCACATTAAAAATTAACATAGTGAAGATATGTCACCAAAACTAAACACAGTATAAAAAACATAAAAATGTTATACATATCTGGAAACAACAACATCACCACATTAAAAATTAACATAGTGAAGATATGTCACCAAAACTAAACACAGTATAAAAAACATAAAAATGTTATACATATCTGGAAACAACAACAGCAACACATTAAAAATTAACATAGTGAAGATATGTCACCAGAATTTACTTTTGCTAATATTTCATGTAATAAAAACGTAGGTTTAGTTTACCGTACATAAATGGGTTGTATCTATCTCGCAATCTGCGCTATCTCATGTGCAGAATCCTGTAAATACAAATAGTAGAAATATAAAACGACATCAATAGTAACGAAAGTTCATTAGAGTGAGGGATGCATTATTTAATAGTAACATTCTGTAAATTAACATAAATCAGCAGAACTCTAAATACCTCTGCGTAAATGCCGGACATGGGTCAGTTAAATCTGTACGCTGGAGAGGACCTCTTTGAGATAAAATGAAAACATGTATAAATTTAATCAAAGAGCACGCTCAACTTCTCGTGGATGAAATTGTATTCTTCTTCGATAGCTCCTCATTTGGGAACCCGTCGATTTCATCAGGTATCATATCAGTGCACAGCAGCAATAAGAAATTTTTTGCGTTTAGGAAATGTACAAGGAGGAAATTTGAAAGACAATAAATCCATATATGTCTGATTTATATAGTATCAGTATCTAATAAAATAATTTTTAATACATACTAGCTGAAGTACCTGGCGTTGCCTGGGATTTTAAGAATGTTTGTGATTGGAATCAGTTTAAAAACTAAACACAATAAAAAAACATAAAAATGTTATACACATCTGGAAACAACATCACCACATTAAAAATTAACATAGTGAAGATATGTCACCAAAATTTACTTTTGCTAATATTTCATGCAATAAAAACGTAGGTTTAGTTTACCGTACATAAATGGGTTGTATCTATCTCGCAATCTGCGCTATCTCATGTGCAGAATCCTGTAAATACAAATAGTAGAAATATAAAACGACATCAGTAGTAACGAAAGTTCATTACAGTGACGGATGCATTATTTAATAGTAACATTCTGTAAATTAACATAAATCAGCAGAACTCTAAATACCTCTGCGTATATGCCGGACATGGGCCAGTTAAATCTGTACGCCGGAGAGACCTCTTTGAGATAGAAGAGGGGAATTTCCCCCCAGATATCACCGCTGGGGATGGTCAGTCAAAATAAATGTGGCAAGTAGCAGTCTCCGACCCTTGTGGTGCTGCATAAACCGAAGACGCACACTTCAGCCCGAAACCTATATGGAACTGGTATGGAATTTCCAGGTAGGGGGGGGGGGTTGTTAGAAACATCCATAACAACAACAGGGTTTTTTACAACGAGGAAATATGAAAAACAATAAATCCGTATATGTCTGATATAAATAGTATCAGTATCCATTCAAATCATTTTCATTATCTATATTACCAAAAACACAATGAAGGCTTTAACTACTTCTGGATTTAATACTGAGAACCAAAAAAATGCAAGTTAAGAACTTATTCACAGTAACTTAACGAACAGCATAAACTGTGAAAAAAAAATATTTTAAATATTTCGTGCTTATAGCATTAAAAATCAATAGACTTCAAGTAATACTTACTGAAACAAATTTAAATTATTTTACTCATTACAAACACGAGGATGTATCTATCTCATGCGCAGAATCCTGTAAATACAAATAGTAGATATACCTACTAGCTGAAATACCTGGCGTTGCCTGTGATTTTAAGAATGTTTGTGATAGGAATCAATTTAAAAACTAAGCACAGTATAAAAACATAAAAATTTTTTACACAGCTCAGAATTTAGGTACATTCAGACTTTCATGAATGTACCACTAAATACTAAAAATTAAAAATCCCAATTTGACAAATGTTTGTTTACCAAAATCAGTTTAAAAAAATAAAAACATTATAAATAACATGACATTTGTCGTATGATTGTTAGCCGAAATGAATGTAAAACACATTATAAATAACATAGAAAAAAAAGCATTCGATATGTAATACACATGTATAATCCGAAAACCCGATATAAATATATCTAAATTTATAATAAACTCGTTACAATTCAGCTAGATTTAGGCTTTCATCATCTAGGAGTCAATTTATTTTTCAACCCTAGTGGTACGTCGCCTTAAAGTTAAGCTGCTTACTGCCTGTCACCTACGTACAAGGTCCTTTGGACTTGGTGTAAACTTTCCTGCCCAAAGGGAACTGGAAACAACAAGACATTAAAAATTAACATAGTGAAGATATGTCACCAGAATTTACTTTTGCTTATATTTCATGTAAATAAAATGTAGGTTTAGTTTACCGTACGTAGACGAGGATGTATCTATCTCGAAATCTGCGCTATTTCATGTGCAGAATCCTGTAAATGCAAAAAGTAGATGTATAAATCGATTTCAACAGTAACAAAAGTTCATTGCAGTGAGGGATGCATTATTTAATAGTAACATTCTGTAAATTGACATAAATCAGCTGAACTCTAAATAACTCTGCGTCTAGGCCGGACACGGGCAATTTAAATCTGTACGCCGGAGAGGACCTCTTTGAGATAAAAGAGGATAGAAGAGGGTAATTTACCCCCAGATATCACAGCTGGGGATGGTCAGTCAAAATAGAGGTGGCAAGTAGCAGTCTCCGACACTTGTGGTGCTGCAGAAACCGGAGCCGCACACTTCAGTCCAAAACCTATATAGGAACTGGTATGGAACTTGCAGGCAGGTGGGGGGGATGTTAGAAACATCAGCAACGGGTTTTTTACAACGAGGAAATATGAAAGACAATAAATCAATATATGTCTGATATAAATAGTATCAGTATCCATTCAAATCATTTTCATAATCTATATTACCAAAAACACAATAAAAGCTTTAGCTACTTCTGGATTTAATCCTGAGAACCAAAAAAATGCAAGTTAAGAGCTTATTCTCAGTATCTTAAAGAACAACATAAACTGTGAAAAAATTTCTTTTAAATATTTTGTGCTTATAGCATTAAAAATCAAGAGACCTCAAGTAATACTTACTTAAACAAATTTAAATAATTTTATTCAATTTTAAAACAATGAACTCTTAAACGTTCAGAGAAATTCATAAAATCGCTAATAGGCTTGATTCAGTGTAACATACTATCTTGGATTTAAAAACAAAACATTCGTAATAACCTTGAAGTGATGTAATTAAGTTTGATTTTCAAGTAGATGAAATCTTGTATTATAGAACAAACTTCTCTTGATAAATAAAATAAAAACATGTATAAATTTAATGAAAGAACACACTCAACTTCTTGTGGATAAAATTGTATTCTTCTTCGATAGCTCCTCATTTCGGAACCCGTCGATTTCAGCATGTATCATATCAGTGCACAGCAGCAATAAGAATTTTTTTGCGCTTAGGAAATGTAGAAGGAGGAAATTTGAAAGAAAATTAATCCATATATGTCTGATTTATATAATATCAGTATCTATTAAGGTGACTGCCTACGTTGAAAATGCCATTTTTTGACTACTTTGATCAATTTAATTTTTTGAAAGAATCTTGTAAATCAATCTTTTCTCTTTTCAAAACAGTTTGCATTTTCATTCTACGTCAATTAGAAGCAGAGTTATAACTATTTTAAAAAACATCGTCTAATACAAAACTGAAGTGACAAACAACTTTAAAGGCGTTTTTCTCAGAGTTATGTTTTTTAGCACAAATCTCTACCGTTATCATGATATTTCAGATAATAATGCATATAATTTGATATAATTTTCAGGAAATGTTTTAGATGCTATTGTTAATGAAATGACGTACAATAATTGATGTATAATAAATAGTTTTTTGTTGGGGGCTGTTTTTATAAGGAAAGGAATGACGAATTGGGGAAAATTTTCATATTGGAACATAAAATTGTCTGTATTATTTTTGCATTTTATAATTTCTCTTAGATTGTAGGTCATTTTGAAGATAACTGTTATATGTATCATGTGTTAGAAGGGAATTAAAATAGTAGCATTAGAATTTTGTTCAGAGTGATAAGCGTTTTAACTAAATTTCATTAAAAATTACTTCATATCGACCAATTTATAAAAAAGTATGGTGTTTACAGGAAAGTTTTTTTTCTATTCTTTATTTTTAAATGCTGTTTTACCATATGAGACCAATATATCCTTAAAAAAACAATTTTTTTTTTAAAAATTGGCTCCGAACGTAGGCAGTTTTAAAAAATAAAAACAGTATAAATAACATTAAATAAAATGAAATTTGTGCTATTTTGGTTAGTCGAAATGAATGTAAAACACATTATAAATAACATAGAAAAAAAAGCATTCGATATGTAATACACATGTATAATCCGAAAACCCGATATAAATATACCTAAATTTATAATAAACTCGTTACAATTCAGCTAGATTTAGGCTTTCGTCATCAAGGAGTCAATTTATTTTTCAACCCTAGTGGTACCTCGCCTTAAAATTAAGGTGCTTACTACCTGTCACGTACGTACAAGGTCCTTTAGACTTGGTGTAAACTTTCCTACCCAAAGGGGACTGGAAACAACAACACATTAAAAATTAACATAGTGAAGGTATGTCACCAGAATTTACTTTTACTGATCTTTCATGTAATAAATACGTAGGTTTAGTTTACCGTACATAAACGGGGATGAATTTATCTCGCAATCAGTGCTATTTCATGTGCAGAATCCTGTAAATGCAAAAAGTAGATATATAAAACGACTTCAACAGTAACGAAAGTTCATTGCAGTGAGGGATGCAATATTTAATAGTAACATTCTGTAAATTAAAATAAATCAGCTGTTCTCTAAATGCCTCTGCGTTTTGGCCGGATATGGGCAAGTTAAATTCGTACGCCGGAGAGGACGTCTTTCAGGTAAGAGAGGGTAGAAAAGGGTATTTTTTCCCGAGATATCACCGCTGTGGATGATCAGTCAAAATAGAGGTGGCAAGTAGCATTCTCCGTCCTTTGTGGTGCTGCATAAACCGGAGCCGCACACTTCAGCCCGAAACCTATATGGAACTGGTATGGAACTTCCAGGTAGGGGGGGGGGGGTTATTAGAAACATCCACAACAACAACAGGGTTTTTTACAATGAAGAATTATGAATGACAATAAATTCCTATATGTATGATATAAATAGTATCAGTATCAATTAAAATCATTTTCATTATCTATATTACCAAAAACACAATGAAGGCTTTAAGTACTTCTGGATTTAATCCTGAGAACCAAAAAAATGCAAGTTAAGAGCTTATTCACAGTAACTTAACGAACAGCATAAACTGTGAAAAAAAAGATATTTTAAATATTTCGTGCTTATAGCATTAAAAATCAATAGACTTCAAGTAACACTTACTTAAACAAATTTCAATAATTTTACTGAATCTTAAAACAATGAACTCTTAAACCTTCAGAGAAATTAATAAAATCGCTAATAGGTTTGATTCAGTGTAGCATATCTTAGATTTAAAAACAAAAATTTCTTAATAACCTTGAAGTGATGCAATTAAGTTTGATTTTCAAGCAGATGCAATCTTGTATTATAGAACAAGCTTCTCTTGACAAATAAAATGAAAACATCTATAAATTTAATCAAAGAGCACGCTCAACTTCTCGTGGATGATATTGTATTCATCTTCGATAGCTCCTCATTTTGAGAACCGTCGATTTCAGCAGGTATCATATCAGTGCAAAGCAGGAATATGAATTTTTTTGCTTTTAGGAAATGTACAAGAAGGAAATTTGAAAGACAATTAATCCATATACGTCTGATTTATATAGTATCAGTATCTATTAAAATAATTTTTACTACCTACTAGCTGAAATATCTGGCGTTGCCTGTGATTTTAAGAATGTTTGTGGTAGGAATCAATTTAAAAACTAAGCACAGTATAAAAAACATAAAAATTTTATGCACAGTTCAGAATTTAGGTACATTCAACCTTTCATCAATGTACCACTAAATACTGAAAAGTAAAAATCCCAATTTGACAAATGTTTGTTTACCAAAATCAGTTTAAAAAAATAAAAACATAAATAACATGACATTTGTCGTATGATTGTTAGCCGAAATGAATGTAAAACACATTATAAATAGCATAGAAAAAAAAGCATTCCATATGTAATACACATGTATAATCCGAAAACCCGATATAAATATATCTAAATTTATAATAAACTCGTTACAATTCAGCTAGATTTAGGCTTTCATCATCAAGGAATCAATTCATTTTTCAACCCTAATGGTACCTCGCCTGAAAGATAAGCTGTTACTACCTGTCACCTACGACAAAGATCCTTTTGACTTGGTGAAGGCTTTCCTACCCAAATGTACTGGAAACAACAACTACAACACATTAAAAATTAACATAGTGAAGATATGTCACCAGAATTTACTTTTGCTTATATTTCATGTAAAAAAAATGTAGGTTTAGTGTACCGTACGTAGACGAGGATGTATCTATCTCGAAATCTGCGCTATTTCATGTGCAGAATCCTGTAAATGCAAAAAGTAGATGTATAAATCGACTTCAATAGTAACAAAAGTTCATTGCAGTGAGGGATGCATTATTTAATAGTAACATTCTGTAAATTGACGTATATCAGCAGAACTCTAAATACCTCTGCGTCTAGGCCGGACACGGGCAATTTAAATATGTACGCCAGTCAGGACCTCTTTGAGATAAAAGAGGATAGAAGAGGGTAATTTACCCCCAGATATCACCGCTGTGGATGATCAGTGAAATTAGAGGTGGCAAGTAGCATTCTCCGTCCTTTGTGGTGCTGCATAAACCGGAGCCGCACACTTCAGCCCGAAACCTATATAGAACTGGTATGGTACTTCCAGGCAAGGGGGGGTTGGGTTGTTAGAAACATCCACAACAACAACAGGGTTTTTTACAACGAGGAAATATGAATGACAATAAATCCCTATATGTATGATATAAATAGTATCAGTATCAATTAAAATCATTTTCATTATCTATATTACCAAAAACACAATGAAGGCTTTAACTACTTCTGGATTTAATCCTGAGAACCAAAAAAATGCAAGTTAAGAGCTTATTCACAGTAACTTAACGAACAGCATAAACTGTGAAAAAATTTCTTTTAAATATTTTGTACTTATAGCATTAAAAATCAATAGACTTCAAGTAATACGTACTTAAACAAATTTAAATAATTTTACTCAATTTTAAAACAATGAACTCTTAAACGTTCAGAGAAATTCATAAAATCGCTAATAGGCTTGATTCAGTGTAACATACTATCTTGGATTTAAAAACAAAACATTCTTAATAACCTTGAAGTGATGTAATTAAGTTTGATTTTCAAGTAGATGCAATGTTGTATTATAGAACAAACTTCTCTTGATAAATAAAATAAAAACATGTATAAATTTAATGAAAGAGCACGCTTAACTTCTTGTGGATGAAATTGTATTCTTCTTCGATAGCTCCTCATTTCGGAACCCGTCGATTTCAGCAGGTATAATATCAGTGCACAGCAGCAATAAGAATTTTTTTGCGTTTAGGAAATGTACAAGGAGGAAATTTGAAAGAAAATTAATCCATATATATCTGATTTATATAATATCAGTATCTATTAAAGTAATTTTTACTACCTACTAGCTGAAGTACCTGGCGATGCCTGGGATTTTATGAATGTTTATGATTGGAATCAATTTAAAAACTAAACACAGTATAAAAAACATAAATATGTTATACACATCTCAGAATTTAGGTAGATTCAGCCTTTCATGAATGTACCACTAAATACTGAAAAGTAAAAATAACAATTTGACAAATGTTTGTTAAGCAAAATTAGTTTTAAAAAATAAAAACAGTAAAAATAACATTAAATAAAATGAAATTTGTGCTATTTTGTTTAGCCGAAATGAATATAAAACACATTATAAATAACATAGAAAAAAAAGCATTCGATATGTAATACACATGTATAATCCGAAAACCCGATATAAATATATCTAAATTTATAATAAACTCGTTACAATTCAGCTAGATTTAGGCTTTCATCATCAAGGAATCAATTCATTTTTCAACCCTAATGGTACCTCGCCTGAAAGATAAGTTGTTACTACCTGTCACCTACGACCAAGATCCTTTTGACTTGGTGAAGGCTTTCCTACCCAAAAGTACTGGAAACAACAACAACAACACATTAAAAATTAACATAGTGAAGATATGTCACCAGAATTTACTTTTGCTTATATTTCAAGTAAATAAATGTAGGTTTAGTTTACCGTACGTAGACGAGGATGTATCTATCTCGAAATCTGCGCTATTTCATGTGCAGAATCCTGTAAATGCAAAAAGTAGATGTATAAATCGACTTCAATAGTAACAAAAGTTCATTGCAGTGAGGGATGCATTATTTAATAGTAACATTCTGTAAATTGACGTATATCAGCAGAACTCTAAATACCACTGCGTCTAGGCCGGACACGGGCAATTTAAATATGTACGCCAGTCAGGACCTCTTTGAGATAGAAGAGGGTAATTTACCCCCAGATATCACCGCTGTGGATGATCAGTGAAAATAGAGGTGGCAAGTAGCATTCTCCGTCCTTTGTGGTGCTGCATAAACCGGAGCCGCACACTTCAGCCCGAAACCTATATGGAACTGGTATGGTACTTCCAGGCAAGGCTGGGTTGGGTTGTTAGAAACATCCACAACAACAACAGGGTTTTTTACAACGAGGAAATATGAATGACAATAAATCCCTATATGTATGATATAAATAGTATCAGTATCAATTAAAATCATTTTCATTATCTATATTACCAAAAACACAATGAAGGCTTTAACTACTTCTGGATTTAATCCTGAGAACCAAAAAAATGCAAGTTAAGAGCTTATTCACAGTAACTTAACGAACAGCATAAACTGTGAAAAAATTTCTTTTAAATATTTTGTGCTTATAGCATTAAAAATCAGTAGACTTCAAGTAATACTTACTTAAACAAATTTAAATAATTTTACTCAATTTTAAAACAATGAACTCTTAAACGTTCAGAGAAATTCATAAAATCACTAATAGGCTTGATTCAGTGTAACATACTATCTTGGATTTAAAAACAAAACATTCTTAATAACCTTGAAGTGATGTAATTAAGTTTGATTTTCAAGTAGATGCAATCTTGTATTATACAACAAACTTCTCTTGATAAATAAAATAAAAACATGTATAAATTTAATGAAAGAGCACGCTCAACTTCTTGTGGATGAAATTGTATTCTTCTTCGATAGCTCCTCATTTCGGAACTCGTCGATTTCAGCAGGTATAATATCAGTGCACAGCAGCAATAAGAATTTTTTTTGCATTTATGAAATGTACTAGGAGGAAATTTGAAAGAAAATTAATCCATATATATCTGATTTATATAATATCAGTATCTATTAAAATAATTTTTACTACCTACTAGCTGAAGTACCTGGCGATGCCTGGGATTTTATGAATGTTTATGATTGGAATCAATTTAAAAACTAAACACAGTATAAAAAACATAAATATGTTATACACATCTCAGAATTTAGGTAGATTCAGCCTTTCATGATTGTACCACTAAATACTGAAAAGTAAAAATAACAATTTGACAAATGTTTGTTAACCAAAATTAGTTTTAAAAAATAAAAACAGTATAAATAACATTAAATAAAATGAAATTTGTGCTATTTTGGTTAACCGAAATGAATATAAAACATATTATAAATAACATAGAAAAAAAAGCATTCGATATGTAATACACATGTATAATCCGAAAACCCGATATAAATATATCTAAATTTATAATAAAATCGTTACAATTCAGCTAGATTTAGGCTTTCATCATCAAGGAGTCAATTCATTTTTCAACCCTAATGGTACCTCGCCTGAAAGATAAGCTGTTACTACCTGTCACCTACGACAAAGATCCTTTTGACTTGGTGAAGGCTTTCCTACCCAAAGGTACTGGAAACAACAACAACAACACATTAAAAATTAACATAGTGAAGATATGTCACCAGAATTTACTTTTGCTTATATTTCATGTAAAATAAATGTAGGTTTAGTTTACCGTACGTAGACGAGGATGTATCTATCTCGAAATCTGCGCTATTTCATGTGCAGAATCCTGTAAATGCAAAAAGTAGATGTATAAATCGACTTCAATAGTAACAAAAGTTCATTGCAGTAAGGGATGCATTATTTAATAGTAACATTCTGTAAATTGACGTATAGCAGCAGAACTCTAAATACCACTGCGTCTAGGCCGGACACGGGCAATTTAAATATGTACGCCAGTCAGGACCTCTTTGAGATAGAAGAGGGTAATTTACCCCCAGATATCACCGCTGTGGATGATCAGTGAAAATAGAGGTGGCAAGTAGCATTCTCCGTCCTTTGTGGTGCTGCATAAACCGGAGCCGCACACTTCAGCCCGAAACCTATATGGAACTGGTATGGTACTTCCAGGCAAGGGGGGGTTGGGTTGTTAGAAACATCCACAACAACAACAGGGTTTTTTACAACGAGGAAATATGAATGACAATAAATCCCTATATGTATGATATAAATAGTATCAGTATCAATTAAAATCATTTTCATTATCTATATTACCAAAAACACAATGAAGGCTTTAACTACTTCTGGATTTAATCCTGAGAACCAAAAAAATGCAAGTTAAGAGCTTATTCAGAGTAACTTAACGAACAGCATAAACTGTGAAAAAATTTCTTTTAAATATTTTGTGCTTATAGCATTAAAAATCAATAGATTTCAAGTAATACTTACTTAAACAAATTTAAATAATTTTACTCAATTTTAAAACAATGAACTCTTAAACGTTCAGAGAAATTCATAAAATCGCTAATAGGCTTGATTCAGTGTAACATACTATCTTGGATTTAAAAACAAAACATTCTTAATAACCTTGAAGTGATGTAATTAAGTTTGATTTTCAAGTAGATGCAATTTTGTATTATAGAACAAACTTCTCTTGATAAATAAAATAAAAACGTATAAATTTAATGAAAGAGCACGCTCAACTTCTTGTGGATGAAATTGTATTCTTCTTCGATAGCTCCTCATTTCGGAACCCGTTGATTTCAGCAGGTATAATATCAGTGCTCAGCAGCAATAAGAATTTTTTTGCGTTTAGGAAATGTACAAGGAGGAAATTTGAAAGAAAATTAATCCATATATATCTGATTTATATAATATCAGTATCTATTAAAATAATTTTTGCTAACTACTAGCTGAAGTACCTGGCGATGCCTGGGATTTTATGAATGTTTATGATTGGAATCAATTTAAAAACTAAACACAGTATAAAAAACATAAATATGTTATACACATCTCAGAATTTAGGTAGATTCAGCCTTTCATGAATTGACCACTAAATACTGAAAAGTAAAAATAACAATTTGACAAATGTTTGTTAACCAAAATTAGTTTTAAAAAATAAAAACAGTATAAATAACATTAAATAAAATGAAATTTGTGCTATTTTGGTTAGCCGAAATGAATATAAAACACATTATAAATAACATAGAAAAAAAAGCATTCGATATGTAATACACATGTATAATCCGAAAACCCGATATAAATATATCTAAATTTATAATAAACTCGTTACAATTCAGCTAGATTTAGGCTTTCGTCATCAAGGAGTCAATTTATTTTTCAACCCATGTGGTAATTCGCCTTAAAGTTAAGCTGCTTACTACCTGTCACCTACGTACAAGGTCCTTTAGACTTGGTGTAAACTTTCCTACCCAAAGGGGACTGGAAACAACAACACATTAAAAATTAACATAGTGAAGGTAAGTCACCAGAATTTACTTTTGCTGATATTTCATGTAATAAATACGTAGGTTTAGTTTACCGTACATAAACGGGGATGTATCTATCTCGCAATCAGTGCTATTTCATCTGCAGAATCCTGTAAATGCAAAAAGTAGATATATAAAACGATTTCAACAGTAACGAATGCTCATTGCAGTGAGGGATGCAATATTTGATAGTAACATTCTGTAAATTGTCATAAATCAGCAGAACTCTAGGCTGGACATGGGCAAGTTAAATCTGTACGCCGGGGAGGACCTCTTTGAGAAACAAGAGGGTAATTTCCTCCCAGATATTATCGCTTGGGATGGTCAGTCAAAATAGAGGTGGCAAGTAGCAGTTTCCGACCCTTGTGGTGCTGCATAAACTGGAGACGCACACTTGAGCCCGAAACATAAATGGAACTGGTATGGAACTTCCAGGCAGGGAGGGGCGGTTGTTAGATACATCCACAACAACAACAGGGTTTTTTACAACGAAGAAATATGAAAGACAATAAATCCCTATATGTCTGATATAAATAGTATCAGTATCCATTAAAATCATTTTCATTATCTATATTACCAAAAACATAATTAAGGCTTTAACTACTTCTGGATTTAATCCTGAGAACGAAAAAAATGCAAGTTAAGAGCTTATTCACAGTAACTCAACGATTAGCATAAACTGTGAAAAAGAATATTTTAAATATTTCGTGCTTATAGCATTAAAAATCAATAGACTTCAAGAAATACTTACTTAAACAAATTTAAATAATTTTACTCAATTTTAAACCAATGAACTCTTAAATGTTCAGAGACATTCATAAAATTGCTAATAGGTTTGATTCAGTGTAACATATCTTGGATTTAAAAACAAAACTTTCTTATTAACCTTCAAGTTATGTAATTAAATTTAATTTTCAAGTAAATGGAATCTTGTATTATAGAACAAACTTCTCTTGATAAATAAAACGAAAACATGTATAAATTTAATCAAAGAGCATGCTCAATTTTTGTGGATGAAATTGTATTCTTCTTCGATATTATGATATGGGGCGGTATTGGATATCACTCTCGCACACCTCTAGTACGCATTGCCGGTACTTTAAACAGCCAGCGCTACATCTCCGAGCTGTTGGAGCCAGTTGTCCTTCCTTACCTTATGGGCTTGCCCACAGCCATATTTCAACAGGATAATGTGCGACCACACGTAGCACGCATTGTCCAACGGTTCTTCTACAATCGCCAGATTGAATTGCTTCCCTGGCCGCCTCGCTCTCCAGATCTTTCGCCGATAGAAGACATGTGGTCCATGGTTGCTCTACGATTGACCCAGATTCCATCCCCAGCTGCCACAGCAGATCAACTTTGGCAACGTGTGGAACCTGCTTGGTCTGCTGTACCCCAAGAACTCATCCAAAGTCTCTTTGAATCAATGCCGAGGCGTGTGGCAGCGGTGATCTCCAACAATGGCGGCTACTCTGGCTACTGATTTTGGCAGGAACCACACTTCACAGAAGTCTATAAATTTAATCATTTGATACTTGGTCAACATGTTATCTACAAAATAAATTTTGTTGTCATATCTCTTGTCTTTCTTGGTGTTTCAATTTGGGTGGCCAGCAGTGTATTTCCTTTCTCGAATTCCCTTAAGATATGTCACCACAAAACGTTTAGTTTTTTTCATATAATTGTGCATTCATGAAAAATTTTGGTGCATTTTCACTATAGGCTATAGGAAGTATTTCCTTTCTCGAAATCTGTACTATTTCATGTACAGAATCCTGTAAGAACAATAAGCAGGCATACAAATAGATTTCGCTAGTAACATAAATTCATTTCTTTTAGGCATAATTCAATAACTACTAGCATTCTGTATGCAATAAAATTGATATAATTTCACTAATATGTTTAACTGTTTTTCTAACTTTACAATGTTTAAAGGCATTTTAAAGGCAAATTCGGCCATTTAATAAGGTAGTGAATTCCCATCTCGAACTTTTTTAAATTACAACACTTTCATTGCTTTATATCCCAAATAACACATATAGTTGGCGACAGAAGCAAATTTTCATTACATCGTTCCATAATGGTTATTGTTGGAAGAAAATCAAGAAACAAATATTGGGCAACTTAAAAATGCTTCTGCTGGACCAACAATTATAAAATGCAGTTGGACCAAGTGAGAGATGAACTGCTCTCCCAATAATTGGGCCAACTAACAACCACCCGGTGATACGACATCACTCAGGGGGGCCAAATCCAACTGGTGTCCAACTATGCTAAAAACGAATGCCTAGCAATTTGGCAATGGCCTTTTGTTAATTGGGATATAATTAATGCTGACTACAAAATACCATCAATAACACCTATATTCTAGAGTTTAAATAAACTAATAAATAAATATTGTGCAAAACTGTACGCAATTATCCCAATCTGTGAATAACATTGAGAAATTAAAAACAATAAATATAGGTAACCAGAATTTACATTTACTAATCATTGTTTAATAATAACGAATCTGGGCTAGTCGTATTTCTTATTATTTTTCTTCAAATCTTTCTCGAGATCTGTGCTATTTCAAGCACAGAATCCTACCATCCCAAAAAGCAGGCATGTTAACAGTATTCAGCAGTGACATCAGTACATTTCCGTTAGAGATATTTTAATAACTAGTTACTTTCTATAAGCAAATATATTGATTAATTTGTGTAATAGCATTAAATAATTAATTTATAGCTTTTAAAGTTGATATTCTAAATTCAGTTAGTTTAAAGACTAGAGAATTCCCATTTCGACCCTATTTAAATTACACCACGTTCATTGCTTCATATGTAATTAATACTGACTAGATATACCATTAAAAACACCTATATTCGATTGTTTTTATAAAGTAATAAAGAAGTTTTGTGCTAAATTAAAACTCATTTAACTCAAACCGTGAATAACATTAAAAAAATCTGGACGCGGTGGTCCGGTTGGCAAAAGACAGAGGTCCTGTGATCTGAACGTCACTGGTTTGATGCTTATCGCTGACGAAACTAGAAACGTGTTCACTAAAGGCGGCTGGGGTAAGGAAAAATAATCTAATCTGTCGTAGCTGCAATATCCTCCAAGTTCCCAAAATACCCCTGGAGGTGCGTGGTAAAATGTTCCGATCTCGTTATTTGATTCAATTAAAAATTACGGCACCAAAATTCTTCGAGGTTAAATCAGTCTTCAGCCCTAGTGGTACACCGCCTTACAGTGAAGCTACTTACTACACTTCCCCAAAGACAAGGGTGCTTTGGGCTTGCTGTAAGGTTTTCGAAACCAAGGGGACTGGAAACAACAACCCATTAAAAATTTAAACATAAGGAAGAAATGTCACCAGAATTTACTTTTGCTAATTTTTCATGTAATAAAAATGCAATTTTTTTTTACAGAATGTATAAGGTAATATGTGTATCTATTTATGTGCAAAATTCTGTAAGTTCAAAAAGCAGAAATATAAACCGACTTAACAGTAAAGAAAGTACTTTGATGTTAGGGATACATTATTAACTAGTAAGATACTGTAAATTGATATAAATCAGCTGATCTCTAAACACGAGGGTTGTAAATATAGTAGTGTCAACGTAGCCCAGAAAGTCGTAGAACATCGGGATTGCGCAAACAAGATATCGGAAGAGTGAGGTGGAGCTATCGTCGATCCAGTAGAAAGGGTAGTTGCTGCGTGACGTTGAAGTGTACAGTGTCGTTTCTACCGTTCTATCTCATGTTTCAAAAAGTGATCGGCAGTCGGGGATTAAAAGAGAGGTTGCCCTTGGCTACACCCCCATCTGCGCCCTACTATGCGGCGAAAACGTCCACGTTCATTGTGGTACAATCCCCCTATCGTGTTGCATGACAATGCTCGTTGTTTTGTTGCACAAACTGTAAATTATCTTTTTTGCGACGGTGGTCTTGGGAGTTGTTGGAACACACCCATACTCCCCTGACACGACCTCTTTCCTAAGTTGCAAGAACCCCTTCGAGGCATCCGATTTCCCGCCGTGCCGTCTGTGATCCGAGCAGTAGGGCGCTCCTTCATTAACTTCAACACGTACCACCTTGCCAACGGTATCCTACGCTTCCTTACATCTGGCAAAATGTACAAGACATTGCTGGTGATTATATTGCTGGCCCCCTTCGTGACGGCCCCCTTCGCCGGCCCCCTTCGTGACTTTATGATATTGCTGGTCCCCTTCGTGACGTCATTTCTGACGTTTCTCACTAGCAAATGCTTTTCGAAAGGTCCGAGAATAGGCCCGTAGGAATGTAATGTAGTTTTCCCTGTACGTTCATTAAAAAATGGTTTCCGGGTATGTTGCCATTACTTTCTGTACGACTCTCGTACTTCTGGGTATAGGCCGGATATGGACACTTTAAATCCGTAGACCGGTAAGGCCCTCTGTGAGGAAAGATGGCATACAGGGATTTATCCACCCAAAAATCACCTCTGGGGTTGTCCTGTCAAAATGGAGGGGGCAAGTAGCTTTGGACGGTTTCCGATCTTTATGGTGCTGTAAAAACCGGAACCGCACACTGCAGCCCGAGAAATATATGGATGTGGTATAGAACTTCCAGGCAGGGGGCATTAGAAACATTTACAACAACAACAGGGTTTTTAACAACGAGGAAAATTTAAAGACGATAAATCCCTATATGCCTGATTTATATAGTATCAGTATCTATTCAAATAATTTTCATTACCTTTATCAAACAAAAAGACATAATGAAGACTTCCACTTCTTCGAGATTTTATCCTAAGTACGTTAAGAGCTTATACAGGTAAGAGCTTATTTAGAGAAAGTTAACGAACACCAAAAACAACTGAAAGTTGCGCATGCGCTTTGGTTAAATTTATACAAGTTTTTATTTTTTTATATCAACAGAAGTTTGTTCTACAGTACAAGATTGTATCTACTTGAAAATCAAACTCAATTACATAACTTGCAGGTTTTTAAGAAAGTTTTGTTTTAAATCCAATACTTGAAACAGGGTATGAAACCTTTTAGAGATTTTTTTAAATTTCCCTGAACGGTTAATAGTTTATTGTTTTAAAATTAGGGGACTGGAAAAAAAGGGGACTGGAAACAACAACAACAAGACATAAAAATTAACATAGTGAAGATATGTCACCAGAATTTACTTTTCCTAATATTTCATGTAATAAAAATGTAGCTTTATTTCATGCATTAATTGAAAAAGGTAGATCTATCTCGCAATCTGCGCTATTTCATGTGCAGAATCCTGTAAGTGCAAAAATCAGAAATATAAAGCGACTTCAACAGTAACGAAGGTTCACTGCAGTTAGGGATGCATTATTAAATAGTAACATCCTGTAAATTGACTTAAATAAGCTGATCTCTAAATACCTCTGCGTCTAGGCCGGATATGGGCAAGATAAATCCGTACGCCGGCGAGGACCTCTTTGAGGTAAAAGAGGGTAGAAGAGGATATTTTCCCCCCAGATATCACCGCTGGGGATGGTCAGTCCAAATAGAGGTGGCAAGTAGCACTCTCCGACCCTTATTGTGCTGTATAAACCAGAGCCGCACACTTCAGCCCGAAACCTATATGGAACTGGTATGGAACTTCCAGGCAGGGGGGGGGGTTTAGAAACACCCACAACAACAATAGGGTTTTTTTACAACGAGGAAATATGTAAGACAATAAATCCCTATATGTCTGATATAAATAGTAGCAGTATCCATTCAAATCATTTTCATTATCTATATCAGGAGTTCCCAAAGTGGGCGATATCGTCCCCCGAGGACCGGTTGAACGATCCAGGGGGGCAGTAGTAACCTCGGGTGACAATTGGGGGGCGATGAAAGAAAATAGAGGGGCGGTGAAAGCATAAAGAAAGGATACTAGACAATTCTAAATCATTCCGCAGAAAATGGACACTGAGTGCATGGGAAAGACCTAGGCAGGAACAATAATGTATTGTGATACTTGTTACGTATCCAGTGATTTAATTTACCATTTTTGGTCTACTGGGCATCATGGGAAGTACCCCTCATTATGTGTTTTGCACCATTTGTACTTCCATTAGCTTCGTACTGTTGTATTAAATATCAATGCTGAACAGATAGAGTCACATTTTCCATCACTAACAGCCTTTCCTTGGGACAAGTGTTGATATTTGACGAAGAGTAATGGTTGATTGGCGACAAATCTAGCCATTGGTCAGACGAAAGGGTTGAGATCCTGTTAATCCCCACTATCGTTACTTTATACCCCTCAAGTGACTGCTTGTTGAGAAATCAAATTTTGGTAAATTTCAGAAAACTTGTTTCTAGGTTTAGTTGAATTTGAAAGTGCAACATCGAAAGGTATTGTTCCAGTCTGATCATCTCCGGACTTTTCCTTCTTCGATTATATTAACTCTTTTTTTTATTTTTAATCATAAACTGTTCCCAATGTAAGTCTACTAACAGCTGCTGTAGTAAATTGTAGCGCAAGATATCTATAAATAGATCACTTCCTGTATAGCGCGCATGCGCAATGATTTTCAGCATTTCGATTCCCGCGTTAAGTCAATATTTGTCACTTCGAAAGGGTGCTTCTTACTAAGAGCACATTCTATTTTCATTAAATGTTATTCTTAACATTAATTCTGTTGACTTTCGTTTCTTTTGTCGTTTGATAGAAACTTTTAACCACTGAACCTCATGTTGACTACCTCCAGGTAATTATAATTCCTTTTTTGAATCTCTTGAGAGATAAGGAATGCCATAAAATTTCTTACGTAATAATTTAGTAAAAAT
This sequence comes from Dolomedes plantarius, assembly GCA_907164885.2. NCBI lineage: Eukaryota > Metazoa > Arthropoda > Arachnida > Araneae > Dolomedidae > Dolomedes > Dolomedes plantarius. The sequence goes on along the minus strand of OU015499.1, from coordinate 44,307,504 downwards.
TACATGAGACGGTTCAGCAGTTCTAATGGTTAAGAAGGAGTAACAGAAGGAGGAATGAATGAGAGATCGATTTTCCTCTTTGATAGTTTGGAACTGCGCAAATTACAGACTCATACTATCAGTTAATGATAGTGTTAAATGTGTTTCCGGTACTGAGAGATTCAAATAATTTATTGATAAATTTGTATTGCACAAAGTAACTGGGGAAAAGTCTAGATAACTAAAAGAGTGTGCGAGTTAGCTGGATGGAACTAAAACTAGTCGAATTTTAACCACGCGATGGGTTGCATCAAGTTTTCGAAGAGTTTTTGCAGTTTTGAATAACTATGAGGCTTTTGTGAAACATTTTCAATATGCGAACACTGATTACACGAGCTTTACTAAAGAAAGATGTGCATATGAAGGATTAGAAAAGAAATTTCATCAACATACTTTATCCTAGATTTAGGACTAATATGTGATGCGTTTCAAAAATTGAGTGAATTCAGCTTCGATTTACAAGACCTTGATCTTGACTTGTATAAGGCGAATGAAAAAATAAAAATTGTAGCACAGGTTATTGAAGAAAGGCAAAAGACTCCTGGATCATACTACAAATATTCTGTAGAGCGGTCAGAATTTGAAGTTTTCATGGAGTTCATAAAGATGTTGTAAAAATGACTCTTCCATCAGTCCAGAAGAATTTTATGAAACTTTGAAGAATTCATAGGAAAATTGATTGCTTGAAAGTGAAAATGCTGAATTAGTACGAGCAGCTAAAACACTTAATATAAAATTGTGGCCTGGTGATATTGCATCGTTACTAACATTTGGAGATAACGAAATGCTATAACTATCTATTAAATTTAAATTGAATGAGAGAGAAATTATGAGTTGATTTTGTGATAACACCGCTGTCCATTAAAATTGCAACACCAGGAAGGAAAGCAAATAACAAAACTTTAATTTTTGTACTTATACGGCTCTAACCCGGTTAGGCATCGAGTCAAACTGGGCTTGGATGAAAGATACGGACAAATAATTCCATGCTGTTTCAAGTTTATGCCACACTTCATCGATCGTATTGGCTGGAGAGCAGTGGCAACCCTGTTTCTCAGCAACCCATGGCTTGGTGTTTTCAATGAGAGATCTGTAGAACGTGCTGGCCAGAGCAACATTCGAACACTCTCTGTGTCGAGGTAAGTCAGGACACGAAGGGCACTATGCGGTCTTGCATTATCTTGTTGAAAGATGACGTCTCCTAGGCCTCGAATATAGGGCACAGCCACCGGCCTCAAGATCTGTGAAACGTAGCGCTGGCTGTTCAGATGACCGACGAAGTGAACAAGAGGTGTTCGTGTCATGTCCCCAATGACTGTCCATACCATCACACCAGGTGCAGGGCCCGTAGGACGATATAGAATACAAGCGGGCTATGTGCGTACTCCTCGGTGCTTTCAGACACGGATACGCCCATCATGATTCTGCACGCAGAACCGTGACTCGTCGACGTGGTGCCACTTATGTATCCAGTTTCATCGTTGGGCGCACCACTGTGGCCGCGCGTCTCTATGCTCGTCTCTTGGAAACGGCAGCCGCAATAATGGTCACCGTGCGGACAGTCCGTGCTGCTCCAGACGTCGTCGCATTGTTCTTGCGGATACTTGGTCGTGCTGCAATCAAGCCCATTTCCTGACTCAAGGTCCATGACGTGGCTGTACGATCCTGCAGGGCCGACCTGACAACATGTCTGTCCTCTCAGACGTTAGCTTCGGGAGGCCGTTGAAATCCTGCATGGCGTTCGGTATGACCCCCCTGAACACATCCATTCCATATTCGCATGCCAGTCGTTGGATTCCGACCAATGCGAGTAACAATATCGCGAACCGATAAATCGCACTCTCGATAGACCACGATCATGTCGCTATCGAATTTTTACACGTGCTGGTAGCCGTTTCTCCTTCTTATATACGGCATAACACTATCTTCTCACAAACAACGAACATTCAATTTCGATTTCCGAATGAGAAACCCGGTACGCAACTTTCCATTTATACAGAGTTTGAAATACCGTTTCACCCTCCTTCTTCGTTTGATTGCACTTAAAGGCTAATCATTGTCATATTCCAGCATCTTCTTGTGGTCATGCGAATTTGACGCTTGCATCATCCCTCCTACATGGTGTTGCAATTTAAATTGTCATCGGTGTATTTATGAGAAAAAAATAGTTTCATAAAAGCTATTACCTTTAACAGTTACAATGTCAGCAATTCAAGTATCTTCAAGCGAATGCGAGCGAAAATTTTCAATCGACGAAACTATTTCAGCCAACTTTATTCATTCCAAAAGTTACATGACCTAATTTGAAAGACTTATTTAAAAGATTCAATGACGCAAATCAAAAAATCCAAGGCGATGAGCTCAACTTTAATTTAAAAAAAAAAAAAAAACTGGGATTTCCGCATTTGTGGCAAAACTTCTATTAAAAAATATTCAGGAAGAGGGGGGATTTCAACCAATTTTCACATTTATGAGCAGTAGAAAATCACGATGAAGGCATGCTTATCAATTGTCAACATTTGGAGGCTGTCCATTCTTAATTCAACCAACGTCAACGGTTTTAAGACATACCTAAAATGAACATACCCGATAGAGTTTTCTATCCTTTTTCAGGATCAAACTCGGAATAAGCTGTAAAATTACAAGAAATAATAGAAGTAACAGCAAATAAAGAATTAAAATTTAAATTTAACCACAGCTATCAACAATTCTGGCTGTAAAAAGCTGCAGTCACTTTATCCTGGATTATGGGCTGTAGTACAAACATTTTTAATAACATTTTCTTCATCATATTTAGTGGAACGTGAGTTCAGTGCTGTCACAAATCATTTAACTAAAAACAGAAACCGACTGCAAATTGCTAATCGCGGGGATTTTAGTATGTTGCTGACTAAAACTGTGCCGAATATAAATAAATTGATTGCTGTGCACCAAGTTCATCCTTCTCATTAGTTTTACTGTTATTTGTAATATTTACAAAACGATTATTATACTTCTTTATCTTAATTTTCTGTGTGTAATGCGAATATAACTATCATTGATTTTAATATATAATTTTATAATTTTAAGCTTCAAGTTGTCTTATTTACAAGAACAAATATCTTTACTATGTTCTATATACGTAAAAAGATATGTACATAAAAGTCCGAAAATTTACCATTCTATGTGTGTTTATTCGCATAGGAAGGTAAATTTCCAACGGGCGGTGAGTCCAGAAGTAGTGAGCACGGCTTAACTACTTCTGGATTTTATCCTGAGAACCAAAGCAATGCAAGTTAAGAGCTTATTCACAAGAACATAACGGACAGCCTTAACTCTGAAAAAAATATTTTAAATATTTCGTGCTTATAGCATTAAAAATCAATAGACTTCAAGAAATAATTACCTAAACCAATTTAAATAATTTTACTCAATTTTAAAACAATAAACTCTTAAACGTTCCGAAAAGTTCATAAAATCGCTAATAGGTATGATTCAGTGTAATATATCTTGAATTTAAAACAAAACTTTCTTAAAAAAACTGCAAGTTATGTAATTAAGTTTGATATTCAAGTAGATGCAATCTTGTATTGTAGAACAAACTTCTCTTGATAAATAAAATGAAAACATGTATTAATTTTACCAAAGAGACACGCAACTTCTCATGGATGAATTTGTATTTTTCTTGGATAGCTCCTCATTTGGGCACAATTCGATTTCAGCTGGTATCATATCAGTGCCCAGCAGCAATAAGATATCTTTTACATATATGGAATGTACAAGGAGGAAGTTTGAAAGACAATAAATCCTTATTTGTCTGATTTATATAGTATCATTTTCTATTCAATTCATTTTTACTACCTATATAAATTGAAAAGACATAATGAAGAGTTCATTTACTCCAGGATTTAATACTGAGTACCAAAAAAAATGAAAGTTGAGAGATTACTCAGAGGAAGATAACGGACAGCATAAACTCTGAAAAGAAATATTTTAAATATTTCGTGCTTATGGCATTAAAATTCTATAGACTTTCACACATACTTAGTCCTCCAAATGTAAATAATTTCGCTCAGTTTTAAAACAATAAACTCTTAAACTTTCAGAGAAATTTAAAAAATCGCTAATAGGTATCTTTCACTGCAACAAGTCTTGGATTTAAAACAAAACTTAATTGAAAACCTGCACGTTATGTAATTAAATTTCACGTTCAACTAGATACAATCTTGTATTGTAGAACAAACTTCTGTTAATGAATACCATGAAAACATGTATTAAGGGGACTCACGACCCTTAAGTAGAGGAAATAAGGCATATTTTCATATTTTTTGACTCTTTGTAAGTATTTCAATTTACTCCCAATTTTTCCAAATTTTATGTATATGACAAATTGATATATTTATTTTAATAAACAAATTTTCAACTCTCAAAATAATTTTAAATATTTTTTTAAATGCTTTAGATATACCTTGTTTTTTAAGTATTTTTATTGTATACTGGCTTGCGCTCAGAACTATGAAATTAATTTTTCACTTAAATGTATAATTCCTGTTCTATATTTAAAATAAATAATTCAAAATACAATTGAACATAAAGCATTCAACATTAAAATATTTTTTCAATTTTTTTAAAACTGCTCAAAATATACTTAAAATTTCCTTAAATTTTTTCATTAATTTACCCCTAAAAAATAACAAAATGTGCAGTGATTGCAATAAATCTAGTTCAGACGCAATAATTTAACATGATTATGCAGTGATAAAAATTTCATGTTATTAATTTTCATAGTTTTTCAGATATCAGTTTCGGAGCGATGCAAAATTACATTTTGAGAAAGATTAGTTTAAAATTTTTCTTACTAAATATTAAATATTAGTAACTTGATCAGTAATTAAATATTTAGAATATCCATATCTCCGGAACTAAGCGGAATATTTTTATGCGGTTTGCTTTATTTTGTTCAGAAATAATCAGGTTTTAACATATTTTTTAAAAAAAAATCGAATGTTTTAAAGATCTAAGAGTAGTGAGTCCCCTTAATTTAACCTCACGAAACTTCACTAGATCACACGATTCTTCAAGATCACACGAAACTTCTCATGGATGTATTTTTTTTGGATAGCTCCACATTTGAGAACCCGTCGATTTTAGCTCGAATTATGTCAGTGCACAGTAGCAATAAGATATTTTTTGCATTTAGGGAATATAGAAGGAGAAAAATTGAAAGTCAGTAAATCCCAATATGTATGTCTTATATTCTATCAATATCTATTCAAAACATTTTTATTATATATAAAAATTAAAACGACATAATGAAGGTTTTAAGTGCTTCCGGCTTTATTCCTGAGTACCAACTGTCGTGGGGTACGACATATATATATATAAAAAGAAAATAGAAAAGGTGCAGAAAAACCAATTAACAAACGGGACGGAAAATGGAATAGTGAAATTACGCCAGACGATACAAGAAGAATGTCGTGGGGATACAATATGTTAGAAGTTCAAAAAGGGCAGACAACCCAATTAAAGCGGAAATCGGCGGTACTATTAGAAAATTGAAATGGCACTTGATCAGACAAAGGACCGGATGAAGAAGAAGAAATTGAAAAGCAACAGTTAAGAGTCGAAACAGCGAGGGGTATAGATAGAGGGGACATCGAGATGAAAAGGGAATTGTTGGCAAAGAGAAGAGGACCCCACACATAGTAGATGTTCTGGGAAAACACGATTCCTAGAAAGGCAGGGATGAGTCGAAGACGGGATTGTTCGAATATAAAACGCCCCTCACTCTGAATGGTTAAAGAAATAATTAGGGGATGAAAAAGTTCGTGAATCGAAGTGGAAGTAAAAAAAAAGGTTGAACATGAGATACGAATGAAAATGTAAAAGGCGGGGCATTGAGAAGATAAAAAATAGAGAGAGTGAGAATATAAAATAATAAGATAATTGATGTTGACTCTCAGACTTAGCACACGAATATAGAGTGGTAGCCTCGTAGGCGAGAAGGCCAAAAGAATATATGGGAGAGTGCGCCCCGACTTAGCGCATCGCTGTAAGCCGGCAACCCAACGAGGAGAGGAGATTAGACGAATAGTGGAGCCGAGAAAGATTGCCTGACCCCCGCAAGCTAGCGATGAGAGGAGCATAGAGGAGCGTCGGAGCCAAGATAGAGTGCCTGACCCCCTGTAAGCTACCGATGAGATGAGAGTAGTCGAGATACGGAACCAAGACAGATTGCCTGACCCCACAAGCAAAAGATGGAGAACCGATCCGGCCATTAAAGTCCGCCTATTCCCACGACAGATAGCTATTTTGATGACTGCGTTCACCAGCGAAAGTGAATCCTGAAGAAAGATATCCCAATCGATGCACGTGAATATGCCAGCTAATGCTCCCCCTCTGCAGTCTGCAAAAATGGAGGTAAACTTTCATTACCTATTGCCAAAACGTCTATAAATCCCAGAGTCTTATAATATAGGCGGAAGTTAAGGAATAATATATATATTGCGTACTGAAATGAAATTAATTTAAATAAATGAAATAGTGCAGTCAAATATTACCTTGATATAATGAGTATTTCTTTAGGTTCATAATTAACAATAATATAATTGAATGTGTACTAATATTTGTGTAGTGTTAATAAATTAATGTATTGATTAGAATTAAGAGTAATGGTATCATTGCCTACCACCATACTAAATCACGACCCACTCAATTAACACTACCACACCAACAAAATGTAACTTATTTAGAGGAAACTGACGAACAGAATAAATTCTGAAGAAGAATATTTTCCTCTGAATATTTTGTGCTTATAGCATAAAAAATTAATAGACTTGCTAAAGTATGTACTTCACCAAATAATTTTACTCAATTTTAAAACAGTAAACTCTTAAACTATCGGCGTGATTCAAAAAATCGCTAATAGGTCTCTTTCCCTGTAACAAGTCTTGTATTTAAAATAGTAATATCATTCAAAAATTTCAGTTATATGATTAAATCTGATTTTCAAGTAGATGCAATTTTTATTGTAGAACAAATTCCTCTTCAGGAATAAAACGAAGTCATATATTAATTTATCAAAGAGCACACGCAACTTCTCGTGAATAATATTACATTTTTCTCAGGTAGCTGAATAGGAATTTTATTCATTTAGCAGTTTCAGTCTTCATTTTATTAAAAATGCATACCGTTACTTGGGAGTTAAGTATATGAGGTGGCGGAAGCGTGTACTTACAGATAATATTCTTATCTTTGGATCCCTAAATTAAATATTTATCTAAAAAATTATTTTTTCTGAAACATATGTAAAACAACTCACAATTCTTGAAAATATTTTTAAAAAATCTCGGCTTTTAATCTATTAGCCACAGCATGAGATATTTTTCGTTTTTTGGTATCAAGTTCTTCCATCACTTCAATAATTAGGTTTATGTGAAAAATATTTACTCTTTCTCCTCTGTTTAATTAAAAATTGTTTAACGGGCAGATTTAATAAAACGGAAAGTATCATTTTATTTATTTTGTTAGAAAAAAAGTTTTAAGAATAATATTGAAATCCTTTGTTTAATTAAGAATTTTTTATTAGTTATAAAATTTTTTACTTTTCAAAAATACAGTAAGAAAAAATTGAAAAATTTTTTAATACAATATAAGTAATCTTTAAGTTCCATTTATTGTCTAATTGTATAATATATTTTATTCATATATATATATATATATATATCATTTCTAGGAATGAAATTTGAGTTTTCTTGAAATCTGTGATCTTTCATGTATAGAAGCCTGTAAATACAATAAGTAAGCACAAAAAATCATTTCGCCAGTAATATAATGTCAATAATTTTAGGGATAATTCACTAACTACTAACTTTCTGCACGAAATTAAATTGATATATTGGTGAATTTTGTCCTCCTTGGACCTTGCACCAATAAACCCAAACAAACCAAACCTTAATTAATATATTGCAACTGATTTGGAGTATTTGATATCTGAATTTCTAACTTTACTGCGTTTAAAGGCACCAATCTAAATTCGGTCTTTTAATAAGCTAGTGAATTCCCATCTGGAACCTTTTTTAATTACACCACTTTCATTGCATTATGTCCGAAGTAACACCCATCGTTAGAAACAAAACCAAATTTTCATTACATCGTTCGAAAATGGTCATTGTTGGAAGAAATTCAAGAAAGAAATATTGGCGAACTTAAAAATGTTTCTGCTGGGCCAACAATTGTAATATCCCGTTGTCCCAAGTGCAAGTGTGAGTAGAACTGCTATCCAAATAGTTGGGCCAACTAACAGCCAACCGGTGATTCAACATAACTCAGGCAGCCAAATCCAAGTGCTGTCCAACTATGCTAAAAATGATTGCCTAGCAATTTCCCAATGACCTTGTGTCACTTCGGATATAATTAATGCTAAATACCGATACAATTAATAGCACCTGCATTCTAGAGTTTTTAAAATCTAATAAAAAAATATTGTGCAAAACTATACGCAATCATCTTAAACCGTGAATAATATTTAGAAATTGAACATATTAAAGATTGATCACCAAAATTTACATTGACTAATTACCATTTAATAATAACGTTTCAGGGCAAATCGTCGTGCCCTAGCATGGTATTTGCATCTTTTTTCAGGTCTGTGCTATCTCATGCACAGAATCCGACTATCCGAATAAGCAGGTATATTTACAAATTTCAGCAGTGACATAAGTTCATTGCCGTTAGAGATATTGTAGTAACTATTAACTTTCTGTAAGCAACTATATTAACTAATTAGTTTAATAGCATTAAATAATCAATTTATAGCATTTAAAGTTTGTAATCCAAATTCAGTCAGTTAAAAAGACTAGAGGATTCCCATTTCGACCCTATTTAAATTATATCACGTTCATTGTTTCATATGTAATTAATACTGACTAAATATACCATTAAAACACTTACATTCGACTACTTTAATAAAGTAATAAAGAAATTTTGCGGTAACGTAAAAGTCATTTAACTGAAACCGTGAATAACAGTAAAAAAAATCTGGTCCCGGAAGCCCGGTTGGCAAAAGTCAGCGGAATAGTGATCTGACCGTCGCTGGTTCCATGACCTCGCTGAGAAAATCCCCGAAGTGTACACTAATGATGGCTGGTGCACGGAAAAAATCTCTCATTACTTCAAGTCATGTCCTTCGAGTCATGTCCTTCTCGTTACTACATGTCCTTCAAGTTCCCAAAATGCCTCTAGAGGTTCTTGGTCAAGTGTTCCGGTCTCGTCATTTGACTCTGTACAAAATTACGGGACCGACGTTATTCGAGGTCAAGTAAGTTTTCAGGCCTATCGGTACCTCGCCTGAAAGTGAAGCTTCTAATTTACCTTGTTTAAGGACCTAGTTCGTTTGCACTTGGTCTAGGTTTTCCTACAACAAGGGGATTCGGAACAACAACAACAAACCATTAATAAATTAAACATAACGAAGATATATCACCAGAATTTACTTTTGATAATTTTTCATGTAATAAAAACGTAGTTTCATTTTATCGTTGGCAGTTAACACAAATCCATCTATCAAGCAATCTGCGCGTAAATCATGCGCAGAATCCTGTAAGAGCTAAAAGCAGAAATGTATCTCCTTCACCACTTAAGACAGTCCATTCCTGTTAAGGATGCATTATTAACTTGTAACATTCTGGAAATTGACATAAATCAGCTGATCCCTAAATACCTCTAGGTCTATGCCGGATATGGGCAACTTAAATCCGTAGAACTGAAAGGCCCTCTGTGAAGTAATAGAGGTTAGAAGAGGGTATTTTCCCCCCACATATCGCCCCTAGGGATGTTCGGTCAAAATAGAGGTGGCAAGTAGCTAAGAGGGACTCCGACACTTGTGGTGATGCAGAAAACGGAGGCGCACACTTCAGTCCAAAACCTATATGGGGGGGGGGAAAAGAACTTCCGGGCAGGGGCCATTAGAAACATCCAAAACAATAACAGGTTTTTTTTAAAACGATGGAATTTGAAAGACAATATATCCCTATATAGTATCAATATCCATTCAAACCATTTTCATTTCCTATATAAACCAAAAAGACATAATGAAGGCTTCAACTACTTCGGGATTTAATCCTGAGTACCAAAAAAATGCAAGTTCAGAGCCTATTCAGAGAAAGATAACGATTGGAAAGACCGTGATCTAATGGCCTAAAGACCAAATTCAAGCATTTGTTAAAGATTAAAATAGTAATAAATTATATCTCCTTACAAGAAACTAAAAATTTTGCTTGAAGAGGAAACCTTTTTAAATTTTTTTTATGAACAGTACTATGTGTAAACAAAAACATCCCAAGTGAGGGCATGAAAATGAGCAATGACGAAACACAATTTTAGTATTTTCGCTTATAAATCAGTTTTACGCCATGTCAATGATATACAACCAAGCAAAAACCAATGAGCAGAAAAATGTCATCCCTAGCCGTTTAACATGTATACCACATGTACTCAAAAAGTAATGACGCAATCGTTTAGGCATATATTTCTATATGAATTTGAGATATCATTAAGTTTGTTAACATACGTTTAACAAGCGTTCATGCCGTCCAACGAATGAATAGCGGTAGTTCCAGCACATCAGAAATGTCCATTCAGGAGGTGTCTATATGGAGCAATTCTCGATATGATGTTCAAAATTTCTTTGCATTTCGATTACGGATATCTTACGTCGCCCGTAACAATGCCCCGTTGAAGGATTGCTCATTACGAGCAGATTTTAGAGTTTGAAAGATGTCGTGTCATCGTATTGAAAGAACCTGGTTGGATAAACCGAAGAATCTCTCGATATCTGGGTCGAAGCGATGCAGCGAATAGTACATGATGCTGGCAAGAATGGGGGAATTGTTATCAAAATTTTAGTTGATTTTCTTTATGTGCATTTTCTTCATATCCACCAATTGCCCTCTGACCACTTCTTCCTGTTGCGTCGATTCTTTTGTTACGGATTGTATTCTGAGTTCATTACTTATAGTCACCATGTATAATGAATTATATATTTCTTGGGACAGTTTGCATGAATTAGCTGCATAGCTCTGAAACTCTCTGTCTTTTTCTTTGCATATACTTTCGTTAAGAATCCAAGATTTTATATAAGTTCCATATTAAGTTAAATTGAAATTGAAATTTCATGAGACTGCGGCTCAATCTGTTCATATGTAAGGTTAAACAAAGAGATAATTAAAGATATGGCGATTCAGGGTTGTGAATCAAACGAGACGTGTAAAAAAGATGTATGAAATAAAATACACTTTAAGACAATAATTTGAACTTAAAGTTTACTTATTTTGCGTTAAAAAAAGGTTTCAAATTTTCCTTAACATATTATAACAAAGTAAGAAATGTGCATACCAAAAAAATTCAAATCTTACAAAGGGACTCATACTTAGGTTTAGCATTCATAATATATATATATAAATATATATATATATATATATATATATATATATATATATATATATATATATATATATATATATATATATATATATATATATATATATAACTTGAAGAACAACAACATATAGCTTTCGTGGCCATGCTCTAAAGCAGCCATTAACCACAAAGCACGAATACATCATTTATCTTAAGTTTGCAAATACTATAGCCATATGCATGGCGCAGCCTGGCAGCTAACACAAAAAGAACAAAAACACAGGTGCATTAGCACCCAAAGATAGAAATATAGGTGAATGAACACCCAAAAGACAAAAAGTCAAGCAATTAGACTGAAAAAAGTCAAAAAGATCAAGAAAATCATGTCTTTGCTTGGCTCATCAGCCGTGGGTAAAGTAAAGAAACATAATCAAACACAAGTGGTTTCGCCATGGTGTCATATCCAAAAAAACTTTTATAATTAATATGGCTAAATCAGATGACAAAAAAAACTAAAAGAAATTATTATGACACGACGGTCGTAGGTAGGTGTTACAAAATAACCGCTTATAAAATAAATATGAGCACCACTCTTTTGTCAAAACTCTTTTGTTGAAATTCCAAAATAAAATAACTCTTTGTACTAGTGCTATTCATGCCTCCCATTCTGTAAGATAATATGTCCCTAGTAAGATCCATAAACTGTTTATCATGACTTATGGGAGGAAAATGTTCAGATTTTAAAATCATACGATGTATCCGTATGGTTTGAATACTGTTTTCAATTATAATAGAAGTTTAAGCGATGGTAATAGTGTCTACAGTTTATTTAAAGAATTCTCTGCCACCAGGTGTTTTGAATACAGTAGAGGAAATACAGGAAGTCACAAATATACACGCGATATCAACATTATTGTACCTAAACTCTTTTTGGAAAATTTAGATAAGAAATTTTGTACGGAACTAAATGTAAATTATGTGAAGGTAGAGTTGTTCAGACTAGAGTGTTCAAAACACTTAAGAAATTACAAAAGATGTTGAACACATTTAAGAGCTATGATAAACAGTTTATGGATCTTACTAGGGACATATTATCTTACAGAATGGGAGGCATTAATAGCACTAGTACAAAGAGTTATTTTATTTTGGAATTTCAACAAAAGAATTTTGATTTTCTGAAATTATACAATGCTGTCAAAGACAATCTTGATGTTTTTCCTGTAAAGGGCATCACAGTGATACCGACATTTAGGTACACGAAACCTTTAGCAAGTTATTTTTTTAATTACGGTGCTTTGGTTCGTGCTGGCGGTGTCGATGTGTCTTGAGCATGTGCTGAATATGCTGGTTAAAAATTTGTAGATGATAACTTGGGACATGTAGTTACAGGCGATCTGGATATCATAAAAGATAATATTATTCGGCCATTTTTACATCTTGGCACAAAATTTAGATTAAATAAAAAAATCAAATTTGGAACAGCATGCGACGTTTCTAAAAGGAATCTGGACAACTTCATCTTGGGCCTTAGTTACAAATATGTTACACCTTAAATTTTGTTTCGTGAATGGAAAACAAGGCTTTTGATTTATTTTGAAGATTTTCTTCAACGTTATATGAATTATAATGAGCATACATACCACAGATGGAATAAAACGATTCATCAGAAAGTTAAGGCACTGAGAAATAAATTTGTTTTTTGTCCCATAGATAAAGCTGGATCAAATTTTGCAATAATTTGAAAGGAATTTTTTATAAATACAGTTAAAGCGGAGTTAAATAATGGCAACACGTATAGATTATATAAAAAGGATATTAACGTATTATTTAAAAATTTTGGTGCCTTCGCAAGAAAAAGTGGCATTCCTGTTTCTGAAAGAAGTCTTCCTTATTTGTTTTGTACTCCAAAATTTCATAAAAACCCTGTAAAATTTCGCTTTATTTGTAGCAATGTAAAAAGTATTGGTAATAATTTTAATCTGAGGTTTGAAAAATACCTAAAAAAGATTCTAAATGTGTTAAAATATAAGTACAAAAACAGTTTCTGGATAATTTATAATAGTATAGAACTTGTGGCAAGTCTGGGTAACGGTTTTCAAAATATCAACTCAATACACACCTATGATTTTGAAAACTTATTTACAAACATATCATTTGCAGCTTTGAAAAATGTCCTAATACAACTGTACGATGACGTCTGGGAGGATTTGACGGATGTTTGATCTACTTTATTTTACGATCTCTGCAATTTCTGTTTATTTAATAACTTTGTTAAGGTCGGAAAGGATATTTTTTGCAAACAAATGGAATAGGTATGGGAACTAGTTACTCCAGTACTGCAGCCAACCTATTTTTATTTTATTATGAGCATGCATACAATATGCCGGTTTCTGTTAATTTGGATTTAAAGATTTTTCGTTATATTGATGATCTTATTATTTTTAATACGCCAGACAATTTCAGATTAGAGAATATATATCCAGACTGCCTTACATTAAAAAACACAAACGACGGCTCTTTTAGCGCGGACTTCCTAGATATTGCTTTCGAAATAAAAAACAGTTTTTTATATATGTCAGTATACGATAAAAGAATAACGTTCCCTTTTAAAGTAATATCATTAACACACTGGTCATCAAACATTGCGAAGAGAATCTTTATTAACATTATCTTATGCCAGATACTAAGATTTTGCAGAATTTGTAATTCTAAGGAAGCTATTAGTAAACAATTTTTTATTTTTAAGGCGAAACAATATTATGATAATAGCATACCGTTGGACTTTTTAGAATGCTATATTGGGTCGGCCGCTACTAATTTGGATATTCCACTGCACGCGTACAGAATATGAATGGCCCGGGTTAAAGCCATTGGACGCCCGGGGCAGGATGGCTGCTGACGTATGTGATGGAACGACCGCACGTGTACTGGCTTACGCATATAAGGTATAGACGTATATGTTCATCGTTTCTAAGTCATCTGTTCTTTTGTAAGAGCTCTGAAGCCTGGATATGAACATTTCTATTTTAATGCTGTTTATTCTGGTATGACTTCTCTTTTTTCGTTTATTTGCAGGTCTACAAGTGGTCCCGTGGGGTGGTGCTCATATTTATTTTATAAGCTGTTATTTTGTAGCACCTACCTACGACAGTCGTGTCATAATAATTTCTTTTAGTTTTTTTTGTCATCTGACTTAGCCATATTAATTATAAAAGTTTTTTTTTAATATGACACCATGGCGAAACCACTTGTGTTTGATTATGTTTCTTTGCTTTACCCACAGCTGATGAGCCAAGCAAAGACATGATTTTCTTGATCTGTTTGACTTTTTTCAGTCTAATTGCTTGACTTTTTGTCTTTTGGGTGTTCATTCACCTATATTTCTATCTTTGGGTGCTAATGCATCTGTGTTTTTGTTCTTTTTGTGTTAGCTGCTAGGCTGCGCCATGCATATGGCTATAGTATTTGCAAACTTAAGATAAATGATGTATTCGTGCTTTCTGGTTAATGGCTGCTTTAGCGCATAGCGACAAAAGCTATTTGTTGTTTTTTTCACGTTGTGTATATATATATATATATATATATATATATATATATATATATATATATATATATATATATATATATATATATATATATATATATATATATATATATATATATATATATATATATATATATATATATATATATATATATATATATAATGAATGCTAAACCTAAGTATGAGTCCCTTAGTAAGATTTGAATTTTTTTGGTATGCACATTTCTTACTTTGTTATAATATGTTAAGGAAAATTTGAAACCTTTTTTTAACGCAAAATAAGTAAACTTTAAGTTCAAATTATTGTCTTAAAGTGTATTTTATTTCATACATCTTTTTTACACGTCTCGTTTGATTCACAACCCTGAATCTCCATATCTTATATTATCTCTTTGTTTAACCTTACATATGAACAGATTGAGCCGCAGTCTCATGAAATTTCAATTTCAATTTAACTTAATATGGAACTTATACAAAATCTTGGATTATTAACGAAAGTATATGCAAAGAAAAAGACAGAGAGTTTCAGAGCTATGCAGTTAATTCATGCAAACTGTCCCAAGAAATATATAATTCATTATACATGGTGACTATAAGTAATGAACTCAGAATACAATCCGTAACAAAAGAATCGACGCAACAGGAAGAAGTGGTCAGAGGGCAATTGGTGGATATGAAGAAAATGCACATAAAGAAAATCAACTAAAATTTTGAAAACAATTCCCCCATTCTTGCCAGCATCATGTACTATTCGCTGCATCGCTTCGACCCAGATGTCGAGAGATTCTTCGGTTTATCCAACCAGGTTCTTTCAATTCGATGACACGACATCTTTCAAACTCTAAAATCTGCTCGTAATGAGCACGAATCCTTCAGCGGGGCATTGTTACGGGCAACGTAAGATATCCCTAATCGAAATGCAAAGAAATTTTTAACATCATATCGAGAATTGCTCCATATAGACACCTCCTGAATGCACATTTTTGATGCGCTGGAACTACCGCTATTCATTCGTTGGACGGCATGAACGTTTGTTAAACGTATGTTAACAAACTTAAGGATATCTCAAATTCATATAGAAATACATGCCTAAACGATTGTGTCATTACTATTTGAGTACATGTGTTATACATGTTAAACGGCTAGGGATGACATTTTTCTGCTCATTGGTTTTTGCTTGGTTGTATATGACTGACATGGCGTAAAACTGATTTCTAAGCGAAAATACTAAAATTGTGTTTCTTCATTGCTGATTTTCATGCCCTCACTTGGGATGTTTTTGTTTACACTTTGTACTGTTCATAAAAAAAATTTAAAAAGGTTTACTCTTCAAGCAAAATTTTTAGATTCTTGTGAGGAGATATCCTTTATTACTATTTTAATCTTTAACAAATGCTTGAATTTGGTCTTGAGTCTATCAGATCACGGTCTTTCCCATCGTTATCTTTCTCTGAATAGGCTCTGAACTTGCATTTTTTTGGCACTCAGTATTAAATCCCGAAGTAGTTGAAGCCTTCATTATGTCTTTTTGGTTTATTTAGGAAATGAAAATGGTTTGAATGGATATTGATACTATATAGGGTTTTATTGTCTTTCAAATTCCATCGTTTTAAAAAAACCTGTTATTGTTTTGGATGTTTATAATGACCCCTGCCCGGAAATTCTTTACCAGGCCCATATAGGTTTCGGACTGAAGTGTGCGCCTCCGTTTTCTGCATCACCACAAGGGTCGGAGTCCCTCTTAGCTACTTGCCACCTCTATTTTGACCGATCATCCCCAGGGGCGATATCTGGGGGAAAATACCCTCTTCTAACATCTGTTACTTCACAGAGGGACTTTCAGGTCTACAGATTTAATTTGCCCATATCCGGCATAGACCTAGAGGTATTTAGGGATCAGCTGATTTTTGTCAATTTACAGAATGTTACCAGTTAATAGTGCATCCCTAACAGGAATGAACTGTCTTAAGTGGTGAAAGAGATACATTTCTGCTTTTAGCTCTTACAGGATTCTGCGCATGATTTACGCGCAGATTGCTTGATAGATGGATTTGTGTTCAACTGCCTACGATAAAATGAAACTACGTTTTTATTACATGAAAAATTATCAAAAGTAAATTCTGGTGACATATCTTCGTTATGTTAAATTTATTAATGGTTTGTTGTTGTTGTTCCGAATCCCCTTGTTGTAGGAAAACCTAGACCAAGTGCAAACGAACTAGGTCCTTAAACAAGGTAAATTAGAAGCTTCACTTTCTGGCGAGGTACCGATAGGCCTGAAAACTTGCTTGACCTCGAATAACGTCGGACCCGTAATTTTGTACAGAGTCAAATGACGAGACCGGAACATTTGACCAAGGACCTCTAGAGGTATTTTGGGAACTTGAAGGACATGTAGTAACGAGAAGGACATGACTTGAAGTAATGAGAGATTTTTTCCGTGCACCAGCCGTCATTAGTGTACACTTCGGTGATTTTCTCAGCGAGGTCATGGAACCAGCGACGGTCAGATCACTATTCCGCTGACTTTTGCCAACCGAGCTTCCGGGACCAGATTTTTTTTACTGTTATTCACGGTTTCAGTTAAATGACTTTTACGTTACCGCAAAATTTCTTTATTACTTTATTAAAGTAGTCGAATGTAAGTGTTTTAATGGTATATTTAGTCAGTATTAATTACATATGAAGCAATGAAGGTGATATAATTTAAATAGGGTAGAAATGGGAATTCTCTAGCTTTTTAACTGTCTGAATTTGGATTACAAACTTTAAATGCTATAAATTGATTATTTAATGCTATTAAACTAATTATTTAATATATTTGCTTACAGAAAGTTAATAGTTACTAAAATATCTCTAACCGCAATGAACTTATGTCACTGCTGAAATTTGCAAATATGCCTGCTTATTCGGATAGTCGGATTCTGTGCATGAGATAGCACAGATCTGAAAAAAGATGCAAATACCATGCTAGGACACTACGACTTGCCCCGACACGTTATTATTAAATGGTAATTAGTCAATGTAAATTTTGGTGATCAATCTTTAATATGTTCAATTTCTAAATATTATTCACGGTTTAACATGATTGCGTATAGTTTTACACAATATTTTTTATTAGATTTTAAAAACTCTAGAATGCAGGTGCTAGTAATTGTATCGGTATTTAGCATTAATTATATCTGAAGTGACACAAACGTCATTGGGAAATTTCTAGGCAATCATTTTTAGCATAGTTGGACTATACTTGGATTTGGCTGCATGAGTTATGTTGAATCACCAGTTGGCTGTTAGTTGGCCCGACTATTTGGATAGCAGTTCAACTCACACTTTCACTTGGGACAACGAGATATTACAATTGTTGGCCCAGCAGAAACATTTTTAAGTTCGCCAATATTTGTTTCTTGAATTTCTTCCAACAATGACCATTCTCGAACGATGTAATGAAAATTTGGTTTTGTTTCTAACGATGTGTGTTACTTCGGACATAAGCAATGAAAGTGGTGTAATTAAAAAAGGTTCCAGATGGGAATTCACTAGCTTATTAACTGACGGAATTTAGATTGGTGCCTTTAAACGCAGTAAAGTTAGAAATTCAGATATCAAATACTCCAGATCAGTTGAAATATATCAATTAAGGTTTGGTTTGTTTGGGTTTATTGGTGCAAGGTCCAAAGAGGACAAAATTCACCAATATATCAATTTAATTTCGTGCAAAAAGTTAGTAGTTATTGAATTATCCCTAAAATTATTGACATTATATTACTGGCGAAATGATTTTTTGTGCTTACTTATTGTATTTACAGGCTTCTATACATGAAAGATCACAGATTTCGAGAAAACTCAAATTTCATTTCTAGAAACACCAGTGTTCACTAACTTCAGGATCTGTAGTAGTAACTACAATACATGGGCCGGGCCCTCCACTGTAGGAGGATACAGCAATGCATAAAACTTCAGTGATCACTAAAAATTGGAAGGTGGAAGGGAAATTGAAAGTGGGGACCACCAGTGTCCAAGTCCAGTTTACTTTTTACAAGTGGAGTACCAATTCGTTACAGCTTTATCTCCTGTACACAAGTTATATGTTATCAAGGTGCGTGTTGTGAAGGATCCACAATTTGATCCTTTTGACTATTTTCAACAGTATCGCCATTTTTTACCGTCAACACATTTATGGGTCATAAAACGGCCATATTGGAAAAAAGGGTGCCTGGCCTGCACCTGCAATAAGTTCCGAGAATCATCGCCCCCTATAGAACCCTAAGAGATTTTCCTTAGGATGGGAGGAATAGAATTCCAGGAAGACTCAATTGACACCCAAATTTCGCCGAAATAAAGATACCAAATTAGTCAACCATGTTGATTTCGCATCATACTGTCCACGAATAAAATGCAGGGAACAGCAATAAATTTACGTGGGAGTCCAGCCTGTGGAGGGGCCAATACGAAAAGGGGAAAAATGAACCCCGAATTTTTTAGAGAATCGACGACGGGAGCTGAGGCACAGGGTCGGAGTTTTGCGAGTTTTGCGAGCTGTGGCAAAAACCTGTGACTGCTAAGCAATGACCTGAAGAGGAGTGATGCGTCCAGATAAAGCCCCGTAGAGATGTTCGTTTACAACCGCCCGCGACGTGCCTGCTGCCTACACCGATAGAAGTGCCCCATCATTTTCGTGCTATGCCTTGCTGCCACCTCAACTCTCCCCAGGTTGGTCATTTCTCCCCTTTAAAATAGTGCGATACATGGAACTGGTGTTTTAATCAATTTTTGATAAATTGAACTTTATTGACCCGTAATGGTTCTTCCGCAGGAAGCGGATACAACATGGCCAAATTTTTTATACATATAAAACTTATAGCCAAGAATTTCATTTATAATATGTAAACTAACCTTTGCATAATATTCTAAAATGAATGTTCCTATTTTTTTATGTAAACGTATCGTTACCATGGAATTCATATCCCAATTTTTCATAACTCAATGGGGTATCTCTGGTATCCCTCACAATAGTGCGATTGCTCAGTAGTTAAAATTTAAAGAAAAAGGATTAAAAGGATATTAAGGTAAAAAATTAGCGTTTTTTCACCAATATACTATTACATTAAAAAATAGTCAAATTATTATGGTGACATAACTTAAGGGAATAGATTTCAATAGAAGCACATTGAAACGCAGTATAGGACGGTAAAATTCAGTCAAAGTATACAGAGCCACCAATACGGATAGGTGAAACTCTATAAACACATACTACAGCACCATTATAGTCCAATAAAATAAGCAAATGTGTATTGATATTAGTAATATTTTTACTACTTTCATTCGATCATTTTGGCAGGATTATTCTTATACGAAGAACCATTTTTTCTGGTAAATCGATTTGTTTTCCTGCAAACAAAGGCTTTCACTTCATAGCCGGGGGCAGAAAAAAATTAAATTTAGAAGAAAAAATCGCAAATTTTTATTTAAGGATATGTAGTTATTTAAGGGTACGTAAACGTATCATTACCATAGACATTCATCTCCCAATTTTTCACAACTTAATGGGGTATCTCTGGTGTCCCTCACAACAGTGCTAGTAATCATAAGTTAAAACTGAAAGAAAAAGGATTAAAAGAATATTAACGTACTCAAATTATTCTGGTGACATATCTTAAGGGAATAGATTTCAATAGAAGCACATTGAAACACAGTATAGAACAGTAAAATTCAGTCAAAGTATACAGAATCACCAATACGGACAGGTGAAAGTCTATAAAAACATACTAGAACACCAGTATAGTCCAATAAGATTAGAAAAATGTGTATTGATATTAATAATATTTTTCCAAGTTTTATTTGATCATTTTGGCAGGATTATTGCTATACTAAGAGTCATTTTGCCTGGAACTTAATTTGTTTTCCTGCAATCAAAAGCTCTCGCTTCATAACCAACAACAGAAAAAAAATGAAATTTAGAACGAAAAATTGTTTATTTTTATTTCAGGATATACTACGATACATATTATTTTTAATTTAATGATATACTACGAAGTTCTACCAATGGTAGCCAATACACAACGATCTTACGAACATTTTCTTTCGGGCTAACGATGGGTGTAACTTTGGAGAGGATAAAAAAAATTTTCCAGAATAATTTAATCATAAAATTATTGTTCGTGTATCTTAAAAAAATATATATATACCTGTGTTAGGAGCTTTTTTTTGGCCTATTACACTTTATAACATTTTATACAACGTTTAATGCAATTTGACTACCAGTGAGAAACTTTTGTCCACTGGATAATGTTGAGAAGAGTTAAGCCTGCTATGTACTAATACTATTGAATTCAGTCACCTCAATGTTAATCTATAGAGAAAATGTGTCTACTATTACAGTTACAAAAATGCTGATAATTCAATAAAAATGGTATTTTTAGTTAGCCTGAACTTTTCAGCACCTTGCAAAAGGATTCTTTTTGTGAATTTTGGCCACCAAACGGTTTTAGGAGCGCTTAAAACACACTATACCAGATTTTTCCCGCGAATAATTTAAATTTTAAAATATTATCTGATTTTCCTAAAAAAAGAAAAATGCCCCAAGCAGTAAAATTTCTTTCTCTATACCGGAGGACAATCTAAGAAAAATCCTTTAAATACACGTCTGTAATCATTGGACACATTTTATCTATAGGTTAAAAGTGAGGTGAGCGAATCCAATGGTATTAGTAAACAGCAGCCTTAACACTTAAAAAATTAATGAAAAAGATTTTCTTGAAAATTAATGTAAATTAACCAGTGAGAAAATGGGATAAAATTTATGCTGGAAATAAAGCTGTTGAACACCGTATTTCAACTGTCTCAAAAAGAAGAGGTAAAACGTTTGTTGAAAACGTAATAATATCTAAAATTCATATAGAAATGCATGCCTACACAATTACACGATTATTATTTGAGTACATGTGCGATATGTGTTAAACGGCTAAGAATGACATTTTTCGACTGATTGGTTTTTGATTGGTTGTATATCAGTGACGTTGCGTAAAACTGTTTTATGAGCCAAAATACTAAAATTGTAATTGGTCATCTCTAATTTTCATGTCATCACATATGATGCTTTTTGTTTACACTTGGTACTGTTTATGAAAAAATAAAAATAAGTTTCCTCTTGATGCAAAATTATAAGTTTCTTATGTGAAGATATCCTTTATTGTTTATTTATTCTTTAACAAATGCTGGACATTTGATCATTAGGCCATTAGACAACAGGATTCCATTATATTAAAACATGGGACTTAAAATTTAAAAGTGCAGGGAACACGTTAATGTGTAAAGCATTCAATAAATTGATCCTAGACACAATAGGGTTAGTCAGTCAGACCAATCCAGGAAAGATGTTCTCGTAGACAGTCGTGACCGTTAAAAAGTTTAGGGTAGTAGAGAACCATAGAGGAATTCTTACATAGAGTAGCCCGTGTTTTCTCTAGGCCATTCAACAGACTTTAATATAAAAAACATTTTTTCAGGTCGTTTTTATAAAAAGCGCAGAGGAATAGCAAGTGAAGCCTGTTCGATTTACCTCTGTTCTAAACCTCTATTTAAGGTGATGGTGGATTTTCAAATAACAGAAAATCGAATACAGATTGCAATTTTTTTTGGTTTATTAATGTTTAAACATTATGTAAATATTGGAATAAAATGCATTTAAAATATATAGTGAAAAGTGAAATGAAATATTGTTTCCTTTAGAAAAGTAAGTATTAGAATTAGGTGAATAAACGTCTTTTAAATGGCTTTTCTCAAAATAAATAATTTCCAGAAGAAAAAAATTTCCATCCTCTTGAAATCGGAATTAATTTTGGTTAATAAAACAGTTTATTATATGTCCGTTGGCACAGTGGTAGGTTCGACGTCGGCCCCCGTCCGTTCGGGTCTCGGACATGGCCTCGTCGGATAGCCTCTGTAAAACGACATCGGTTCGACGTAGTTGTGTGAATAACGAAACATATTAGAACCTTATCATTTTGCAATACGAACCCTACATTAATATCACACGACATAAGGGGACACTTAACATAGATCTGCTTACACATCGCCACTTGTCTCAAAAATGTAAAAAGGAGCCAGGGAAAAGGACCCATTACGTAGGGCTTTTGCTACGTACGTAAGTTCAAAATGTTCAAAAACTTTTCTGCATGTAGGTAGAACACAGGTAATAGAAATGAAGTTACAAAAGGAGTCATAAGATACATAACAGATGACAACAATAAAAACAAGGGGATATAAGAATAGTATAAAATATTTCACGAGGAAGAAGGATATCGAAAAATAGAAAATAGAAAGTAAAGTTTTCAAACTTGAAACGAAAGTGCATTTAGCAAAAAGATTTAAAGACATATTTCTGTTGTTGTTGTTGTTGCTAAGCCCCCTGGACTACTAAATGCTTGACCAGATCCATGAGACTGTCGTTTCAGCAAAAGGGAGGCACGAGTATCCTGATTTTCTGCAAGCAAGCTGACGGGGATACCTAAACAGTCCACATTATGGGAAAGATTCGCAGAAGCAGCAGAACAGGAAAAAGGGAGAAAAACCTTATTAGAGTTCTCTAAGCGGATACTTTTTGTATGGCTATATAAACATATTTTAATCTTCTACATAAACAATTTTGTTCCTTTTCTCTTTATAAAATCTTATGCTTAAACTGTTGTTATCAATTAATAATGGTGAATCTCTCGGCAGTTGACTGTTCGAAAATGGAGAGATAGCCGTTAGATTCGATTAAGGCTGCTGTGTACTTACCCTATTGGAATCGCTCACCTCATTCTTAACCCATGGAGAAAATGTGCCCAAGGATTGCCGAATTGGATTTAGATACTTTTTTTAAAAATTGTAGTCCATAATGGAGAAAGAAATTTTACACCTTGGGGCATTTTTCATTTAAAAAAAATACGAATAATATTTTAAAACTTAAATTATTCAGGGGGAAAATCTGGTATGGTGTGTTTTAAATACTCACAATTTCCTTTCGTGGACGAAATTTGTAAAATGAATCCTGTTACCCGGCCTTAACTCACCCTGGGTTATTCTTGCTCGAAACTTTTAATTGTTTGTCCTGTTCCCTTTTCACTGTCTCTTTTCCCCCATGTTTTCCCTTTCTTGTACCATCGATGCTTTTTATTTTTTCCTCATTCTGTATTTCTTCCTCCTTTCGTTTTTTACTGATCACTGAAGTTTTATGCATTGCTAATTCATCCTACATTGGAGGGTCCGGCAAATGTTTTGTAATTCCCACTACTCTTCCTGAAGCTCCTGAAGCCGTAACACATCTCAATGCTGTCCAAGTTAGAAAAATTCCTCGTTGGTTGTCAACTTGTATTAAAAGTTTAAAAAAATATTGTAAATTTTATAAGACACAAAAAATTTCTTTACGTAGGTACAATTTTAATTGTTTATAAGAAACACGAATAATGAATTAAAGATTAAATTATTCTGGAGAAAAACGTATATACTATCCCAAGTTACAGCCATCGTTACCCCAAAAGCAAATTTTCATAACATCGCTGGTGAATGGGTACCATTTTCAGAACTTTGTAGTATATCATTAAATAAAAAATAATATATATCGTAATATATCCTTAAATAAAAATGAACGATTTTTTCTTCAAAATCTCTTTTTTTTTCTGCTTTCGGCTATGAGAAAGAGCTTGTGTTTGCAGGAAAACAAATTGAGTTCCAGGAAAAATGGTTCTTGTTATAAAAATAATCCTGCCAAAATGATCGAATGAAACTTGTAAAATTATTACTAATATCAATACACATTTTTCTAGTCTTATTGGACTATACTGGTGATCTATTAAGTTTTTATAGACTTTCACCTGTCAGTATTGCTGGTTCTGTATAATTTGACTGAATTTTTCCGTCCTATACTGTGTTTTAAGGTGCTTCTTTTGAATTATATTCCCTTAAGATACGTCACCAGAAAACATTTACTATTTTTTCATTTAATAGTACATTGGTGATAAATATTTGGTGTCCTCACGATAGAAAATCATCCTTGTTCTCGACATCTGTGCTCTTCCATGTGCAGAAGCCTATTATACAACAATCAGGAAATTAAACTGATTTCAGCAGTAGCATAAATTCAATGCATTTAGGGATAGTTCGATAATTACAAACATTCTATATGCAGTTAAATTGATACAAAGAAACGAATTTGAATTTTTGCAGATCTGCTTTTCTATCTTTTCAGCGTTTAAATGCGTTAATCCAAATTCATTTAGTTAAAATGCTTATGAATTCCCATCTCGACCCTAGTTAAAATATACCACTTTCATTGCTATATATTCCAAGTAACACACATCGTTGGCAACAAAACTAAATTTTCATTATATCGTTGGAGAATTGTCGTTGTTGGAAGAAATTCAAGAATTAAATAATGGCCAAATAAAAAATGTTTCTTCTGAGCCAACAATTATAATTCCGTTGTCCCAACTAGAAGTTAGATTTGAACTGCTATCCTAGTTCAGCAAACTAACAGCCAACCGGTGATTAAACATAACTCAAAATCTAAATATATATCTAAAAATATATCTAAATTTTGCCGTATGGATACGAGAATGTTTATCTCTTGCAATCTGCGAAATTTCAAGTGCAGAATCATGTAATTGCAGAAATATGAACTGACTTCATTAGTAACGAAAGTCTTTCGCTGTTAGGGGTACAGTATTGACTAGTGACATTATGTAAATTCACATAAATCAGCTGTTCTCTAAATGCTTCTGAGTCAGGGACGGATACGGACACGTTAATTCGTAGACTGAGAAGGACCTCTGTGAGGCAAAAGAAGGTAGGAGAGGGTACTATTCCCCTAGATACCACCCATGGGGATGGTGGTCTAAATCTCCTCTTTTTCAGCTTTCGGCTATGAGCAAGAACTTTTGTTTGCAGGACATTAAATTGAGATAAAGGGAAAATGGTTCTTAGTATAAGAATAATCCTGCCAAAATGATCGAATGAAACTTGGAAAAATTATTACTAATATCAATACACATTTTTCTAGTCCTATTGGATTATACCGATGGTCTATTACGTTTTTATTCTATTATGGTCTATTACGTTATTTACGTTACTTTCGCCAGTTAGTATTGCTAGTTCTGTATAAATTGACAGATTTTTTCCGACCTATACTGTGTTTTAAGATGCTTCTTTTGAATTACATTCGCTTAAGATACGTCACCAGAAAACTCTTACTATTTTTTCATGTAATAGTGCATTTGTGATAAATATCTGGTGTTTCTAGAATTGAAAATTACATCGTTCTCGAAATCTGTGCTTCTCCATGTGCAGAAGCCATTATATCCAATGAACAGGCCTTTAAACTGATTTCACCAATAACATATATTCAATGCATTTAGGGATAGTTCAATAACTACAAACATTCTATATGCAGTTAAATTGATACAAAGAAACGAATCTGAATTTTTGCAGATCTGCTTTTCTATCTTTTCAGCGTTTAAATGTGTTAATCCAAATTCATTTAGTTAAAATGCTTATGAATTCCATCTCGACCCTAGTTATAATATGCAACTTTCATTGCTTTATATTCCAAGTAACACACATCGTTGGCAACAAAACTAAATTTTCATTATATCGTTGGAGAATTGTCATTGTTTGAAGAAATTCAAGAATTAAATAATGGCCAAATTAAAAATGTTTCTTCTGAGCCAACAATTATAATTCCGTTGTCCCAACTACAAGTTAGATTTGAACTGCTATCCTAGTTCAGCAAACTAACAGCCAACCGGTGATTCAACATAACTCAGTCAGTCAAATCCAATTGTTGTCGAACTATGCTAAAAACGATTGACTAGCAATTTCCAAATGGCCTTTTGTCAACTGTGATATAATTACTGATGACTACAGATACCATCAATAACACCTACATTCTAGAGTTTTAATAAACGAAGAAAAAAATATCGTGCAAAATTATACGCAAATATCTCAAACCGTGAAAAACATTGGGAAATTAAGCATAATAAAGATAGGTCCCCAGAGTTTACATTTACTAATTATCATTAATAATAACATGTTGGGGATAGTCGTATTGCTCTAACATCGAATTTGTATCTCTCTCGAGATCTGTGCTATTTCATGCACAGAATTCTATTATCGCAATAAGCAGGCACATTAATAAATTTCAGCAGTGGCATCAGTTCATTACCGTTAGAGATATTTTTGTAACTAATAACTTTCGATAAGGAATTGTGTTGATTAATTACTTTAATTCCATTAAATAATTAATTTTTAACAATTAAAATTTGTAAGCCAAATTCAGTCAGTTAAAAATCTAGAGCATTCCCATTTCGACACTATTTAAATTTAACCTCGTTCATTATTTCATATGTAATCAATGCTGCTATAGATACCATTAAAAATACTTACATTCCATTGCTTTTATAAAGTAACAAAGAAATTTTGTGCTAAAGTAAAACTCATTTAACTCATATCATGAATATCATAAAAAAATCTGGGCGCTCTGGCCCGTTTGGCAAAAGTCAGCGGGCGAATGATCTGAACGTCGCTAGTTCGATGCTCTCTCTGACAAAACCACCGACGTGTACAGTAATGGGGGGGCTGGAGTAATGAAAAAAATCAGTCGTACATTCAATGTCCTTGGAGTTTTCAAAATACCTCTGGAGGTCCGTGGTCAAGTGTTCCGGTCTCGTTATTTGACTAGGTTCAAAATTACGTGACCGATGTTCTTCGGGTTCAAGTCAGCCTCAGCCTTAGTGGTTTTTCCCTTACGGTGGAGCTGCTTACTACCCTTCACCAAAGACCAAGTTCCTTTGGACTTCGTGTAGGCTTTCGTACACCAATCGGATTAGAAACAGCAAGAGCAACACATTAAAAACTTAAACATAATGAAGACATGTCACCAGAATTTACTTTTGCTAATTTTCCATATAATAAAAAGGTATCTAAATTTGCCGTATGGATACGGGAATGTTTATCTCTTGCAATCTGCGAAATTTCAAGTGCAGAATCATGTAATTGCAGAAATATGAACTGACTTCATTAGTAACGAAAGTCCTTTCGCTGTTAGGGGTACATTATTGACTAGTGACATTATGTAAATTCACATAAATCAGCTGTTCCCTAAATGCTTCTGAGTCAGGGACGGATACGGACACGTTAAATTCGTAGACTAAGAAGGACCTCTGTGAGGCAAAAGAAGGTAGGAGAGGGTACTATTCCCCTAGATACCACCCATGGGGATGGTGGTCAAAATAAAGGTAGCAAGTTGCTAAGATGGTATCCTACACTTGTGGTGCTGTATAAACCGGAGCCTCACACTTCAGCCCGAAACCTATATGGACCTGGTATAGAACTTCCAGGCAGGTGGCATTAGATACATCCACAACAAAAACAGGATTTTTTACAACGAGGAAATTCGAAAGATAAAAATGCCCTATATATCTGATTTATATACTATCATTATCATTTCAAATCATTTTCATTGCCTATATAAATTTAAAAGACACAGTGAACGCTTCGAGTACTTATGGATTTAACCCTGAGTAAGAAATAAATGCAAGTTAAGAGCTTATATCAGCTGTCTTATCACCACTCGTCTCAAAAACATAAAAAGTAGCCAGGGAAGAAGACTTACTACGTAGGGCTTTCGCTTTGTAAGTAAATTCAAAATATCAAAAAACTTTCGAGCATATACAAGAACACAGGTGACATAAATGAAGTTAGAAGACGAATCATAAGATCAGATGACACCAATGAAAAAGTAACATAGGAATAATAAACAATATTTCACGAGGAAACAGGGTATAGGAAAATAGATAAGATAAAGTTTTAAAACTTGAAATGCATTTAGCAATAAGAATTAGAGACATATATGGTTGTTGTTTGTGCTAAGCCCCCAGGACAAGAAAATACTAGACCAGGTCCATGAGACTTTTGTTTGAGCAAAAGGGAGGCAGAAGTATCCTAATATCCTGCAAACAATCTCACGGGGATATCTAAACAGTCCACAACAGGGGAAGGTTTCGCAGAAGCAGAAGAACAGGGACAAGGGGGTCTTTAATAGAGTTATATCTTTAATAGAGTCCCTCGAAGGGGATATTTTTTGTATGACAAATATACATATTTTTATCTTCTACATAATGAATTTTGTTCGTTTCCTCTTGATAAAGTCTTATGCTTAAACTGGTATTATCAATTAAAAATTGAGAATGTCTCTTAAGTTGACTGATCGAAATGGTATTAGATTTCTTTAAGTTTGCTGTGTACTCCCTCTGTTCGATTCGCTCACCTCAGTCTTAACCCATGGATAAAATGTGTCCAAGGACTGCCGACTTGGATTGAAAGATTTTTAAAAATTGTACTATGTAATAGAGAAAGAAATTTTACACCCTCGAGCATTTTTAACTCATCTCGATGACATCCAGGGGAGAAAAATTCCTCAATGGTTGTCAACTTGTATTAAATTAATTAATATTATAAAGTGTAATAGACCCAAATAAAACTTACACGAATAATTATTTTAAAATTAAATTATTCTAGAAAAAATGGTGTATACTATCCCATGTTACACCTATTCTTGGCCCAAAGCAAATTTTTATTACGTCGTTGGGGAAAGTTACCGTTAGCAGAACTTTAGTGTATACCATTCATTTAAAAGTAACGTATATCGTAGTATATCCATTAATAAAAATAAACGATTTTTCCTTTTATATTTCATTTTTTTCTCCTTTTCGCTATGAACAAGAGATTTTGTTTGCAGGACAACAAATTGAGTTCCATGGAAAAAAATGTCTCTTAATATAAGAATAATCCTGCCAAAATGATCGAATGAAAATAGTAAAAATATTATTAATATCAATACACATTTGATTATCTTATTGGACAATACTGGTGCTCTAGTATGTTTTTATAGACTTTCATCTGTCCGTATTGGTGGTTCTGTATACTTTGACTGAATTTTATTTTCCTATACTGTGTTTCAATGTTCTTCTATTGAAATATTTTCCCTTAAGATATGTCACCAGATTAATTTGACTATTTCTTCATGTAATATGAAATTGGTTAAAATGCATTGCTGTTTCTAGGAATGCAATTTGCGTTTTCTCGAAATATGTGCTATTTCTTGTACAGGATACTATTAATACATTAACCAGGCACATAAAATTATTTCACCAGTAATATAATTTCAAAATGATAAAATGCAATTTGTAAAAATATTACTAATATCAATGCAAATTTACTTATTTTATTGAACTATACGTTGACTGTATTTTCCCGCCTTATACTGTGTTTTAATGTGCTTCTATTGAATTCTATTTCCTTAAGATATGTCACCAGAGAATTTTAGTATTTTTTCATGTAATAGTGCATTAGTGGGAAATTTTGGTGAATTTGCATTCTAGGCTATAGGAAGTTTTTCCTTTCTCGAAATCTGTGCTATTCCCTGTACACAATCCTATAAGGGTAATAATCAGTTATATAAACAGATTTTGCCAGTAACATAAATTCATTATTTTTAGGCATAATTCAATAGCTACTAGTATTCTTTATGCAATTAAATTGATACAATTTCACTGATAAGAAGCGTTTTAGATCTGTTTTACTAACTATACAATGTTTAAAGGCACTAATCCAAAGTCAGCGAGTTAATACGCTAGTGAATTCCCATCTCTAACCTTTTTAAATTACTCCACTTTCATTTCTTTTATATCCCAAGTAACACATATCTTTGGCGACAGAAGAAAATTTTCATTACATCGTTGGAGAATGGTCATTGTTGGATAAAAATCAAGAAAGAAATATTAGGCAACAGATAAATGTTTCTACTGGGCCAACAATTATATAATGCCGTTGTCTCAACTGCAAGTGTGAGTTGAACTGCTATCTCAATTGTTGGACCAACTAAAAGCTAACCGCTGATTCATCATATCTCAGACGGCGAAATCCAACTGTTGTCCACAAGGGTGGAACGAAAAAAACTTTTTTCGTGAATTTCTATATGGTGTAGTTTTCAAAAGTTGCCTTTTACAAAAATAAAGATGGAAATTAAATATTAGCGTAATTGGAGCATGTTTTGAATCGACAATGAATAACTATTAAAAATGAATAACTAGCAATATTCCAATAGACTTTTGTCACTTGGGATATAATTAATGCTGACTACAGTTACATCAATAACACCTATATTATAGAGTTTTAATAAACTCATAAATAAATATTGGGCAAATCTATACGCAATTATCTCAAACAAAGAATAACATTGAGTAATTAAACATAGTAAAGATAGGTCACCAGAATTTACATTTACTAATTATTATTTTAATACTAACGTGACTAGGCTGGTCTATTTATATTCTTTTAATAATCTTATTTATCTCGAGATCTGTGCTGTTTCATGCATAGAATCCTACTATCCCAATAAGCAGGCATATTAACTAATTTTATTACCATTAGAGATATTTTAGTAACTTTCTGTAAGCAATTGTATTGATTAATGAGTTTAATAGCATTAAATAATCAATTAATAGCATTTGAAGTTGATAATCCAAATTCAGCCAGTTAAAAGACTAGAAAATTCCCATTTCATTCATGTTTAAATTATTCCACGTTCATAGCTTCATGTGTAATTAATGCTGACTAAAGATATCATAAAAAGCACCTACATTTGAATGCTTTAATAAAGTAATAAAGAAATTGTTAGCTAAAGTAAAACTCAATTAATTCAAACCGTGAATAACATTGAAAAATCTGGGCGTGGTGGTTTGTTTTGCAAAAGGCAGCGGGCCAGTGTTCTGAACGTCGGTGGTTCGATGCCCGTCGCTGACAAAACTCCCGACGTGTACAGTAATGGCGACTGGTGCACGGAAAAAAATCTATCGTAGCTAGAAATTCCTTCAAGTTCCCAAAATACGTCTGGAGATGCGATGTAAAGTGTTCCGGTCTCGTCATTTCACACGGTTCAAAATTACGGAATCGATGTACATCGACGTCAAGTCAGTCTTCTGCCCTAATGGTACTTCGCCTTAAAGTGAACCTGCTTACTATCCGTCAGCAAAGACCAAGGCCATTTGGGCTTGGCGTAGGCTTTCCTACACCAAGGGTATTTGAAACAACAACAATCCATTAAAAAATTAAAGAAGATATGTCACCTGAATTTACTTCTGCTATTTTTTCATGTAATAAAAATCTAGCTTTTTTTTACCGTATGAGAGCGGAGATACATCTATCTCGCGGTGTGCGCTATTTCTTGTGCGGAAGTCTGTAAGTGCGAAAAGCAGAAATATAAACTGATTTCAACATTAACTACGAAAGTTCATTGCTTTTAAGTATACATTATTAATTAGTAACATTCTATAAATTGACATAAATCAGCTGATTTCTTAGGCCCTTTGTGAGGTAACTGAGGGTAGGAGAGGGATATCACCCCTGGGGGTTATCGGTCTAAATAGAGGTTGCAAGTAGCTAAGACGAACTCCGATACTTGTGGTGCTGTATAAAACGGAGCCGCACACTCCAGCCGTAAACCTATATGGAACTATTCTAAAATTTTCCCGGCAGTCGGCATTAGAAGCATCCACAGCAACAACAGAGTTTTTTACAACGATTGAAATTGAAAGACACTATATTCTTATATGTCTGATTTATAAAGTATCAGTTTCCATTAAAATCATATTCATTACCTATACAAATTAAAAAGACACAATGATGGCTTCAACTACTTCGGGATTTATTCCCGATAATCAAAAAATGCAAGCTAAGAACTTATTCAGAGGAAGATAAGAAACAGCGTAAACTATGAAGAGAATTATTTTAAATATTTCGTATTTATAGTATTAAAAATCAATACACTTGAAGAAATCCTTACTTCACGAAATATAAATAATTTTACTCAATTTTAAAACAGTGAACTCTTAAACTATCGGAGAGATTCAAAAAATCGCTAATAGGTTTCTTTCGCTGTAACAAGTCTTGGATTAAAAGCAAAAATTTATTAAGAACCCGCATGTTATGTAATTAAATTTGATTTTCAACTAGATACAATCTTGAATTGTAGAAAAAACTTCTCCTGATGAATAAAATAAAAACGTATTAATTTAAACAATGAGCACACGAGACTTCTCGTGGGTGAAACTGCATTTTTCATGGATAGCTCCTCATTTGGGATATCATTGATTTCAGATGGTATCATATCAGCGCACAGCAGCAATAAGATTTTTTTTTACATTTAGGTAGTTTACAAGGAGGAAATTTGAAAGACAGTATATCCCTATATACCGGATTTATATAGTATCAGTATCTATTAAAATCATTTTTATTACCTATATAAATTAAAAAGTCAACTACATCAGTATTTAATCCTGAATATCGAAAAATGTAACTTATTCATAAGATGACGAACATCATAAATTCTGAAAAAGACTTGTGTCTTCTACATATTTTTTGCTTATAGCATAAAAAATCAATAACTTGCAAAATTACTAACTTCACCAAATGTAAATAATTTTACTCAATTTTAAACCAGTCAACTCTTAAACGATCGGAGAGATTAAAGTAATCCGTAAGAGGTATTTTTCCCTGTAACAAGTTTTGGATTTAAAATAATAACTTTACTGTAAAACTTTCATGTTACATGACTAAATTTTATTCTCAAGTAGATGCAATCTTGTACTGTAGAACAAACTTCTCTCTATGAATAAAACGGAAACATGTATTAAATTATCCAAATAACACACGCAACTTCTCGTGAATAATATTACATTTTTCTCGGATAACTGAAAAGGAATTTTATTCAATTAGCAGTTGCAGTTCCTCATTTTATAAAAAAGGCATACCGTTACTTGGGATTTAAATATATGAAGGGGAGGAGGCGTGTACTTACAGACAACTTCTTACTTTTTTATCCCTAAATTAAATATTCATATGAAAAATTATTTTTTTGAAACATATGTTAAACAACTCAAAACTCTTTAAAATAATAAAAAAGAACTTTCAGCATTTAATCTAACAGATAGAACCTGATTTAATTTTCGTTTTTGAATCTTAGGTATTTCTCCTCTTCAATAATTATGTTTAAGGGGCGTTTTTATTCTTTCTGTTTTTTTTTTATTTCAATTGTTTTAACGGTCTGGTTTAGTAAAACGGTAAGTATCATTTTATTTATTTTGTCTGAAAAAAGTTTCAAGAATAATATTGGAAACATATGTTTAATTAATAATTAAATTTTTTTGGTATGGACATATTTTACTTTTCAAAAACAACACTAAGAGAAAATTTGTAGCCTTTTTTAAAGCGAAATAAGTAGTTTTCAAGTTCAACATATTGTCTTATTGTATAATCTCTGTTATTCATATATTATATATATATATATATATATATATATATATATCTGCACAAGTGTCGGTCAATAAGTTAGTTTATAGCCTCCGCAAAAATCTCGGTAATACAGATAATTGCTTGAAACTTTGTAGCAGCACAGAGCGTCAGGTACTGCTGTAGGGGCCATAGCATCTGTGACGTCGCAGGTTTAGTTCTCTTGCTAATCAGTTGTGAATATGTTTCAGCAGCTGCCAGTAGCGTCCAAATTTGAAGTGTGTGCATTAATCCGCTTCCTATGAGCAAAAGGTTGTGATTGCACTGGCATTTATTGGCTGTTGCGAGAAGTGATAACGCAATAATGCCAGGTCCCTGAGTCTGCCGTGTGAGCACAAGGGAGGCTGGACTATATGATCTCCTGCAAGCAACCTATATCTAAACAGTCCACAATATGGGAAGGATTCGCAGAAGCAGCAGAACAGGAACAAGGGGTAAAGATCTTAGTAGAGTTCTCGAATCGGATACTTTTTGCATGGGTACATACACATATTTTAATCTTCTACATAAAAAATTTTGTTCGTTTTCTTTTGATAAATCTTATGCTTAAACTGGTATTATCAATTTAAAATGGTCAACCTCTCGGCAGTTGGCTGATCAAAATGTCGAGATAACCGTTAGATTTGATTAATTCTGCTGTGTACTAACCGCTATTCGCTCACCTCAATGTTTGCCTTTGGAGAAAATGTGCCCAAGGATTGATAGATTTTTTTTAAATTGTACTCCGTAGTAGAGAAAGAAATTTTAAACCTTGGGACATTCTTCGTTTTAAGAAAATACAAAAGAATATTTTAAATTTTAAATTATTCAGGAAAAAATCTGGTATAGGGAATTTTAAAAGCTCACCAAATCTTTGCTGGACGGCATTTATAAAATTAATCCTGTAGCAAGGTGCAGTAAGTTCAGACAATGTGAAAATACCATTTATATACCACTATCAACATTTAATTAACTATAAATAAGAGACACAGTTGCTCTATAGATTATTAATCTTTCTCGTAACTTTAAATTGTTTGACCTGTTCTTTGTTCGCTTTGTCTGATTTTTCCCCATATTTTACCTTTACTTGTACTATCGAAGATTTTGTTTTCTCCACTTTCTATTTTCCTTCCTACATTCGTTTTTTACTGATCACTGAAGTTTTATGCATTGCTATATCATCATACGGTGGGGGGCCCGGCCCATGTAGTGTAATTACCACTACTCTTCCAGAAGCTCCTGAAGCCTTAACTCATCTCAATATTACCCAAGGGCGAAAGTTCCTCAATGATTGGCAACTTGTATTAAAAGTTTTATAAAATATTGTAAAGTGAAATAGACCAAAAAAATCTCTTTACGTAGGTATAATTTTAATTTTTTATAAGAAATACGAATAATAGTTTTATAATTAAATTCTTCTGGAAAAAAATCGTGTATTCTATCCCAAGTTACACCCATCGTTGGCCCGAAAGCAAATTTTTATTACATCGTTGGGGATAGGTTACAGTTAGATGCATCATTAAATTAAAAATAATATGTATCGTTGTACATACTTTAATAAAAATAAACGATTCTTCCTTCTAAATTTAATTTTTTTTCTCCTTTCGGCTATGAGATAGAGCTTTTGTTAGCAGGAAAACAAATTAAGTTCCAGGAAAAATGGCTGATGGTATAAGAATAATTCTGTGAAAATGATCGAATGAAATTAGTAAAAATATTACTTATATCAATAAACATTTTTGTAATCTTATTGGACTTTATTGATGCTCTAGTATATTTTTATAGATTTTCACCTGTCCGTATTGGTTGTACTGTATACTTTACTGCTATCCCAATAGAACTGATATCCCAATAGTTGGGCCAACTAACAGCCAACCGGTGATTGAACATAACTCATGCGGCCAAATCCAACTGCTGTCCAACTATGCTAAAAATGTATGATTATCAATTTCCTAATGGCCTTTTGTCGCTTGAGATATAATTAATGCTGACTACAGATACCATCAATAACACCTATATTTTAGAGTTTTAATAATCTAATAAATAAATACTGTGAAAATCTATACTCAGTTATCTCAAACAATGAATAACATTGAGAGATTAAACATAATAAAGATAGGTCACCAGAATTTACATTTACTAATTATTATTAAATAATAACTTGTACTGTGTAGTTGTAATCCTCTAACTTCGGAATCACATTTTACTCGAGATATGTGCTATTTCGTGCACAGAATCCTACTATCCCAATTATCAGGCATTCTAACTAATTTCAGCAGTAACATCAGTTCATTACCATTAGAGGTATTTTAGTAGCTAGTAACTGTCTGTAAGGAATTTTATAGATTTATTAGTTTAATAACATTAAATAATTAATTTATTGCATTTAAAGTTTATAATCCAAATTCAGACAGTTAAAAGGCTAGATAATTCCTATTTCGACCCTATTTAAATTATACCACTTTCATTGTTTCATATATAATTAACGTTGACTTAAGATACCATTAAAAGCACCTACATTCGATTGCTTTAATAAAGTAATAAAGAAATTTTGTGCTCAAGTAAAACTCACTTAACTCAAACCGTGAATAATATTGAAAAACCTGGGCGCAGTGACCCGTTTGCCAAAAGACAGCGGGCCAATGATCTGAACGTCGGTGGTTCGATGCTTCAGGTGACAAAACCACCGACGTATACAG
Organism: Dolomedes plantarius; assembly: GCA_907164885.2. Taxonomy (NCBI): domain Eukaryota; kingdom Metazoa; phylum Arthropoda; class Arachnida; order Araneae; family Dolomedidae; genus Dolomedes; species Dolomedes plantarius. Next base: position 44,270,463 of record OU015499.1, on the reverse strand, counting down.
TAATGGCGGCTGGTGCACGAAACAAAATCTATCGTTGTTGCAATGTCCAAAATACTTCTGGAGGTGCGGGGTCAAGTCTCCAGGTCTTGTCATTTATCTCGGTTCAAAATTACGGCACCGATATTATTCGGGGTCAAGTCAGTCTTCAGACCTAGCGGTTTTAACTTACAGTGAAGATGCATACTGCCCTTCAAGAAAGACCAAGGTCCTGTGGACTTGGTGTAGGCTTCCCTACACCAATGGGATTACAAACAACAAGAATAACACATTAAAAACCTAAACGTAATGAACATATGTCACCAGAATTTACTTTTACTAATATTTCGTGTAATAAAAAGGTTGCTTTACTTTGCCATATGAAGATGGCCATTTTTCTGTCTTGCAATCTGCGGTATTTCATGTGCAGAATATTGTAAGCGTAGAGATATAAACTGACTTCGGCTGTAACGAAAGTTCTTTGCTGTTAGGGATACATTGTTAACTAGAAACATTCTGGACATTGACATAAATCAGCTGTTCTCTAAAAATACTATGTCTAGGACGGATATGAACACGTTAAATCCATAAACCGGAAAGGACATCTATGACGTAGGAGACGGTATTATCCCCCATGATATCCTCCCTGGGGATGCTCGATCTAAATAGAGGTGCAAGTAGCTACGACTAACTCCCAAAATTGTGAAGCTATATAAACCGGAGCCCCTCTCACTCCAGCCCAGCACATGTGGATCTGGTATAGAATTTCCAGGCAGGGAAATTTATAAACCTCATCATATAAACCTCATCAAGTATTATAAACCTCATCAGCAACAACAAGACTATTTACAATGAGGAAATTTGAAAGACAATAAATTCCGATATGTCGGATCTCTATAGTATATCTATTCAAATCATTTTCATTACCTATATCAACCAAAAAGACATAATGAAGGCTTAAACTACTTCGGGATTTAATGTTGAGTACCAAAAGAATGCAAGTTAAGAGGTTATTCAGAGAAAGATAACGAACTGTATTAACTCCGAAAAGAAATATTTTAAATGTTTCGTGCTTATAGCATTAAAAATCAATAGACTTGAAGAAATACTTACTTTAATAAATATAAATCATTTTACTCAAATTCAAAATAATAAACTCTTAAACGATCAGAAAAAATCAAGAAATCGCTAATAGGTTTGTTTCCCTATAACATGTCTTGGATTTATAACAAAACCTGCAAGTTATGTAATTAAGTTTGATTTTCAAATAGATGCAATCTTGTTTTGTATAACAAACTTCTCTTGATAAATGAAATGAAAATGTGTATAAATTTAGCCAAAGAGAACACGCAACTTCTCGTGGATGAAATTGTATTCTTCTTCGATAGCTCCTCATTTGGGAACCCGTCGATTTCAGATGGTATATATCAGTACACAGCAGCAATAAGAAATTTTTTGCGTTTGGGAAATGTACAAGGAGGAAATTTAAAAGACAATGAATCCCTATATGTCTGATGTATATAGTTTCAGTATCTATTAAAATCATTTTTACTACCTTCTAGCTGAAGTATCCGGCGTTGCCTGGTATTTTAAGAATGTTTTTTATCAAAGTAAATTTAAAAAACTAAACTCAGTATAAAAAACATAGAAAAATAAACATGTGAAATGTTATACACATATCAGAATTTAGGTAGATTCAGCCTTTCATTAGTGAAACACTAAAAACTGAAAAGTAAAAATCTATATTTTTCGAATGTTTCTTAACCAAAATCAATTTAAAAAATAAAAACTGTATAAATAATATAAAAACTCTGTCGTATGTTTGTTAACCGAAATGAATCTAAAATTAATGAAATTTTTTTTATGCCGGTCCGATCCGGCATTTGTTGTCGAGAAGCATACTGTGATTACACAAGGTGTGTCAGTGTGGGAAGAGATTTGTTGGGACACACGATCAAATCTAATTGTTCTTCAAGTCACTTTGACGACACGCAGTTACGTGGACGAATTTTAACGCCAATTGTACTGTTGCATAAAGCTACACAATTTTGAATTTTAATTATTAGATATACATTTTTGGAAATTTTTTCCAGCGCCTTTTAGTAGATATAAAGATCCAGTCACTTGGTCTATTTGGCGAAATTCTTGTGTCCATTTTATCACCACAGACTGTCGCCGATGAACAATTGCATTGCGCTTTTCCACCAGAACAGGTTTTGTGGCTAGCGCCAAATTGGCGAGTTTTCTTTCCTTTTCGTCTGCGCGTAAATTTCAACAGAAGGGTTGTTGGACGTCTAGGAACTTGGGCGATGTTTATTTTGGTTGATCTACATGCGCCTACACGTGGAAGAAGCAAGTGCTGAATATGAGTGATAGGCAGAAGTTTTTGCTCGGCAGTTCACTCTCCAATTCCATAGTTATGAGTAGACTTCAATAGAAGAAAGTATGACATGTATGTCTTTGCTCATAATTTCTGATATTATATGTACTATCACGTCCCACTTCACCATAGTACTGCCCGTGCTATCAAGTCGCCCAGGTGCCATTTATCAGCAAGACAACGCTCGTCCACATACTGCGTGACTCTTACAACAATGTCTTCAAGGATATGACCTACTCCCGTGGCCTGTAAGGTCACCAGACCTCTCGCCAATAGAGCACGTCTGGGACGTGCTAGGAAGGCAACTGCAGCCGTCCCGGAATACTGGTGAATTAACTGCCAAGTTGCATAGATTATGGCATGATCTTCCGCAGGAGGTCATAGGTGACCTCATTGATTCGATGCCACGCCGTATTTCGGCTTGTATAGCTGTCAGAGGTGGATTTACTACTTACTGATTTGTAACATTTTTCATGCTATATCTTCTTGATAAAAGGGTCTTTACTTCTGAATTTGTTATCATTTGATTATCTCCTTATATACTACATACATGTTAAGTTTCGTGATAGTAGCTCGTTTCCTTCAGAGTACATATATTTTTTGTGACAGAGTTATATTGATTAATTAGTTTAATAGCATTAAATAATTAATCGATAGCCTTTAAAGTTTATAATCCAAATTCAGTCATTTAAAAGGCTAGATAACTCCCCTTTCAACCTTACTTAAATTATACCAATGTCATTTATTCATATGTAATTATTGCTGACTAAAGATACCATTAAAACACCTACATTCTATTACTTTAATAAACTAATAAAGAAATTTTGTGCTAAGGCAGCGGGCCACTGATCTGAACATCGCTGGTTCGATTACTGGCGCTGACAAAATCACCAACGTGTACAGTAACGGTGACTGGTGCACGTAAAAATCATTCCTAGCTGCAATGTCCTTCAAGTTCCCAAAATACCTCTTGAGGTGCGGGTGAAAGTGTTCCGGTATAGTCATTTGACTCAGTTCAAAATTACGGGACCGATGATCTTCGAGGTCTAAAATCCTTTAGACCTCGGTCAGTCTTCATCTCTAGTGGTACCTCGCCTTAAAGCGAAGCTGCTTACTTCAATTCGCCAAGTACCAGTGTCCTTTGGACTTGGTGTAGGCTTTCCTATACAAAGAAGATTGGAAACAATCATAATGTAGATATGTCACCAATTAATCATAATGTAGATATGTCACCAGAATTTATTTTGTTAATTTTTCCTGTAATAAAAACGAAGATTTATTTTATACAAAAAGCAAAGAAGGGTAGATCTATCTCGCAATCTGCGCTATTTCATGTGCAGAATCCTGTAAGTGCAAAGAGAAGAAATATAAACTGATTTCATCAGTAACGAAAGTTCATTGCCGTTAGGGGTACATTATTAACTAAGATAATTCTGTAAATTGACATAAATCAGCTGATTCTTAAATACCTCTGGGTATAGGCCGGATATGGACACGTTAATTCCGTAGGCCGGAAACGCCCTATGTGAGTGTAGGAGACGGTATTATCTCCCCTGATATCACCCCTGGGGATGCCCGGTCAAAATAGAGGTGGCAAGTAGCTAGGACGGATTCCGAACTTTGTGGTGGTGTATAAAGCGAATACGCACACTTCAGCTCGAAACCTATATGGATCTGTTATAGAACATACAGGCAGGGGCATTAAATACATCCACAAAAACATCAAGGTTTTTTACAACGAGGAAATTTGAAAGAAAATAGATCCCTATATCAATCACTCCTTACAACAACGTCACATAGAAAAAAAAAGGATTTTTCAGGAGTAATTTTAAAGTATAAATGTAGAATATAATGTATTTAAAATGAATATTAATTCTGCTCTCTAGCGGCTAAATATTGAACGGGGAGATTTGACGATCTTTCAGGGATATACCACTCTTTCAGATCATTCTGAAACAGCTAAAAATCGCCGATTTTTAGAATTAACGTTGTTGAAAGGAGTGAGCAATATGTCGGATTTAAATAGAATCAGTTTCCATTACAATAATTTTCATTACCTATATAAATTAAAAAAACATAATGAAGGATTCAACTACTTCGGGATTTAATCCTGAGTACCAAAAAATGCAAGTTATGAGCTTATTCAGAGGAAGATAACGAATAGGATAAACTCTGAAAAGGAATATTTTAAATATTTCGTGCTTATACCGTTAAAAATCAATATACTGGAAGAAATACTTACTTTTCCAAATATAAATAATTTTGCTCAGTTTTAAATCAGTAAACTTTTAAACGATCGGAGAAATTAGAAAAATCGTTAATAGGTTTGTTTCCATGAAAAGAGTCTTGAATTTAAAACGAAACGTTATTGAAAAACTGCATGTTATATAATTAATTTTCATTTTGATGCAATCTTGTATTGTAGAACAAACTTATCTCGATGAATTAAGTGAAAACATGTATTAATTTAATCAAGGAGGACATGCATCTCTTCGTGGATGAAATTTTTCTTTACTTGGATATCTCCTCATTTGGTAACCCGTCAATTTCAGCTGGTATCATATTAGTGCACAAACGCAATAAGATATTTTTTACATTTAGGGAATGTACAAGGAGGCAATTTGAAAGACAATTAATCCATATATGTCTGATTTATATAGTATCAGTATCTATTAAAATCATTTTTATTAGAAAATAGCTGAAGTACCCGTTATTGCCTGGGATTTTAAGAATGTTTGTAATCAAATTCAGTTTTAAAACTAAACACAGTATAAATAACATAGAAAACAAATGTGAAATGTTATACACATCTCAGAATTTAGGTAGATTTAGCCTTTCATCATTGTACCACTAAAAGCTGTAACGTAAAATTGTCAAATTGGCGAATGTTTGTTAACCCAAAATCATTGTAAAAACTAAAAGCAGTATAAATAACAGAATAATTACAAGATAAAAAAAACTTTTTATATACCATGGTGTTAAATTTTCTGTTGAATCATAAAAAAATGAAGATTATGTATTAATAAATAGATTAAAAAAATTTTTTAGATGAATTATCCCATCAAATTGAAAGAAAATGAAGTTAATTGGAAGTTAACTTGCGTTTAACTTTTTGTTCCCGTCCCGGCCGACAGATGGCTGTACAGTCTATAAAACAAAATTAACTGAAAATATAAAAAACATGGTAAAAATCTGCTTAAAGATGGCTAAAAGTATTTAAAAAATGCATTGTCATCGTGTTCTGAGCTATTCTGATTCTTTCAAATGTCTAGCTAGTCGGGAAGTTAGTTAAAAATCTATTGCTAGATTTGTACTTGTCAAACACATAAATATACACACACAAACAAACAAGAAAGCAAGTTAATAAAAGCATGGTAAAAATGCATGTAAAAAGTTATACAATGAATAAAATAAAAACTAATATAAAAAATTAAAAATTTATAATAAAATCCTCAGAATTCAGCCCGATTTATCCTTGCATCATTGGAGTAAGAAAAGATAAAAAAATTGAACATAAAATATATACATTTGTAATAGAAAGTAAAAGCTGAAAAGGAAAAATGTGAAATTGTCTTTCGGAAAGTCCAAAATGTCAAATTGTTGAATGTTTGTTAACCCGAAGCAATTTAAAAGCTAAACACAGTATAAATAACATAGAAAAGAAAGCAGTTGAAATGTTATATACATCTCAGAATTTAGGTAGATTCAGCCTTTTATCATTGTACCACTAAAAGCTGAAAAGTAAAAATCTCAATTTGTAGAATGTTTGTGATCCACGATCAATTTGTTAAGTAAAAGCAGTATAAAAATCATAGAAATTGTTGTATGTTTGTTAACCAAAATGAATTTAAAACACAGTATAAATAACATAGAAAAAAGCTTTCGATGTGTTATACACATGTATAAAACGAAAGCCAAATATATAAATTTATAATAAACTCCTTACAATTCATCTAGATTTAGCTTTTCAACATCAAGTGGTCAATTCATTCTTCAGCCCTAGTTGTACCTGGCCTTAAAATGAAGCTGCTTACTACCCTTCACCAAGGACCAAGGTCCTTTGGACTTGGCGTAGGCCTTTCAACGCAAAGGGGACTTTAAACAACAACAACAACGCATTTAAAAAATTAAACATAATGAATATATGTCACCAGTATTTTCTTTTGCTAATATTTCATGTGATAAAAACGTAGCCTTTTTTTTTTTGGCTAATGTCCCTGGGGGATGACGACATTACACCCCAGTCCGGTGTACATATGAATGCAAGACATAGAAACATACAAATGACACAATCACAGAAGAATTTTATTGACAAACGATGACACCGGTGATGGACGATGGGTTGCAGCTCCCCTTTCTAGACGGGGCTCCAATTGCAGGCGGAAGACTGACCGGTTCCTCAGAATACAGCCAAGTCTTATGCGGGAATCTAACCCGCACCCCCGGCGTGACAGGCTGATGCCTTATCCACTTAGCCACTGGGCGACCAGCTTTATTTTTACCGTGTGTAAGTGAAGTTATATCTATCTCGCAATCTGCGCTATTTCTTGTGCAGAATCCTGTAACTGCAAAAAGCAGAAATATAAACTCACTTTGTCAGTAACGAAAGTGTATTGCTGTTCGGGATATTGTTAACTAATAACATTCTGTAAATTGACACAAATCAGCTGATCTTTAAATACCTCTGCGTCTGGGCCATATATAAACAAGTTAAATCCGTAGACCGGAAAGGCCCTCTGTGAGGTAACAGAGGGTATTTTCACCCCAGATAGAACTTCCAGGCTGGGGGCATTAGAAACATACACAACAAAAAGAGGATATTTTACAACTAGGAAATATGAAAGATATTAAATCCCTATATGTCTGATTTAAATAGTATCAATATCCATTCAAATAATTTCCATTACCTATATGAAAAGAAAAAGTCATAATGAAGCCTTCAACTACTTCAGGAATTAATGCTGACTACCAAAAAATGCAAGGTAAGAGGTTATTCAGAGGAAGACAACGAACAGCATAAACTCTGAAAAGAAATATTTTAAATATTTCGTGCTTACAGCATTAAAAATCAATACACTTGAAGATATTCTTACTTCACCAAATACAAATAATTTTACTCAATTTCAAAAAAATAAAGTCTTAAACGATCGGAGAGATTCTAAAAATTACTAATAGGTCTCATACCCTGTAACAAGTCTTGAATTTAAGCAAACTGTCTTGAAAACCTAGGTGTTATATAATTAAATTTGATTTTCTAGTGGATGCAATCTTTTAATGTAGAACAAACTTCTCTGTATGAATGAAATGGAAACATGTATTAACGTAATAAAACAGCACACGCAACTTCTCGTGGAATAAATTGTATTTTTCTTCGATAGCTCCTCATTTGGGAACTGATTTCAGCTGGTATCATATCAGTGAACAGCAGCAATAAGATATTTTTTACATTTAGGGAATGTACAAGGGTGAAATTTGAAAGACAATAAATCCCAAAATTCCTATATGCTTGTTTTGTATAGTAACAGTATTTATTCAAGTCATTTTCATGAGCTATATATTTTAAAAAGACATAATGAAGGCTTCATCTACTTCAGGATTTAATTCTGAGTACCAAAAAAATGTAACTTATTCAGAGGAAAATGACAAACAACATATATTCTGAAAAATAATATTGTCTTCTGAATATTTTGCGCTTATAGCATAAAAATTCAATAGACTTACAAATGTACTAACTTCCCCAAATATAATTAATTTTACTCAATGAACTCTTCAAGGATCGATGAGATTAAAAAAATCACTAATAGATATCTTTCCCTGTAACAAGTTTTGGATTTAAAATAATAACTTTATTGAAAAACGTGTATGTTGTAAAATTGAATCTGATTTCCAAAGAGATTTAATGTTTTAGTGTAGAAAAACTTCTCTTGATGAATAAAGCGAAAACATATATTAATTTATCTAAAGAGCACACTCAACTTCTCGTGAATAAAGTTACATTTTTCCAGGACAGCCGAAAAGAAATTTCATTCAATTAGCTGTTGCAGCTCCGCATTTTATTAACTATGCATACCGTTACTTGGGAGTTAAATGTATGAGGTGGAGGAAGGGTGTACTTCCTTATAATTTTCTTACTTTTGGATCCCTAAATTAAATATTTATTTCAAAAATTATTTTTCTGAAATATTTGTAAAACAACTCAAAACTCTTTAAAAGAGAAAAAAACTTTCATCTTTTAATCTAACAGCTACAGATTGAGAAAAAATTTCGTTCTTTGATATTAAGTACTTCCATCATTCCATTCTTCGAACCTTCTATAATTATTTACATATTTAAGTATTAAGCTATGTCTGGTATTGCTTTTAACTTTCATGCATTGGGAGTAACTGAAGGTTTTTATCTCAAAGTCATGTCTAGAATATATTCAGCGAGTACTGCCATTATATGATAAATGTGTTATATATCTTTTCATATATAAATTACAGAATAATGTAAAAAATTCTGTTAAATCGAAAATTGAGAAAAATACTCTAATTAAAAATTTTACTAACATTTTTACAAATTCAAAATACTTCCAACAGGAAAAGATTTAAAGTTTGCTGATATTGATTACGCACAACATTTTGTGCAAAATTAGAACTGACAGATAATATTTCTATAGCTTCGCAGAATGAAGTGTCTCGATTTTAACTTTGTGAAAGTGTCTTTGCACAATGCAAAAATTTTTTTGCATCACCGGATGGGATCAGAAGGGAAAAAAGGACGATATCTGTCTTGAAAAAAAAATTCACAGGAATGTGAGCTCTCTAGATATCCGACCTGACACAACAAGGATTTTGTTGCCATTTTAGAAAATAATGTTACCAGTTTGATCCCATGGTCAATTACCTTTGTATTTTTTGGTGTTTATAGACATAACGCACAATATTTCGTACAAAATTTCAAACAACGAGGAAAATTTCATTCGCATTGCAAAATAAAAATACTCAGTTTTAATTGTGTTAAAGTGTCTTCGCATTATGCAAAACTCTTTTTGGGTCAATGCGAGATAATTTCAGGTGTAAACCACACCAAAAGTGACAATAATTACGAGATAAAAAGAACTTTTTATATACCATGTTTTAAAATTTTGTGTTGAATAATATAAACTTGACAACTGTATGTATTAATAAATACTTTTTAAATTTTTTTGATGAATTATCCCACATCAAATAGAAAGAAAATGAAGATAATTGGAAGTTAACTTGAATATAACTTTTCGTTCCCATTCCCTTCAATAGATGGCAGCACCTGTCTACAAAACAAAATTAACTTAAAATAACGGAAATTAATTTAATTCTGCTTAAAGATTGCTAAAAGTATTAATAAAAAGCATTGTCCTAGTGGTCTGAGCTATTCTATAAGTTTGAAATGTCTATCTAGTCGGGAAGTTAGTTAAAAATCGATTGCAAGATTTGCACTTGACAAACACACAAACACACAAACAAGAAAGCAAGGTAATAAAGACATGGTAAAAATGGCAAGTTGATAGTAGTAAGTGTCTTTTCAAAATTAATAAGGAGTCACAAACCTTGAATAATGTACCTCTGCTCATAGACTGGATCTATTGCCGGTATTTTTTGTTCTTATATTGATGACTCACAATAAATCGTACAACGTTTAAATTGACTAGTAAAATTTCAGTTGCATCCCAAAAGGAAAATACTCAGTTTTAACAACGTGAAAGTGAGTCGCCATCATTCTCCAGTTTCTTTGCGTTAATACAAGGCACTCTCACATGACAATCGTACAAACACTCTCACAAAAAGACTAGATGATAGTGGTAGATGTCTTTGTAAAATTTATAACGAGTCGGAAATCCTAAATAGTGAAACGTAAAGTCTAAAGACTGAATAATGTATCCTACCAGCAGTCTCGAGAGGACAAAAGCTATCTTGAAAATTCAATTCACAAGAAAGTAAGCCTCCCAGTTATCCGAATTGTCGCAACTGGGATTTTGTTGCCAATTTTAGGAAATGATGTCACCAGTTGATATTAAGAATAAAGAATTTGCATATTTGAATTTTTTAAAGTGACTTGTTTTCTTTAAACATAGAGAGATAACATATATTGACAAATTTCAAGTTATATGCGTCTTCCCACCTTCAATTCAAAATATCTATAGTTCCCGGTATAAAGAGCTTAAGTAAAAAAAAAAAGTGATTTTTATATATTTGTTTGTATTGATAAATAAAATCTTTTGACTTGTATAAAAGGATTAAGTCTATCAATTTTGTATGGAAAATTACATGTGTCTGTACAAAAGACTCAAGTCGAAATTATTGTTCTGCGTTTGGTATAAAAGCCAATAACTTGGCATATTTAAATCACTGTTCTCAACTTATAGTCCTTTATAACGGGCACAATAGATATATGTCCAGCAACATTTTATACTAGTACAGTTTTCTGAAAGGTCTTTCAATTTCAGAATTATGTATTGTTGTGTAATAATGCGAAATATTATTTTATAGAGCAAGATAACCGAATTCTTAAAGTAGCCTAATAGTAAAGCTTTAGAAACAATGATTTATCAAATAGTGATTACACAATAAAAAAGATATGGCATGGCAACCGATTTTTTGTGAGATAAATAAACAAGATGGAGGCTCACGAGTTATCCTAGATATTTAAAAGTAATTACTGCTATTGTAAAAAATAAATTCAATGAATAGCTATACAGGTTCAAAAGAACAGGATCACAGAAATTCGTCGACAGAGGGAAAAGTTCAGATCTCAATGATGTAAAATAATGAAGTAAAGACTAGCTCGATGTGAGCGGTTAAGAAATCATGCAAATGAAAATTATAAGCGATAAAATTCAGATCTATAGTTTAGAATTTTAATGGCACCAAATATGAAGAAAAGAAGTTTGTATATGAAGCATTGTAATTTTCTATATTATTGATAATAATACAAAACTATGGAACAGCCCAAACAATTCTAACCTCTTAGAAAGGCCGAACATTTTTGGTTGATCACCCGTCTATCTGCATATTAATTTTTTCTGCGTATAAAAGATATAATGAAATGTTATGAAGAAAATTGTATATAATATATATATATATATATATATATATATTTCATGAGAAAAAGGGTATAGGAAAATTTAAAAGCGAAAGTAATGTTTTAACACTTGAAACAAAAATGCATTTAACAATAACAATTTACGACATATTTAGTTGTTGTTGTTGCTAAGCCCCCCTGGACAAGTAAATGCCAGATCATGTCCATGAGACTGTCCTGTGAGCAAAAGGGAGGCATGAGTATCCTGATCTCCTGCAAGCAATCTGACGGGAATACTTAAATTGTTCCCAATGTGGGAAGGATTCGCAGAAGCACCATAACAGGAACAAAGGGGAAAGACCTTAGGAGAGTCCTCGAAGCGGATACTTTTTGTATGGGGACGAATACATATTTTGTTCTTCCGCATAAACAATATTTTTCTTTTCTCTTGATAAATTCTTATGTTCAAACTGGTATTATCAATTAAAAATACTGCGTGTCTCGGCTGATGACAGTTAGAAAATGGTGAGATAGACGCCAGATTTGATTAAGGCTGATGTGTACTCACCCTAATGGTTTCGCTCAACTCAGTCTTAATCTATGGAGAAAATGTGCCCAATGACTGCTAATTTGGTCACGAACCCGAAGTAGGGAAAGAAATTTGACCACTTGGGACATTTTTCGTTTTTAAAAAATATACAATTAGTATTTTAAAATTTAAATTATTCGGGGTAAAAGCTGGTATAATGTGTTTTAAACGCTCATCAGTTCCTTTGGGGGGACAAAATTTATAAAATGAATCGTGTTGCAAGGGGCAGTAAAGTACAGGCGTTCTCAAAATACCATTTTTATTGCATTATTAGCATTTAAGCAGATGTAAATAGTAGATACATTTGCTCTCTAGGTTAACACTGATGAGAGCGAATCCAATACGATTAGTACACAGTAGCCTTAACTCATCTTAATGTTATCCAGAGGAGAAAAGTTTCTTACTGGTTGTCTTCTTGCAATAAAGGTTTTACAAAATGTTGTAGCGTGCAATAGACCAAAAGAAGCTCTTCATATAGGTATAATTTCAATTTTTTATAAGAAGTATGAATAATAAATTTAAGTTTAAATCATTCTAGAAAAAATTGTGCAAACTGTCTCAAGTTACACCCATCGTTGGCCGGAGAGCAAATTTTCATTATATCACTGGGGAATGGTTACCATTGGTAGAACTTCGTAGTATATCACTAAATTAAAAATAATATATTTCGTAGTATATACCTAAAAAATAAATGACTATTCCTTCTAAATTTCAGTTTTTCTGCAATAGGTTATGAGGGGGAGCTTTTGTTTGCAGAAAAACAAATTGATTTCCATGAAAAAATGGCTCTTAGTATAAGAATAATCCTGCCAAAATGATCAAATAAAACTTGAAAAAATATTACTTATATCAATACACATTTACTTATGTTATGGGACTATACTGGTGCTCTAGTATGTTTTTATACACTTTCACCTGTCCATATTCGTGGTTCTGTATACTTGGCTGAATTTTACCGACCTATACTGTGTTTTAACACTAGAACCGTCAAGGCGGCCATTTTGACCGCTTTGAAACTTTCACTTTGCACCAATTTGTTTCTATTAAGAGTGTAACTTTCAACTGCCTTGACTTTTCTTAAAATACGGTAAGTTATGATATCCCGGTGATAGGATTTCCCTTTATCAAAAATTTATGGAGTATGGGGGTGATATACCCAGAACCGTCGGAGCGGTCAAAATGACCGAAGTCATTTTTAATGTATATTTAAACTATTAATGTCGCGAGATGAATTGGATGCATTTATTGGATGCCTATTGTATGCGAGAGGAACATTTGACGCTAAAAATATTCGAATTCAATTAGAAAGTATGTGGGATATTTTATATCGAATTCGTATTTTTCCTGAAATCCTGTTTCGAAATAGATTTCATAAAATAATGAGATGCACACGATTTCATATAAAGTCAACCACAAAACAACGACTTGCAGATACTAAATTCGCATTAGTACCTGAAATGTGAAATCCATTGATTAAGAACTGTATTTCCAATTATAATCCAGGAGAAAACTTTACCATCCATGAGAAGCTTTTTTCAACCAAAGTAAGATTCAAGTTCATAGAGATTCAAGTTCATAGATTCAAGTTCTTGAAAAAATGGGTCTTAGTATAAGAATAATCCTGCTAAAATAATGGAATGACACTGGTACAAATATTACTGATATCAATATACATTTATTATCTTACTGGACTATACTGGTGGTTTAGTATGTTTTTATGGACTTTCACCTGTCCGTATTGGGGGTTTTGTAAACTTCGACTGAATTTTATCGTCCTATACTTTTTTTCAATATGCTTCTATTGAAAGCTATTCCTTTAAGGTACGTCACCAGAAAACTTATACTATTTTTTCATGTAACAGTGCATTGGCGATAAATGTTTGGTGAGTTTGATAATATAATGCCTTTGTTCTCGAGATCTGTGCTCTTCCATGTACAGAAGCTCTTATATCCAATAAGCAGGCCTATAAACTGATTTTACCAGTAACATATATTCGTTACTTTTAGGGATAATTCGATAACTAAGAATATTCTGTGTGCAGTAAAATTGATATAGTTAAACTAATCTTAAGTAGTGTAGATCCGAATTTCTAACTAGCAATCTGCGCTATTTCATGTGCAGAATCCTGTCAGTGCAAAAAAGCAGCCTGGTATAGAACTTCCAGGCAGGGGGCATTAGAAACATCCCCAACAAAAACAGGGTATTTTACAACGAGAAAATTTGAAAGACAATAAATCCTTATACGTCTGATTTATATAGTATCAGTATATTTTCAAATCATTTTCATTAACTATATCAGTGGTCGGCAAATCGTGACTCGCGAGCCACATGTGGCTCTTTGGCCCCTTGAGTGTGGCTCTTCCACAAAATACCACGTGCGGGCGCGCACGCACAGTGGGATTGAAACATCGTGATGACGTTTTCTTATTTCTATTTTTACATACTTAGTTGGTGTTTATGTGTCTTTATCTTTATGCGAGTGATCTGAAGCGACTTAATGCGAAAACATTTCTAGAAAGATTAAATGTCAACGCGTATCGTCAAGTCGTATCTTAGCATCATGTTTTACAATGAATTACTGTCGCCCAGTGGCTGAGTGGATAAGGCATCAGCCTGCAACGCCGGGGGTGCGGGTTCGATTTCCGCATAAGACTTAGTTGTATTCTGGGGAACCGGTCAGTCTTCCGCCTGCAAATGGAGCCCCGTCTAGAAAGGGGTGCTGCAAACCATCGTCCATGGCCGTTGTCATCGTTTGTCAAAATAATTCTTGTGTGATTTGTCTGTTTATATTCCTTGTATTCATATGTACACCGGACTGAGATGTAATGTCGTCATCCCCCAGGGACATTAGCCCCCCCCCCCAAAAAAAAAATAATGTGTTACTTCCGAGAGCGTGTCCCCGTAGAAAACACTAGACTATTCAAAATGGTCTTCGAATATAACCAACCAGCAAGTCTAAGATCTTAAATTAGTTTCAGCTTTATCAATAGCAGTTGATGAGTCTTGTGACATAAATGATACAGCGATAGTTTCACTTTTTGTACGATTTATTTCATCCAAAGATCCTAAAGAAGAACATTTAGAATTAATGTCACTCAAAGGTCAAACAAGTGGAGAGGATATAGCAAATGCTGTAATCGAGTGCATTGAAAAACATCATATTCTACTCGATAAAATTATCTCAATTTCAACAAATGGGGCGAAAAGTATGATCGTCGTAAGAAACTGGTATGTTGCTATTTTTAGAGAAATTCATCTAGACGTGCTTTGTGCGCAGACATTTAATCAACTAGGACAGGGATGGCGAACCTGTGACCCGCGGGTCACACAGTGACACGCGAAGCAATTTTAGACGACACGCGAGAAGATCACATTGTTTTAAGATTAATTTAATTTAACTTTTCTAATTTTGATTTCATTCGTCGGACTGACAGATCTATAATCTAATTTGTACTAGAAATAATTTTTTAAAAAATAATTGTTTGAAATTAATTTTTTCCTCTTTTGGCCGTACAGAAGTCTTAAAACCGTCTTCTTCAGTACTAGTGAATTCAAAAGAAATATTTGACAAATGATTGTCCCAATTTCGTGAAATGGAGAAAACTTAAATTATCCTCTTTCGATTGGCTTCAAATTGATAACTTAAAAACGGAAATGGTTGAACTTCACAACAGTGTTGTACGGAGGAATAAATTTGCAGAACTAAACGTAAACTCACAAAAAAAAAATTACAAGATATGAAAATTGTGACGAATATATTTTAACAACAAGCACTTAAAATATTATTTTAACTGAATGGAACTCGTTGCCTAATTCGCTAATGTCGATGAAAAACTTAATAAGAGCTACTTTGACAATGTTTGGATCAACCTACGTTTGCCAACAGATGTTTTCGACAATGAATTTTATTAAAAGTGAGAATATAAATCGCCTCGGCATCGACTTGTCCGCTGAGTGTGTACGATTAAAAGTTACAAATATCGAACCACGTATAAACAAATTATGGTCCGAAAGACAACAAGTGTCACATTAAATTCGATCATTTTTGTACTTATTTTCTTCCTGATATTGATAGTTTTAAACAAATCATAATAAAAAGTTAAATTTGTTTTTGTTTTAAATATATATCGTATAAATTTTTTAATTTCCGAAGGTCTTCCAAAGACCGAAAAAAACAATTTTAAGTGACACGCGGTTTTAATTTCTACGGTTTCAAGACATTTTGTGACACGCGTTAGAAAAAGGTTCGCCATTCCTGAACTAGGAGATGCGAGGCCATTGTTCATATTAGTGTTTGTCTGTCATTGTTATGATTTAATTTTATGGATACTTTACAATTTCATTTTATCTATAAATAATATCGATCATTTTTGTACTTATTTTCTTCCTGATATTGATAATTTTAAACAAATCATAATATAATGTTAAATTTGTTTTTGTTTTAAATATATATCGTATAATTTTTTTAATTTCCGAAGGTCTTCCAAACACCGAAAAAAAATTTTTTTAAGTGACACGCGATTTTAATTTCTAGTTTCATGACATTTTTTGACACGCGTTAGAAAAAGGTTCGCCATTCCTGAACTAGGAGATGCGAGGCCATTGTTCATATTAGTGTTTGTCTGTCATTGTTATGATTTAATTTTATAGATACTTTACAATTTAATTTTATCTATAAATAATATCGATATTAAGTATGATATCAAGTTTTATTCAACATACATATAGTTTAACTAAGACATAAAACTTTAAGTACAGTTTATTAAGTTAATTTTAGGGAGTGCTGTGGAGTGACAGAAAATGTAGTGTCGAGGATTGAGAAAGGTATGTTGAGATGGTTTGGACATACAGAGAGGATGAACGAATGGAGATAGGCGAAATAAGTATACAAAACGAGTGTGGGTGGAAAAGTTGGAAGGAGTCGACCTCAGCGCACGTACCTCATTCAGATTGAGGACGTTTTTAGCAAAGGCCAGCTTTGAAGTATCCTAATTAAATTAATAACAATGCACATACCTATATAGTTTGAGTGTAAAAAAATTTGGCTCTCAAAAGAAATTTCAATCGTTGTACTGTTGACATTTGGCTCTGTTGACCAATGAGTTTGCCGACCACTGAACTATATCAACCAAAAAGACATAATGAAGGCTTCAACTACTTCGGGATTTTATCCTGACGATCTTTCAGGGATATACCACTCTTTCAGATCATTCTGAAACAGGCGTAGCTAAAAATCACCGATTTTTAGAATTGACGTTGTTGAAAGGAGTGAGAAATATGTCTGATTTAAATAGAATCAGTTTCCATTAAAATCATTTTCATTGCCTATATAAATTTTAAAAAAATAATGAAGGATTCAACTACTTAGGGATTTAATCCTGAGTACCAAAAAATGCAAGTAAAGAGCTTATTCAGAGAAAGATAACGAACAGAATAAACTCCGAAAGAAATATTTTAAATATTTCGTACGTATAGCATTAAAAATCAATAGACATCTAGAAATGCTTACTTAAACAAATGTAAATAATTTTACTCAATTTTAAAACAGTAAACTCTTAAACGTTCTAAGAAATTCAAAAAATTGCTAAAAGATTTCATTCCCTGTAACAAGTCTTGGATTTAAAACAAAACTTTCTTAAAAACCTGCAATTATGTAATTAAGTTTGATCTTCAAGTAGATGCAATCTTGTATTTAGAACAAATTTCTCTGGATAAATAAAATGAGAACATGTATAAATTTAACCAAAGAGCATGCGTAACTTATCGTCGATGAAATTGCATTTTACTTGGATATCTCCTCATTTGGGAACCCGTCGATTTCAGCTGCTATCATATTAGTGGACAGGAGCAATAAGATATTTTTTGCAATCAGGGAATGTACAAGGAGGAAAGTTGAAAGTCAATAAATCTCTATATGTTTGATTTATATAGTATCACAATCTATTCAAGTTATATTTATACCAATATTAATTAAAAAGCTACAAATAATGCAGGATTCAACTGCATCAGGATTTAATCCTGAGTACCAAAAAATTTTAACTTATTCAGAGGAAAATGATGAACAGCAAAAATTCTGAAATAGAATATTGTCCTCTAAATATTTTGTGCTTATAGCATAAAAAATCAATAGACTTGCAAATATACTAACTTCAAATATAAATAACTTTACTCTATTTTAAAATCAAAAACTCTTAAACGATCGGAGGGATTAAAAAAATCACTAATAGGTCTCTTTTCCAATAACAAGTCTTTAAAATAATAAGGTTATTAAAAAAATTTCAGTTATATAATTAAATTTGATTTTCAAGTAGATGCAATCTTGTATTGTCGAACAAACTCCTCTTGATGAATAAAGCGAAGGCATATATTAATTTATCCAAGGAGCACACGCAACTTCTCGTGTATAAAATTACATTTTTCTCAGATAGTTGAAAAGAATTTTATTCAAATAGCAAAATGATTTGGATGATTATGAAATTGTGTTTTTGGGTTATATGATCATTGATATAACAGGTATGTTAAAATGGAAGTATTACTGTCTTTTGTTAGGTAATATTAATATAATTTTCACGTTAAGATTAGCAAATGTACTTATTTTCTTAACAATCCATACATGTGTTTTAAGCGCACCATTTTGCATAGCGATATGTGATTGGAACTAACGTTGTTCCTTTTATGCGTGTAATATGAACCATTCGCTGTTGTGAAATATGGACGACTGGTCCATATTAAACTCTGTAGGCACGTTGGATCGATAACATCTGCAGAGAAGGGAAAGAACGTCACATTTATATGCACAATGATTACTGATGGTCACTTCAACCCACCGATGGCTGTGTTTCCCCGTAAGCGATGGAAGCCGGAGCTGGAAACAGGAATTCCACTAGGAATTCTTTTCAAATACCAGGAAAGAGGTTGGATGAAGATCGTACTTGTCAGTGTGTCATAGGGACATGACAATAGTGTCACGGCCAGGGGCAGGGTAATTGAAAATTACGGGACGAAGTAAAATAATTGCTAAATGTAAGAAAGAAACGTGGCAAATGACGGGCAATAAAAGAGAAGGGGAGAAAGCCAACAATATAGCGAAACTAAATATATTGATTGTGCTTGTAGCAATAAGTATAAGATAAAAGTTCAAGAGAGTGAGTTGTAACGAATAGAAGAAAAGAAGAAAGGGACTAAATTTATGATGGCTATAAAACAGGCCACCCTGCTTGATGCCGGAGCATGGGAAAAAGTTAAATTAGGGGAGATTTTTATAAATCCCGCCCTCGATGCTCATTGGTGAAAAGGGGATTGAGAGGAGGCAGCCACGGACGAATGACGATGGCATGGTAATAATATGACCAATGGAAATTGTAAGAGGCGTAGTCAGCATTAATAAGAGAAAATGATATGAAATAAGATAGGAAGGCACATAAGAAGGAGAGTTAGTTAGAAGTTTAAGCCTGCAATAAATGAAGGAGCCATATAACCTATGATGAGAGTGCCCCAGTTTACTGTGTAGAGTGTCTGCCACGATTGAAGGAGCCTTATACCAGGCGAAGAGAGTGCCTTAGTTCCCGTGCGATGATAATACAACGAAGTTCGTCCTTACGAGTGCCAGCTGCCCAACATAGTGATCCAACAGTCATCTTCTAGGTGCTGAGTTTTGCGTTTCCGTTTTATATTACCGTTATTGCTTCTCAGTGTGTAGCCTCATAACTAATATAGAGTGCGATGAGGATGTTATTTGAGTATACAATGTTAAGGAGATTACCGATAATTCATAAAAAACAATTTCATTAATATGATGTTATGCTTATACAATATGAGTAAATATTGGTAGTAATGGAACAGGGTTATATGGGTAATTATGTTTATAAAATGCTATCATAATAAGTGAATGAATTAAATATATCAGTCGTAGAGAATTAATTTAGTAGTAATGAAGTTGAGAGTAATATGTGTAGACGAAGTACGAAATATTGTCATAATAACTGAATGAATTAAATATATGTGTCGTGGTGAATTAACTTAGTAGTAATGAAGTTGTGAGTAATGTAAATTGAGGATGAAATATTTAGTAGTATTGAATCGTATTTTATATGTGTTTAATACTCCATAAATTAATTTGTCAGTGCAAACCAGAGTTGTTTCCATCATTTAAGAATCACAACGAATAATGCAATGTACTAACCACAATCTTAAGCTTAAGCAATGAATTCAAAATATCAAAATTATTATATATTACTATATTTATTATAATACCTCAATAAATTATTTAAACATTTTCACTGCCACACAGTGAATTGATGAAACATTTCATTAGTGTCGCTAAGCCTGACTAGAACAGGAAGGTTTTGTTAATTCTGGATTGATAGGTGTCCCACACTCAAAATCTCGAGGCTATAGAATTGGCCAGAGAAGCAGGGGTAATCTTGTTATCACTTCTTTTCCATACTACCCATCTAATACTGCCTTTGGACCTCATTTTCTTTCATCCATTAAGCATCTACTATTGCCAAGAGATGGACAAGCGGATGAGGGAACGTGCTGGACGGGCCGTTTCACAATTCCAAGTGTGTGAACTGTTCAGGAAGGCTTCAATGAGAGATGCTTGCACAGAAAAAGACGACAGAGCGAAACACCCGGCAGCTCCAGGGATCTCAGTCGGGACATGAACAGGAACCTCCGACCAGGAGACAGCTGCGAATCAAGTTACTGAACCGTTTACTTTCAGCGCATTCTGCGGGGAGAGTACTGAAAAAGATTGGATCAAATGCGAGAAATGCTGCTCATGGGTGCATGAAGCTTGTGCCAACATAACTATTATTGTGATGATTGCGGTACTTGAAATGAATTTACTAAAAGAAAAGCTTTGTGCGTTCGTCTTTCATTCTATATCATACATTTTATGCTCGTGTCAGTGGTCAATATTACACGAACGCTCGGTCCATATTATACGAACGTGTGTGTAATATGGACCACTGACACGAAAGTAAAAAAATTCTTTTCTGCAATTATTGATATTTACCAGAGCACTTTACGAAGTTTGAACCATGTATAACAAAATTGAAAAGTGCAGCTGAACAATTCTAATGAGCAGCCAACAAATTAAGTTTTATGAGCATTCTTGCTTACTGGGTCCATATTACACGGATCTCCCCTATACTTCATTTTTCATTGTGACTAATGGTAAAGTTCTCAAAATACACTCTAAAACAAAACAAAAATCGACGCACCAAGAACAAGTAGTCTGATTGCGATAAAAATTGGTGGATATGAAGAAACTGCATAGAAACAAAAACAATTAAAATTTAAAACAATAGACTCATTTTTCCAAACATCGTCTGATCGCTGCAACACTTCGACCCAGTTATAGATAGATCCTTCGGTTTACCCAACCAGCTTCTTTTAAATTGATGACAGGATCTCTATCAAACTCATATCAAACTCATCTGATCATAATGAGCACGAATCCTTCAGCGAAGCAATGTTACTGTCTACATAAGATATCCGTTGTCGAAATGCAAGAGAAATTTTGAACATCAGATCAAAAATTGCTCCATATAGACACCTGCTGAATGCACATTTCTGATGCACTGGAACTACCGCTATTTATTTTTTCGACACCATGAACGTTTCTTAAAAGTATGTTAACAAACGTAATGATATCTAAAATTCATAAAGAAATGCATGCCTAAACGATTGCGCCATTAATATTTGAGTACATGTGGAATACGTGTTAAATTTTTCTGCCCATTGGTTTTCGTTTGGTTGTATACCAGTGACGTTGCTTAAAACTGTTTTATAAACGAAAACACTAAAATTTTGTTTCGTCATCTATAACTTTCGTCCCATCATTTGTGATGTTTTTTTTTTTCACATCGTACTGTTCATGAAAAAAATAAAAAAGGTTTCCTCTTCAAGAAAAATTTTTAGTTTCGTGTCATGATATATCTTTTATTATATTTTAATCTTTAACAAATGCTTGAATTTGGTCTCTGGACATTAGTTCATGGTCTTTCCAATATTTTTTAACATGGGACATCAAATTTAAAAGTGCAGAGAACATGTTAAGATGTAAAGCAGTCAATAAATTCACGCTAGTGGCACAAGACACCGTGGTGTCAGTCAGCCAGGCCAATCCAGTAAAGATGTGCTCGAGACAGTCGTGACCTGTCAAAAGTCTAAAACTATCGACAGCAGCAAAACGTGGGAAGTTGAGAACAATAGAAATTCAATACAGAGTCGCCCAAGAATTTTTCCTAGGAGATTCAATAGACTTTAATTAAAAAACATCTTTGCAGGTCATTTTTATAAAAAGCTAAAAAAATGGTATGTGGGGCCTGTTCGGTTTACCTCTGTTCTAAACCTCTATTTTAGGGGATGGTGGGCATTCAAATTACCGAAAATTGAACAAAAATTGGAATTCTTTTTGGTTTATTAATTTTTTAAATTATGTAAGTATTGGAATAAATGCATGTAAAATATGTAGTAAAAAGTAAAATGAAATAATGGTGTCTTTAGAAAAGTATTAGATGTAGGTAAAAAACGTATTTTAAATAGCTTTTTCACAATATGAGTAATTTCCAGAAAAAAAATTGACTGGCTCTTCAAATCGGAATTAATTTTAATTTCGTTTAAGGATAATGGTTATTACATGTCCTTTGGCGCATTGGTAGGTCCGCCGTCGAAACTGGCGTCAGCCCCCGCACAGTTCGGCTCTCGGACATGGCCTCGTCGGATAGTCTCTGTAAACGGCATCGGATCGACGTAGAAGTCTGACTACGGAAACATATTAAAACTTTATTCTTATGCGAGACGTACCGTACGTTAATATGACTCGAGATAAGGGGGCACTTAAAATAGATCTGCTGAAACATCGCCACTCGTCTCAAAAATGTAAAATGTAGCCAGGGAAGAGGACCCATTACGTAGTGCTTTCGCTTCGTACGTAAGTTCAAAATGTCGAAAGACTTTGGAGCATATACAAGAAACAGGTGACAAAACTGGAGTTACAAAATGAATCATAAGTTGCATAACAGATTACAAGAATTAAAAAAAGTGATATAAGAATCGTATAAAATATTTCACGAGGATAAAGGTCATAGGAAAATAGAAAATGGAAAGTAAGGGTTTAAAACTTGAAATGAAAATGCATGTATCAATAAGAATTAAAGACAAATTTGGTGTTGTTGTTGTTAAGTCCCCCTGGACTAGGAAATGCGAGACTACAACTTCTGAAGTTGGCTCTTCGGAAACAGACGTGTTCTGCTGGACTGTAGCGTCAAGTGTTGGGTCGATGGGAGCTACATTTTGTGGCAAGTGGTCGTTGATCTCGTCTTCAGGTGTCACTCGTGGTGGGGCTTTACAGAAACTTCGGATGGAGCACAGTCGAAATCGTGAAATACATGGCGATTGACAGGCCAAATCCCACCTGCACAGAAACCATCGGCAGCGGTTTCAAGAGATGCCGACCGCGCATAAGCCTTCCCGACCAGCCTTCCGACCAGTCGTACATTCAATGTCCTTGGAGTTTTCAAAATACCTCTGGAGGTCCGTGGTCAAGTGTTCCGGTCTCATTATTTGACTCGGTTCAAAATTACGTGACCGATGTTCTTCGGGTTCAAGTCAGCCTCAGCCCTAGTGGTTTTTCCCTTACGGTGGAGCTGCTTACTACCCTTCACCAAAGACCAAGTTCCTTTGGACTTTGTGTAGGCTTTCCTACACCAATCGGATTAGAAACAGCAAGAGCAACACATTAAAAACTTAAACATAATGAAGACATGTCACCAGAATTTACTTTTGCTAATTTTCCATGTAATAAAAAGGTATCTAAATTTTGCCGTATGGTTACGAGAATGTTTATCTCTTGCAATCTGCGAAATTTCAAGTGCAGAATCATGTAATTGCAGAAATATGAACTGACTTCATTAGTAACGAAAGTCTTTCGCTGTTAGGGGTACATTATTGACTAGTGACATTATGTAAATTCACATAAATCAGATGTTCCCTAAATGCTTCTGAGTCAGGGACGGATACGGACACGTTAAATTCGTAGACTGAGAAGGACCTCTGTGAGGCAAAAGAAGGTAGGAGAGGGTACTATTCCCCTAGATACCACCCATGGGGAAGGTGGTCTAAATCTCCTCTTTTTCAGCTTTCGGCTATGAGCAAGAACTTTTGTTTGCAGGACATTAAATTGAGATAAAGGAAAAATGGTTCTTAGTATAAGAATAATCCTTCCAGAATGATCGAATGAAACTTGAAAAATTATTACTAATATCAATACACATTTTTCTAGTCCTATTGGACTATACTGATGGTCTATTACGTTTTTATTCTATTATGGTCTATTACGTTATTTACGTTACTTTCGCCAGTTAGTATTGCTAGTTCTGTATAAATTGACAGATTTTTTCCGACCTATACTGTGTTTTAAGGTGCTTCTTTTGAATTACATTCGCTTAAGATACGTCACCAGAAAACTTTTACTATATTTTCATGTAATAGTGCATTTGTGATAAATATCTGGTGTTTCTAGAATTGAAAATTACATCGTTCTCGAAATCTGTGCTTCTCCATGTGCAGAAGCCATTATATCCAATGAACAGGCCTTTAAACTGATTTCACCAATAACATATATTCAATGCATTTAGGGATAGTTCAATAACTACAAACATTCTATATGCAGTTAAATTGATACAAAGAAACGAATCTGAATTTTTGCAGATCTGCTTTTCTATCTTTTCAGCGTTTAAATGTGTTAATCCAAATTCATTTAGTTAAAATGCTTATGAATTCCATCTCGACCCTAGTTAAAATATACAACTTTCATTGCTTTATATTCCAAGTAACACACATCGTTGGCAACAAAACTAAATTTTCATTATATCGTTGGAGAATTGTCATTGTTTGAAGAAATTCAAGAATTAAATATTGGCCAAATTAAAAATGTTTCTTCTGAGCCAACAGTTATAATTCCGCTGTCCCAACTGCAAGTTAGATTTGAACTGCTATCCTAGTTCAGCAAACTAACAGCCAACCGGTGATTCAACATAACTCAGTCAGTCAAATCCAATTGTTGTCGAACTATGCTAAAAACGATTGACTAGCAATTTCCAAATGGCCTTTTGTCAACTGTGATATAATTACTGATGACTACAGATACCATCAATAACACCTCCATTCTAGAGTTTTAATAAACGAAGAAAAAAATATCGTGTAAAATTATACGCAAATATCTCAAACCGTGAAAAACATTGGGAAATTAAGCATAATAAAGATAGGTCCCCAGAATTTACATTTACTAATTATCATTAATAATAACATGTTGGGGATAGTCGTATTGCTCTAACATCGAATTTGTGTCTCTCTCGAGATCTGTGCTATTTCATGCACAGAATTCTATTATCGCAATAAGCAGGCACATTAATAAATTTCAGCAGTGACATCAGTTCATTACCGTTAGAGATATTTTAGTAACTAATAACTTTCGATAAGGAATTGTGTTGATTAATTACTTTAATTCCATTAAATAATTAATTTTTAACAATTAAAATTTGGAAGCCAAATTCAGTCAGTTAAAAATCTAGAGCATTCCCATTTCGACACTATTTAAATTTAACCTCGTTCATTATTTCATATGTAATCAATGCTGACTATAGATATCATTAAAAATACTTACATTCCATTGCTTTAATAAAGTAACAAAGAAATTTTTGTGCTAAAGTAAAACTCATTTAACTCATATCATGAATATCATTAAAAAATCAGGGCCCGGTGGCCCGTTTGGCAAAAGTCAGCGGGCGAATGATCTGAACGTCGCTAGTTCGATGCTCTCTCTGACAAAACCACCGACGTGTACAGTAATGGGGGATGGAGTAATGAAAAAAATCAGTCGTACATTCAATGTCCTTAGAGTTTTCAAAATACCTCTGGAGGTCTGTTGTCAAGTGTTCCGGTCTCGTTATTTGACTCTTTTCAAAATTACGTGACCGTGTTCTTCGGGTTAAAGTCAGCCTCAGCCCTAGTGGTTTTTCCCTTACGGTGGAGCTGCTTACTACCGTTCCCCAAAGATCAAGTTCCTTTGGATTTCGTGTAGGCTTTCCTACACCAATCGGATTAGAAACAGCAAGAGCAACACATTAAAAACTTAAACATAATGAAGACATGTCTTCAGAATTTACTTTTGCTAATTTTCCATGCAATAAAAAGGTATCTAAATTTTGCCGTATGGATACGAGAATGTTTATCTCTTGCAATCTGCGAAATTTCAAGTGCAGAATCATGTAATTGCAGAAATATGAATTGACTTCATTAGTAACGAAAGTTTTTCGCTGTTAGGGGTACATTATTTACTAGTGACATTATGTAAATTCACATAAATCAGCTGTTCCCTAAATGCTTCTGAGTCAGGGACGGATACGGACACGTTAAATTCGTAGACTGAGAAGGACCTCTGTGAGGCAAAAGAAGGTAGGAGAGGGTATTATTCCCCTAGATACCACCCCTGGGGATGGTCGGTCAAAATAGAGGTGTCAAGTAACTAAGACGAATTCCGACACTTGTATTGCTGTTTAAACCGGAGCCCCACACTTCAGCCCGAAACCTATATGGACCTGGTATAAAACTTCCAGGCCGATGGTATTAGATATATCTGCAACAAAAATAGGATTTTTTACTAAGAGGAAATTCAAAAGACAATAATTCCCTATACGTCTGAATTATATACAGAGGTTGTTCACACATTTTTTAGACGATTTTGGTAAGCGGTAATAGAAAATCGTTTGCTTCAAAAGAAATAATTGCAATTGTACTATGTTTTTAAAAGTCAAAATTATCGTCTGCGGCTTGAAAGTTTTGTTTTCATTCAAAATGGCGCTTTTAACAAAGCAGTAGTTCGAAGGCTACATTTATGCTCTTTCCGAAGAGAAATATGCATACTCCGTTATCCAAAAACGATGTGAGAGTCATGGCTTTGTGATATCTAAAGCGTCGATAGGTAATATCGTCAACAAGAAAGGAAAAAAACGTCAAATTGGAGCCTCAAGTGGGACAAAAATTCCAAACAAGTATCCAAGGAGAAAACGGACATCTTCGACTATTGCAAAGGTACGTTGTTTAACGTTAAAAGAAAATCCCCCTAGTCAAAGGACAGTTGCAAAATTATTAAAATGCTCGGTGTCCACTGTAAACAAAATGATAAACGTTGATTTAAATCTTAAGAAAGCCAAAAAACGCAATGTGCAGCGTCTTCTTCCAAATCATATCGCTGAACGCAGGACACGCTGCAGAATTCTATATGAGAAACACTTATCCAAAGAAAAATGGAAAACAATTGTCACAATAGATGAATCATGGGTGTATTTAAATGATTGCAACAAGAAAAAGAGTCATTTATTATCATAAAAGGGGAGAAAAAAATTTAAGTACATGGTTCAAAGAATCGAAAGAAAGTTTTTCTAAGGGATTCATGATTGTTGCTGGTTTTTCTTATAATGGCAAGTTAAAAATAAAGAGTGTGGAAAAAAATGTCAAGATTAACTCCAAATACTATCAGGAACATATTTTATCGCCAATTTTTCTGAATGAAATACCATCGCTTTACCCACAGTGCCATCAATCTGTGAGACTCCATCAGGACAAAGCTAGCAGTCACACATCAAAATCCACTGTAAATTTCCTAAAAGAAATGGAACAAAAAACTGGTATCAAAGCCATACCCTTCACTGATATCCCTACTAAATCTCCCGATGTATCACCTATGGAATTTTGTGCTTTCGGACTTTTAAAATCTGCATTATCCAAACGTCGTCCCAAAACCCTTACAGGACTCTGGAAAGCTGTTCAGGAGGAATTGGATAGAATACCTCTTCTGACACTTCAAAAGGCATTATTATCCTGGAAATTGCGGTGTCGAAAGATAGTTCAGAATAAGGGATGTCAAATAGAACATTTAAAACACAAGAATTTTATGTAATTTAGTTTTGTGAATACAATATACATCGTCTAAAATATGTGTGAACAGCCTCTATAATACACATTGGTAGAGAGCCATTATGTAACATCATCATTTTGTTGATCTTCCACGAGATTTGTGTTATTTTACGTACAGACTAGTAGTCATATAAGTAGTCATAAGTAGTATACTTTTGATATAAGTAGTAAACTTTTTAAATCGAGGGGATTGGAAACAACAACAACAATACATTAAAAATTTAAATGTAAGGAAGATATATCACCAGAATTTACTTTTGCTAATTTTTCATGTAATAAAAATGGAGCTTTTTCTTTTTTAAGCGTGTATGATGGAATACTTCTATCTCGTGATCTGCGCTATTTTATGTGCAAATTCCTGTAAGTTCAAAAAGCAGAAATGTAACCCGATTTCAACAGTAATTAAGTACATTGATGTTAGGGATACATCATTAACTAGTAACATTCTGTAAATTGACATAAATCAGCTGATCTCTAAATACGAGGGTTGTAAATATAGTAGTGTCGACGTAGCCCAGAAAGTCGTAGAACATCGGGCTTGCACAATCAGGATATCTCAGGAGTGAGGTGGAGCTGTCGTCAATCCAGTAGAATGGGTAGTTGCTGCGTGACGTTGAAGTGTACAGTTTCGTTTCTACCTTTCTATATTTTGTTTACAAAAAGTGATCGGCAGTCGGATATTAAAATAGAGGTTGCCCATGACTACACCACCATCTGCGATCGGCTATGCGGCGAAAACGTCCACGTTTATTGCGGGACAATTTCCCTATAGTGTTGCATGACAATGAACTTTGTCATGTTGCGCAAACTGTAAATGATCTTTTGCGACAGTGGTCTTGGGAGTTGTTGGAACAACCCCGTACTCCCCTGACAGGACCTCTTTCCTAAGTTGAAAGAACTCCTTCGAGGCATCCGATTCCCTGCCGTTCCGTCTGTGATCCGAGCAGTAGGGCGCTCCGTCGCTGATTTCAACACACACCACCTTGCCAACGGTATCCTACGCTTCCTGACATCTGGCAAAATGTACAAGACTTTGCTGATGAAGGACTGTAATGCAATTTTGCTTGTACGTTCATTAAAAAATGTTTTCCGGGTATGTTGCCATTACTTTATTTACAATCCTCTTACGTCTGGGTCTAGGGCGGATATGGACACGTTAAATCCGTAGACCGGAAAGGCCCTCTGTGAGGAAAGAAAGGTTAGGAGAGGATACCATCCCCCCAAAAATCACCCCTGGGGTTGCTCTGTCAAAATTGAGGGGGCAAGTAGCTAACACTGATTCCGACCTTTGTGGTGCTGTATAAGGCGGAACCTCACACATCCGCTCGAAAACTATATGGATCTGGTAAAGAACTTCTAGAGAGGGGGCATTAGAAACATCCACAACAAAAACAGGGTTTTTTACACGCGGAAATTTGAAAGACGATAAATCCTTATATGTCTGATTTATATAGTATCAGTATCTATTCAAATCATTTTCATTACCTATATCAACCAAAAAGACATAATGAAGGCTTCAACTGCTTCTAAAGTTGAAAGTTGAGTACTAAAAAAAATTAACTTATTCAGAGAAAGATGACGAACAGCATAAATTCTGAAGAAGAATATTGTTCTCTAAATATTTTGTGCTTATAGCATAAAAAATAAATAGATTTGCAAAAGTATTAATTTCACCAAATGTAAATATTTTTTCTCAATTTTAAAACAATAAGCTCTTAAACGATAGGAGAGTTTAAAAAAAAACATTAATAGGTCTCTTTCCCTGTAACAAGTCTTGGATTGAAAACAAAACTGTATTGAAATGTTTGCATTTTATATGACTAAATTTGATTTTCAAGTAGATGCAATCTTGTATTGTCCAACAA
The DNA here is from genome assembly GCA_907164885.2 of Dolomedes plantarius. Classification (NCBI taxonomy): domain Eukaryota; kingdom Metazoa; phylum Arthropoda; class Arachnida; order Araneae; family Dolomedidae; genus Dolomedes; species Dolomedes plantarius. Next base: position 44,240,626 of record OU015499.1, on the reverse strand, counting down.
TCTTCTCTTGATGAATAAAGCTAAAACATACATTAATTTATCCAAAGAGCACACGCAACTTCTCGTGAATAAAATTACATTTTTCTCAGATAGTTGAAGAGAATTTTATTCAATTAGCAGTTGCAACTCCTCATTTTATTAAAAATGCATACCGTTGCTTGACAATTAAATGTATGAGGTGGAGAATGAATGTGCTTAAGATAATATTCTTATTTTTGGATCCCTAATAAAACAGAAAGTATCAGTTTGTTTATTTTGTTATAAAAGCGTTTTAAGTGTAATATTCGAAATATATGTTTAATTTATATTTGAATTTTTTTGGTATGGATATTTTTAACTTTTAAAAACAATGAGAATAAAGTTAAAGCCTTTTTTAATGTAAAATGTGTAAACTTCAAGTTCAAGTTATTTTCATAATGTATAATTTATTTAATTCATATTTTATCTACATATATGACGCCGTTATTTCACCAAATAACTCTTTCTTGAAACTAATTACTCTAAATAGCAGTCATTGTTAAAAGCCGGTAGTAAATAAAACTATTTAAATCACAACTAAGAACTTTATTAACATTAATTAGAACTCATTTCTATCCGTGATTTCCCAATATCTCTTAGCACCGACACGCGTCCACACAGAACGGCGGAAAACCCTAATATCCTTTCGGTCTCCTCGCGCGTTATCCAAAAGCGCTCTGCTTTTTGTGGGCGTTCAGTGTCTTATGATCGGTGACTCAGTGGCACGCTCTTCCACACATGTATGTGGAACATTCGAGAATCTGACGCAGTCCTCCCCTGATTGCATTGTAGCTTATGCTCTTAATCCGAGAGATAGGTAACGTATCGCCATCTGTTGACTCTTTCCTTTCCCATCTGGTTTATTCTTCCTCTGTTCATTATTTAAATACTGTCTAGAGCCTAATTTTAACTCAATTATTTCTAGTTAAATATAGTTTACGCCCCTGGACATTACTTACTTACTTACACACACACACACACACACATATATATATATATATATATATGTGTGTGTGTGTGTGTGTGTGTGTGTGTGTGTTTGTGTTTGTGTGTGTTTTATCACCAAAGTTTGACGAGATACTTGAACTGCTACCACTTTTTTGAAAAATTTTCATATTCAACGTCTCATATCTCGAAAACGGTAACATTAAGGTACAAACATGGATATACCATTTGGAAGGGAATTTTCTCAGCTTTAATTTTTGGATTCGACAATTTTCTGTGCGACTCACCGTTTTCGAGATAAAATCCGAAAAAAGGAACCTTTGGGACTCCACCCCCTCCTCCGCGGTGCCCGAAATCGAGAGGACTTTATAAGCTTTGTTCAGGGGGAGGTTTAACAACCTTTTAATGTGTAAACCTCCCCTCTGGATGACCTTCCTCCTATCCAAGGCCCCCCAAAGGCATATATATATATAAAGTTCGATGTATTAAATCCTAATGTTAGGGAAATGTGGGATCCAATTCTTTATTGCTGTAGGATTTTTAACGGTTTCGAAGAGAAATACAAAACCTCCCAGTCCCTAAATATATACCATTGTAACACTATAACTTGGGTTTGTACGGTCTATGCCGGGTAAAAGGAATGGATAATCAGAAGTACATTGAGAGATTGTTAATCAACCAAAAGTGATGCCATTAAAAATCTTTGAGAAATACAGAAAATGTACTTTTCAAGATAAATGTAAGGCTATAATTGCGGTTCTTGAACTATAAATATCCCAAATGTATTGAAGTATTTCAATATAAATTTTTACGTTTATAATTTAATATAATATTGTAATTAGCTTGTATTCTTTACAACCCAAGTATAGTGTATGATATCATGAGTAGTACGTCTGTACTCGTTTGTGTAAGCTATATTTTATAAGAACCTTTATTTCCATTTGAGTTTTGTTAAATTTTGAAAGCACTTATTCCATGTCCTTTAAACCAAAATCTTCATTTATATTACTGTAAATGAAGCTGTAATTGCTTTGAAATAGTATCTTTTGCAAAGTATAGAATACACCCAAGTAATTTTTTGGAAAAGCCTTTTTTTCCTTGAAAATAATTTTCACTTAAACCTCAAAGAGTTAATGATATCTAAGAAAAAGTAACTGCATTTAAGTTGCATAGCTATGAATTCGAATTTTAAGTTACATAACCCATAAGGTTTTCCTCTTTTGAGAAAAAAAGCAAAGACTGATTTTATTCAAGAGAAGAAAAAACTCTTATCTGAACAGCAAATAGAGTTATAATCAAATATAATTTTGGCTATGCAAAATACGAAACTTTCTGTTTTTGTGAATGTACCCTTCACATTTAAGTTATTTGAGTTCCACGAGATTATTTGAATGTCAAACATGACCTAGTTTCATATCAATAAGGATCTATTCTTTGTTTTATTAGAATAAAATTTATTTGCATCGGTATAGGGTTTTTATTGTATAACATTTTGTTTTAATGAATCTGGAAGAATTCAAGGTGTATATCTCAAATGTACGTTTAGAGTATACACTGCGGATAATGTGTTATGTATCTTAAAAATCATTTTACAGAATAGTTAAATAAATTAGATAAAATTAAAAACAGAGAAAAATGCTCATGATTTTAATAAAGTTTCAAGATGTTTACAACAGGTAAAGGTTTAAATTTAAATTTATATATTTATGACAAACAAAATTTCGAACAAAATGTGAAATGACGTATTTGATTTCTATAGCATCAAAAGATGAAGATACTCCAAATTAGCTTTGTGAAAGTGTCTTTGCATGAAGTAAAAGTTTATTTGCGTCATTGCAAGACACTATACGAGATGATAATCACGCAAAAACTGGCACAAAATAACCACTCGATGGTGGTACTGTCATTTTACAAGGAGAATTATTTGCATATAAAGAATTGTTTGCATATTTACATATAAAGAATTATTTACATATTTAATCATAAAACTGTATCTGATATTGCTTTTAGCTTTCATGCATTGGGAGTAACTGAAGGTGTTTATCTCAAAGGCATGTCTAGAATATACACAGTGTTTACTGTCATTAAATGGTAAATGTGTTATATATCTTAAGATATATAAATTACGGAATAATTTTAAAATTCTGTTAAATCAAAAATTGGGGAAAATACTCTTATTAATAATTTTACTAATACTTTAAAACGTTCAAAATTCTCCCGACAGGAAAATGTTTAAAGCGTGCTGATATTGATTACACACAACATTTCGTGAAAAATTTGAACTGGCACACAATATTTTTATAGCAGCGTAGTATGAGGTGGCTCGATTTTTGAAAGTGCCTTTCGAAAATTCGAAGTGATTTCGAAAGTGTCTTTGCATAATGCAAAAATTTGAGTCACCGGAGGCGATCAGAAGGACAAAAGGACTATACTTGTCTTGAAAACAAAATTCACAAGAAAGTGAGCCCCTTAGATATCCGACCTGACGCATCAGGGATTATGTTGCCCATTTTAGAAAATAATATCACCAGTTTGATCCTATGGTCTATTCTCCTTGGATATTTTTGTGTTCATATACGTAATGCACAATATTTCGTACAAAATTTTAAATAACGAGAAAATTATAAGTTGCACCGCAAAAAAGTACTCAGTTTTAAATGTGTTAAAGTGTCTTTGCATTATGCAAAAGTATTTTTGGGGTCCATGCAAGATAATTTCAGGTGTAAACCACACCAAAAGGGACAAAAATGGCAAGTTGATAGTAGTAAGTGTCTTTTCAAAATTAATAAGGAGTCACAAACCTTGAATAATGAACCTCCGCTTATAGACTGGATCTGTTCTCAGTATTTTTTGTTCTTATATTGATGACTCACAATATATCGTACAAAATTTAAATTGACGAGTAAAATTTCAGTTACATCACAAAATGAAAATACTCAGTTTTAACAACGTGAAAGTGTCTCGTCATCATGCTGAAGTTTCTTTGCGTTAATGCAAGGCACTCTCACATCACAATCGTACAAACACTCTCACAAAAAGACTAGAGGATGGTGGTAAATGTCTTTGTAAAATTTATAACGAGTCGGAAACCCTGAACAATATAACGTAAAATCTAAACACGGGATAATGTATCCTACCAACGGTCTCGGAAGGACAAAAGCTATCTTGAAAATTCAATTCACAAGAAAGTAAGCCTCCCAGATATCTGGACTGTTCGCAACAGGGATTTTGTTACCGATTTTAGGAAATGATGTCACCAGTTGATATTAAGCATAAAGAATTTGTATATTTGTATTTTTTAAAGTGACTTGGTTTCTTTAAACATAGAGAGATAACATATATTGACAAATTTAAAGTCATATGAGTCTTACCACCTTCATTTCGAAATATCTACGGTGCCCTGTATAAAGATCTTAAGTCAAAGAAAGGGATTTTTAGATATTTCTTAGTATTGATTAAAAAAAATTTTGACTTGTATAAAAGGATTAAGTCTATCAATTTAGTATAGAAAGTTACATTTCTTTGCACAAAAGACTCAAGTCGAAATTATTGTTCTGCGATTTGCATAAAAGCCAATAACTTGGCATATTTAAATCGCTGTTCTTAACTTAAGCCATTTATACCGGGCACAATAGATATATCTCCAACAAAAGTTTTTACTCGTATAGTGTTCTGAAAGGTCTTTCAATTTCAGAATTATGTATTGTTGTGTAATAATGCAATGTATTAGTTTAAAGAGCAAGATAACTGAATTCATAAAGTAGCCTAAGAGGAAAGCTTTTGTAACAATTATTTATCAAATAGTGATGAAACAATAAAAAAGAAGTGGCATGGCAATCGATTTTTTGCGAGATTAAGAAACAAGATGGGGGCTCACAAGTTATCCTGGATATTTAAAAGGAACTAATGCTATTGTAAAAAATAAATTCAATGAATAGCTATACAGGACTCAAAAAACAGGATCACAGAAATGGAGAAATTTCCATGACAAAGAGAAATTCAACTTTTAATGATTTAAAAGACTGAGGTAAAGACTAGTTGGGTGTGAGCGGTTAAGAAATTATGCAAATGAAAATTATAAGCAATGAAATTTCAGATTTAGAGTCTAGAATTTTAATCGCACCAAATATCAAGAAAAGAAGTTTGTATATGAAGCATTGTAATTTTCTATAAGATTAATAACAATACAAAGCTATAGAACAGCCCAAACAATTTTAGCCTCTTACAAAACCGAACATATTTGGTTGATCACTCTTCTATCTGCATATTATTTTTTTCTGCGTATAATATATATATATATATATATATATACATGACGTGGTTTAAAGCACCACATCCATTCTTTAAGGTAAATATCCAATCTACAGCGTTGTGGTAAGGCACATCAATACTTAAGACACACACCATAATCATTTTCCATAAGTGTATTACTTCAGCTCACGGTGAAACCACTCTCCACTTTAACATAGAGCCTGGCGCTCGCCATCTCAAAACACGGAACCCATCACTGCGTGTCTATTGCATTTGCCGGTCTTCTAATTTCTTTCGCTCTACATCGAAATAACGTGCGCTACAGTCGCATCTTGTGACTCTTACTTGTGATCCTTACTTCACTTGTGATCCTTGTGAGGATCTTACTTTTAAAGAGATTTACTCCCTTAAGATGATTGAACAAAACCATCTTTGGACAATTCTTCCTTGCCACCCATGGTACTTTCGAAGAAGTCCGAGGGGTCTTTCCAGCTCAAGCCCAGAAAATATCAAACAGCCTTCTCACGCATCAGGAGTGGACATATTAAAGCACTCACTTTTCGGCAGGGTCAGAAGATCTTCCCAGAATGCCACCGGTGCTCTGCCGACATGGCCTCCCCTGCCCATATTTTAGCTTGTTTGGGTTTTACAAAGGAGGAGGTCCTTCTGGACCCTCTACTGTTTTTAGACATTTTAGATATTTTTGGTTTCATGGAGATTGTCTAGCAAAGCTAGACAGTCTGGGATTAGTAAAAAAAAAAAAGTCCCATCTAGGTTGTTCTCGAACAACCTAGATGCGACTAATTAAGCTGAACTCACCAATTTCAACGTAGTCCTTTCCCGTCAATTTCTTCAGGGTTCCTCAGTTCTATTAATAGCTTCTCGCGTCGTTCCCGATTCGACTCTCTTGTTTGTTTCGCCTTTATCTATGAAATGTGAATGATAATGACGTTTCACGCCTAAAAAATCAGATCTGCTTTGAAAGCCCCCTTTAAATTCTTTTAATTATTCTACCCTCCCTAAAAAATCCTTTACACTTACACACACACACACACACACACACACACACACACATATATATATATATATATATATATATATGTGTGTGTGTGTGTGTGTGTGCAAGACCTTAATTATGGGGAACAATCGTGGTAACCTTAAACGGGGGGTTTTGCTTAGAAATATAGGAATTAACAATTTAAAACTGTGAAATCACGAAATATCGGGGAAAAGAGAGAAAAGGGGGGTTTAAATAGCTTAAGTGATCAATAGAGGCTGCCACCTGACGGTCCAGGTAGAAAGAAATCATTTAGGAAAGATATTCTAAAGTTAGATTAGGTCAGGTGATTTAGTTACGTAAATGGAAGCTTCTAGAATTTTCGAAAGTAAGTGTCATAGAATTTGGGCGGGAGAATGACAAAAGTACTGGGGCCGTCGGCAGAGAGATCTGATGGGGAAAGGAGTTAATGTCTCGAGAGAGAGGCCTGGATGGAGTTGTTTGAGTAATTATGTCGGAGCTCTGGTATATTGATAATTAAATTAAACGAGCTTAATTTATCTCTGTCGTCTCAACTACTCATTTGGACCACGATTGCCTCTAATTTATAACAATATGGATACGAAGCCTGTCACACACACACACACACACATATATATATATATATATATATTGTTAAATAAACTCTTAATTCATTTCATGTTCCTCACACAAATGCACTGAATAACGAGGAGTGTGAAAACCCAGATCTAACGGACAAACTAATTTTTCCACCTGAAATTGCAACTCAAAACATCCTATTTGTCACAAATATTCCTAATCGCATGTGTACATATAATCACATGTATACATTGCTTAATTCCTACGATATTTTACAATTGTTCTTCATTTAATATTCATTTTAAATTTTTCTGGTGGACTGATACTTTTTAGCGCAAGGAAGGAAATAAACGTCCCAATAAAAAAGAAATATTTCTTTTCTTTCCACTAGGTAGTGTTTATAAATAAGTTAGAAAGGTTTTCCAGAATAAGACGTTTCTCATGAGAGGCAACCTTTTCTTTAATTGCTATAAAATAAAAGAAAATAGTTTACTGCAAAAGTTTTAAGTTCTGCGAAATTTTTGCCTGTAGTAAAAAACTATCTTCTAGTTGTACTCATAGCATGTAACAGCAGAGGTGAAAGATTCTAAGAATTAAAACAAGCAGAGTTTAAATATTCTTCAGATCTTTTTAGTGAAGATATCGTAATTTCGGGGAAAAGAGATTTAGGTTTCTTTTTTTACCCTTTAATGCAAAGCAATTAATGTTTTTGTGGGGTTTTTCCATGGAAGTTCCCATGTATTGCTGGAGGAAATTCTTTAAAAGAGATATACACAGAGAAATAAAATATGTCTAATTACCAGTAAATAAAAAAATCCTAAATTTTCTGCTTTATTATCTTAATGCAGTTTTATAAGAAATTTTATTGGGAACACTGGTCACATAATACTTAAAATTGAATCGTATTACCATCAACAATTTTTCTGTACCTATATGTATATATAACGCTCCTTATAAGCGACTTTAATCAAACTTCTAAAAGAATTTAGATCAGGGATTCCCAACCTTTTTTTTACATCGACCCCTTTTAAAAGAATGATTTTCTTCATCGACCCCTTCACATATTTCTCTATAATATACAGCATACAACATAATTATAATTCTAATAATCTATTTATATAAAACAGTTCCGTAACTGACTGACTCGCTGACTGACATCAACGCACAGACCAAACTGCTGGGCCTAAAGGGTTGAAATTTTGCATGGCGATTCTTCTTAAAGTGTAGGGGTGCACTAAGAAAGATTTTGGAAAAATTCTTCTTAGATTTCTTTAAATTAAATTTTTAATCTGTTTTAGTAACTTTTTTTAAGTTTGCATTTAAAATAACAATTTGAGGGTTATAAAATTTATATCACGAGAAAGATTCAAAAAATTCCTTTAAAATGGAATCATTTTCGAATCTTTACCTCCATTTTCTGATTTTTGGTGATTTTTTAAAGATTTAATTTTAGAATTTAATTTATTAAATGCTGATCGCGTGATTTCTTTTTCTGGTACTTTAAATAAATTTATCGTCACGTCCATTACAATGAAATAGACAAAAAAATAATTTTCCCTTGCTAATGCGGCAGACGATTGGACATTATCCAAAAAAGTATTAAAATAAAGTAAAAGATATGTTCCTCAAACTGTACTTTATTAACTGCACTATATTCTTTAGCATGTCCTATTAGATTTAATTTGAATATTTTCTTCTACATTATTTTGTCTATAAAAATATCTCTTACGTATTTTTTATAAATATATTTTTTTGGTTTTTTTTACATCAATTGTGTACATTGATCGCCGTATTTATTACACACACACACACACACACACACACATATATATATATATATATATATATATATATATATATATATATATATACTACTTGGCCTTTAAGAAAAATATTAGCATGATATGAAATTTACACACATAATATACATAATGATAATCGAGAATAGACAAATATTTTTTGAGGTCACTCCATTTATTTTGCAATTCGAAATCAATATATGTTATCCTAATAATCAAAGGCTTTTCTTTAGTGATTCCTTTAAGCTATTTGTAAATACTAGGATAATCCATTAATGGTAACCTTAAGGATGCTGTTTACTAACCCTATAGGATTCGCTCATATAAATGTTAATCCATGGAGAAAATATGTCCAAGGATTGCCGACTTCGATTGAAAGATTTTTATTAATTGTACTCCGCAATAGAGAAAGGAATTTTGCACATTCGAGCATTTTTTCGTTCTTTTTTTTATTGTTTTTTTAATGCAAACAACAGTTTGAAATTTAAATTATTAGTGGAAAGATCTGGTCTAGTATGTTTTAAACGCTCATCAATTCCTTTTGTAGCGAAATTTATAAAATTATTCCTGTTGCAAGGTGCATTAAGTTCAGGCTATCTGAAAATACTATTTTTACCATGTTTTTATCAACTTGCTTTCTTGTTTGTGTGTTTGTGTGTTTGTCAAGTACAAATTTTGAAATCGATTTTTAACTAACTTCCCGACTAGGTAGACATTTGAAACTTTTAGAATAGCTCAGAACACGGTGACAATGCATTTTTTAAATACTTTTCGCCATCTTTAAGCAGAATTAAATTAATTTTCAGTTATTTCCAGTTAATTTTGTTTTGTAGACTGGTGCAGCCATCTATTGGTGGGAACGGGAACGAAAAGTTATATGCAAGTTAACTTCCAATTAACTTCATTTTCTTTCAAGTTGATGGGATAATTCATCGAAAAAATTTAAATAAAGTATTTATTAATACATAGAATTGTCAAGTTTGTATGAATCAACAGAAAATTTTAAAACATGGTATATAAAAATTTCTTTTTAATCTTAAAATTATTATTGGATTATCAACATTTAAACAGCTGTAAATAGTAGAAACGTTTGCTCTATAGGTTAACATTCATGTGGGTGAATCAAATAGGGTTAATACACAACAGCTTTAACTCATCTCAATGTTATCCAGTGGAGAAAAGTTTCTCACTGGTTGTCTACTAGCATTAAAGGTTTAACAAAATGTTGTAACGTGTAATAGACAAAAAGATCTTCATAAAGGTATAATTTTAATTTTTTATAAACAAACACGAATAATAATTTTAAGATTAAATCATTCTGGAAAAAACTGTGCAAAATGTCTCAAGTTACACCCATCGTTGGCCCGATAGCAAATTTTCGTTACAGCATTGGGGAATGGTTACCATTCGTAGAACTTCGTAGTATATCATTAAATTAAAAATAATATATATCGTAGTAGTCATTAAAAATGAATAATTATTCCTTCTAAATCTTTTTTTCAGTTTTCGGCTATGAATTAGAGCTTTTGTTTGCAGAAAAACAAATTCATTTCCAGGAAAAAATGGCACATAGTATAAGAATAATCCTGCCAAAATGATCGAATGAAACTAATAAAAATATCACTAATATCAATACACATTTACTAATCTTATTGGGCTATACTGGTGCTCTAGTATGTCTTTATAGACTTTCACCTGTCGTTATTGGTTTTTCTTTATATTTTAACTGAACTTTTCCTCCTCTACTGTGTTTTATTGTGCTCCTATTGAATTCTATTCACTTAAGATGTGTCACCAGAATAAGGTGACTATTTTTTCATGTAATAGTGCATTGGTGAAAAAGCATTGATGTTTCTAGGAATGTCATTTAAGTGTTCTCGAGATCTATGCTCTATCTTGTACAGAATCCTATTAATACAATATCCAGGCACTGAAACTGATTTCACCAGTAATATATTTTCATTAATTTTAGGGATAATTCAATAACTACTAACTCTCGGCATGTAAATAATTTGATATACCAGTGCAGCTTGTCCTCTCTGGACCTTGCGTCAATAAATCCACACAAAACAAACCTTAACTCATATAATTCAAAAGATCTGGAGTATTTTAGATCAGAATTACATCCTTTAAAAAGAAAAAGTATATTTTTACAGTGACAAAAAACTTTAATGCTTTTTTCTCAGAATTATGTTTTTTAGCACAAATCTCTACCATTATCATCATATCTCACATAATTTTGCATATAATTTGATGAAATTTTCAGGAAATGTTTTAGATGCTATTGTTAATGAAATCCCCTACAATAATTGATGTATAATAAATATTTTTTTATTTGGGGCTGTTTTTATAAGGAAATGAATGATGAAACGGGAAAATTTTCATATGGGAACATAAAATTGTCTGTATTATTTTTGCATTTTAAAATTTATCTTAGATTATAGGTCATTTTGAAGAAAACTGTCATATGTATCAGGTGTGAGAAGGAAATTAAGATAGTAACATTATAATTTTGTGCAGAGTGATAAGCGTTTTGGCTAAATTTCATTAAAAATTACTTGAAATTGACCAATTTTTAAAAAAGTATGGTATTTACAGGTAAGTTTTTGTTCATTTTTTAATTTTTAAGAGCTATTGTATCACAAAAGACCAAAAAAGTCCTTAATAAAGGTTTTTTTTTTAAATTGGCTCCGAACGCAGGCAGTCACCTTAAAGGCACAAATCTAAATTCGGTCAGTTAATAAGCTAGTGAATTCCCATCTCAACCCTACTTAAAATATACCACTTTCATTGCTTTATATCCCAAGTACCACACATCATTAGCTTATAGAAATAAGAAAGGAAAAAGTATTTTTTATTAAATTGTAAATATTTAGCTTAATAAAGTTTCCAAACTGCACAACCCATTCGAAATATTTCGTTTTTTATTTTCACTTTGCACAGTTTATGAATGAATTAAAAAAGGATTTATCTTCCCTCAGAATTAGAAGCTTCTTTCGTGAGGGCATATTTTATTTGAACATTTTATAATAAAAGAAAATGGTCTAAAGCAAAAATTTTAAATACCACGAAATCCTTCGTTTGCAGTAAAAATAATCCACTTAAATGGGCTTATAGTATGTGAAGGTTCTCGGAATTAAAGCAAGTTGAATTTAAATTTTCTGTTCAACATCTTTCGAAAGATGTCGCTATTTCGGGAAAAAAATATTTAGATTTCTATGTGTCCCTTAAATCAGAGCAATTAAGGTTTTTCTGGATTTTTTTTCAGTGAAGTCTCCGTTTATTGCTCAAGGAAATTCTTAAAAAGACATGAACAAACAGAAATAAAATTTGTTTATTTACTAGAAAATATAATGTTTGAAGACCAAACAATCTTGCTCCATCTTACGGTTACTTTTGATGGATTTTCCTAGTGTTCACAAGAAGCATACAGGAATAAATAAGGAAAAACTATTCATTATTAGGAAAACAGATATTGATTTCGTGCTGCAAAATAAATAGATTGATCTTTAAAAATATGTGTCTACTCTTGATTATCAATACGCATGTTAATTAACCCATCATTCTGATTTTTTAAGTCGAAGGTGTAAAAAATTTTCAGACTTAGAGGTTTAAATACAGAGAGTTTGTTGATGATTTAATGATTCAATTTTAAGTAATATCTGGTCTGTGTTCCCAATAAAATTCCTTATAAAACTGCATTAAATTTATAAAGCTGAAAATAAAAGGTTAATTTACTTTGGACCTCTAAAATCTTATTCAAAATAAAGTATGTTTTAAATCTTTAAGCCTTCACATAGGCTCACGGGAAATTGCAGTGGTTAGCTTCAGGATTGCAACTGAACACGGTTGTCCGGCTGTGCATTCATACAGAACGGCAATTTTTCTATCCCAGTATGACCTCTTTGCAATCCCAACAACATGGACGGTAAGCACATTATATCCTGCTCTGTCTTAAATATGTGTTCTCTGTACAGACGTTATTAGAAGGTCCGTGACTGCGTGAGAATTTTATCTTAGTTGCTTTTCTTATTTATGTACACTGCTGGCCACTGTAAATGCAACACCCTGAAGGAAACATGCAAATAACATGAAATTTACAACATGCATTAGCGGAGGTGAGATATGCAAATGATTAGAATTTCAGCGCAGACGCACATCACGCCTGTGGCGCCACTTCAAAGCGCTATTTAAGGCTTGGAGATTTCGACGATTTCAAGTTCGGCAATTGTGTTTTTCTTGTGCTTTTTAAAAAAAAACGATAAATTATGCCTCGTCGGAAACAGCGATCATCTTTTGATCAAGTATCCGAGTTCGACAGAGGAAGGATAGTGGCCTACCGAGATTGTGGATTATCTTGCAGGGAAATCGGTAGTCGTGTTGGACGAAACCAAACAACTGTAATGCGGATATGTGATCGTTGGATGCAGGAGGGTACGACGGACCGGCGTGTTCGATCGTATCCACCTCAGCGCACCACTTCACGTGATGACAGACAAATTGTGCGCATGGCAGTGACGGATCGCTCAGTCACATCACGAACCATAGCACAGCACATGCAGTCTGTAACGCATCATCCAGTGTCTGCGCGTGCCATTCGACGCCGTTTACAGCAGAGTGGTCTGTCCGCAAGACGTCCATTGCTTTGTCTGCCCTTGACGCAGAACCACAGACGTCTCCGCTGCCAATGGTGCGATGACAGAAGGATGTGGACGGCAGAATGGAATGAAATTGTCTTTACTGACGAGTCACGCTTCTGTCTGCAACACCACGATGGTCGCATTCGAGTCTGGAGACACCGTGAAGAGAGGATGCTGAACACCTGCGTTATGCACCGCGACACTGGTCCTGCACAGGGTATTATGGTATGGGGCGGTATTGGATATCACTCTCGCAGACCTATAGTACGCATTGCCGGTACTTTAATCAGCCAGCGCTACATCTCCGAGGTGTTGGAGCCAGTTGTCCTTCCTTACCTTCAGGGCTTGCCCACAGCCATATTTCAACAGGATAATGCGCGACCACACGTGGCACGCATTGTCCAACGGTTCTTCGTCAATCGCCAGATTGAATTGCTTCCCTGGCCGCCTCGCTCTCCGGATCTTTAGCCGGTAGAAAACATGTGGTCCATGGTTGCTCTACGATTGACCCAGATTCCATCCCCAGCTGCCACAGCAGATCAACTTTGGCAACGTGTGGAAGCTGCTTGGTCTGCTGTACCCCAACAACTCATCCAAAGTCTCTTTGAATCAATGCCGAGGCGTGTGGCAGCGGTGATCTCCAACAATGGCGGCTACTCTGGCTACTGATTTTGGCAGGAACCACACTTCACAGAAGTCTATAAATTTAATCATTTGATACTTGGTCAACATGTTATCTACAAAATAAATTTTGTTGTGATATCTCTTGTCTTTCTTGGTGTTGCAATTTGGGTGGCCAGCAGTGTATTTTCCATTTTGTTATACTTTGCAGTTTTGTATTTTTTTTTACATTTTTAGGTATACCTAAACACACAGTTTTCTGCATTAAAAATAAAACATAAAATATCTGTTGGGTGGATTAAACAGCATAATTTGTCCCCTACCTAATTATCTGAAATAAAAAACCTTTCACAAGAAAGTAGACTTGATGAGACTAACTAAAATGCCTTTATTTTTCTTATTTTACATAAAAACATAGTAAATAAGGGGGTTCGATTTGATCCAATAGCTTGGTATAAAAATATTTACAAAATTTAATCATTAAACAAAAAAGAATACAGATAAGCGTGTCATGAACGGGCGAAAATTAATCTACTTTAATTTTGAAAAAATCTACTTAATCTGAATGGTAAAGGTTGGGATAGGTACAGGAAGAAGAAGGGATACAAGTTTAATGGCTCGACAATACGTCGTAAACACATTAAATGTCAAACTTGCTGCGAAAACAGCTACTAACACAATGGCTGAAAGCCCCAACTCACTCGCAGAATAGTTATTGCTCAAACAAAAACCCCACTCGCTGAAAAAATACGTACATCTTAAATACTTATTGTATTTACTTGTACAAACCCCATTCGCTGTGACGCGAGAGCTTCGTAATTCCAGTCCTGCCTTCAAAGTTGAAAAATCTGCATATTTATTTTAAACCATCCGTTCATGACAAGTTTTTAAATGTCGCGTTTTCCGATGAAGGGAAAACAAATACTACAGTATCTTCCAAAAGTTCTAAATAGCGATGAATATCAAGGGTGCTCTGTACTAACCCTATTGGATTCGCTGAAATCAATGTTAACTTATGCTGAAAATGTGTCTACTATTGACAGCTACATAAATGCTGATAATCCAATAAAAATGGTATTTTCAGGTACCCTGAAATTTTCTGCACCTTGCAAAAGGATTATTTTGTGAATTTCGTTCACCAAATGAATTTAGGATCGTTTAAAACACACTATACCAGATTTTACTCCAAATATTTTAAAATTTTAAAATATTATTTGAATATTTCTAAAAAAATGCCCCAAGGAGTAAAATTTTTCGCTCTGTGACGGAGCACAATAAAAAAACACACCTTTAAATGCAAGTCGGTGATTCTTGGACACATGTTCTCCATAGTTTAAGGTTCACATTGAGGTGAGCGAATCCAGTGGGGTTAGTACATAGCAGCCATAACACTTAAAAAATGAATATAAATGATTTTCTTTAAAATTAATGTAAAGTAACCAGTGAGAAAATGGGCTATAAAATTAATGCTAGAAATAAGGCTGCTGCACGCCGTATTTCACCTGTCGAAAAAAAGCGGCAAAATGTTTGTTGAAAAACTTATTAATATCTAAAATTCGTATAGAAATGCATGGCTAAGCAATTGCACCATTACTATATGAGTACATACGCGTTAAGGGGACAAGAGACCCTCAAACTCGGAATTTTCAATTTTCAGTTTTTAACTCTATATACAGAATGAGAATAATTGGTATTCATTTTGACAACACTGAAAACACTTAGAATTCAAAATAAGGTTATTTGGGCAGAATAATGCCTGTTTTTCAAAAAAAGTTTAATAAATGCTAGAATTTTACAAAATATGCTCCTTGTGCTTTCGATATCATTCGAAAACCTTCAATTTTTTAATATATGCTTATCATACATATATTAACATAATTGTGCATTGAACTTTTTTTTGCGCAAATGAAAAATTCTTTTTTAAATCTGGTTGTTATTTTTTTATGTTTTTGCATTTTTTTTTGGCCTTATTTCATGGTCTACAAATTTGAAAAATACTTGTGGTTTTAAAGAATGATGCACAGTTTTATGATAAATGCTTTCATTAACAATCCTGAGAAATTTGGATCAAATCAGAAGAAAATTAAGGCGCATGGAGCATTTTGAAAAATGCTGACAATTTTGAAGAATTTTTTGAAAAACAGGGCTTATTCTTCCCCAAAATACTTATTTGTGAATTCTAAGTGGTTACAATGTAGTAAAAAGAACAATATTATGTATTCTCATTTTGTATATAGAATAAAATATTGAAAATTTTAAATAACGGGGTCTAAAGTCCCTTGTAATCTTAAACGGCTGGGAATGACAATTTTCTGATCATTCGTTTTCGCGTGTTTGCATATCAGTGACGTTGCCTAAAACTGATTTATAAGCGAAAATGTTAAAATTGTGTTTGGTCATCTCTAATTTTCATGTCGTCACTTGTGAGGTTTTTTGTTTACACTTGGTATTGTTCACGAAAAAATAAAAAAAGCTTTCCTCTTCATGCAAAATTATAAGTTTTTATGAGAAGATATTCTTTATTACCATGTTTTTATTTACTCGCTTTCTTGTTTGGGTGTTTGTCCAGTTCAAATCTTGCAATTGATTTTTAATTAACTTCCCGGCTAGCTAGACTTTTGAAACTTTTAGAATAGCTCAGAACACGATGACAATGCATTTTTTAAATACTCTTAGCCATCTTGAAGCAGGATTGAATTAATTTTTGCCATGTTTTTATTAACTCGCTTTCTTGTTCGTGTGTTTGTCCAGTACAAATCTTGAAAATCAATTTTTAACTAACTTCGTGACTAGCTAGACATTTGAAACTTTTAGAACAGCTCAGAACACGATGACAATGCATTTTTTAAATACTTTTAGCCATCTTTAAGCAAATTTTTATCATGTTTTTATTATTTTCAGTTAATTTTGTTTTGTAGACTGGTGCAGCCATCTGTCAGCCGGGACGGGAACGAAAAGTTAATCGCAAGTTAACTTCCAATTAACTTCATTTCCTTTCAAGTTGATGGGATAATTCATGAAATTTTTTTTAAAAAGTATCTATTAATACATAGAATTGTCAAGTTTATATGATTCAACAGAAAATTGTAAAACGTGGTATATAAAAAGTTCTTTTTATCTTGAAATAATTTTAAATAAAGTTTTCCTTTTTTGATAATTTATTGTTTATTTATTCTTTAACAAATGCTGGTCATTTAATCATTAGGCCAATATATCACGTGCTCTCCAATATTTTAAACACGAGACTTAAAATTTAAAAGTGCAGAGAACACGTTAAGATTTAAAGCAATAATTGATTGACCCTAGTGGCACAAGACGTAGTCGGGTCAATCAGCCAGAACAATCCAGAAAAGAATTGCCTGGAGACATTCGTGACCAGTCAAGAGTCTAAAACAAGCGACCGCAGCAAAACGGGGGTAGTCGATACCAATAGAAGAATCCTTACATAGAGTAGCCCAAGTCTTTTCTCTAGGCGATTCAATAGACAATTCAATTCTCTAGGCGATTCAATAGACAATAGGCGATTCAATAGGCGATTCAATATACAAGCATTTTTGCCGGTCATTTTTATAATAGGCTTAGAGGAATGGTAAGTTTAGGGCCTGTTCGGATTTTACAAAACCTCTATTTCATAAGGGGATGGTGGACTTTAAAATTACCGAGAATCGTAGAAAAACTGAATTTTTTTTGGTGTATTAATATTTTAAACATATATAAATATTGGAAAGAAATGCATTTAAGGGAACAGTGGACCTTCAAACCTAACTTTTTTTGTTTTGACTGGATTTGCTTCAAATTTGAATATGTGATTAGTACCAGAGATATGTAAAAGTGGTTAAAATTTAAACATGAAATATTTATAATTTATGAATTATGAATTTTATCAAAAATTGGCCTAATTAAAAATGTTCCATGCGCATTTCTTTTGCATATAATATGGTAATTTTTATTTATAGGATACCTTATAGAAGTAACAATGAAACTTATTGCTTATTTTAAGCATTCATTAAAAATATAAAGAGAAAAAAATAATAATAGTGAAAACATCCATTTTATTACGCAAAATACCTACATAACATCTTTTGAAGTACAAAATTTTGAAATTCTGAGCTACGAAGCATATTTTTTTTCAATAAGATTTATTTGATACACAGTTAAGAATATAAAAGTTAAATTTCAAAGCAATACGATAATTAGAAATGCGCCTGGAGCAGTTTGAATATTCGTATGACATGAAAATTTTTATTTTGAGAAAAACACATTTAAAGTTATTGCTATCAGAAACCACATAATATCTAAATTAAATACAAATGCCTATAACTAGGAAAGTAATCACAGAAATTAAAAATTATTTTTTCAACACATTCCTACTCGTCCAAAATTCAATAAAATTCAATAAGTTTCACAATTCAATAAAATAAAAAAAATCGAATTTTTGGACAAATATCACAATTTTGGAAGTCTACTGTCCCCTTAAAATATGTAGTGAAAAGTAAAATGAAAAACTCATAGCTTTAGAAAAGTCTGCATTAAGTGTAGGTGAAAAAGCATCTTTTGAATGGCTCTTTCTCAAAATGTGTCATTTCGCAAGTCTTTGAAATGCTCCTTGCGTCATTTCGCAAGTATTTGAAATGCTCCTTGCGTCATAATTTTTGGAGAAATTTTATAAAATGTATAATAAAGACTCTTATAATACATAAAAATAATGTAATGTATTCATTTCAGGTTTCGACATCATTCATATTATCAAAGTTTAAGGCTCGGTGCACACGAGCGATGCGGCGCCGGTGCGGCACCGCAGTTGCGATTAGAAGTACATAGAGTTGAACTAACGGATTCACACGGACGTTTGAGCCGCTGCGAGCTCGCAACGACCGGTTTTTTCACCCCGTGTACTGCTTCATCGCACGAACGACAACGGCTTAGAAGTACCTTCATTTCAACTGCGCTATTCACACGGACGACATTTTGCCGCAAAAACAAAATGGCTGAAAGTGTAGACACAGAACTTTTAATAGAGGAAGTTAAAAAGTTTAGTGAATTGTGGGATATTAAATGTGAAAAGTACAATATATTTACAATATATTAAATATATTAAATTGTATAGAAATTAATTACACAAATTAAATACACAATTTAATATATTTTCAATATATTAAATTGTGTACAATATATTTACATTATTCTAATTTTTTAAACCATGTTATGAAGTATTCTAATATTTTGAATTTTTTTTCACTTGCTGTTTTAAATATATTTTCTATTTCATTGTAATATGTTCATATTTTTATAATCTACAAAATATGCAAATTTGTATTATGATAATTTATATTTGATATCATTGATTATTTATTTGATAAATTAGATTTGCAATTCCCTTGACCATATTTTCTTTCATTATTCTAATTTTTTTAATCAGAGCTGTAGTCTGAAAACAGACTCAATCCTACCTTTGGAAAATTCAGTACAGATGTGACTTTTTGTTAAAGGAATCTAGCAGACCGTTAAATACATAATGGTGGGCCACTTCCCTAAGTGGAAAAAGGGGTCAATTTTTAGGAAAAGACCACAAAGAGACAATTCAAGGCCCGGGGTGTCAGGCTGACAAAAAGGAACGCATGCCTGGAGGTGCCAGGTGACATTTATTTAACGGATCACGACGATCAGGTTTCAGATAAACTTACATTAGTCATATTTCAGTCTCGTATTAATTTTTGATGTTTTCTCAAATGTAATTAGATAAAAACAGCAGAGCATAGCAGTATATAACTAAATTTAAAATTAAACACAAATCTAAACAATATGCTAGAAAGAAAAAATTAAAAATATTTTTTTATTTATTAAACTTTTATTAATTTCCATTTATTAAATTTTTAAATATTTATTGTTATTTTTAAATATCGCATTTTCCATTCGCATTTATTGTTAAATGCAGTCATTTTGCCATGGCAGTTTTCCGACATCACTAATGAAATAGTCCGCCCATGTATTTCTGATCTGATTTAAATTGATCCCTCCTTGATTTTGGCCGCTGTCATAAAATCCTTCGATACATAATGTATCTTCAAATTTATATCAATCTCTTTTGAGAACATAATTATGAAAGACACAACACGTTTTGATGATGCTTATAGCAAAATCAGGTTTCACGTTTAGAGGCCTATGTAGTATTCGCCATTTGTTGCTCAAAATTCGAAACGAACATTCGACATATCTTCGAGCTCGAGATAGTCGGTTTTTTTTTTTTTTTTTTTTTTTTTTTTTTTTTTTTTTTTTTTTTTTTTTTTTTTTTTGTGGGACAAAAATTTACTGCTGTATGGTTTCAAAACATTTCTTGACAAGGAAAATGCTTCATCTCCAACAAACACGTAGGGCAGGACTCGGTGATCCATCCCAGGTAGGGGTTTACCTGTTACTATTTTCACGCCTCCGCTTTCTAATTTTTTATTGAAAGAGCTATCTTGGAAAATTAAACTATCCGAATCTTTGCCATAGGAGCCAATATCTACATACAAAAAGTTATATTGTGAATCAGCAATTGCTAATAACACCACAGAAAAATAATGTTTGTAGTTGAAGTATAATGAACCACTTCTTCAAAAGAGTGTTTGCTCATTCGGAAGTAATTAAAAAACTTTGTTTCGTCATGAGACAAATCTTCATATAATAAGGAAAATGTCCCTTTTAACAACCTCGAACTCACCAGTGGGTGGACCCAATAATTTATTTTTCTGTATTTTAAATACTTATAAACAAAGTAAGAAAACACAACTCTTTTTCTTGAGTACACTTCCAATTCTCGTGTCCTCAATGTTACAGCTCGCGTTCTCTAATTGTTTGCTCGTGTACACCACCTGTCTGTCACGTGAATTTCACAGAACAGCCAAAACCGCAACGAGATCGCCTCTCGTGTGAATTGAAGCCTGCGGCACCGATGCGAATTCACACCGGCACCGGATCGCTCGTGTGCACCGCGCCTTACTTGAGTGTAGAAGACTACAAAAGTTTCACAAAATTTCGATTGTAAGCATAAAAATATTTCCGAAAAACTAACTATTCAACGAAAGAACAAAGTAATGAGTAACTCTGTTTAAAATGTGTTTCTAAGCGATATAAATGCAAATTTAAAAAAAAAAGCATTTAAAAAAAATTTTAATTTCAATTTTAAAGAAATAATTTTTTAAAAATATTTATAAAATTTTATAAAGGTGTTTAAAATAGTTATAATTTAATGAATACATATGCATAATTTCATATCTCCGAGGAAAAAATTTCAAAAATCGTTTTTCAATGTCCTTCATACCCTTACGAATATTAAATTAAAAGAAAACATTCTGAAGAAAAACTTTTAAATACCGAGAATCCTTTGTCTTCTTTAAAAACCTTCAAGTGTGCTTATAGCGTGTGATTTCAAAGACGGAATGTTTTCACAATTTAAGTAAGAAGAAGTTAAATTTTCTTTAGAACATCTTTGCGAAGATCTAGTAATTTCGAAGCAAAAGGATTTAGATTTCTTTTAGAGCAATTAATGTTTTTCTAAAATTTTACGGTTAAGTTCCCCTGTATTGCTGAATGAAAATTCTGAAAAATGGGGATGAACACATATGTTGCTCGTAACTGTAATTGTTTGTCCTGTTCTTTGTACACTTTGTCTCTTTTTTCCCCATGTTTTACCTTTACTTGTACTATCGAAGCTTTTTTGTTTTCCCCACTTTCTATTTTCCTTCCTACTTCCGATTTTTACAGATCACTGAAGTTTTATGCATTGCTATATCATCCTACACTGGAGGGCCTGGCCCAAGTACTGTAGTTACGACTACTCTTCCTGAAGCTCCTGAAGATGAACACATATATATAAAACCTGTCTACTTACCAGAAAATATACGGTTGGATGATTAACGAATCTTGTTTCGTGTTAAAGTTACCATTAAGGGATTATCCTAGTATTTAGTAAGTACTTACATAAATAAGTAAGGAAATTGTCTGTTATTATCAGAATGACATATATTTAATTCAAATTCCAAAATAGATTGATTATCCCCAAAACATATTTATCTGCTCTGGTTTATCAATAGGAATGGCTAGAAAAGACCATGTAACGCATTTTCTGCCCAATCGTATTTGCCGAGGTTTTATCTGTGACGTTGGCGTAAAACTGTTTTAAAATCCAAAAAAACTGAAAGTGCGTTCACTCATCTCTTATTTTCGTGTCACCACTTATGACTGGTAATAGTTTCAAGGTAACTACAAATCCTTGTCCTCTTTGCCTAATTTTTTAATCGAAATTTAGTTTCCTGCTTGTTAGGAAAAAAATTGATAGCTTTTTTACCTCGGAATTAATTCTGGTTAATAAAAAATGTTATTATATTTCATATGAACTATAACAGCCTTATTGAATGGTAATTAATTTTAGGTCTTGGTAATGTCACTGATATTTTTTTGTTAATTTAACAGTTCTTAACAATTGATTTATTTTGGCCTATAAAAATACTCATAGTAACACGTTCATGTAAAAATAAACTTATTAACAAGCAGAAACAATTTTTTTCAAATCACATATAAATAAATCAAATTGAAATAAACTCTTTATCATCATTGGCTATTTTTTTAAAATTGGAATTTAGTTTCCAGTTACAAAAAAAAAAAAAAAATGATAGTGTCTTGAAATCGGAATTAATTCTGGTTAATCCAAAAGGTTATTGGATTACATATGAACTATAACAGCCTTATTTAATGGTAATTAATTTTGAGGCTTGGTAAGGCCACTCATAGTTTTGTTAATTAACAATTAACAGACTTGTCAACTATCAGTTTATTTTTGCAAATTGTCAGTATATTTGGCTAATAAAAATTATCCTGGTAATTAGTTCATGTAAAAATAAACTCATTTTCAAACAGAAATAAATTTTGTCAAATCAAATAGAAATAAATCAATTAAAAATAAATTCTTTGTCATCTTCGGCTGTGTATTTTAAAATCGAAATTAAGTTTCCTGTTAAATAAATAATTGACAGCCTCTTCGAATCGGAATTAATTTTGGTTAATGAAAATGGTTATTATATATCACATGAACTACAACAGCTTTATTGAATAGTAACAAATTTTCTTTCTTTGTAATTTCACTGGTATTATATTTTTCAATTAAAAATTTATAGCCCTGTTAACTATAAATTAATTTTGGTCTAAAGATAGTAATGGTAAACAGTTCATATAAAAAGACTTTGATAAATAGAAACAAATTTTGGTTAGTGCTAACGGTGATGGAAATTAATTCCTATAAAATTAATACCTCATGAAATGTTAATGAATATTATGCAATAGAGGACGTAAAGATAATCATTTCATATAAAAAATTAGCACCTTTATCTAACAATAATTAATTTTGAATACTGGTAATAAGTAATTTATTCTTTCAAATTAACTCCTTATCGAAAGATAATTCAGTTAAGATAACGGAAAACATAATGGTAAAGAGGTCATGTAAAAATTTACAGTTTTATGTTTATGAAACGGTAATGGTAATTTATTCGTACGAACAATTGAAGCCTTATCAAATGATAATTAATTTTGGGTAGAGATAATCATGATGGTAGTTAATTCCAATCAATATTAACAGCCTTGTACTAAATTAATTAATTTTCATGTGACAGAGAATTTGAATGTGTATATTCTTCAGTTAATCAATTAATGTACTACTGTAGTATAATAATACATTATATTAAGGCCTTGGAACAAGAAACAGAACCTCTTTCTAAACAATAAGTAACGTAAAGAGCTAAAGTGGCATAAATTTATGAGAGAAAGTGAATTAAATTATTCTCAAAATAATTACATTATCAAGTTCAATCTGCAACAATAACCTTCTAATCCTCTGCACTCTACTGTAAAATACGTGCGATCGTTGAAGAACCACCTAAATAAATACCAGGATAATTAGATAACATGCAAATGCAGGGAATTCCTTGCGATTTATAACTCTATTAGTTTATTTCGATCATTGTGCTACGAGAGGTACCCTGTATTTAGCTTCTACTATATTTAATGTTAAGATTTACGCATTCAATATCAAATTTCGTTGCAAGTAAATTAAAATTAAGTTGGAAATCAACATTATCTAAGGTATTAATATAAGGTTTTTCAGTATCTTTAATGAAATGTTACCAAAATAAAGAAACTTTTCATTTAAAGATTTTTATTTTTGCTGTATTTGAAGGAAATCATTGCAAATAGGTGTATATAATTTTAAAACATTTCTCTATGCAGATATTCCTCGACTTACGACCGAGATAAGGACCGAGACATTGGTCGTAAGTCGAGTTTTAAACAATTTTTTTTTGTATGTGCACATACATATATATTTTACTTTCATACGTATTTAAAATACATTGGCTTTCTAAGACATAAATTATTCTTCGTCATCTCTATTTATTACCATGTTTTTATTAACTTTCTTTCTTGTGTGTTTGTGTGTTTGTGTGTGTGTTTGTCAAGTACAAATCTTGCAATCGATTTTTAACTAACATCCCGACTAGCTAGACATTTGAAACTTTTAGAACAGCTCAGAAAACGATGACAATGCCTTTTTTAATACTTTAAGCAGAATTAAATTAATTTTCAGTTATTTTCAGTAAATTTTGTTTTGTAGACTGGTGCAGCCATCTATTGGCCGGATCGGGAGTTAAATGAAGGTTAACTTCCAATTCTTTCTTTCAAGTTCATTTTCTGTCAAGTTAATGGGATAATTCATCAAAAAGATTTTAAAAAGTATTTATTAATACATAGAATTGTCAAATTTATATGATTCAACAGAAAATTTAAAAACATGGTACATAAAAAGGTCTTTTTGTCTTGAAATTATTATTCTACACCTAGTGGAAAAAACTAGAGTGTGAGTAGTTTTCGAAAATACAAAACCTTCAATTTGCCCTTGCAGTAGCGTGCTGGCTTTCGGTGCTGAGAGTGCTCGGATCGAATCCTGGCGCTCGACGTTAATTACATTCGTGTCTAGGCTGGATATGGGCACGTTAAATCCGTAGACCAGAAAGTACCACTAAAAAGGTCAGTGAGGGTGGGAAATTGTATGTTCCCCCAAATGTCACCCCTGGTAGTGCTAGACATAAAATAGAGAATATAAAATGGAGATTGCTCTCTATAAAATGGAGATGGCTCCTAGCTAATTCAGTCTATGGTGCTATTTAAAACAGGAGCCTCCCACTTCAGTTCGTGAACTAAATGGACCTGGTCTGGAACTTCAAGGCAGGCGGCATAAGCAACAACAACAACAACAACATATGTATTTATTTATATATAACTAGCTGAAAACCCGCATTTCGCTACGGAGTACATTCAAATTACATACAATGGTCAATGTATGCAATTGATGCCAAAAAAGATAAATATATATATTTATAATAAATAGGACGATCAATGTATACAACTGATGTAATATATATATATATATATATATATATATATATATATATATATATATATATATATATATATAAGACAAAGTTGGAAGTGAAAAACCAGTATATGCCATAAACCACTACAGCCAGGAACTAAAAACATGAAAAGATAAGTGAAAAAATAGGTTTTTGACAGCATCTTTTCATCAGCGGTGCCGATACTGTCTAAAATCCAATGGATTGTCTCTAATAAGTAGGATCTGAGCAATAAACGTATTTACACACCGTACAAACCATAAGAAACAGAAGAAGTGAATAATCAGTGGCTTTATCATAGAACACCAAGCTCGGCGCTAGACAAAGTGGAAGTTATGTTAAGGAGACCGCAAGAAGACTGACGTCACAAACATTACAATCATGGAGCAAATGGATACACAGAAGCAGACTTACTAAGTATACTGTTATATAGGACATAATAACCTAAGTTAACTTAGACATTTATTATGTCTAAGAGTTATTATTATTTATTATTTTCATTACACTAGTTTTTATTTACTTTTTTAGTAGTTATTTACTAACTTTAATCATTTAGTTTTGTATTACTTATTAATAGCAACAGAACATGCTATCCATTAAATCTAAAACAACCAATTATGTGCTTGGAAAGACTATTGTAACCGTAATTTAAATTTGTTTATATTATTTTAATTGAAATTATTGGGATTGGGAGCTATTATATTATTCTTATATTAATTATATTTATTAATTATGATTTAGATTTATTAACTTATTGGTTCATGATTGTGGCTAGTACATTGATGTGCTTCCCAAATAATGGAAATTAACTCTGGTTATATTGACAAATCAATTTATTGAATATTAACACACATAAATAATACACTCCAAAATTACTCAATATTTCCTCAGGCATTTACACATTATTACCGCAATAACTTCATTCCTACGAAATTAATTCTTTATATATATACAAAACATTATATTAAATTGTTGGTACGAATTATCGGTCTATTACTCAACATCTTATACTCAAAAACTATATTCATCGCGCTCTATCTTAATCATTATGGCTATACACTGAGAAGCAATGATACAATATAAAAGGGAAATGCAAAGTCGGTACCTCAGAAGATGACGGTTGAAGCCCTCTGGGCAGCTGGCACTCGTAATGATGACTTCTCTAAACTTTACAGCATTCGAACACGGCTCCGTCGTTTATTGCAGACACTCGGCATGGGACACTGGGCGCTCGACAACTTCTATCTCTCTAAACTTTACTGCACTCGAGCACGGCTCCGTCGTTTATCGCAGACACTCGGCATGGGACACTGGGCGCTCGACAACTTCTATCTCTCTAAACTTTACTGCACCCGAACACGGCTCCGTCGTTTATCGCAGACACTCGGCATGGGACACTGGGCACTCGACAACTTCTGACAGACTCTAACTTCCCAGGTTATCTCTCTGCCTTCACACTATTTTTTATTTCATATATTTTCTTACTAATGTCTCCGCCTCTTATAATTTCCATTGGTTATCTGGAAATTATCATGCCATCGCCATTCGTCCGTGCTGCCACTCCTCAATCCCCTTTTACCAATGCGCGTCGAGGGCGGGATTTATAAATTCTCCCTCAATTTTAACTTTTTCCCATGCTTTGGATTCAAGTTGGGTGGGCCGCTTTATAGCCATCATAAATTTTCTTTTATTTTCACTCTCTTCCACTTCTATTTATTGCTACGAACATTATCTCTAATTTTCGTTCCGGTCTATGGCTTTCTTCCCTTCTCTTTTATTGCCCTGTTTCTTTATTGCATTTAACAATTATTTTATTTTATTTTGTATTTCTTTCCATGCTCCTGTCCCTGGCCGTAACACTACTGTCATGTCCCTATGACAACTATCAGGGTAATAATTACGTTTTAACACTACTAACAATTCTATAATATGCTTATGCCTATTGTCCTTAGAACAAAACCTATTTATTCTTACTAGATGATTAACAATAATATTATTAAATTTGTTTAAGCATGTTAAGTAACTTTGATATTTTACTATATTAAAGTCATATTCTGATCTTTTATCATAAAGATCAAAAGTAAAATTACTATGAGAATTTATTTTTATGTTTATATCTAAGAAGTTTACATTAAGTTTATTTTGGCTACTTTTTACTAGTTCTTGATTAGGAGTGTAAAAATTTAAGGCTATATTATTATTACTATTATTAATTGCAATTATGTCATCAATATATATAAATATTTGGTAATTGCTATTAACAATATTATTAATATTATCAGCTTAAAAAAATTTAAGTATAAATTGGCTAGCATACTGAAAGCATTTCTACCTTGTGGTACACCTTTAACCTGTAAGTATATACTATTATTGTGTACTATATAATTATGTTTAGTTACAAAATCTAATAGCCTATTGAAATGAGTTAGTTTAAATACTTTGTTTAAGTACTGAATATTATTTTTTACTAAAGTTATAATTACAAAATTTAAATCAATTATATTGATATTGTTGAATAAATCTTTGAAATCAAATGTGACATTAGATTTACAATTATTTAATGTTTGTAGTTTTCTTACCAGACTTAAGCTATTATCAATTACTCCACAAACACCAGAAGTTATTACTTTATAGATTAATTTGAGGTAATTTAATAGTATAACACTTGCCTTAGTAGCATAAGGGCTGTGACCGCAGGTGACAGCTCTAAAAGCAATAGGTGTTTTATGAAACTTAGGAACTAAAGTAAAATAAGGAAAGTGAAAGTTATCTGCTGTTATACCTAGTAGTTTGTATTTTGCAATAATTTACTTATATATATATATATATATATATATATATATATATATATATATATATATATATATATATATATATATATATATATATTTATAAAAAAATCGTAAAGGATATTTTTAAAGACAAAATAATGTAGAAGAAAATATTCATATTAAATCTAATAGGACATACTAAAGAATATAGTACAGTTAATATAGTACAGTTTGAGGAACATATTTTTACTGTATTTAATATTTTTTTAGATAATGTCCAATCGTCTGCCGCATTAGCAAGAAAAGAAAAATATTTTTTTGTCTATTTTGTTGTTATCACGTGACGATAAATTTATTTAAAGTACCAGAAAAAGAAATCACGTGATCAGCATTTAATAAATTAAATTCTAAAAACTGATCTTTATAAATTCACCAAAAATCAGAAAAGTGACGTAAAGATTCGAAAAAGGTTTCATTTTAAAGAATTTTTATGACCTGTCTCATGATATATATTTTATAACCCTCAAATTATTATTTTACATGCAAACTTTAAAAATGTTACTATAACAGCGTAAAAATTTAATTTAAAAAAATCTGTAAAATCTTCCTTAGTGCACCCCTACACTATAGGGAGAATCGCTATGCAAAATTTTAGCCCTTTAGGTCCAGCGGTTTGGTCTGTGCGTTGTCTGTCAGTCAGTCAGTCACGGAACTGTTTTATATATATATAGAAGATGAACTCTCGCTTTTCTAGTAAGTAATGTAAAAGTCTCCTTTAATATCATTGAAGATATGTATCATTAGGATGCACGTAACATAAAATCATATCATACAGGAGCATTCTTCCTGCTTTTCACAGAATTCAGAAAAGGAAATGTGATTTTACGACAAGAAATTTATGGTACGATAAACATTGCTTTTCATGCTATTTCATGCCGAGACAAAAAAAGGATACTTGAAGCTTTAAAAACGTTCAAACACTTTTTGTTTTAAACTATTATCGCATTAAAATGGCATTTTTCTCTTGTCAATAAAAATTTATCCAGGCTGTTTTAAATGGTTTTATTATCCCTTATTTTATTTCCCTCCTGGAATTTTCGGATGTTACTATAAATTATATGATGAACTAAAAATCTTCTACATATATATATATATATATATATATATATATATATATATGTGTGTGTGTGTGTGTGTGTGTGTGTGTGATAATATTACTAACTACCTATAATCGCCCATTCTGTACTTCATCTCTGCCATGGTAACCCGTCCTTCTTGTCTTGACGTAAACGCTTCGCCTTCCCACATACTAACTTCCTCCGCCAATTCTGGCAACTTCTCTGACCTAATTCTATTTTGGCGCTTTTTTGCGAGAGACGCTGGACTGACTCGAAGCGAGTAAGATGTGTTGCTTTACTGTTTAATAAATTAGTTTGTTCCTGAAACTGATTATATTATTTTCCGGCCACGATGCAAGTTTCAATTTCATGAGATGTCCATCCGGACATTTCATATATATATATATATATATATATATATATATATATATATATATATATATATATATATATAGTCGAACCTCCATATATCGAACTTCCGTATATCGAAATTTTCTATATATCGAACTCTTAGCAAATCTCCATGTTCATTACATAGAAAAACTATTTCTATATATCGAAAAAATCTCTATATATCGAAATTTTTTTTCATGACATATTGGAAGATTTTATTCCACTTTAGAATAAAATCTCCCAATTTTTGGCGTTTGAAACAATGCGTCGTGGACTTCAATTCGCGGAAAATGTCCCTGATGAAGGTTTTAGTGGACTGAATAAATGTGAGCATTTCTTTGATGAACTTTCCGCAAAACTGGCTGTTCAGCAAGATATTCGCAGTTTTTTTTAAAAGAATGTAACCGTGATCACTGTAACCACAGTCTGGATTATTGTTTTCTTAACTTTCATTTAATGTGATTCGCATATAAATTAGAAATGGAGTTTCGCATACGAAAATTAGCTTTAATTTTAATGTTTTAGGAGGATTATGATAAAACTTAGATCAATTCTATATATCGAAATGTCTATAAGCAGACAAATGTAAGCAGACAAATGAATAGCCAAGAAATTTCACTGCAACACCAGTTTATGCAGCAAATTCTCTTCTCCCTCCTTCAATGTGACCATCATCCTAGTGGATGACATTTGCATTCTGAACACTACGTTCTCAACGGCCAAGCGTAACATGTCACCAGGAATGTTCATCAAAGTCCGGGATATGTTGTCCTTTAGGGCCGCCAAGTTCGTGACTCCACCAAGATACACCTTAGACTTTAAATAACCCCACAGAAAAATGTCACATGGGTTAGGTCTGGGGAGCGAGGTGGCCATGTAAGTGGAAAAAAGCGACTGATGACCCTTTCTTCTGTAAAGCGAAGGCGCAACAGATTCCGCACTTTAGAGCCCACTATGCTGGTGCTACTGTCGACTACGTAGTCATGAATTTGCATTTTGATGTTTTATTTGCCTTTTATGCAAATTCTCGGGAGCTCCTACAGCAACAGCGCCATATCTTCCTCTATCGGTGACTTTTGAAATTTTTTTTTCACGAAAACTCTTTCCCATGTCGACCTTAGTCTCTCTATCAATTTTGGTGGATTTCCGGCTGATACATGGCTCTGAGTAGTGTGAGTTTTAAAAAAAACCACCCTGTATATTCAAGGGAGATACGTTCTAGAGACTATCGTAAAAAAAGGTAGAAATATATAGAATCAACATACAAAAACTGGAGATATGTTTCGTCCAAATATCCTTATTAAAAAATAATAATTTTCATATGAAATTTGGAATTGATCAACTGACATTGAGCAAATATGTAAAAGTAAATCCACAAAACTCATTTTAGTGATGTTTATACGGGTTATTTTTGAAATTGAAAAAGTTCAGAAATCGGAAATGGTTAAAAATAAATTGAATTTATTTTTTATTTATTTATACATAGATAAAGCATTCAGTCATTCAGTATTACTACTAGATACTAAACTTGCCCACTTTCTGTTGTTTTTTGGTGGCGAAAAATCCCTCTCGATACTAGAAATATTGAATGACGATATATCTACAAATGTATCTTGAATAAAATGAACGTCTTGCGTTTCTCTTGTTTCACGGGTTTAATATCGAAACTTCACAACGTGACATAGTCATTTTTAAATCACGTTTAAACGGTAGAGTTCGTTCAACATTGAAATCATTGGTAAGAAAATGATTCCACAGTTTATTGGCTACTTGGCGGCTTTCTAGATTTGTACATGCGGATGGCAGAACTACTCCATCATCATTACTATAAACTTACGGGGAAACATCTACATACTTCAAAGTACTCGCTGATAACATTGCTCTCAATACTTTGTATTCTATTTAGATTTTTTAAACCATATGAAATTTAAAAAAAATTATCGACTTCTTTCTTCGGCTATGTTGTTTCAAAACCGTACAAAAATAGTTAGGAATTGTGTATATATATATATATATATATATATATATATATATATATATATATATATACATGGTTTTGACGAACTGATAGTTTTAACGAAATTACGCAAATACTTACACTGATAAATAACATAAAATAAATCATCCATAATTTACAGCCTAACAGGAAACAAAAGAAGAAAACTTCATATGCAAATCAAAGTTCATGACGTCAAAAACCAGAAAAAGAACATAAGGGCGGAAATCGGGATGTTGCAGAAACGTCTGTTTTACTGCCTTAACTGTGAAATTCGATTGCTCAGTTATTCTTTTTGAGAAAAGGTGACTTGAAAATGTCTCAACAACGTGATTTACCGGAATCCATGGCATGGTGTATTATAGGCAGACTTGACAGCGGGCAAACACAACGTAGTGTCGCGGACGCTGTTGGATTCTCCAGAAGTGTCGTTGCAAGGCTGTGGAATCGATTCCAAGAAACAGGGAATGTTAAGCGTCGACCAGGGCAAGGTCGGCCACGCGCCACTACAGCAACTGGTGACCGGTATATACTGTTAACTGCTCGTCGAAACAGAACAGACAATGCTACTCAGCTGCAAAGGCAGATGCTCTTGGCAACAGGACGAAGGGTGTCCAGCCAAATAGTACGTAATAGGCTTCATCAGGGAGGTCTCTATGCACGTAGGTCAATGGTCTGCATTCCGTTGACCTCACGCCACCGTGCGACCCGAAGCAGTTGGGCTGCTGAACATCGAGATTGGGAGCAACATGATTGGAGCCAAGTGCTGTTTACAGACGAGTCCCGATTTAGTCTGGAGTGTGACACCCGACGTGTTTTGGTATGGATGGAAAGGTGCACTCGAAATAACCCCACATTCCTTCGTGAAAGGTCACAATACAGACGAGCTGGTTTTATGGTATGGGGCGGAATTAGCATAGGTGGACGTACGGACCTGCATATCATTCGGAATGGTACTTTGACGGCCCGAAGGTATGCAGACGAGATACTGAGACCTCATGTCATACCTTAAGCTGCAACCATTGGAGATTCCTTTGTTTTCCAGCATGATAATGCCAGACCGCATGCAGATCGTCTTGGGGAGAACATGATTGAAGCTGAAACAATACAGCGTATGAAATGGCCAGCGTGCTCTCCTGACCAGAATCCAATCGAGCATGTTTGGGACATGCTCGGACGACGCATTACTGCGAGACCGAGGCCTCCCTTTACTCTCCGAGACTTGGAGATTGCACTTCTTGAGGAGTGGAACAGTATTCCCCAAAGTCTTATCGATAACATCATCGCATCTATGGAAAACAGGTGTGCAGCAGTCTTAGCTGTTCGAGCAGACCACATGCCTTATTAAAAATCTTGCATCATTTCTACACAATACTTTTTTTTATCGTTTACATGTAACCAAATTGTTGCCCTAAATCATCTTTTCATGTTTTTTCCATATTTTAAAGAATTAAAGCTCAATTACAAATTTTTTTACGTCTTTTTTTCTGTATTGCGCACTGATACCCGTGTACTATCCATTTTATGCCAATACGTGGCTGTCTCGCACGGTTTTCTTCACTTCTTTGCTTGCTCCCCTAATTTTTTTGAGCAGTGTATATATATATATATATATATATATATATACAGAGGCTGTTCACGCATTTTTTAGACGATGTATATTGTATTCACAAAACTAAATTACATAAAATTCTTGTGTTTTAAATGTTCTATTTGACACCCCTTATTCTGAACTATCTTTCGACACCGCAATTTCCAGGATAATAATGCCTTTTGAAGTGTCAGAAGAGGTATTCTATCCCATTCCTCCTGAACAGCTTTCCAGAGTCCTGTAAGGGTTTTGGGACGACGTTTGAATAATGCAGATTTTAAAAGCCCGAAAGCACAAAAATCCATAGGTGATACATCGGGAGATTTAGTAGGGATATCAGTGAAGGGTATGGCCTTGATACCAGTTTTTTGTTCCATTTCTTTTAGGAAATTTACAGTGGATTTTGATGTGTGACTGCTAGCTTTGTCCTGATGGAGTCTCACAGATAGATGGCACTGTGGGTAAAGCGATGGTATTTCATTCAGAAAACTTGGCGATAAAATATGTTCCTGATATTATTTGGAGTTAATCTTGACATTTTTTCCCACTCTCTTTATTTTTAACTTGCCATTATAAGAAAAAACAGCAACAACCATGAATCCCTTAGAAAAACTTTCTTTCGATTCTTTGAACCATGTACTTAAATTTTTTTCTCCCCTTTTATGATAATAAATGGCTCTTTTTTTGTTGCAATCATTTAAATACACCCATTATTCATCTATTGTGATAATTGTTTTCCATTTTTCTTTGGATAAGTGTTTCTCATATAGAATTCTGCAGCGTGTCCTGCGTTCATTTATATGATTTGGAAGAAAACGATGCACATTGCGTTTTTTCGCTTTCTTAAGATTTAAATCAACGTTTATCATTTTGTTTACAGTGGACACCGAGCATTTTAATGATTATGCAACTGTCCTTTGACTAGGGGGATTTTCTTTTAACATTAAACAACGTACCTTTACAATAGTCGAAGATGTCCGTTTTTTCCTTGGATACTTGTTTGGAATTTTTGTCCCACTTGAGGCTCCAATTGGACTTTTTTTTCCTTCTTGTTGACGATATTACCTATCGACGCTTTAGATATCACAAAACCATGACTCGCACATCGTTTTTGGATAACGGAGTATGCATATTTCTCTTCGGAAAGATCATAAATGTAGCCTTCGAACCACTGCTTTGTTAAAAACGCCATTTTGAATAAAAACAAAACTTTCAAGCCGCAGATAATAATTTTGACTTTTAAAAACATAGTACAATTGCAATTATTTCTTTTGCAGCAAACGGTTTTTTATTACCGCTTAACAAAATCGTCTAAAAAATGTGCGAACAGCCTCTGTATATATGTATATATATATATATATATATATATATATATATATATATATATATGTCTGTATGTATATATATATATATATATATATATAACATAACTCGAAAGTCTAGGCACCACTGTATATACATTCCATTTTCAGACAATGCTTTTTTAAGGTACAATTCTATGTCACGTGCATTCGAAGGAAACTTATTTTCAGGGGTACGCCAGGAGGTTTATAACTTATAAACTGGAAACATGAGATATAATCATCTATTCAAGAAATATGACTAATTTCTGAATTAGACGCTACTGAATTAAAATTAATGCTCCTACTTGAAGGCATGTGTATAGTTTCCAAATAATATTTTACCTTACTTTAAGAAATCTAAATGCATCTCAACCTTGTAGGAGGAAATTTTAAAGATATAACACTCTGAGATACTAAAATAAAATACTCCAAACATGTACGAAAACATAAGCTCAAAATGACGAAATATTCCGAAACAACTGCTTATTTTCACTTTAAAAACCTGAACTAAGACTCTTTTAAAGCATCGCATATATGCGTTATTCAAGTAAAAAGCGAAACACAATAGCCTATCTTACGAAAGCTCGCTTTCTCACGATATAGTTTTTGTGTCATAAACACATGACACGGCTCCTTTTGAGACAGCTACTGCATGTGACAGAAAATGGCGGTCTAGATTTGTATTTATTAAGATGTTGCTATGAAGGGGATTAAACGCCTACTGGGAGTTTGAATGTCAGACGTGCAACGTAATTTGAAATCTCTACATGCTCTTTAATTTACAGAATATGGTTTATGTGCTAATATTTTAGCTTTCTGTGAAAACGGAATTACAATTGAGCATAACTCTTTTTATTTTTACTTGGATTTGTTCACCGATGATATATATATATATATATATATATATATATATACACCGGGTGTCCCAAAAATGATCGACGATTTGAAAATTCAATTAAAGAAAAACGGATGGCGATAGAAATGTACGGTTTGCTGCATTCTGCGTAGGTAACCAGGGAATTTATTCTCACCAATTTTCAAAATTAGTTGCAAAGTTCGTCAACAGATGGCGATGCTGACTGTGAAAATCTATAAAACAATGTTTTCAAAATAACCACCGTTTGCAGCAACAACGTGGCGGAGTCTGAGGACAAAATTCGCAGACGCCCGTGCAATCATTTCAGTTTGAATGTTCTGACAAACAGCAGAGATGTATTGTTCCAGTTCATCTACAGTTTGTGGATTGTGACGATACACCTGGTCTTTGAAGTACTCCCAAAGAAAAAAATCGAATAGCGTCAAATCTGGAGAATAGGGAGGCCAATCCATGCCACTTTGCGTATGCTACTTCTTTGAAAACATTGTTTTATAGTTTTTCCCAGTCAGCAGCGCCATCTGTTGACGAACTTTGTAACTAATTTTGAAAATTGGTGAGAATAAATTCCCTGGTTACCTAAGCAGAATGCAGCAAACCGTACATTTTTATGACCATCCGTTTATCTTTAATTGATTCTTCAAATCGTCGGTCATTTTGGAGACACCCGGTATATATATATATATATATATATACAGAAAGTCGTTCGCACTTTATGGAAACGAATTTTGTAATTTATTTTTGTCATTTGCAGTTTGAGATAAAAAGTTGGCAATTTCAGAATAATCTTCTGCTACTGTTTTATTTTGATTGGAATGTAAAATAAAAGATTTATTTTGAAAATGGCTCCTAAAATTGATAGATGGCTCGATCGTTACGTAACTGCGCTTTCCGAGGAAAAATATTCGTATCAACAAATTATGAAGAGGTGTAAAAATCGTGGATATGGCGTTTCAAAAAAAGGTATCTATAATATATTAAATTTGAAAAGAAAAAAGTGTCTAACTAAAAGTAAAAATGAAAGCATGACCACGAAATCTCATCCTAAGACTGTTCTAACGCAGGTAAATATCAAGAATGTGAAGTTCCTGATCCCAAAAAAAAAATCCGCCGATTCAAAGATCTATTGCATCGAAACTAGGAATGTCTTCTGGCACTGTAAGTAAAATCATTCATAAAGATTTGAAGTTGTTTAAACCTAAATTTCATCTAGCTTTTGCCAAAGCATATTACTGAAAGAAAAAAAAAAATTGTAGAAAATTATATGAAAAACATCTAGCTGAGGAGAAATGGAAATTTGTGGTAACACTCGATGAGGCATTGGAGTATTCAAGTGACTGTAATAAAAAAGATAAATTTTCTATTGCACATCTGACGGGAATGACCGTACGAAATGGCTTCGCCAGTGTACAGAAAAGTTACCTAAGGTATTTATGATAGTTGCAGGATTTTGTTACAACAGCAAGTTAAAAATCAAAAAAGTTTCAAGTAAAGCCAAAATTAATTCACTCTACTATCAGCATAAAATTTTAGAACCAATTTTTGAAGAAGAAATTCCTGCCTTTTATGGTTAGGGCATTGATAAAGTTGAGCTTCATATGGACTTCATAAAGCATCATATGAGCTTCATATATGCTAAAGGATCATATGAGCTTCATAAGTCTCTAGTCACACGTCTAATTTACTGCCGCTTATTTAGCAAAGAAAGAATAACAAACAGGAACAAAGCGTATCCCATTTAATGAAATACCTGTAAAATCACTTGACGCGTCTCCAATGGACTTTTTATGTTATTTATCGTTAGAAAGCCGTCTTTTTTCCTGTTCTAGGGATTTAATATTATATATTATTATATGCTCTAGAATTAGTACATTAAGTAATTGACATAACAGATGCACGCTTAGTTTCCTATCACAGAAAAATTTATTAATTTAGCATAAAGCTGTTAACATTGATATGAATTGACTTACCTTCATAATTACCGTTACCAAAAATTAATTGTCATGCGATACGGCTTTAATTGTTCATATTAGTAATTTACACATTGCCATTTCTTTTACCAAAAATTAATTACTCTCTGATCAGATTGTACATTTTTACATGAAACGTCTACCATTATCGTTTCTAATATCCAAATCGAATTTTAATACCCAAACGAATAAGGATTCAGTTATTTCATGATTTATTTACCTAATACCAATACTCAAAATTAATTATTTTTTCCGTCATTTTCGTTTGAAAATTTCGCATGACCCAAAGTTATTTACACACTTGATGAGGTATTAATTTAAGGAAATATCGTAACCCTTATCATTTCACAAAACTTATTTCTATTTCTTAAAGAGTTATTTTTTGCATGAGATAATCACCCTGACTATTTTTATAGGCCAAATTAAATTGGTGAAAAATATTTTCACAAACATTCTTTGCCAGAAAGTGTTTTGTTAGCTGTTAAAGATGTATTTATATCCCTATCTGACAAAAAAACTACTTCCTAAATGTAGGGGAAACCCTTGTACCTAGGGCCACCATGCTTTATTTAAATAATTATCATTTTACAGCATTTTTACTCATTGGAGTGAGTAACAACATTGTTTCAAATCCTAACAGCCATTTTAATGAAAGCAAGAAGCTATAGTTAAATAGAAAAGAAAGTCTTGATTTGATGATCAAAACTAAATTTTTTCACTTCAATTTGAAGTCTTATTTTGTGAAATTAAGTGCAAACTTATGTTTTAATGTATAGCAGATATTTTTTGTAATCATTAGAGAAAAAAATTATATAAAAACAAAGTTTGGTTTCTGCAGGTCTTTGGCTACGGAAGCCATTTTGCCCAAAACAACAACATCTTGTACCTAGGGCCCAGGCCTCTGGTAGAAAAGAGGTGGACGAAAACTTGGCAAGTGTAGAATTCTCACTGATACCCCCGAGGAAAATGAAAATAAAGCACAATTATTGAAAAAAGTAATTGATAAAAAAAGGTTACGAAATCTGTGTTTGAAACAGAAAATTTATATGGGATCATTAAGAAGGCAATGGAAAAAAACATACATTAGAAAGTGATGAAATAATAAACATTTCTTCCTTTAAGACATTGCCTACAATTAACATTTCTTCCTGACGAAGATTTTAGAAGTTGTTCATGAAAGAAATAATACATACAAATTGTTTTTTTAATGTAAGCAACAATTTCAGTGTTTGGAAATAACTGGCCCTTGGTACAATATTGTTATTGTACCTAGGGCCATTTGTAATTTTTTTTAAATTTTTAACATCATTTACAAGTTTTTTTTCTACACTTGATGTTATTTTTATTTAAAGAGAATAAAGCACGTAATATATACAAACTACTTTATTATTGTAAGTTAGTTATTATTGTCTATTATTGTAAGTTAGTTATAAGTAAAGATACTGCCATTTGAAAATAGTCGGCCCTAGGTACAAGGGTTTCCCCTACTCATGGCCAAACACTAAACCCAAATGAAAGTTTTAATAATTGTATATAGATGCGCATACCAAAGACTGTATTTGTAACCCTAATAACATTAAAGTTAGGTGTTTTAGATGCCCTGGTACGTTTCAACGGTGGTGAGCACAGTCGCACAAAAGTGATGGAAGCTTTGGCCATAAAAGTAGGGCATTTTATGTAGTATTCGCTGCAAAAGATTCATCACAATCGAGTTCGCGAGGCTGCCCTCAATCACCAAAAACTCCAAAAATTGGCCAGAATGAAAAAAAAGTAAACAAAAATGAAACAGGATGAAAAAGAAATGTCCAAACAAAAAAATTATGGGACTAGGATGTATTAAAGTAATATATTTGAAGAGCTGTATGCATTTAAATGCTTTTTTCAGGTTTTTAAATATGCATTATTTACATATTCAGGTACACTTTTTATGAACACTATTCAAGCTAGAAACTTAAAATTTACCACACTTGTATAACAAGCCAATATCTTTTAAAAATATCTAAAATAATAGATGTATGTACAATACTTTAGAAAATAGAAAGGAATATATTAACTTTTTTTCTAGAGTTTTTCACTAATATTTTTTAATTTTATTTTTTATGATAAAAATGTAAAAGGCTTCTTATTATCGTTACTTAGAATGTTTTTAACCATCATGCAAAATTTGGAGTGAGTAGGTGTAATATTATTTAAGACGAGTGTACCTAACTGTCATATAGTCATAAATATTTGATCAGAGGTAAGTAAAAATTAAACACATGTACTAAATATAACTATATGTATGTATTAATTACTTTTTGTGTTTTATATATATACAAATGTGTATATTATAAGTGGAAAAATCTAACTTGCACATTTGTTTATAAACAAATTATATGCAGATAAACATATCACAAAATATGCTCAGTTTTCACTGTCGAGATGTCATATGTGCCCTTAACAAGGCTGTTAATTTCTAATTAAAAAAACTATCAGTGGCATTACCGAGTCCTAGAATTAATTACCATTTGATAAGGCTGTTATAGTTCATATGAGATATAATAACCATTTATATTAAGGGATCGGTGGAGGTTAATTTTTTTTTTTTTTTATCAGCGATATGAAACTTTGTACATATATACATTTTCCCATAAGTATTTAGAATACCTTAAAGAAATTTCCAATCTTCTTATAATTTCAACAATTTTTAAAAATTTAAAAATTTATAAAAAAAATTTTAAATGATCCTTGCGACTTAATTTTTGAGACGTTTCCTTCATTTTGGCATTTTAATCACTCAAAATTGTATTAAAAACAAATCTGGGTTTGAATCATATAATCCCTTGAATAGTTAATATTTGAGAGATTGTTTCCTGAATTCCATCCCTATTTTCATCAAAATTTTGCTTTTTAATAAGTTATAAATCAAATTTAATAACCTTAATGAAGTCGAATTGTAAAATGCATCCCCAATTTCTTTGTAAACATTACCAGGATTCTTCCTTATCCATTTCATGAATTTTGAACAAATATTAAGTAGCATAAAACACTTAAAAATTCTAAAAACCTTCAAAAATCTGTTTTGAGAAAAGCAGATTTAAAATTTATTACTACCCTTACCTTTTCTTGCTTATTTCGTAAAAGAATCATAAATGATATTTTCCTTGAAAAAAAAACTATTTTGGTACTATATATATATATATATATATATATATATATAGAGAGAGAGAGAGAGAGAGATTATATATATATATATATATATATATATATATATATATATATATATATATATATATATATATATATATATATATATATATATATATATATATATATATATATATATATGTTACAGTAAAAAAGATTTACTCAAATAAAGGTTTACGGTCCCCTTAACCAGAATTAATTCGGATTTAAAGAGGCTGTCGATTTTTTTCTAACAAGAAACTAAATTCTGATTTTAAAACATACAGCCAAAGATGACAAAGAATTTATTTCTCTTTGATTTGACAAAATGTATTTCTATATGATAAAGAGTTAATTTTTCCATGGACTAATTACCATGACTATTTTTATAAGCCAAAATAAACTGATAGTTAACAAGACTGTTAAATTTTAAATAACAAAACTATCAGCGTCATTACTAAGCCCTAAAATTAATTACCATTCAATAAGTCTGTTATCGTTCATATGCAATATAATAACCATTTTTATAAACCAGAAATTGAACCATTTTTATGAACCAGTCCCTTGTTTCCGATTTCAAGAGACTATCAATTTTTTTTTTGTAACTGGAAACTAAATTCCGATTATAAAAATTGCCAATGATGGCAAAGAATTTATTTCTATTTGATTTATTTTCATTTGATAGAGAGTCAATTTTTACATGAACGAATTACAATGACTATTTTTATAGGCTAAAATAAATTGATTGTTTACATGGCTGTTAAATAAAAAATAACTATCAGTGACATTACTAATCCATAAAATTTATTACCACTCAATAAGGCTGTTATAGTTCATATGCAACATAATAAGCATTTTTATAAACCAGAATTAATTCCGATTTCAAGGGAATATCTATTTTTTCTTTGTAACTGGATACAAAATTCAGATTTTAAGAAAATAGCCAATGATGACAAAAAATTTATTTCTATTTGATACATTTCTATTTAATTTCACAAAATTAACTTCTATTTGATAAAGAGTTAATTTTTACATGAACGAATTACTATGATTATATTTATAGTCGAAATTAAATTGATTGTTAAAAAGGCTGTTAAATTTTAAAAAAACTATCAGTGACATTACCAGGACCTAAAATTAATGACCATTCAATAAGGCTGTTATAGTTCATATGTAATATAATAACCATTTTTATGAACCAGAATTAATTCCAATTTCATGAGACTATCAATTTTATTTGCAACTGGAAACTAAATTCCGATTTCAGAAAATTGCCAATGATGACAAAGAATGTATTTCTATTTGATTTGACAATATTTATTTCTATTTGATAAAGAGTTAAATTTTACATGAACGAATTACTATGAATACTTTTATAGGCGAAAATAATTTGATCGTTTACAAGGCTGTTAAATAAAAAAATGCTATCAGTGACACTGCTAAGCACAAAAATTAATTACCATTCAATAAGGCTGTTATAGTTCATATGCAATATAATAACCATTTTTATAAACCCAGAATTAATTCCGATTTCAAGAGAATAATTTTTTATTTTTATTTATTTATTTTTTTTAGTGGAAACTAAATTCCGATTTTAAAAAAATAGCCAGTGATGATAAAGAATTTATTTCTATTTGATTTATTTGTATTTGATAAAGAGTTAGTTTTTACGTGAACGAATTACTATCAATATTTTATAGGCCAAAATAAATTGATTGTTTACAAGGCTGTTAAATTTTAAAAATAGTCAGTGACATTACTAAGCCCTAAAATTAATTACCATTCAATAAGACTGTTATAGTTCAAATGAAATATAATAACCTTTTTTATTAACCAGAATCAATTCCGATGTAAAGAGGCTGACGATTTTTTTCTAACAAAAAACTAAATTACGATTTTTAAATATCTGGCCAACGATGACAAACAATTGTGGATACCGTGAAACTATTACCGGTCATTTAGTAAATTCCACGCGAAAATTCCGATAAGATCACTGGAAGACCATATTTGAATAGTGGTCAAACTCCATGCTTGTTCATTTTGAGATACAGAGCCTTAAAGTTTAATGAGGGCTGAGAAATCACTGATGAAGTCTGATTCCTAATGCCTTCTGTTGCAGCAGAAATAAACTGGAGATGTACCAGTTTTAGATGTACTAGATAGAAATGACTTGTATGAACATGAAAGTGAAGCAAGTTCCATTTTTTTTTTAAGTGGAGGTGTGCCAGTTTTAAAATAAGATAGAAATTACTTGTATGAACATGAAAGTGGGGCTAACTCCATTTTGTTTTAAAAGTGGAGGTGTACCAGTTTTAAAATAAGATAGAAATGACTTGTATGAACATTAAAGTGAGGCAAACTCCATTTTTTTAAAGTGGAGGTGTGCCAGTTTTAAAATAAGATAGAAATGACTTGTATGAACATGAAAGTGAGGAAAACTCTATTTTTTTTTAAAGTGGAGGTGTGCCAGTTTTAAAATAAGATAGAAATGACTTGTATGAACATGAAAGTGAGGCAAACTCCATTTTTTTTAAAGTGGAGGTGTGCCAGTTTTAAAATAAGATAGAAATGACTTGTATGAACATGAAAGTGAGGCAAACTCCATTTTTTTAAAGCGGAGGTGTACCAGTTTTAAAATAAGATAGAAATGACTTGTTTGAACATGAAAGTGAGACTAACTCCATTTTTTTTAAAGTGGAGTTGAATACACTATTCAAATAAGACTTTCATAAGTTGTTTATAATGCTCCCTGGCCATTTCCAGACCAGGTCCCTAAAGGCTAGCAGGCAGAGGGTGCGGTTCCAATTTGTATTGGCATCAAAAGGATCGGAGTTGGATCGGAGAGGCAGATACCACTTCCATTTAGACCGACACACACTCATTGGAGGATATTTATGGGGATTGTACCTTCCCCTCACCCCCTCTGGCCACATAGAAGGACTTTCCAGTCTACTGATTTAACGTTCCAATCTCCGGCCTAGACACTAAGGTATATATATATCAGGTACGATCCAAAAGTTCAGGGAATATGGTAATCTATGACAACAAAAGCATGTATTTGAAGTGACAGCGTATGGAATGGATTCTACTAAACAATCCCTACATGTTCAGGTTGGTTTCGCTCATGTCTGGGG
Organism: Dolomedes plantarius; assembly: GCA_907164885.2. Taxonomy (NCBI): domain Eukaryota; kingdom Metazoa; phylum Arthropoda; class Arachnida; order Araneae; family Dolomedidae; genus Dolomedes; species Dolomedes plantarius. The sequence continues at coordinate 44,196,956 of OU015499.1, read as the reverse complement.
ATTTAACCGCGCGCGCTGCTGTTTTCTTCCGGAGATAGATAACTTTGTTCTGCGATGTAATAAAAGTGGTTTTTAAAGAACAGTGCTGCAACATTAAATTTTGTCAGCGTTTAGGGAAAACACCTACGGAGACTTTATAAATGCTACGAATTGTGTACGGTGATTCTACCATGGTGATGAAACAGGTGATGAAACGTTGTGTTATTTATTTGATATGCAATCAAAACGTGCTTCTTCAACATGGAAATCAACCTCCTCTCCGCGATGGAGGAAATTCCGTCAGGATCGGAGCAAAGGGAAAGTCATGATACAGGTATTTTTTGATTCTCAAGGAAGTGTCATTCAGAATTCATTTACGAAGGCAGAACAGTAAAAAAGGAGCCTTATGTCGACAATTTGCGTCGTTTGAGGGAATTTATTCGTCGTAAACTGCCACAGATCTGGCTAAGTGGAGACTGGTACATGACTGCATGACAACGCACTTGCACATCGATCCCAACTCGTCACAAGCTTTCTTCTCTAAAACTCACATTAATATGCTTCCACACCCTGCCTATTCACCGGACTTAGCCCCGTATGATTTTTATTTGTTTCCATCAATGAAAAACCTTTTGAAGGGACGCCGTTTTATGTCAGCAGATGAGGTGAGAGCAGCATCGCCCGTGGCCTTACGGGAGGTTTCAAAAAATGGCTCCCAGCAGTGCTTCCAGAAGGTATACGAGCGCTAGCAAAAGTGTATCGTCGCCCAAGGTGATTACCCTGAATGTGATTGTGCATCGGGTATATAAACTTTTTCAGTTTAGGACTTTTATGACAATTCCCCGAACTTTTGGATCATACTACGTATATATATATATATATATATATATATATATATATATATATATATATATATATGTCGGATTTTGCCTCACGCCCATAGTTTAAACCATTGTAATCCGAACTAGTTGAACAAACCATCACATAAAACAGCAGTCGACTCTCGAAAATTCTCTATCTACATCCATCAGCAGTCAGATGTGGCGAGTGGCAACAATATCACACCAAATCTCTCTAAAATATATTTATTAAATATCATACTAGGCTCAGCTCCATTAATAAGTTTTATTTCGTTACTTTCCTATTCAAAATGCGTGGCTGCAGAGCAGCACGACCGTCTCAGTTACTCATCCCATTGTCTCTGAAGATTTCAACCCTTTAAGTTCAGCTTTTAAATTACTACGAATTTCCCACGGTCAGATTACGTCAGTATGACGATTGCACTGAAAGTGATGCTGGGGCGGGGACTGGCTGTCACTCAAATCCAACCCTGCAATCTATTTTCTCTGTGGTGTTTATTCCAATTTTTACGATGTCCCAACCCTTTGTTGATCAATGTTATTCCTTCTTTAACAAAGACCCCATTTAAAGTTTACGCGATCGCCCCCCTCATATTTTATAGCCTCACACACACACACACACACACACACACACACATATATATATATATATATATATATATATATATTTATTTATTTATTTATTTATTTATATATATATATATAAGGTGGCTCCCAAAAGTGTTCGTACACATCCGATTTTCAATGAAATAGGGGTCTATCCATTAATCAAAATGAATATTTCAGAATGGGCATTTAATAATAAGATCTAAAATCTATTCTTAACAAAACTACATGAACTATTTTGAAAACATAGTAAAACTTTATTTTTAAGAAACCAGTAATCAAAAAGTAACAAAAACTTTATCTCACAAAAGTCATCGTACACTGAAATATTTTAGGATAAATTCATAATTAAAATTATCGTCTGGCGCTTTATTTTTATTTTTGAATTGTGGTGGCATTTAAAATATCGTTTGGCTTTAATTTTTTCTTGCCTACTCCGTAATATTCTATTTATTATTTTAAAATGGCTCCTAGTCGTAAAGAAACAACAAACAGCATTCGAAAATTGATTATTTTTCATCATAGTAGTAGTAAATTAGTTCGGAATATTGCTAAATCACTTAATTTATCCCATTCTACTGTGCAGTATGTGATAAAACGCTTTAAAGAAGAAAATCGGATAGAAAACAAGGTAAGAAAATTTCGTCCGGCAAAGTTAACAAAACGTGATCAGAGATTTATAATTAGAAAATTTGTGAAAAAACCATGTTTGACTACTGCAAAAGTTTCTGCAGAATTTAATGAAACATTTTTCCTTCAATTTCACCTGAAATTGTTCGACGAGTTCTCAGGGCACCTGGATTACATGGACGTTCTGCCCGTAGAAATTCTTTGTGAGTTAGAAAACAGAAAGCTTAGGCCTTCCTTCGCACTATCAATGATAAATAAGGCCCAAACGTATTGGAATAATGTCTTATTTGCAAGTTTAACATTTTTGGTTCCGATGGGCGTATAATTGTATGGAGAAGAAAAAATGAGGAACTTAATCCCAAGAACTTAGTAGGAACAGTTAAGCATGGCGGTGGAGGTGTCCTTGTGTGGGGGTGCATGTCAGCATCAGGACTAGGTAATTTGGTATTTATTGATGGCATAATGAATTATGCTGTTTAGATAAATATATTAAGAGACAATTTAAAATTATCAGCCCAAATTTTGGGCTAATAATTTTAAATTGTCACGACGTTCGCCTCTATAATTGTCCTATAATTGTCCTATAATTGTCCCCGGGTTTTGAAAACACCACCTCAATCACCAGATTTAATCCCAATAGAACATATTTGGAGAGAACTGGACGTTCGAGTACGAAAACACGACATTCACACGAAAAGTGAACTAAAAACGATTATGATGGAAAAATGGATGAACATTGATGCAGAAATTACAAAAGAACTAGTGCAATCTGTTCCCAGACGTTTAAAAGCTATTGTTGATGCAAAAGGATGTCCTACTAAATATTAATTTAACGAAAAATTAGAATATTTACTAATATGTAGATACTTTTTACAAGTGTACGATGACTTTTGTGAGATAAAGTTTTTGTTACTTTTTGATTATTGGTTTCTTAAGAATAAAGTTTTACCATGTTTTCATATTATTTCATGTAGTTTTGTTAAGAATAGATTATAGATCTTATTATTAAATACCCATTCTGAAATATTCATTTTAATTAATGGATAGACCCCTATTTCATTGAAAATCTTAAGTGTACGAACACTTTTCGGAGTCACTGTATATACATACATACATATATATATATATATATACCGTAATTTCGCACGTAAGCGCCGCGGCGCATACGTAAAAAAAAGTTCAAAAATTGTTGGGCGCGGCGCTTACGCTGGTGCGGCCTTTACGCCGATTTGGGATTTTAAAATCCTTTCAGCTTGCACTTTTCTACTAAAATTGAGCCTAACGCATTACTTGAACCGGCGTTTATCACTGCGCATGCGCGAAGTTCTTGACTAATTTTAGAAAAGGATGACGATGATGTCATACACACTTTGGCGACGGCGCACGTGCATTGCTGTCGTTCTCTCTCTGCGAAAATAGTTCCCCCGTACTGTGAAACCATTTAACAAAATGGCTCCAAAACGGAGAAACAAAAGCTACTGTGCGAATTTTAAGTTGAATGTTATTGCCAAAGCAGAAGAAAACGGAAATAGAGCAGCAGGCAGAGAGTTCAGTGTTGATGAACGTTGTGTTCGGCGATGGCGCTCTGAAATGAAATTTTTACTAAAGATGCCGAAAAGTACGAGAGCACGCAGAAGAGGGAAAGCTGCTTGGCCTCAGCTGGAAACTAGTCTTGAGAAATGGATTTTATCCCAGAGAAGTAAGAGCATTCCAATATCAACAATAAAGATACGTTTACAAGCCAGAGTTATAGCGACGAAGATGGAATTAGACGATTTCAAAACTGGATCCAGCTGGTGCTACCGATGCATGAAGCGGAAAAAACTCTCCGTTCGGGCCCGTACAACTGTGGTGCAAAAATTGCCTGTTGATTGGGAGGTAAAGAAATCTTCTTTCCTGAAGTTTATAGGGGACCAATTAAAGGACAACACGTTTTCCACCGATCAGGTGATCAACATGGACGAGGTACCTTTGACTTTCGACTGTCCTCCAAACAGAACTGTCAACAAGGTTGGCGAAAGTACAGTGAGTATTGTTGTAAATAATTGTTTCCAATGTCAGCGACGATTACAGTTCCGACGATAACAGTTCTTCCAAAGAGGAAGATCCAGATACAAAAATTCATCCAGAAATTTTGTCACTTTTCAATTCTGATACGGAAGAAGAGGACTTTGATGGTTTTGATTGATCGGTAATTCTTACTCGTATATCTTAGATTTTCATTTTGACGATTTTTAGTATTACCTAATATCTTTATTACTTTTATTCATATTTGTATGCTTTGTGTTTTGCCCGTTTGATGTTCCATGATTACGTTTCTTTTTTAATAATTTATCATGTGTTACTGTGAAATAAAAATACGTTTGTACAGTTTAAGGTTTCATTTTTTTTGCATTGTACTACGGTAGACGTGTAGTAGTACGTAACATTTCATTTTAAAAAAAAGACAGTTTTAAGTAAAGTAAATCTTACGGGTCAAAATGACTACCTACCGCACTTATAGGTATGGGGTGTGTTAGGCAGAGGTTTTAAAAAAAGAAGTAAATGTAGGGTTTGAGAATTTTATTAAAAGTTATCGATACTAGCTTTAGTATACAGCAACGAAACATAATAGAAATAAAATATATGCGAGGGCAGTAACAGAAAATAATATCAACGCATACAAATCGAGCGAGCGAGTGAGAACAAACGACACACAGGCGAGTATTTTTTTCTCCCGGCCACGTATTTATTGTGAAAGCCGGAAACGGGCAACTCCCCCGTACGGCTACTACGCATGTGCTGTACGCCGTCTCGCGGGCAGAGCGATGAGCCGAGAATTCACTCGAACACGTAAGTGATAAGATTTGCATATGTGTTTGGGTTAACAGGGTGTCATTCGGCGCTTCTAGTGTTAAAGTGTAATTTAATAAGAGAAATATTCAAAATTGGAATTATATTGAATTTATTACATTAAAATGTATTAGTTTGTTACGGAAATAACCTAAAATTTCTGCTGGTGTCTCAATATTTGGTTGCGATATGGTAACTAAGAAAAAATTATATGCGGCGTTTACGCCGGTGCGGCGCTTACTCCGATTTCGTTTTTCTAAAAGGAAAGTTCAGTCCCTGCGGCGCATACGGTTGGTGCGGCGCATACGTGCGAAATTACGGTATATATATATATATATATATATATATATATATATATATATATACGTTAAGATTTAATTAGAAAAAGAATAATAATTAAAGAATTTGCAGGGGGGCTTCAGAATAATCTAATTTTTGGCATTAAATACCACTGTTTTTCGCATTGCAAGATGCACTGCGGGAGGGGAATCCCTTTTTACGAATTGAACTGAATTCACGAGGTTGAAAAAACCGCGGAGAGAATCTAATTATCGTATCAAATTTCGTCACACCCCGGCCACATCTTCGGTGCAACGTCATGCAGACGTCATGAGCGCAAGCGCAATGGCATTAGACGGTTTGAAACAAATAGTTTTAACGCAGAGAAGGATTGATTTTCGATTGGGCTGGTCACGCATCGCGACAGTTGAGATGATGGCTTGGGAGGTAATTAACATGGATTGAATTGAGGTAGTTTAACATTCGGAAATAAACTCTTAGGTGTATTTTAATTGTAGTTCTTTACCACATTGCAAATTGTTTACTCTGTCCTTTATTCAATGACTGCTATTTAGAATAATTTTATAGCGAAAAGTTAAGATGGAGTAATGTGATATAAGACAATTTGTCATAAGGCAGTAATTAATAAGCTCCGTGTCATATATATATATATATATATATATATATATATATATATATATATATATATATAATGGTGCTTGTCAGGTTGCTACACGAGAACCCTCAGTAACGAAAGAAGATGCGCTCCCATTAGGCTATCTCGGGCCACATCATAAGCGGTGACACGAAAATAAGACATTACTGGGCATACTTTCAATTCTTTTGGCGTATAAAATCGTTTTAAGCAACGTCTCAGATACGACCACGACAAATACGATAGGGCAAAAATTGACATCCATAGTCGTTTCTACCCACTCATGTTGATAAACGAGAGTAGATAAATATTTTATAAGGATTTCTAAGTACTTGTCGTTAGACATTCACCTTTTTTTATTCACCGCTATTTAATGGCTACTTTATTATGGGAGCACTATATAGGTGAGCCAGCATTGCTCCCTATTATGGAGATGACATGGAAACGACCAAGCCTTATTCGGGATTTGAACCCAAACCTTGCCAGCTCAGAACGCTAACCACTACACCATGTGGGCGGCATATATTTTTTGCGGTAAATCCATTTTTTCTGAAGTTCGAAATCGATTCATTCCATCCTAATAATAAAAGACTTTTCCTTGCTTACCCTCTAGCATTTATTCCTGTAAGCCTTTTGTAAATACTAAGATAAATCTATTAACGGTAACTTTGACACAAAGCGAGATTCTTTGGTTGTCAAACTTTATAGTTTATGATAAGCAGACAGGTTTTATTTCTGCGTTCAAACCCGTTTTTTGGAGAATTTCCTCGAGCAATACACGGGAACTTCAGTGAAATAAACATTAATTTCTTTTCTTTAAGGGAAAAAAGAAAGCTAAATCTCTTTTCCCCGAAATAATGAAAACTTCCGGAAGATGTTCTAAAGAAAATTTAAATTCTGCTTGCTTTAATTCGAAGAACCTTCCGCATCTGCAATCGCACGCTATAAGAACAGTTGAAAGGATTGTTTTTACTGAAAACGAAGGTTGGTATTTAAAACTTTTGCTTTAGACCATTTTCTTTTATTTTAAAATGCTTAAACAAAACATGCCCTCTCGTAAGAAACTTCTAATTCTAAGAGAAGAGAAAATGGTTTCAGTTTAATTATAAACAATGCCAAGTGTAAACAAAAAAATAAAATATTTCTTATGGCTTGTAAGGTTTGTAAACTTTATTACGCTAAAACTTTACTATTTTATTCAAAGAGTTAATGGCCACTTAACAAACTGAAAATGATGATTCAAGGGAGAATATTTAATAATAAACCGTTGGAATGGAATAACAGTATCCTAGTATTCTAGGATATGTCATAAAAACATGATGTTTTGAATTCAGTTCCAAATTCAAGAAAAAAATAGCCAATTAAATTACTTAATTATCTTACGGCCGAAACGCAACATTTTAGTTGTCATAGATTATTTATCAATATTCATTTCATTTAAGTGATGAAAGTGAACGGAATTAAAAAATTCATTCATTAATGTTATAAGGGGTGTTCAAATGAAAGGGTACGAAACGGCGTAACAACCAAATTGGTTGAAATTTGAATATGCCGCTTTGGGATAACGTAGTGAGACACCTAGGTACGCGAATGTAGTGTCTGGCGTGGTTGTACACGCATGCGCGAGCACCCGCACATTACGCAGGAGAGAAGCAGGCAGTTGTGTGTTCCGTCCAATTGACGCGGCGGTGCGTGTGAGGACATCATGGGGTTCACATTGCACAATTCGACCTCAGCAGGCAAGGTGATGCTCCTCGTCTTTTTCGACGTCCGATACTAATCGAATTCCTCGAGCTTGGGAAAACCATTAACAGTGATGTGTACTGTGAGACACTGCGTAACCTACTCAAGTCCATAAAGAGCAAACGGCCTGGGTTGTTCACGGAGGAATTGATTCTGCTCCACGATAACGCGCGTCCCCATGTCTCCAGGGTCACACAAAGTGTACTTGCTAAGTTCGAGTGGGAGCAGCTTCAGCATCCGCCCTACAGCCCCGACATGTCGCCCTGCGACTTTCATTTGTTTGGTCCGCTAAAAGAACATCTCAGAGGGAAGCGCTTCAACTCGGACGACGAACTGAAGGACACAGTGGAGGACTGGCTCTTGTCACAGCAACAGGAATTGTGAGAACTTGAAATCCTTCAGTTCGTGAAATGTGAGATAGTTGTGCTCAGGCCTGTGGTGATTAATTTTGAATAAAGACTTCAATTATACCTACAGTGTCGTTTCGTACCTTTCCATTTGAACATCCCATGTATATATACATACATACATGCATGCACAATATATATATATATATATATATATATATATATATATATATATATATATATATATATATATATATATACTAGCTGAAAACCCGAGCTTCGCTACGGAGTACATTGAAATTAAATACAACGGTCAATGTATGCAATTAATTCCAAAAAAAATAAATATATATATATTTATAATAAATACGACGATCAATGTATACAATTGATGTAAAAAAATCATATTTATAAAAAAATCGTAAGGGATAATTTTATAGAAAAAATAAAGTCCAATCGTCTGCCGCATTAGCAAGAAAAATTTTTTTTTTTGTCTATTCCTTTTTTTTTTTTCACGTGACGATAAATTTATTGAAAGTACCAGAAAAAGAAATCACGTGATCAGCATTTAATAAATTAAATTCTAAAAATTAATCTTTAAAAATTCACCAAAAATCAGGAAATGGAGGTAAAAATTCGAAAAAGATTTCATTTTGAAGGAATTTTTATGTTCTTTCTCGTGATATAAATTTTATAACCCTCAATGTATTATTTTAAATGCAAACGTAAAAAAAGTTTAAAAGACAGTTTAAAAATTTAATTTAAAAAAATCTAAGAAGAATTTTTGAAAAATCTTTCTTAGTGCACCCCTACACTATTAGAAGAATCGCCATGCAAAATTTCAGCCCTTTAGGTCCAGCGGTTTGGTCTGTGCGTTGTATGTCAGTCAGTCAGTCAGTCAGTGAAAGAATGAGTCAGTTACGAAACTGTTTTATATATATAGATAAAAGAGCTCGTCTGTTTGTTTTTCCGCTATAGAATCATAGACTGTTTCACCCAACGAGACCAAATTCGGCACAGTTAATGTTTAGGACCCGAGAAACTTAAATCAGGAAAAACGAAATTTGGGGCTCAATTAGTTTTTTTTAAATTAATTTTTTAATGATTTTTGTGCCTCTAAGAGGTGTGCGACCACCTGTGGAGCCCCTTCACCACAACCAGCTGCGTTAAGAGAGATGGTTTGGGGGGTGACGGGGGGGTCAAATTCCAATGCGCTGGAGGAAGAGGGTTGGGAATGACCTTTGGCCCTGGCTCCCCAAATAAACACAACTGGCCAGTTGAACATGAAGAGCGGGGTTGCAGCCCAGTATTTTTTTGATGGAATGCATGAAAAATTTTGTATCTATATATCTACCCGGGTAACAATGCCAGTATATATATATATATATATATATATATATATATATATATATATGTAATAAATTAAATATTATGCCCACCATTATAGCATTTAAATTCCCTTTCCTAAATCCAATCCCCAGTAACATTACTTTATCGCTTTAAAACCCATAGCAGCAGAACTTCTCATAAAAACGCATGCCTTGTATTTCGACACGTGTATACTTCTGGAGAAAGGGGTGGGTTCACATAACGAGCCCCGTTTTTTTGCTGACCATTCATAATAACAGCTACGTGTTTTTTCGCCTCTTGTGCATAAAGTTGAAAGGTGATATACACTACGCTCCGAGCATCTGAAATGGATGGACATAATTTTTATCGCTCTAATAAAACTATTCGTCACGATTGCTTCCAAATTTGATTTAATTCCTTTCAGGCTGAGTCTAGCTCCAGCCATGTAAATATGAGCTAGTTTTCCTTTTCAGGTTGCATTTTAAGAACGAGATGTAATGGATATATTACATATATACAGGGTGTAACGAAACTCTTGGGCAAAACTTTAAGGGGTGATAGTATACATCAAGACAAACAATATTATATAGGAAACTTAGGGTCCCAAACGTCTTCCAAAGGAGATAGACGCTATTAAAGTTTAGAGTCCGAAATTTCAAATGATCATAAAAAACGGGAAAATTTGTCGATTCGTTTGCTGTTTTCGCTTAAATTATTCTTTATGTCAAGATTTTCTGGAAAATAAATTTTAAAGATAAAGATTAAAAAATGCCGATAGAGGGCGATTTAGACTTTGGAGTAACAAATAACTATTTTTTAGTGTTATTTTTTTGTATTAGATTAAATGGTTTCAAAAGCTTAGACTTAAACTTAAATTTTGAGCTCAAAATCTGAATCGTTGGGGGTGGTTATGTCGCGAAAACTCAACAGTGTTCAATAGGTGAAATTTGAACCCCCCTCCTCCCCTGTACGCAGTTCTGTTATTCACGATTTTGGATGCTCAGTCGTAGACCAGGCACCCGCCCTCATTCATATCAACGCCGTTTCAGCGTCAATGTGTGGGCCGGAATTATCCACGATCATTTGACCGGGCCATATCTTCCGCCTAGACGCCTGGACGGCGGAACTTATCTGGTATTCCTACAAGAGGTGCTTCCAGTTCTGCTGCAAAGTGTTCCAGCCAACATAAAGGCTCGTATGTGGCTCCAACATGATGGAGCGCCTGCACATTTAAGCTCAAATGTGAGAAGTGCATTGGATACAGCATATCCAAGGCGATGGATTGGACGGGGTGGTCCGGTAAATTGGCCTGCAAGCTCGCCTGACCTCTCCTGTCTAGACTTCTTCCTCTGGGGCCATATGAAGGGTCTTGTTTACGCAAGCCCTGTCGACTCCAACGAGGACTGGTTGCGAGAATTGCCGTCGTAGCAGGCGATATCCGGGAGATGCCCGGGGTATTTGCTAATGTTCGAAAGTCCCTCCGCCGGCGGTGTGAGGCCTCCATCCTTGCTGGAGGGCGCTCTTTCGAGCAGTTTTTGTGATTCCACAAGAAAATCATGCGTGTACCATTTTCTACGTATCATCATTCATTCAACCTTCATTCATGCGCACGACGTGCGTACATCAAATTGTTTTTTTTTTATTTCGAGAGGAGAAATTGCTCATGTCTAGTATTATGAATAATTTTTTTAATTTTGTCATCCCTCTATTGTTTATTTTACGTCTAGGAGGTAGTAGTTGCTGCCTGGTCTACGACACAAAGTCCTACGACACCAAGATCGGGAATAACTGAACTCTGTTCAGGAGGGAGGGATTTTCAAATTTCAACTCCTGAACACAATTCCGTTTGCGCTACTTAACCACCCCCAACGAATCAGATTTTGAGCTCAAAATTTAAGTTTAAGGCTAAGCTTTTGAAAGCATTTAATGTGAAAAAAAAAATAACGGTAAAAAATAGTTGTTCGTTACTCCAAAGTCTAAAGCGCCCTCTATCGACATTTTTTTTTACTTTATCTTTAAATTTATTTTTCAAGAAAAAACTGACAAAAAGAATAATTTTAGCTAAAGCCGCTAACGAATTGACCCATTTTTCCGTTTTTTATAATCATTTGAAATTTCGGACCCTAAACTTTAATGGCGTCAATCTCCTTTGGAAGACGTTTGGGACCCTAAGTTTCTTATATAATATTGTTTGTCTTAATGTGTACTATCACCCCTTAAAGTTTTGCCCAAGAGTTTCGTTACACCCTGTATATATATATATATATATATATATATATATATACACGCAAAATCACACATATTGTTTAGATCATTCCCAACTCTCACGTTTAAATTTTATTTGCATTATTCATGCCATATATTTTATTTTTGAACACATCTTGCCCATAATTCTGTGTAAATAAGAGCAGTCTTCTCCCCCCCCCCCCACAAAAAATTATCTTTATTAACAAGTCAGCTGAAAACTATTTGGACTTTTCTATACTGACGAATTAATACAAATATTATACAAAATGAAAATGCTTAGATAGGCATTTGTATTTTCCACAATATTTATAACAGCTTCTATAATAAACATACAGCTTGTTTTCTTAGGAGACATTTTTTTAGGGTATAATTCGAATTTAAGGATGGCAAGAGGCATATACTTATAAATTTTCCTCTCAAATAAGCCTTATATATTTAAGGGAAACAAGTTTTTTTTTTATATAACGAGAATGGACACTTTCTATAAGCGTAAGATCAAGCTTGTGACACCATTTGCTAAAATGAGCAGCCAAATCCCTGATGCGTCAGTTCGGATATCTAGCAGGCTTACTTTCTTTTTTAATTTTCTTTTGACAACTGCTATGCTCCTTTTGTCGTTCTGAGACCGTCCATGGGATACATTTTACTCTAGATTTTACTTTTCATTATTCTAGGGTCCGAAACTCCTTTAAATTTTACAAAGACTCTTACCACTATCCACTAGTTTTTTTGTGACAGTTTTATTGCGATTGTCATCTGAAAGTGTGTTGCATTGACTCAAAGAAACTTCCGCATAATGCAGGGACACTTTCACGTAGTTCAAACTAAATATTTTCATTCTGCGATGCCAATGAAATTTTGTGCGTCATTTCTAATTTTGTACGAAATGTTTTGCGTCATCAATATAAGCATAAAGAATATTAGATAATACACTCCATTTATAAACGTAGGATCAAACTGGTGACCTCATTTGCTAAAATTAGCAACAAAATCACTGAGGCGTCAGTTCGGATATCTAGGAGGCTTACTTTCTTGTGGATTTTCTTTTCAAGACAGCTGTAGTCCTTTTGTTCGTAAGTGGGATAAATTATTCCGTCTTTTGAATTTATACTTAATAATTCTAGGGTTTGTGAGTCCATATAAATATTTCAAAGACACTTTGAGCGATCAACTGACCATTTTGTATCAGTTTTGTGCCCGTCTCTCATCTCAAAGTGTCTTGCCTTGACGCAAAAAAACTTTCCCATTATGCAAAGGCAATTTCCCAGAGTTAAAACTCAGTTCATTTTTCCCATGTCCTTGCAATTTTACGCGTCTCTTCAAATTTCATGTGATACTTGTGTGTTATCGATATAAACATAGAGCCACACAAAACACACAAAGCCCACAAAGTGGATACCACCTTTCTATAAGCGAAAGATCAAGCTTTTGTCACCATTTGCGAAAATGGGGAACAAATCATTGATGATTCAGTTCGGATATCTAGGAGGCCTTAATCTTTTGTGAATTTTCTTTTGAAGACAGCTAGAGTCCTTTTAATCAATCTGATCTCGTCGGTGATATAAATTATTCCTTTTTTTGATTTTATCATTCTAGGGTTTGTAACTCCTTATAAAATTTGTAAAGACACATACCGCTAGACCCTATGTGTCAGTTTTTGCGGGATTCTCATTTCAAATTGTCTTTCACTGATGTAAAGAAACTTTTGCTTCATGCAAAGACACTTTCACGAAGTGAAAATTGATTTTCTTCATTTTTCGATGTTATAGAAATAGAGTGTGTCATGTCACATTTTGTTTCAAATGTTGTCTCTCATAAATATAAGCTAAATTTAAACCGTTTCAGGTTGTTAGCATTTTAAATTTTTAAAACTGTTAGTAAAAATATGAACAATATTCTATGTTTTCCATTTAACAGAATGTTTCTCAATAATTCTGTAAAATGCTTCTTAGGGCATATAACACATTATCCGCAGAGTATATTCTAAACATGCCTTTGATATAAACACCTTAAGTTCCTCCCAACGCTTAAACACAAAAAGTAATACAATATACAACACTATACTGATGCAAATAATAAAATTTTTAATAAAACAAAAATGGATTCTCACTGATATAAAACTAGGTCATGTTTGACATTCAAATAATCTCATGAAACTCAAATAGCATAAATTTGAAGAGTACATTCTTAAAGAGAGAAAACCTAGAATTTAGCATAGACAAAAATATAATTTGATTATAACTCTATTTCTTCTTCAGATAAGTGCTTTTTCCTCTCCTGAATAAAATCCGTCTATGATTTTCTCACAAAGGCGGAAAACCTTGTAAGATATGTAACTAAAAAAAGTGAATTCATTGCTATGCAATTTAAATGCATTAACTTTTTCTTAGATCTCAAGAGCTCTTTGAGATCTGAGTAAATTTACAAGGAAAAAAAGACTTTTTCAAAAAATTATTTTAGTGTATGATATACTTTTCAAAAGATAAAAAAAAAACATTTCAAAGCAATACTTTACAGAAATATGAATGGAGTTTTTAGTTTAAAAGATCTGAAATAACTTTCAAAATTTAACCAACACAAATGGAAATGAAGGTTCTTTTAAAATACAGGTAACAAAAAATAGTATTCGTACTACTCATAATATATACACTAGTTATCAAAAATTAAGGAAAAGTAAAAAAAAATTGCGATTACTCAAAAAGTTAAGCGTAGAATTTAATGAAACTTATACACGTTATACAACACGTGTATAAGTTTCGTACGTGTATAGGTATTACACGTGTATAGGTAGGTATAAAATAGCATAAAAAGAAATCGCCAGACAATTATAGTATTACAGAAACTAGCATATGTATACAATGAACAAATCCGATGTGTCAGTTTGGTATAGGAAAAGTACCTTTAATATGGCGTATGATGCCCCCGAGAAGCAATAGAGCACCCTCAGCGATGTGTGATGCTGTCAATTATGCGGTCTATGAGTTCGGTAGTAAGTGAGAGCCATTGCTCTTGCAAAGCAGTTTAAAGCGTGGCTAGGGTCCTAGGAGGAGGATTGAGAGCAGCTATATGTCGTCCTAAAACGTCCCAAACATGCTCCATAGGAATAAACAGGAAAACCAACATAAATAAAGCACAAATAACAGTAATCTTACTGCTATTGCATCTTACTGCTATTTGTGATTTATTTACGTTGGTTTTCTTGTTTATTCCTCGAGCACTTTTTTCTTTTCTTTTCATGCTCCAAAGGATTCAGGTCCGGTGATCGAGCTGGCCACTCCATGAGCTGAATTGTTTCCTGCTCAAGATAGGCATCCACGATGCGAGCCCTGTACGGTCTAGCGTTATCGTCCTGTAGCATGAAAGCATCACCTATTTCCCCGGCATAAGGGCGCACATAAGCATCAAGGATGTCATCTCTATAGGTGTGAGCATTCACATTTTCACGGGGAAAGACATGGAGGTCTGTGCGTCCACCCAAAGAGATACCGCCCTAAACACAGACACTAGCTCGCCATCGCAGTTCTTCGGTCAAATGATGCCTGGAGGTCATTGTTACAATTTGGCTATGCCAGATGTCTAATCTCAGCCTCGCAGATACAATTGCAGCCTTGCTCTGAGACATGCACTTTTATGCTCCTCGCAAATGACGTATTCCGACTGCAGCGCCACTATTTTTCATAATGTAGTATTGTTCAGCACCGTTTACTTAACAACATATTCCAATTTTAAACAGATTGGCCTAGTTTTGAATGTGTTATCCCGCTTTTTGTGATTTTTCTTAATTTTTGATAACTTGTTTCCTTAATTTTTGATACCTAACTCTCTCTCTCTCTCTCTCTCTCTCTCTCTCTCTCTATATATATATATATATATATATATATATATATATATATATAGAGAGAGAGAGAGAGAGAGAGAGCTATATATATATGCATGCATAATATATATGTATATTTAAAATATACTCGTGGATTACACAAGCGGAAATACGGACTACCTATGATATCACTCGCTATACATGGGTTATAAAGGATTCCAGGTAATTCTGATGTTACATTAAAATGAAAACTTAAAAAACTATATCTAAATACTTCAGTACATTCGTGCTATTTGTAGTTCAAGAATCGAAATTAAACTCTTCTCTTGACCTTGCAAAGTAACTTTTCTGTATTCGTCAGGGAATACTTTTAAAGGAAAAAATTTGGTTCAATGACCTGTTTCATCAAGAATTAATAGATAGAAATCCTAATACGTTACGGGCTGTTAATAGTGCATTCATTCCAGATTTTCCAAGAAAGGATTCTGTAGCCATAGTTCATTTACTATTTACTGGTCATGACTGTTTAGCTAAACATCTGAGCCACTGGAAAATTGTACACAGTCCTTTTAGCACTATTTGTGATAAACCACCAGTTATGTACATTTCCCACCTCCAGACCTGTAGGGCACTTCTGGTGGGGGATGTCTGTAGCCGATATTGGGAGGCAAGTGCATTGAGCAATTAATATGTCCTGTTTTCTTCTTCGTTTTACTTTTTTTCCTTTTGTAGTTTGTTTTCGTTTTGTCCTTTTTATCTTCTTGTAGTTTGTTTTCTTGGTGTCCTTTTCATCTTCTAGTTTGTTTTCTTATTGTCCTTTTTATCCTGATTTAGTTTGTTTTCTTGTTGTAGTTTGTATTCATGTTGTCCTCTTTATCTTGTTGTTGTTTATATTCTTGTCGTTTTTATCTGGTTGTTTTCTTGTTATCCTTTTTATCTTCTTGTACTTTATTTCCTTGTTGTCATTTTTATTTTGTTCTTGTTTTGTTTCTTGCTTGCCACTGAAAATTATTAAAAATGTTTGGTTGATGAACAATCTTTCGAAGTCCATAAGATTATCTATTCTTTTTTTCGACATGGACCACATAGAGCCAAGTTACAGAGTAACATTGGTAGATATTTAAGGGATGGAATATTTTGCATTTTTCTTCGTAATAGATGATTGTTCCGAAGTGATAAAAGTTTTGTCTCAAATTGTCAAACTTTACGTTTTATTCCATTGACAGTTTTTATTTTGAGGTGGAGAGGAACGTTTTCCCAGAATTTCACCCATTTGACTGCTTAATGCAGGGTTCCGTGACATACACGGACGACCTTTACTTGCAGAATAACTGCAGCTCCGTTATCTTCACGGGCACTGCGCCTTTCAGGTTCATTAAAATATTATAGCTCTGTTTGTGTCACGTTTAATATAAATTGTTTTTATGTAAATATCTTAAGTACGTCTATGTCACGTTCGATTTTAGATTGTTTTTATTCTAGGAATTTAGGACGGTATAGATCACGGGAATCTTTATCGTTTCGTTTGCTTATTCTTTTATAACTAAATAATTAAAGATTCTTAAGTCGCACTGTAAGAAAACATGGGGGCGATGCCCCGATTGTTTATTTGCACTGCGATAAATAAAATAAAAATAAAAATTTAAAATTGAAGAAGATATTGTTTTTACAAAGTTATAATTATCTGCAAGATTTTTTTTTCTTTACCCAAATTTATTGTGAAAATTGCGAATTAAGGGGTTACGAGCAGTCTCTTTGTTTGATTTACTTAGATTCTTTGTACCATTAATTCTTCCCTCCTGCTATCTCTGATTTCTTTCGGGAAATACGGTTAAGAAAACAGGAGGAAAGAGTCCTTTCACGAGGTGTAATTATATGTATTACTAGATGAAAACTCGCACTTCGCTACGGAATTCATTCAAATTAAATGCAACAGTCAATGTATGCAATTAATGCCAAAAAAAAAATAATTATATATATATATATATATATATATATATATATATATATATATATATATATATATATATATATATATATATATATATTTATAATAAATACAACGATCAATGTATGCAATTGATGTAAAAAAAACAAAAAAATATATTTATAAAAAAAAATCGTAAGGGATATTTTTATAGACAAAATAATGCAGAAGAAAATATTCAAATTAAATGTAGTAGGACATACTAAAGAATATAGTACAGTTAATATAGTACAGTTTGAGGAACATAATATCTTTTATTGTATTTTAATATTATTTTGGATAATGTCCAATCGTCTGTCGTATTAGCAAGAAGAGAAATTTTTTTTGTCTATTATGTTTTTATGCACGTGACGATAAATTTATTTAAAGTACCAGAAAAATAAATCACGTGATCAGCATTTAATAAATTAAATTCCAAAAATGAATCTTTTAAAAAATTCACCAAAAATCAGAAAATGGAGGTAAAGATTCGAAAAAGTTGTCATTTT
This sequence comes from Dolomedes plantarius, assembly GCA_907164885.2. NCBI lineage: Eukaryota > Metazoa > Arthropoda > Arachnida > Araneae > Dolomedidae > Dolomedes > Dolomedes plantarius. The sequence continues at coordinate 44,179,136 of OU015499.1, read as the reverse complement.
AAAGGAAGTTTTATGATCTTTCTCGTCATATAAATTTTATAACCCTCAAATTATTATTTTAAATGCAAACTTAAAAAAAGTTACTAAAACCGCTTAAAAATTTTATTTAAAAAATCTAAGAAGAATCTTTCAAAAATCTTTCTTAGTGCACCCCTACACTATAAGAAGAATCGCCATGCAAAATTTCAGCCCTTGAGGTCCAATGGTTTGGTCTGTGCGTTGTATGTCAGTCAGTTACGGAACTGTTTTATATGTATAGATAATGTAATTAGTGGGCGTGAAAGCCCAGTTGGTAAGGGCAGCAGGCCAGGGATCTGAACGTCTCTGGTCCAATGTCCGTCGCTGCAAATCCATCGCCATGTACACTAATAGCTGCTGGTGCACGTAAAATCTGTCTAGGCTGAAATGTCCTACAAGTTCTCAAATTTACATCTGGAGGAGCGGGGTCAAGTGTTCCGGTCTCGTCACTTGAATCGGTTCTCAAAATATTACGGGATCGGCGTGTAGGGGTAATGCTGGCCACTTATACTGTGCCCCCTTAAATGAATGGCCAGCAGTCAAGGCAGTGTATAAATTGTGTGGATTAAGATCCGAAAACAATTGCCATGTGTAACGTTATAGTGTTGTAGTGTCGTGAGAAAATCTCCTCTAAGTCATTGAAATATGTGTGTGGTCTTTATTGTAAGAACTCGCTCGACATAAAGAGAAAAGGACACACTGGCATCCCAACAGTGGCCATTGATTCCACTAGCTGTTTGAAAGAATGCGTTGGAAGAAAAGATGACTCCGGAAAAAGGGATCTTTCTAAGTCGATAAATGATGTGTCTTCTCTTTTGTATATTCCAGGAGAAAAAAAAAACCATTTTATTTTTAGACAGTGTGCCGGAATGCGGAAGGCCCTTTTTCCAGCAGACCACTACGGCAAGGTAAGGTGGGTGTGTGGGCTTTTGTGTAGAGACCCGGGGACGGAGTTTTTCAAGTTCGGAGCGAGCGGTCAACGGTGTGGCCCCGAGGGGAACCGGAAATCCGTGGCCCTGCGGAGGAATGACGTCAGCCGGTCTTCAGGAGAATGAAGAGAGTTCTCGCTCTAGGACCACAGGCAGAGATAGCGAGGTTTTTGGAAGTTGCGGAGACTCAGGGGCAGCAACCAGTTTTAGCTCGTAGGAGTATTTTAATTTAGGCTAGACTGAGCCATTTTTTGGGCGATGAGCCTCGTCAACACATCAGACTTGTAACGTGCATTTACTACACTTGTAAATAATTGTACATATTCTCATGTAATCTAGATGTCCAATAAAGGACCTTGTTTTAAAATTTAAATCAAGTTTCTGGTCTGTTTCTGCAATGAGTTATGATACGGTTTTGGTTGCTGTGGGTCATGCGACACCACAGATGGTGGCAAGCGGTGCGATTGATGCTCATCTCAATGAATAGATGAGGGATCTACGTTTCCAGGATAAGCAGCTAAGTGCGTGTTGAGACGGAGAAATTGCCCGGAGAGCCTAGTGGACGGAGTTTACATCCCTTGCGGCAGATTGGAGCGGAGAAAGTCTTCAAGCGAGAGGTGAGAACTTTTAAGTTAAAGTCCAGAGAGATTCTGTAGGAATTAGTTAGGCGGGTAATATTGTTTCAAGGTCAATTAAAGAAGCGCAAAATTAAATTAAGATTCTAGGGGTTTTGGTTGTTGTGGGCCATGTGACACCACAGTGTAATTATATGTTCCTTTTATTAAAAAAAACCCGTCTAAACTGTCAGTATTCAAAACGGAAGTGTCGAAATACCCAAGTCTGATGGTGTCAAAATTTCGACGCTTTGCACAATTTTTAATCAGTGAGTAGCTATGTCGATTTATTTAGAGGGACTGGGTAACATTGCGTAAAAATTGCAGAGGAAATTTCGACAAGTTTGTTGTACGATAAACAGGAAAAGAATTTAATCGCGTTCAGTAAATTGGATAATTTTAATAATTACAAGATAAAAAGAACTTTTTATATACCATGTTTTTAAATTTTCTGTTGAATCATATAAACTTGACAATTCTATGTATTAATAAATGCTTTTTTTAAATTTTTTTGATGAATTATTCCATCAACTTGAAAGAAAATGAAGTTAATTGGAAGTTAACTTGCACTTAACTTTTCGTTCCCGTTCCGGATAGTAGATGACTGCACCAGTCTACAAAACAAAATGAACTGAAAATAACTGAAAATTAATTTAATTCTGCTTGAAGATGGCTAAAGGTATTTAAACAAATGCACTGTCGTCGTGTTCTGAGTGTTAGGTTTTTCAATGACGGACCCACAACCCTAATGGGTTTTTCAAAGGTGGGCCAAAAATACTATGTTAGGTATTTTGCAGGAAACCTAGCTGTGCATAACGGCTCAAAAGAGAAATGTCGATAGCTCTGCACAATAGCTTAAGGATACGAAGTCGTTATAGAAAACAAGTGGAAGTTTGCTAGTAAAAAAACTAGAAGCTTTTAACTTAAAAACATAAATATTGTGTGTGAGGTATGAAAACTAGGAACGACAGAGTTTAACGTTATCAAATATAAACAATGCACATTTATTTAACCAAAAAAAACAACACACACACACACACATATATATATATATAATAGAAAACAAACACACAGTGAATAATATACTTAAATAATTTCCAACTCGGATAAACAGAAATATCCTAAGACAGAGGCGAAAGAAAATAGCTAAGGTATTTTTTTGTTACCGCATTGGTACAGCAAATTGATGAAGTTTGGCTTGTCGTATTAGTTCTTGCTTAAAAGAGAGAAAGAGAGTCTGGTCTAACGTTGAATGTCTGGGGTATAGGTGACTGGCTATCTGTGACGAATTCCGGAAACTCACACATTAGCTGTAGTTTGCACGATGGGAGAAACACAGAACCGGCTAACTAATTCGGCGAACGGTGAGCACCTCGGGAAACGCCCCCTGACTCGACGGGAGTTTCATTCTTGGATGATCCATCCGTCATGGTTGCTTACTTCATGCTGTAGGTTCATCTACTCCTTGCTTAAACCTCATTTACTACGCAGTGTCTGCTATCAACTGCCAACAACAGTTCAAGACCGTAGTTAAACAGTCAAACTGCCGCTCTCCTACTGACAACCCTGCTAATACGCATAATACACCCAGCTGCACACCTAGCTTCTCTTTATATACCCAGACGTCGGATAGCCGCCACCTGGCTTTGCGAGTGAGCTACGGGAATATGCAAATTAGCCCACGGGCACGGTTGTGACTCGGCTTCCATTACCGGGTAGATAGGTAATGACGTCATCCTACCTGCTCTCGCTCGTATTGACGTCACAACTCTATGGCGTCATAGGCAAAGCATGGATGATGACGGTATCACTGAGCTGCTCGCTAAGAAATAAAATAGCTGTGGGGGAAAAAGACCGTCTTTCCTAACACTGAGCTATTCTAAATGTTTCGAATGTCTAGCTAGTCGGGAAGTTAGTTAAAATTCGATTGCAAGATTTGTACTTGATAAACACACAAACAAGAAAGCAAGTTAATAAAAACATAGTAAAAAAGGAAAATTTCTACTTGGTCGTGTTTGAAAGAATATAAAGTCGTTTGATCTCCTCTGAATCCAAATAAAGCCCGATCTAGTGAAATTTACATCACCCAATGATGACAACAACAGCGCTGAATTGCAGAGCCAATACCTTCTTTTGCTTCTTAAAATAGATTTAAATCCCTAATTACTTTTCCCTGCGTCAGTGTTCTCAAGATCTGCATTAGCAAGTCTATTCGGTACTCCAGTTTACTCTTTAAATTAAACCAGATAAATAATGAGCAAACAAATCTTAAATTTTTTTCAAAACTAACTTTTATTAAAGCAAAATTTATTTTATAAGGGCACATTTAGAATATTTATGCTTAGACTTAAACTAGTACAGTGATTGAAAAATTACTTTAAATTACACTTTATAATCTTAGAATTTTAAATTATTTACTCTACAGTTTGTTTGTATCAGCTTCGATTTTACACATTTACGCATCATGCGAACGATTTGACTAATCCAGTGGAACTCAAAATCGAGATTTCACTGTTTATTAGTGTATTAAATGTTATAAGTTATTTTTGTAAGTTTTATCAAAAAAATAAAATAATGTAAATAATAAAGGTATTCCAGGTTTTGACGGAAAAATATTTTGAGTACAATACTTACAATCACCCTGAATAATGAAGTATATTTTTCTGGGGCTAGTGTGTAAGCATAAGCTGCATACCTGTGAAGAATCTGCCTTTTTCTTTGCATGTACTTTCGCTTGTAACCACAATTTTGCGTATGTTTCATAATCCGTTAAATGTAAATTGAATTTTTTCAATACTGAGGCTCATTATATACTTACGAAGGCGTATCCTTAAGGGAGCACAGGCCTTTCAAGCTCGACGAAATGACTATAAATATGGTCTAATTCTAACTACAAAAAACTCAAATAATATTAGAAAAATAAAGTTTCTTTATTTATACATATAAAGAACATATCTTTAAATATGCCATACATAAAAATTAAAATTATGAATCTATATATAATTTTCAAATTAGCAGTTTAAAATTTTATATGATTAACTGCTAATTTGAGTTTGCGTGTAGCATTTCTTTTAAACTATCAATAGGAAACTGATAAAACTACACTCATATGTATGTTTCATTGCACTCTGCATTTTAAAACCAGAAAAATGTGAATTCTGGAATACTTTTTCTTACGTGGGAAAATTATGCATGTAATTGGGATAATTTTGGAAGTTTTCCATTTTTATGCTCAATTTTTATTTAAATAATACTAGTTGTATATTTAAATAATACTAGTTGTATATTTAAATAATACTAGTTGTATATTTAAATAATACTAGTTGGTACCCGTCAAAACATGACAGCTAGATAGTAAAAAACTATCAATATACAAATTATACTCAACACATCATTGCCAAATGTCTAAAATCATAATAATGCTCAGAAACAAATTAATGTGTTTAAGCGGCCTCTTGCTTAATGAGTATCTAAAGACAGATATAAAAACGTCACTGAGCGTGCACAGAAAGCAATTTTTTGATTGTAAATTATCGCTAATTAAACAACGCGAAATAAACAATTTCCATCAATTTCCATTTAATCTTACATTTCACAAACATAATTATCATAAAAATAAAAATGGCAGAGAGAGATCTAGAGAGACTCCTCGGAATACGCGTTTTTTTCATTAAAACATATCACTGAGGATGCGCAGAAACAGTGAGTTTCTAAAGCCAGATTAAAAAATTGAAGGTTTTTAAATGATATCGGATGCGCACGGAGCATTTCGAAAAATGCTAGCATTTTTTATTTTTTATTCTTTTTCTTTTAAACGGGCATTTTTCTGCTAAATAAATCCTTGTTTTGCATTCTAAGGTCGTAATTTTAGTAAAAAGAATATTTAATTATTTTTATTCTGTATACAGAGTAAAAAATTGAAAATTAAAAAAAATTGAGTTTGAAAGTACCTTATCCCCATAAATGTTTCTCACATTCTTCTTCAAACATTTTTCTAACAAACTAAATATGTTTGTACTTATCGTTTTATAAAACCAGATCGTGAAAAAATATTTGAAATTAAAAAGACCTGTAAGATAAAATATTTTTGACTTAAACCAAATTATTAAAGCGATGGAGGTACTTAATATCAAAAAATGAAAATTTTCTCAAGCTGTAACTGTTAGATTAAATACTAAAAGTTCTAAAATTACTTTTGCAGAATTTTAGATAATTTTACAAATGTTTGAGAAAAAAATAATAGTTCAAATAAATATTTAACTTGGGGATGCAAAAGTAATTACGTTATCTGTAAGTACACGGTTCATCCAACCCTTCCACTTAACTCCCAAGTAACGGTATGCATTTTTATTAAAATGCAGAGCTGCAGCTTCTTATTGAATAAAATTCCTTTTCAACTCCGCGAGAAAAATATAATTTCATTCAGAATTATTTGCGCGTACACTTTGGATAAATTAATATACGTTTTCACTTTATTCGTCAAAAGAGGTCTGTTCTACAAAACAAGATTGCAACTGCTAAAAAGTCAAATTTAATTAGGTAGCATGCAAATTTTTCAGTAAACCTATTTTTTTGTTAATCTTAGAATTGTTACAGGGAAAGAAACCTATTAGCGACTTTTTAAAATCTCTCGGGGCATTAAAAAGTTTATTGCTTTTAAATTCAATAAAATTACTTTCATTTGGCAAAGTTAGCATTTTCGCGAATCGATTGTTTTTTAATGATATAATCAACAAATATTTAGAAGATAATATTCTTTTTCAGAATTTATGCTGTTCACCATCTTCCTCTGAATAAGTTCATGTGCCCTTATGTCAGTTCTCAGGATTAAAACCTGAAGAAGTTCAAGGTTTCGTGATGTCTGTGTAATATATATAGGTAATGAAATTGGTTTTAATAGATTTGATTTAGTTTGGTTTGGAGCTCTATTTATCCTGTTGAATAAACAAAGTCTGGGGGTTCAAGCCCCATTCTTGACATGGACGCTTGTAGCCATTCGGAATAGGCTTGAAGTAGTAGGTCCCGGTCAAATTTTTCTCTAGAACAAATTTGACCGGGAAAAATGCATCCCGAATCAAAATACAGGTAAGTACACGATAAGTAATCCTACGTTATTAACCCGCTATAGTTTCGTTAGAGGAGACACCCTGAAATATTTTTGGACGCATTTTTGTACGCTTCTGAACAACCGTTTTACTGCTACTGGGTTTGGCGCGTTGCCAAATTTATAACACAAGTCGCAGGATAATTGTTTTCTCTCCGAAGGACCGTTATTGAGGAACGTAATTCTACATTAAAATGCACCCTCTCTACCTCACGTCGACATTTTCTATCTTTACAGCAACATCTCTGTGTTGCCGCTTTTGAGATAATATGCACGCAAATTCAGATAATCATATCTTGAGATAATTACAAGATAAAAAGACTTTTTATATACCATGTTTTTAAATTTTCTGTTGAATCATATAAAATTGACAGTTCTATGTATTAATAAATACTTTTTAAAATTTTTTTTTGATGAACTATCCCATCAACTTGAAAGAAAATGAAGTTAATTGGAAGCTAACTTGCATTTGACTTGTTTGACTTGTTGCATTTCACTAGTTCACTTTCCGGCCAATAGATGGCGGCAACAGTCTACAAAACAAAATTAACCTAAAATAACTGAAAATTAATTTAATTCTGCTTAAATATGGCTAAAAGTGTTAAAAAATGCATTGTCATGGTGTTCTGAGCTATTCTAAAAGTTTCAAATGTCAAGCTAGTCAGGAAGTTAGTTAAAAATTTCTACTAGACAAACACGATTTCTACTAGACAAACACACACACAAACGCACAAGAAAGCGAGTTAATAAAAACATGGTAAAAAATGCATTTAAAGTTAAAATTTTGTATAAAAATCCGTTTGGATATTCACATTTATTTTAATATCTTATTATGTAATTGTCGTATCACAAAAAGAGTGATACCGAATTGTTCAGATTTCCAGGTTTCAATTAATATAAAATAAAAAAAAAATCGATTTTTTGACCATTTTAAAGACGTACTGTCCAACTCAATTCATCCATTCTTGTAAAGGTGAATTGTAAGAGTGAATTATGAAGGACATTTGAAGGACGGAGTCACAGTTCATGCTGACTAAGAAAGGAACTGCACCATTATTGACCACCAAGGTAAATTGTTCAAGAGCACTATTTCTGTGTTAGAGAAGCGGCACGGCACTATGTCTATTTTGAAGAAGATTTACTTGTCGGACAATGTTCGTGGGATCGAATTTTAATAGTTCAATCAGCACAATAAGTCTATGCAGGAGAACTCGATGCCAAACTGTTCGTAAGGGGAAAACATGGCCGAAAGTAGATGCAGAAGAAACCACTGATGAACCCAGTCAAGAAACGTGGATAGTTCGCGGAGAAAGGAATCAACAAAAATCTCTTCGACGGTAATTACCGCGTCTCAATAAACTATGATACAGGATCTGATGCCTAAAGAGCTTCAGTTGATATGTTGCCCGATAACGTCATTATACAGCGGTAGTTGCAAAGTGTAGCCACAGTAACCGCAGATAACTCCATCGTCTTCTGCAATCCGGGCATAATTTCAAATGAAGATTGAGCCAAGTATTAGGTCCAATTAAGTTATTTATTGAAGTTCACATCGCAAGATTTCATCATTAGTTGTAAGACACAAAATGACCATTATGGTTCATAAAAATATACATTGAAATGGTATAGCCTCCTCACAGAATTAGGCAAAAGGGGCCACATTCTGGAGGGGCTTCTAAAAGGTATGACCTATATATCTAGCAAAAAATCGTGATCTATATTCAAGTTCTTCTCAGACAGAAGTAGAGGGAGCGAGGGTTACACGAAAGTTGTGTGCCAAGATGCTAAGCACCGTAGCGTACCTAGTGTGATGGTAGGACGCTCATTAAGTTAAAAGGGCGATAACAGGCGAAAAGTTGCAACCATCTGCCTATGACGTAAAGGCGCGGCAAATTTAAAAAGCGGTGATTGGCTGAGCAGGTGAGACCTGGCGACTTTTGAAATTCACCAAAATTTGGCGATTTATCGCCAAAGCGGTTTTCTCAGAATCTGCACTGATTCAATTAACGGTACTGCCTTTGGGGGCTTGTAAAACGGCGTGCTTTGTGGATGCGTCACCCTGAGCGCCGCGTAAATGACAAACTGCTTCCGAAAGGGATTTCGCATATGGCACGTTGTTTGTTAGCCATTCCACAGGAAACCGTAATTTAAAAATATCCTGGCAAAAAGAGAACCATAATGGTTTCTTCAACAATATCGAGATGATTCTATTTACGCACAGATGTGCATGAATGAGCAAAGATGTCGTTAAGGGAGACCACCCGGAATTCAAAGCAAGGGCTTAGAAACACACCTGTTAACGTAAAATATTGCTTGACAAAGTGACTGAATTAAAGTATTTCCTGATATTAAATAAAGTCTAGATTAAATTGGGGCAAAATTAGCACACATTAACTGTAGCGTTAAATTCCACGCTATACCGCTTTTCACTGTTAAATAAGGAGAAAAATATTGCTTTTTTACTGCCATATTACAATATGTCACAAATAAACGTATATTAAGCGAGTAAAACTAAAAAAAATGCATTGTTGTAACGTAAAATTTGACAACACGTAAGAAACATTCCGAACTCCTATTACACAAAATTATACAGTTTTATCGGGTCGATTTAGTTTCTGATCGGTATACGTTTCGGCGAAACGGAATTTTCTGAAACATTTTTCTGGTTGAAGCACAAGTTTTATTACACTGGTTCTTTCATTTCAACTCAAATGCGAATCACATATGTGACGTCACGTGTAATATTTTGAAGAGAAATGTGCTAGTCAGGAGATAAGAAAATTCCAGACTGTCTGAATTTTATATAAATAAGCTTTCTCCACAAACGTATTAAAGTTAAGGACATAAGATGTCTGGTTTCCTAATACATCAATACTTTTTCGGCTTTATACAAGAATAGAGCTAAAATTTCTACAATAATACTTTAAAAGACATTCTTTTATTTTTTATACAAAATATTTTCTTCTGTTCAGTTAGAATATTTTATATTGGTACCTTTCACTTTTTTAATCCTTTTGTTCTGTTCAAATTTTATATCTTTAGAATATACAAGCGGTGTGAGGTAAGTACTCAAATGACTATTCAGTTTCAAATTAAAATTTAATTTACAAAGGTAAATATTAGAGTAATTTTTAGTTTAGTAAACTGGTAGAAAGTTAAACTTATTGAGTTGGCCAAAAAGTTCGTTCTGTTTTTAGTAAGCTCTGACAGCACTTAGTTGTTTTTAGCGTCATGAGAAACAATTTGTTGTTACTTAGTCTGACAACTGTAATTAAAACAAAAATGATGAGGCTGCCATAAAACATATAAAAAATGCATTAATCGTAACAAAGTAAAAAAGGTTTTTTAGCGCAGTGTAGTTTAATTATACGTTAGATCAATATGATTGCCGTGATGATTGTTCTAACTGTCGAATAACGATTTCTTTTTCTTTTTTTTCATCACTCCATAAGTTTTCTATCTAAACCAAATAATAGTAATGTCATAGTAATTTATCATCATCTCACTTAAAAGCTAACTCTAAATTAATTAATAGTAAATCATAATCTTCCACACAATTTTCTAATAGTTTAATTATTTTTGTTTTACGCCCCCCCCCCCCTTTTTTGTTTGACTAAATGGCGAAATCGCCATTTCGTTAGGGCTGCCCGCCATGTTTTTTTTTTTTGAAGGAGTGGGGAAGAAGCCCGGACATGCCTGAATTACCGCCTCGTGGTCCAGTGAAAGACGGCGATGTAAGGAGAATTCGAGAGGCCAGACAGGTTTTCGGGGGTAGTTTAGCAGTATCGGTGGAGTGCGTGATTAGGGAGGTTAGGGGGTTTTCACTCGCTGCGATGCTGGACTTGCTGGAAAATTCTAAGTTACGCCTAAGGATTTTGTACTTCAGAACCACCTCCGAGCTGTCGTGTTCAAGGTTGTAGACATCGTGTTTCTTGTCTATCCACGGTTTGCCTGCGATGATTCACGGTTTTTACACCGACCGGACGGGTTCCCGAGAACATCAGAAATTTTGAACTGGTAGTCGCCATTTTCCGACGACACAGGAATGCAATTCCTGCCGGAAGCCTGGAACGCTGCAGTTTCGGCCATTCAACCAAGCTCCTTCACAGCGTGGATTCATCAGACGTATTCCCATGTATAGCAAAAAATTTTGATCCAGGAGTCGCATTCTTCCCACGACATCAGAGTATAGTTCCTGACGGAAGCCTGGAGAGCTACAATTTCGGCCCTTCAACCAAGCTCCTTCACAGCGCGGATTTTGTGAATCGGGTGATATTCTCATTCCCTTTTTTTATTATAATTACATTTCCTTTTTTTTCTAATTTTTTTATTACACCAAGTAGAAGCCTTTCCTCTAGGGTAATTTATATATTGTTTGTGATATTTGCTAATTTTTTATATGTGTATTGAGTGGTCAGGAAGCTTGTGATTATTAATTTTGATAATCCAACGTTAATTCTGCAGGCCAGAGTGCCCCGCAATTCTTTTCTTAGCTTGTAAGGTTAATTTTCTTTTTGCCTGGTCATACCTTGATTTTATGAATGTTCGTAGGAGAGATGATTAATTCTTTTATTATTTGATGTATAATGAAATGTATTTTTATTAAATGTATGTGTTTGTAATTGATAGTGTCTGTCATTTTAATTCACACAACGGACATATATTGAACAGAGGCAACCAAGGCGAATTTGCTTGTTCCTTTTGAACCTGGGTTTGTGAAAAAGTGCTAGGGGAGTGTAAGCATTGACTTACGTAAGTCTCTTTGTGTTCTCCACGACATGATTATTAGAGAAACATGAAATGAATAAACGTGTTAACGAGAAATAAATGTAAAGTATGCATTGAAATATGACGTATAATGTTAAATATGCGTCAGGTAAATATGATTAAAAGAGAAATAAGAGATAAATAAACATGTTAACGAGAAATAAATGTAAAGTATACGTCGGATATGACGTATAATGTTAAATAATGCGTCTGGTGTATATGATTAACAGAGAAATAGGAGATAAACAAACATCTTAATGAGAAATAAATGTAAAGTATACGTCGAAATATGGCGTATAATGTTAAATCGTGCGTTAGGTGAATATGATTAAAAGAGAAATAGGACAAAAATAAACATCTTAACGAGAAATAAATGAAAAGTATACGTCGAAATATAACGTATTATGTTAAAATTATACGTCAGATGAATATGATTATTAGAGAAACATGAGATGAATAAACGTGTTAACAAGAAATAAATGTAAAGTATACGACGAAATATGACGCATAATGTTAAATTAGACGCCAGGTGAATATGATTAAAAGAGAAATAGGAGATAAATAAACATCTTAATGAGAAATGAATGTAAAGTATACGTTGAAATACAACGTATAATGTTAAATTAGACGTCAGATGAATATGAATAAAAGCGAAATAGGAGATAAATAAACATTTATGAAGAAATAAATATAAAGAATACGTCGAAATATAACGTATAATGCTAAATTATGCATCAGATGAATATGATTATTAGAGAAACATGAGTCGAATAAACGTGTTAATGAGAAATAAATGTAAAGTATACATCAAAATATGACGTATAATGTTCAATTATGCGTCAAGTGAATATGCTTAAAAGAGAAATAGGAGATAAATACACATCTTAACAAGAAATAAATGTAAAGTATGCGTCGAAACATGGCGTATAATGTTAAATTAGACATGAGATGAATACAGTTAAAAGATAAATAGGAGATAAAAAAATATGTGAACGAGAAATAAATGTAAAGAATATGTCGGAATATGACGTGTAGTGCTAAATAATGCGTGAGGTGTATATGATTAAGAGAGAAACAGGAGATAAATAAACATCTTAACGAGAAATAAAGGTAAAGTATGAGTCAAAATATAACTTATAATGTTGAATTAGACATGAGATGAATAGAGTTAAAAGAAAAATCGGACATAAATAAACATTTTAACGAGAAATAAATGTAAAGTATGCGTCAGATTATGACGTATAATGTTAAATTTTGCGTCATGTGAATATTATTAACAAAGGAAAAGGAGATAAATAAACAAGAAATAAATGTGAAGTATGATGTATAATGTTAAATTAGATGTCAGATGAATATGATTAACAGAGAAATAGGAGATAAGTAAACATGTCAATTTTCTTATACACAATTAAACATTAAGCCAAAGAAATTACTTCTGTTAGCATATCATTTAAAAATATTACATTATGTAGCGATACTGCTAAGATATATGATAAAAAATAGATAGCTGATCCCTTAATAATCACTATAAATGATTAGTTTTCGCCTTTTCCATCTCCAGTAATTCCATCAGATCAATACTTCTTTATACAACTTAATCCTCTGAAGCCGTCCATCGCACTAAGCATTCATGTTGACCAACACACATTTTAGTCGTGAATAAAACGCAATAGCTTTAGTCTTTTTTACCTTGGGTAAAAATATTCCGTTTCTATTATTGTCATGACTAACGATTCTTCTGTTTTATTGCCGCTTTCTGTCTCCAAGTGACAGCCATTATTTCGTAGATGGAGTAAAAGTGATTTAAGATTTTCCGGATATCGGAAAAGGACGTACAAATTTATTAGAAGTTTATCTTGAATTGTTAAGGACAAGCTTTCAATTTAAACTTTGAGGGCTGTTGAGTTATTGTCTTATTTGTAGCTAGGGGGGAAAACACAAGATGATGAAATACATGTATCGTCCAAAAGCGGTTATATGTCAACGATTTTCGTACAAAGATCATTCACTGGTAAAAGTATGTTATTCTTTATATCAGGTTTCTGAAACTTTCTTGATCCCTATCTACCTTATCTGCTTTATTCTTTACGTCATGTACATTGTTTGTAAAAATTAAAAAATTAAAAATTTTAATTTAAAATTGTAAGTTAAAAAGGTTCCTTTTTGTTAAATACCAATACATATACATACATATATATATATATATATATATATATATATATATATATATATATATATATATATATATATATATATATATATATATATATACAGTGGAATCTCGATCGATCGCTTTCGGATCCATCGTTTTTCCGTAATCGTTCATTTCAATCGGTCCCTTGAAAAAAGATAGATCGAGATACCACTGTATATATATATATATATATATATACATAAATATATAAACATATATATATATATATATATATATATCCAATAAACACAAGACTGTCGGCAACTTGACGGACCGGTGATGGAGGTGCCGGTAGAACGATAGACTCGGGGGGAATGATCCGTACCGTTGTAGGGTGACTTACGAATCTCCGACGGGGGATCCCGTAGTGTTTATGGTTTTGAGGGCTGGTGACGCTTGGATGGGAATTGACCCGTCACCGATTTATCTGTAACGTCCTGGAAATGGACTTCCGATTCGTAACCATAAGTAAAAGAAATCTGCATCAGAATTATGAATTTCAAAGGGAAGGCGAAGATTAAATTAAAGAGAATTTTCGTAGTTATTTATTTCATTTTTGTGAAACTTCTTTTACGTGGAAAATTAGCATAATTTTCCTTATATATAAAGATTTTATTATGCCAGAAGTATACGGCTTACATAAAATTATCTTTCGGTTATATTATGTCATATACGCATAATATTTATCATGTTAGATTATATTATGTCAGAAGTACAGAAGGTCGTTCGCACTTTATGGAAACGATATTGTAATTTATTTCTGGCATCCTTAGGGAAACGGCATCCAAGAACACTGAACGGAATATATATATATATATATATATATATTGTAAAGATCCGTTACGATCTTCCGAATAAATCACCCAGACAGCGCGAACTTCCCCCGAAAGGTGACCTACGGAAATTCTATAGATCGGCGCTTAGAAGTCTGGAAGCAGAGAACAGCGTCGCATCTATCTGCCGCCCCTGGGTGGACGTGAACTAATGGTTTATTAGACATGAACTAATGAATTTCTGATCAGCTGATAATAAGAGCCGGCAGAGTGGCGCCGTCCCCAGATGAATCAGAGCCAACGAACCTTACGTCACAAATTTGGCCAACCAACCTAAAAAATGCCAGTCACGTGACTGGGAGTGCAAGTTCAGGAGCCAGGGAAAAAATCCTGTTTTTTGAGCAGACTTGGTCCAGACTCTCATCCAGAGAGCACCTTTCGTCTCAGATGTCCTTTGAGCGACCGACTCCATCCCGAGTCGGTCGGAGACCGACTCCGTGATGGAGTCGGTCAGCATCTTTTGTAAAATAGATATACTTTTGTAAAATCGATATACTTCATCCCGAAGTATATCGATTTCAGAGCTATACGCTCTATAGGCTTTTCGCCGAAAACTATACTTAATCCCGAAGTTACTCTATTTTCGGAGTTGTGTGCTCTAGCGGCTGTGTGCTGACATTCATAGCTTTCAGCTTCATGACTCTACTAGCCGACATCATCTCAGCGGATTTATCGGACTACTGAGAAGGCCAGTTTCCTCTATGTCTAGAGGTAGATCAACCAACCGGTAAATAATTCTGTAAAAATTCATCGAATTAAATTCTAATAAATGTGTAATTAATGTAGTAGACTGACACTGAATGTTTATCCGCTACTCTGAGTCTTACGATATCACAATATATATATATATATATATATATATATATATATATACAGGGTGTCCCATGATGATTGGGACAAATTTTAAGGGGAGGTAGGGCATGTCAAAGGCATTCAAAACTGCGTAGCAACCCATGGTCGTAAACGTCATGGGAAAGTGGTATCAGGGGTACAAGAAATGAAGGAATACAAGACAGAGATTATCAGAAATATTTATTGCTCATAAATATTACATATGCTGTGGTAGATTATACCATTTCAAATGGTTACAAAAGATGCTCAAAAGTTTCCACCATTACAAGACATGCAACGGTTACAGCGACGGACCAAGGACCGGCGGGCACATTTAAAAACACCTGGATTTGTTTGGATATCTGCAGCAGCGGAAACAATTCTTGCAACCAGATCCATTTCAGACTCGACAGGTGTTTTATACACAGCACTTTTAAGTGCACTCCAAAGAAAGAAATACAGGCTGCTTAAATCCGGAGATCGTGAGGGACAGACAACCAGGTCCAAGCGAATCCAGGTGTTTTCGAATTTGTCTGCCAATCCATGGTCCGTGGCTGTAACGGTTACATCTCTTGTAATGGTGGAAATTTGAGCATCTTTTGTAACCTTTTGAAATCGTATCATCTACCTCAGCATATGTAATATTTATGAGCAATAAATATTTCTGATAATATTTGTCTTGCATTCCTTCATTTCTTGTACCTCTGATATCACTTTCCCATGACGTTTGCGACCATGGGTTGCTATGTAATTTTGAATCCTTTTCACATGCCCTACCTCCCCTTAAAGTTTGACCCAATCAGTATAGGGCGCCCTGTAATATATACAGTGGCTCCCAAAAGTGTTCGTCCACTTACGATTTTCAATGAAATAGGGTCTATCCATTGATTAAAATGAATATTTCAGAATGGGTATTTAATAATAAGATTTATAATCTATTCTTAACAAAACTACATGAAATATTTTAAAAACATAGTAAAATTTATTTTCAAGAAACCAATAATCAAAAAGTGCGAAAAAATTTAACTCACAAAAGTCATCGTACACTGAAAAAGCTCTACATGTTAGTAAATATTCTAATTTTTCGTTAAATTAATATTTAGTAGGATAAACAGCTTTTAAACGTCTTGGAATATATTTAACTAGTTCTTTTGTAATTTCTGCATCAATGTTCATCCATTCTTCCATCATAATTGTTTTTAGTTCGCTTTTCGTGTGAATGTCGTGTTTACCTCCAGTTCTCTCCAAATATGTTCTATTGGGTTTAAATCTGGCGATTGAGGTGGTGTTTTCAAAACTTGTGGACAATTATAGAGACACCTGACGCGAACATCGAGAGCCATGTGCTTAGGATCGTTATCTTGATAAAAAACAAAGTTGTTTCCAATACCCAAATTTTGGACTAATAATTTTAAATTGTCTATTTAAATATTTATATAAACAATATGATTCATTATGCCATCAATAAATACCAAATTACGTAGTCCTGATGCTGACATGCACCCCCACACAAGGACACCTCCACCGCCATACTTAACAGTTCCTACAAAGTTCTTGGGATTAAGTTCCTCGTTTTTCTTCTCCATACAATTATACGCCCATCGGAACCAAATATGTTAAACTTGCTTTCATCGGCAAATAAGACATTATTCCAATACGTTTAGGGCTTATCTATCATTGATAGTGCGAAGGAAAGCCTAAGCTTTCTGTTTTTCTTACTCACAAAAATTTTCTACGGGAAGAGCATCCATGTAATCCAGCTGCACTGAGAACTCGTCGTTCAGGTGAAATTGAAGTAGAAAATGTTTCATTAAATTCTGCAGAAACTTTTATAGCACTCAAACGTGGATTTTCCACAAATTTTCTAATTATCAATCTCTGATCACGTTTTGTTAACTTTACCGGACGACCTTTTCTTACCTTGTTTTCTATCCGATTTTCTTCTTTAAAGCGTTTTATCACATACTGCACAGTAGAATGGGATAAATTAAGTAATTTAGCAATATTCCGAACTCATTTACCACTACTATGATGAAAAATAATCATTTTTTGAATGCTGCTTGTTGTTTCTTTACGACTATGAACCATTTTTAAATAACAAATAGAATATTACGGAGTAGGCAAGCAAAACTTAAAGCCAATCGACATTTTAAATGCCACCACAATTCAAAAATAAATATAAAGCGCCAGACGATAATTTTAATTGTGATTTTATCCGACAATATTTCAGTGTACGATGACTTTTGTGAGATAAAGTTTTTGTTACTTTTTGATCACTGGTTTCTTAAAAATAAAGTTTTACTATGTTTTCAAAATATTTCATGTAGTTTTGTGAAGAATAGATTATAGATCTTATTATTAAATACCCATTCTTAAATATTCATTTTAATTAATGGATAGACCTGTATTTCATTGAAAATCATAATTGTACGAACACTTTTGTGAGACATTGTATGTATATATATATATATATATATATATATATATATATATATATGTGTGTGTGTGTGTGTGTGTGTGATATACCCATTACATTAGGTCCTTAAATTATAACCTAAAAGTGAAAATTAGCTCATATTTACATGTATATATATATATATATATATATATATATATATTTATTTATTTATTTCCAATGGCAAAGCAAAATACCAATACATTTAAAAAGATAAAATGGCAATACAAAGATATAAACATGTACATGAGATGGCGAAATTGAAAACAGGGTATAAGACCGCAGTCATAGCCTTAAAAGTTCTCTTGCTTCCCAATACCTTGAGAACACAGTGTGTCCGTGGAGGGCCCCACATCGAAGCAAGTGGTCCCCGCCCATGTCTTCTCCAGTATCACAAAGTGGACAAAAAGGTGGGGTGGAAAGGCCTATACATTGTAGGTGAGCAGAAAGACAATCATGGCCCGTAGATGTAGATGTATATATATATATATATATATATATATATATATATATATATATATATATATATATATATATATATATATATATATATATATATATATATATATATATATATATATATGTATATATGTATATATATATATATATATATATATATATATAAATATATATATATATATGTATATATATATATATATATATATATATATATATATATATATATATATATATATATATAAATAAATATATATATATATATATATACAGTAACCACCGCTTATAGTGGTCAGTGATTATAAGAATCAACCTTTTTTAAGAATCAATATCGCAAAAACAAAAACAATTGTATTAGTTCTATGTTAAAATTTTGTCTTTAAAGAATCAATCCACCGGTTTTAATAATCAACTTACACTCTTCGTTTTCCTTTCATTTATCCAAAAAAGCCACTTAAATCCTCATATGACACGAAGTTCTTTCTTTATTTTTTTTAATGAAAGAGTGACAAGATGGGGTGGAATACACTCGTAAAATGCATCCCTTTCTTTGTTAGACATAACTTAATAGTTTCCCCTTAAATGCTTTAGCATAACTCTGTCCTATTAGCTTGACCCGGGGACATCTTTACCCGTCCGGGTCCGATTTCACTTTTCTCCACTCACAAACTAAGACAGGGACTCTTTTTTTCCCACCTCCCACATGCTGGTTGCAGATTCCTGGACCGTGAAACACATAAATCTTCAGCGAATGTCCACTTCCACTTAGGCAAACCAGGCATTAGTAGATTCAGCACGTTATCAAACCGTGAAACGTAAGGTAGAAGGTGAGTCTTCGTCTGAGACTATTGGTATTCAAAGAGGCATAAACAGCCTCCTGAAAACTTCTTTACGTCAAACTACCATAGAAAACTTGTTCTTCCTCCCTTCTTGTAGTTGAAATGTTAAAACGGTTAAGTAGGTATGTTGTCACAAATATTGGATTTGTTTCTTGTCTTACTATAATCATGTGTATCTATTTATAGGTCTAGATATTAAGTTGCATTTTTAAAATTATAAAAATTAATTTTAATAAAAGATAATTAACATAAATTAAAGAGTCTTTTATGGTAAATGATCTACTATATGTATATATAGGTGTGTGTATACCTGTCCAATAGCCTAAATTTCGGCTACAAGAATCGAAAACGGTAATAACAAACGTGATTCTTATAAGCGAAAATCACTGTATATATATAAGATTTACAGACTAGTATGCTCAATAACTCATTTATATTTCTATATTTATTTATGTGTGATGTATATTCTTCAATTTGTAATGGCTGCCAATATTATTTCTAAACATAAACATATACACACGCAAAAACATATATATATATATATATATATATATATATATATATATATATATATATATATATATATATATATATATATATATATATATATTCAAACTCCCGATTCATACCTTTTCTATTATTGTCATGACTAATGATTGTTCTGTTTTACTGCTCCTTTCTGTCTCCAAGTGACAGCCATTATTCCATAGATGGAGTAAAAGTGATTTAAGATTTTCCAGATATCGCCAAAGGCGGTAGCAGTTTATTAGACGATTGTTTTGAATAATAAGAGAAAAGCTTTCAATTTAAAGTTTGCGGACTGTTGGGTTTTGGCGTTATTTATAGCTAGAGGGGAGACACAATTAAGATGATAAAATATATACGTGTGATACAAATATATATGTATCACACACAACCAATCAAATGTAATTTATTTTCTTATAAGGCTCAGTAAACGACTAAAGTAAGTTATTCTTTAAGTAAGGTTTGCTAAAACCTTTATGGGTCAGCCATCCTTTAGCTTTTTCGTCATGCACAATGTCTTGTGATATTACAAGCTTTAAAAGTAAAAATTTAAATTTTAAATTGGAAGTTAAATGTTTGTTTTACACACCATTATATATTCATATATATATATATATATATATATATATATATATATATATATATATATATATATATATATATATTTGTGAGTGTGTGTGTGCGCAATGGAACCTCCATCAATCGTTTTTAATGTGATCTTTTGCGCAAAACGATAAATGCTGGAAAACAATATATGTGGGAACAAAGAAATATCTTCGGAACTGATTGAGGTAAACAACACATATGGGAAATCAATTTTCGGGGGGATCTATCCGTCGAGATTCCACTGCATTTATATATATATATATATATATATATACAGTGGAATCTCGATTGATCGTTTTCCGAATCATCGTTTTCCCGTATGTGTCGTTCATTTCGTCCAATCCTAGCGATCATATTGCTTTGTTATGTTCCCGAATCTATCGTTTTCACGTATTTATCGTTCATTTCAGTCGGTCCCATGAAAAACGACAGATCGCGATTCCACTGTATATGACAGGGATGGTGTTTTCACCCGTGTTTAAATATTCTTCTTGCAGTCATTGTATCCTTTAATTAGTTTGGCGAGTGGCAGGCAATGATTCACAAGACAGTCAGTAATCTTTAATCCTTATTTATTGCGTTTCTTGAAATAACTACGCTCCAGGGTAAACTTTTTCACGTAGCCATTTTGTTAATTTCCTCGGCACGTAGCCGCGAGCTTCCGCAGTCAACGAGAATCCCGAGAGATCTGCCGCCAAAACCACTTCCTCTCAAGTTCATTCCGTCCAGCGCCTGTGCAAACCCCATCCCTTAGGGCATCTGGAAACCCATTTTTGCTGACGTTCATTTTTCCTCCGCGCCAAAAACCTGCACTATTCTAAAAATAAACCTTTTCGCTAGAATCGCCCGCGTTTTCGACTAGACTGTCGCTGCTGAAAGGATAATTTCCCTTCAGAATACACGCTCTCTGTTAAAAATGATTGTTACTTTCTTACTATTTTAAAGCCCCCCTCGTGCCTCTCAATTATATTTTGACATATATATATGGCAGGCGCTTGACTTCCGCCTGCTATAAGATGTCAATTGCAGTCTTCTTCGTTTAGAAGTCCATGGCACAGAGGGAAGGCAGACACTCAAAATAATTTCTCAGTATCATCCAATTTAATTAGATTTTATTCGGTTCAATTTCACGTAAACCACTTCTCCAAAATCTGCACGTTTCAGCGCTCGTCATTTTCAAATTCGTGGACCCGGCTAACGCACGTCCACTGTCAATAAGTTAATCCCGCGTTCTGCATAGGTCTTCATTAACGCGTTTACCCTTATGGCGCATGCGCAAAGCACCACCTGGAAAATTCTAAAAACATGTTTTCGTGCCTAACCCTGTACATCTATCTAAAAATAAATTCCCTCCTCAGAACTTGCATATCGCGTATCGAAGGTCAACTAACGAAACGGGGAAAAACCTTTTTTCTCGACGCGTTTTACCAATGATTTTCATATTAGATTTCGCTATTTTTAAGCCAACTGTAATTTTCAATTAATGTTTTGACGTGTATATATATATATACCACTTTCTTTGCCAACCTTTTATTTTTTTGTGGCTGTTGGTGCAATGTTAGCCCATGTAACATTTTTGTTCATTAACAAGCGTTCTAAATTTGTTTGCTTATTAAACATTTTCTATACTATGAGAAAAGTTTCTTTATGATGATAACGTGTAGGAAATGAAACCCAGACACATGACGTTAATAACAAAACCTATAATTTTTCATTACCAAGATAATAAACATACTGCCAATATCTTAGATAGCGAAAAATAATGGATAAAATAACATGCCCATTGGAGAATCCTCATTCTCGTTTTTAATTTCCAGCAAAGTAAATATCGATTTATGAAAACACATTTTCTCTCGCATTAAAATCCCATTTGATAAGAAAGGAGTCATGATTTTAGTTTTGTATCTCTCAGACTCAATGCATATTAATAACAGCGAGACATTCAATTTTGAATTCTGTCAGATTTAATTGAGAGTTAGATACATTCAAGACAGTGAATTGATTCAAAGCGGGTTCATTATTCTTTTCGGAATTAAAAGGCATATGTCTCCATGGGATTAAAATGCATATCTCTCCTCCGCCATACATACGCGTATATATATATATATATATATATATATATATATATATATATATATATATATATATATATATATATATATATACGCGCATATATATATATATATATATATATATATATATATATATATATATATACTATCCACCAGTAAGTATTAGGATACGTGTGATAGAAAAGGATAAACAAAATTTATTCATATTCAATAGTTGGTAGATCATCCAGGAGAGGCAATTACAGCCTCAACCCTCCGGGGCATTCTAATGCAGAAATAGCGGCATCCATTCTCTAATGTAGAAATAATTCTCTGATGAAGGAAATAATATCTATCTCTATATTGAAGAGAGGGAACGACATCAATTCTCTAACGAAGAATGGGGAAATAGGACAGCAATTCTATGTTGAAGAAGAAACCGATGAACCCAGTCAAGAAAGTTCGTGGAGCTAGGAACAAGCAAAAATTACTTTGATGATGATAACCGCTTTTCAATAAAACGTGATGTAGAATTTAGAAGCCTAACTAGCTTCAGTAGATATGTTGGCCGGTAACGTCGTTGTATAGTGCTTTTTTCTAGAGGCGACAACAATAACCACAGGCGGAGCCATCGTCTTCTGCAATCCGGGAACCAAGTGTGAAGGTAGAAGAACAAGAGATCCAGCCAATTATTAGATAGAACAGATATTTAGTCAGGATCACTTCGGAAATTTTCACCGTTATTAGCAAAAATACATAAAACGACCATGATGGTTCAAAATACTTATACATAAAAAAAACTCGTGATCTCTCAAAGTATGTCTAAGAGTGTAAGTAAGTGAGTGCATATCTGCGTATTCAAGTTCTTCTCAGACAGGAGTATATGGAGCGGGGGTTACACGAAAGTTGTGTGCCAAGATGCCAAGCGTCGTAGCGTACGTAGTGTGAAGACAGAACGCGCATTAAGTTAAAAGTGCGATAACGGGCGAAAAGTTGCAACCATTTGCTTATGACGTAAAGGCGCGGCAAGTTTAAAAAGCGGTGATTGGCTGAGCAGGTAAGACCTGGCGACTTTTGAAATTCACCAAAATTTGGCGATTTATCGCCAAAGCGGTTTTCTCAAAAGCTGCACAGAAACAATTGACGGTATTGCCTTTGGGGGCAAGAGAAATGGCGTGTATTATGGAAACGTCACCTTGAGCGCCGTCAAAATGAGTAACTTATTTCGAAAGGGGTTTTGATAGATGGTACGCTGTTTGTTAGCCCGTAAACCGGAAATCGTAGTTTAAAGAAATTCTTGCAACAAGAGAACCGTAACTTGGGAATAATAAAACCGTACACAGGGAAAATAGAACCGTAAAGATTTCTTCAACAATATCGAGTTGATTCTATTTACGCACAGATGTGCATGAATGAACAAAGATGTTGTTAAGGGAGACCACCCTGAATTCCAAGCTGGGGCTTAGAAACACACCTGTTAACGTGAAATATTGCTTGACAGAGTGACTGAATTAAAGTATTTCCTGATATTAAATAAATTCTAGATTAAATTGGGGCAAAATTAGCACACATTAACCGTAGCGTTAAATTCCACGCTACAGGCATACTTCCCACAAGTCCTTGTATGACGATTAGTAGTATATTCTTCCACTCGACTTGGACAACACATGTAAGTTCTTTCATATATTTTGGATGGCTGTTGCACCCCTAAATTTGGCGATCCAACTCATCCCAGAGGTTCTCGATAGGGTTCAGGTCTGGGCTCTGGGCAGGCCACTCAATTCAGTTAACCCCACTGTCCCCATACTAATCCATGGTGGATCTCGCATCCTGACAACTGGCATTGTCGTTCTGGAAGTAGCATGGGTCCAATGCGTAAAACTGCCAAAACGTAGGAAGTACACTGTCATCCAAAATAGTGCAGTCGGTGTTGTGCTTACCATGAATTGGGACCAAGAGCCCCAGTCCATACCAGAAGAAATACCCCATGAACATAATTCCGCCTTCGCCGAACTTTACTGTGGGCGCAATGCATTACCTATCTATACGGTAGAAAGTGAATCTTTCTTTGTTGTCCCAGAGAACCCGTTTCCTCTGATTTACGGTCCACTTTCTGATCAAAGGCTTATGGGCGGCAGCATGGCCATGAAATTCTAGGAGATGTGCTTCCTTACGGATGGTATTCTTCGAAACAGCACTCCCGGTTGCCTGTTGAAACTCCTGGAGTATGTGAGCCATCGGTGGGGTGCGGTTCTACCGAATTTCCCTGGACAACTCCCATCGGTGTCTGTCTCCCAGTTTCTTGGGTCTGCAGACTCGGGGCACATTACGCCAATCACCGCTCAGCTTCCACTTCTGAATCATATAGGTGACTGTCAATTGTGGGCAATTCAGCTCGCTAGATATATTACTTAAGGATCGGCCATTTCTGTGATACCAGACGATTATGCCTTTCATGAAATCAGATAACTCTGCACTTCATGGCATGTTGTATGCGACTAATGCCAATGTTGTTTCCTACACGGTATTTAACGGCGGAGAGCGTGACGTATATCATGACCGCAGATATCTTCATTTGCCTGGGTGTCCAAATACTTATTGGTGTATATATATATATATATATATATATATATATATAGTTGGCTCTCTGTTTAACGACTTTCAAGGGACCGTGAAAAATCGTCCGTAAGTAGAGATCGTCCTTATACAGAATTTGTGAAAAATTACATTTCCCATAACGTCGGAGGAGCCGGGAATGGGAAATATCGTCTTTAAATAGAGATCGTCGTTAAGTAGAGAGCCAACTTTATATATATATATATATATATATATATATATATGTAACATAAAAAAACCTAAATCCCTTTCAAGATTCTAAATTCTTCTAAATTTCCTTGGGCGTCGATAAATTTCGTTTCCGATATAAAGAACAAAGACTAGCGATCTCTCGAAAATCCCAAATTCTCGCGCATCTTACATAAGGTATCACGTGACCTCTGACACCAGGGTCACGGATAGCCAATCATTACACTTTTTCATGATCACATGGCGAGTCACCTGAAACGTATGTATAAGACACTGTGGTCAGAATTCGAAGAGCTTTTTTCATATTTCATTGCCCCGAGAGGTTGTATCATTTTGTCTAATACAATATCTAGTTCAACGTTATGATTGCTGTTACTGCTCCGGCCTCGACTACATAATTTCCGTCTATGTCTTCGTTGTGACATGGTGTGTCCATGAATTAATCGTACCTCTCGGGTGGGGCCCATCATGTTACACACACACACACACACACACACACATATATATATATATGTGTGTGTGTGTGTGTGTGTATAGCATTAGATCAGAAGTGTCAATGAAAGGAGGGCAAAATTTAAAATATTCTTTACTCTAATATGCTGATTTCCTAGAATTTCTATGATATTCGAGATCAATAGTATTTACTCTAATTAAAATTATACAAATTATAAACTGTTTATTTTCAATTAAACTATTTCATTGCGTGAGATGTTTAGAAAGTTTAAGAGATTCTTCCTCTTAAACTATTACATAAGTATATGCAAATCTGCAGAAACGAATAGCTAGCTTTTGTCAAAGAGATGCAAACTAATTTTCTCGGGACACGGCAAATGTGATTTCTGGCTAATAATGCCTGAGGATTTCATTCATCGTAACCTCTAATTGGATTGAACAATTTCAGCAATTGCTATAATAATCGTTTTTGAACGGACATGAAGTTACTCGAAAAAGAACTTTTACTGCACCGTCTTCCTTATTATTCATAGATTGAAAAGGACTTGAAAGTGAAAGATTGAAAGTGAATTACCAAAGGAAAGAATTGTTTTGTTTTGACTTAAGGCGTGTATGTACTTATCGACTGATTAAAAACATAATGTAGCGTCTCTCTCGACTGTATTTGTCAATAGGAATGCAAGATAACACAGACATAAGATTATATATATATATATATATATATATATATATATATATATATATATATATATATGTGTGTTTTTGTGTGTGTGTGTCTGTGTGTGTAGCATTACGTAAGATGTGTCAGTGAAAGGAGGGCAAGATTAAAATATTCTTTACTTACTCTCTCTCTCTCTCTCTCTCTCTCTATATATATATATATATATATATATATATATATATATATATATACATAAAATTTAATATGCTGATTTCCTTGAGTTTCAGTGATATTAAGTATCAACAAAATTAACTCTAATTAAAATTATACAAATTATAAACTGTTTCTTTTGTCTATATATATATATGTGTGTGTGTGTGTGTGTGTGTGTGTGTATATATATGTGTGTGTAAATATATATCTATATATCTATATATATATATATATATATATATATATATATATATAATAATATTCAGGATCAACAAAATTAACTCTAATTAAAATTATACAAATTATAAACTGTTTCTTTTCAATTAAACCATTTCCATACGCGTGATGTTTAGAAAATTTTAGAGTTTCTTCCTTTTAAACTATTATATCGACTGAAGCCCTTGTACCCTCTTCTCATGCCTACATACTACACGGAGGGAATTTCTGGCCTACAGATTTAACGTGTCCATACCCGGCATACATACAAAAGCATTCAGTGGCACTTGTTGGATTTAAAGCACGAATCCCGACGTGCTAATCTTTAGGGTACCCCCGAACACTATTTGTATTTTGATGCATTAATTATGATTGTAATATATTCATTTTTTAAACTGAAATTGGATAAAACACGTTCGCATTCTTTAAAATCCAAATCTTCGGTTCTGAGTTGTTCTGTGCATATAGTAGTCGACTTTGATAATTAAAAGTAACTCTATCATTTTCTAATGTAATAGATCTATTTCTCTGAAAACTCTTCATTCCCATTCAATATATCTTTGTCTGGTGCTCTGGCGCTTCGTATTAGAATAGTTCCGCGAACTGGTAACCATCGATCTCAACAACAGCATGTTCCATTCACGGAATCAAGATACAAATTATAGGAACGTGCTCGTTCCTGGAATGAGATACGGTCTCGCAATCAATGTTCAAAAAACCCCAACGACACAGGAGACTTCCATGAATCACTTGACGCTTGGAAATAATTGACGCTATCTCCAGATAATCACCGTAGAAAGTAGGTCAACCCCCTCTAATTGTAAACTTCTGAGTTCGGGTCTGTCAGGATTTGGTAAAATTATTGCTGCCTTTCGAACGGATGCGATATTACATTCTGACGTATATTATTGATGGATAAATGTTTGTTATTTTCTTGTAATTTACGTGTATTTGAGGATAATTCAATTCTTGCGATATACATTTTAGAAAATCCTACAATTTGAATTTGATTTTTCAGTGTTTAATGACAGTTTTCTGTAAATCGCTTGACTGATATTCCGTTTTTATTGATTTTCTGTGAATTATATTTTTTTGACTAAATTCGTGCTTTTATCACTTTGTAAAAAATTTCCTTCGATATGCTTTTTAGAAAACAGTTCAACTGGGTTTGCGTTTTTTCTGTGTTTTATAAATATTTCCTGTGATATGGTTTTTGAAAAATTCTGCCCGACCGAAATTGCTTTTAGTAGTTCAATCAATATTTAAAGGCTAGAAGGTAACCCGTCATTTTGACGTCATAATACTAATAATGACGTCATAATGGAAAAAGTATATGAAAGTTAAAAAATATCCCGAATTATCTAACAATATTGCATTTAATCCACACCTTGTAATAGCAAACCCTTTCATTATTTTTTATTTATTTAGTTTTTCATACGATTGGAGTAGT
Source organism: Dolomedes plantarius (assembly GCA_907164885.2). Classification (NCBI taxonomy): domain Eukaryota; kingdom Metazoa; phylum Arthropoda; class Arachnida; order Araneae; family Dolomedidae; genus Dolomedes; species Dolomedes plantarius. The sequence goes on along the minus strand of OU015499.1, from coordinate 44,151,116 downwards.
AGACTGCCATCCTGTTTTTTACAGCTCACTACGCGATATGAATACTTGAGCTACTTGATTCATTCACATTCAAGTTTGTTTACTTTCAGAATTCATCGGAAAAGTAAACATAATTTTAAAAACTGTTAAATATACAGCTAAAAGCATCTAATTTTTTTTAGTTCTGAATGTTTTATAGAAAAATAGGCTAAACAAACGTGATCTGATGGAGAGGATATTAGTTTTTAGGTAAGAAAAAATTCTGATCCACATCTGAAATTGAAATTAAGCCTAACCAGCCGTTTGTTTACTGAGGGCTTCAACTGAAAGATAAGTACAGCCCGGAAGTGTTATACAGAGACAACGGCTATTTTGATGCATTAATTATGATTGCAAAAAATTACATCATTAATTATTATTGATGTAATTTTTTGTAAACTGTATTGGGAACTGTACAGGAAAAGCGGTTTTTATTGTTTATAAATATTTGCTGTGATACACTTTTTAGAAAATTGTACGACTTGAAATAAGACCAACTTTCAAATTTCCCGTAAGGGTGGCTTGACCCACTTTGTTTTTTATTTATAACTTATTTTTATTTGAAATTGAACGGATATACTCGGAAACCAATTAAAGCTTAAAGCGCAATAAAAAATGTACCTTTAACTATGTATTTAACCAATATATATATATATATATATACGAGGCATTTTCGGAAAGTAATGATACTTCACCGATAGCAGCAAAGGAAGAGTTTCTGTGAGCCCGTTGGCACCACGGACTATAACCTTGAACATTTAGCTTTCCCCTAAAGGTCATTTGTTATTTTTACGGTGAGTCTTGTTTGAGCGGCACATCATTATAATGTCTGCGTTAATTCAGAGTCCCGCCAAATGTGGGATACAGGATCCCCGCCAAAGAAATCATGGCTTTTGTTTTCTGGGACAGACAATGCATTCTTCTGGTTGACTTCATGCATGCCGGCACAACAATTAGTGCAGATGCATATTACAAGACTTTGAGACGTCTCAGACGGGCAATTCAGAATAAACGCTGGGGCTTGTTGACAAGAGCAGTTTGCTTGCTTCATGACAACGTTCGTCCTCACTCAGCGCTTCAAACGAAAGCACTACTCAAAAGTTTCGAATGGAAAATTTTAGATCTTCTGCCATACAGCCCGGACCTTGCACCCAGGGACTTCCACTTATTCCTTTACCCGAAAACAAATCTTGCAGGGCAAAACTTTCACGACGATGATGAGATCAAAATTGAAGTTGAAATATGGTTCCGACAACCGGCGGCAAAGTTCTATGACTGTGGAATACAAAAGCTTGTACCCAGACTTAAAAAATGCTTCGACAATGGCGGCAGCTATGTCGAAAAATAAGGCATGTAACAGTAAGTAATTTGATATGTACATTCAATCGTTTAAAATTTTTTAGAGTGAGTATGCTCCATTGTATCTTTACTTTTCGAAAATGCTTCGTATATATATATATATATATATATATATATATATATATATATATATATATATATATATATATATATATATATATATATATATATATATATATATTATATATATATATATGTGTGTGTGTGTGTGTGTGAGAGATGCCATGAGAATCGGGTAACATTCGGGGGAATCATATGAAATTTACGGGTTTTCAAAGAATACTTAGAAAAAATGCCAACCGTTGACTGCGCTGGTCAATTCCAACTATCCAGAGGGGAGTTCAAGGACAATCGCATTACGCTGATTCGGGTTATTAGTAGTACGCGTATTTAGCCTGCAGCGGAGAAGTCACAAGACTGAGATCATCCATGAGTCAGATCGTCCGGTGGCTTAGTGAAATTATCGTTACCTGGCGGATAAAAGCACCAAATCTGGTATGACGGTACCTTAGGATATTCTAATAAATGTTAGCCTAGGAGCCCTCTGAAATTTCTAAAAAATTTCATGTACGGCACTAAAATCCAAAATGGACGACAAATACGACAAAATATCACTTTTAGCACAATCCATTTTACTGTTAATTTTCAATTTCAGCTTTAATCCAACTAAGTACACTACAAAGCTAACTTAGGGTAGTCTACATATTAAATAAAATACAATAAAATATATCCATATCATTTATTACAGTAATTTGTAACTAGAAATATAACGCTAATAAGTGTTCCCAAAACTAAAAATAATATTTATAGATAGATATTTATTCAATAGAATTCAGTATGCAACTGATATAATAACAATTCAAATTTCACTTGCACTTGCAACGGTTATAATAACATTCAAACAGCTATAATAACATTTTCAAATTATACTTCCACTTTCAAAGTGGTGAGCAGTTCAGATTGTCTTTCACACATTTGCAGTTGTTGCTGTCTCCTTTGCAGAAACACTTAATCAATTCCCTGCATGATCGGGAGTCCTCTGGAAATGTCGTCCAAAGTGGTACTCATGACTCTGAAAACTTATTCCAAGCAAAATCCTGCGAAGAAGGCATCACTTGCTGTGTTTGTGTGCTGGTCGTCGAAATATCTGTTTGATAAACTGCCCTCCGGATATGTTGTAGAAGAGCATCCTCAATCGGTGGAAGTTTGTCCATTGCTCGATTCTTCTGACAGAAAAGCTCCTTTCTTATCTGATTTATACTGCTGAGAGTAGTGATTTTATAAAAATAGAACAGCAATCAGTCGTTCCAGCTTCTTGAAATCTTCAGATTCGGGTTGCAGCAGTTGGAACGGATGAGAAGCCAAATACACAAATATATCAGTGATGGCTTTAAATGCTTGCCATGATTCCCAACGGATACTCTTACTCTTACCCTTTGTAATAAGCAGGATGTGAATGTGCGGTGATCTAAATTGATAGGAGAATCAAACAGCCTAAGGTGACAACCGATTTATGGCTACGACGCTTTACGGCGTCAATGAGTGAGGCTTGGCTCCGCGTTGAACAACACGGGCAATAAAAACATAAAAATAAGAAGACAGCAGAAATAAATCGGAGGTCAAAGATAAAGAAGCAGGTGCATGTTGCTTGTGAAGTATCCCAGAAGCGAACAGGCGTCAGGATTAATTAGTACGCACAGATATTTTTCAGTGGCAGCCAATGCGATGAAAATAAGCCTGAACGAAACTATGGACAAGGTTGCTCGTCCCTCATCCCAATAAAGGGGTGGGGCGAGCGAATGAGAAGCAAAGAAGGCAACAACCAATGAAAAAACAAGAAAAGAAATACACTGAAGTGCCACTGAATTACGGATACCTACCTAGTAACGAGTTGGGCCTCCTCTGGCCTTGATAGCGGCTGCCACACGACGAGGCATAGATTCAACAAGTTTCTGGAAACGTTCCATGGGAATGGCTTGCCAAATATTGGCTAAAGCTGTCCATAATTCAGTTAGGTTCTTTGGTGCTGTGTGATGGCCTTTCACACCTTGTTGCAAAACATCCCGAAGATGCTCAATAGGATTTAAGTCTGGGCTTCTAGGTGGCCAATGCATGACAGAGAAGTCAGAGGAATGCTCATACAACCAGCCAGTATCCAAACGGGACTTTTGAGAGGTACAGTTGTCTTGCTGGAAAAGTCCATTACCGTGCGGATAACAGAACAGCATAAACGGATGGGCGTGATCATCCAGCAACTCTACGTAACGAATTGCATTGAGGGAGGTTGGTACACGCACCAAAGATCCCAAACTGTGCCACGAAAAAACACCCCAGACCATGATTGAGCCACCATGCCCTTGTACAGTTCCAGCCAGGCATGCAGGATCCATGGCTTCATGAGCCTGACGCCATATTCTCAGCCTCCCGTCGGCGTTAAGTAGTCGGAATCGAGACTCATCACTCCATGCTACTCGTTTCCAGTCCTCTACACTCCAGTCTCTGTGCTCTCTTGCCCGGGCAAGACGTGCAGCCCGATAGCGAGTATAGAGCAATGGTACTCTCGTAGGTCCACGGCTCCCGAAACCCATACGGTGAAGCGAGCGTTGCACAGTCCGTTTACTGACTGTACGACTGGCACCGTCATTAAACTGGGTGGTAATTTGAGCTAATGTTTGGCTTAGCTGGCTACGTAGAATACGCCTGAGCCGTCTCTCACCACGCACTGTCAAGGCTAATTGTCCTTTGCAGTTTGCCCGATCGCTAGTTTTTTTTTCACCATCCATGTATTCTTGGTATACTCTTGACACTGTCGACCTTGAAAATCCTAGCTGTCTGACGATTTCGGAAATTGAATGGCCCATGCTTCGCGCACCTACGATTTGTCCGCGATCGAAGGCGTCTAAATCAGGCAGTTTACCTATACTGGCAATTCCAACAACTAATTCAGAACAACCACAGTACGCACTATATATGCAGTTACCACAGCGCCCTCACTTGCGCATACATGATGCGCAGCGCTACACAATTTACATAGGCTTTGATATCCCTAATTCAGTTTCACTTCAGTGTATATATGAGTATGAAGCGTTTTACAAAAAGCCCCTTTACTAAAAAAATAAAAGAAAGTATCTAAGCTACTACAGGGCTGACGAGGATCCTCAAAAAACTACGAAAAGATTGAATGCCCAGCGAAGGCTCGCAGATTACGACGAAGTCGACTTGATGCCAAAAAAATGGAAACGATTGAATGAAATTACCTCCGTATAGCCTCCCCATGAAAGAGAGCAAAGTGAGTCTACAAAGTGCCCATGAATGAAAGAATCTACAAGTGTGGAGTCAATTGACCTAGTGACGGAACGAACTTACTTTGAGGTGCCGAGGTGTTTTCCTGAGTGATCATCGACCTATGAGACCGTAGACTCGTTTAATTACAACACCGCTGCTGACAGACCCGCAGATCGACATAGAGCATCCGAGCTGTTTTCCTGAGTGATCATCGACCTATGAGACCGTAGACTCTTTTAATTACGAGACCGCTGCTGACAAACCCGCAGATCGACATAGAGCATCCGAGCTGTTTTCCTGAGTGATCATCGACCTAAGAAACCGTAGACTCTTTTAGTTACGAGATCCAGAACTCATTTAATAGAACTGAAGTGCACTGTAAGCTATGAACATTACTTTGATTATTTGTGTACCAGCGGCGAAACGAGATAGTAAGCGACAGTACCGGCAGCCATGGGTGAGCATTGATATTAAATATATATTCTTATCACATCCCTTTGCTTATTACATACTCGCCTCTTGACCAAGTGTCAGCATTGCTTACTGTATGCAAATAATATGCACTGTAATCGCAATTGAATATATAGAGATCAATACTGAGTTTGAATAAGACTATGAATTTCACCAGATGCTAATTTATGTACGTGTAAATATTTATATATGTAAATAAACTGTATATATGTATAACTAGCGAGTATTCTTTGAGAGTTGTTCCCATTTTTCTTAGTGGTGTGTTGAACAGATTTGGTCGCAACGCGACGTTAATTCTACGTATACGATCACAGTCTAATAACCCCAGCTTGGGTTATTACACCCTTGAAGGCGGAGGTGTGTCTCAACCAGAGTATGAGTGAAACACAGGTAGTTCTCGTGATTTTGACTCCCCCAAGCTTGTACAGATGGCGTTGATGTTGTAAAACCTGTAATGTTTGGCCATGCCAAAGGCCACCCAGATATCGGCCAAAGGTTGAGTCACTATTAGTTCATAGAATGCGCCAGCAAGTATGACAATGACATCTGTGTCTACATTATGCAGGAGGATACTCTTTGCCCCTTGTTGTATTTAATGGAGTACATGAACTACAAGCCTCGTGTCTGCCTCTTCATGATTGCAGTTTTCCATGGGTGTGTTGAAACTGATTTGTGCTACTGCTTTCCCTATTGTGACATATACATCTTTGCCTGCTGGCCAGTTGAACTCTTCAACTTTGGAAGTTAAAAAATTGAACAATTTCTCCTTGTTCATTGAGTCACGGAGAAAGTCCATGCAATTTCTTGGCAGTTTGGTGTTGCCAGATACTTTCCTTCGAATCCCCTCACCTCTTTTATCTCGGGCAGACTCCTTAAACTGTCTGGAATGTAAGTGTCCCAAACAACATCTAACCTTTGGGCATTCTCCAGCTGCCTATGAAGGTATTGTAGAAATATCTTATCAACATACTGATTGAACTTGTCCACACTAGTAGTAGGCAGGCAGTGAACAATGACACCCCCGTCCAGAAATTTCGAGGTTTAAGGGGGCTCTGATTGACCTGGCTGCTCAAGACATTGCAGTATCCAAGCCTTACTGGTTGGCAAATGAAGCTTACCAAAGTCTGAAATGGAAGGGGGGAATCACTGTATCTCATGCGCCAAAAACTAATCCAAGTCAGATTACCGGTTCTGCATAGATATACAGGTGCTTATCAAAATAATGGAAACACTAAACATCATGAAAACCTTTATTAATACTGCGCAGGATCACCTTTGTCATGTAATACCACCTGATTCACCTTGAAATTGGATTATACAAGTCATAGATAGGGGTTAAGAATATATTATACCATTCTTCAGGGAAAAATCATGAAATTTGCTGTAGAGATGCTGTAATGGCTATCGATTCCTTTATCTATCCACTTATACAGATCACAGTGGTTGAATAATTTATAGCCGGGGGGAATGTGCAGGGCAAAATAAGATATTTGACTTCTTTTTCATGCTCTTCAAACCAATACTTGATATATTTAGCTGTATGTATACGAGGATTATCATTCTGGAGAACGCCATCTCCTGCAAGAAACAGTTTTTGCACCATAGGAGGGACTAGTGAGCTAAAATTTCGACATAGTCCTTCTCATTCAATCTCCCTTTTAGGGTTTCCATAGGGCCTGTAGAAAACCATGAGATGCCATCCCAAAACCTGATAGATCTACCTCCATGATTGACAGTTGAGATGAGACAGCCAGAATCTTACGTTTGTGTGGGTGTTCTCCAGACATACGCACGTCCTGTAGCGAGGAACAATGTGAACAATGATTCGTCGGACCAAATGCCGTTTTTTGACATATTACTCGACCAGGATTTGGACTCGTGACACCATTGTGGACGATATTTTCTATTGGCATCTATTACAAGTGGCTTGGGAATAGCTACTCTTCCGTAAATGCTTTGTTTGTGAAGTTCCCTTCTACCTCTAATGGTTGATACCGGAACATGCAGATGCAGATTGAGCTTTTCGGTCAGTTTGGTTGCAGTTGTTTTCTTTCTTCATGTCGCAATCCGCTTCAATACCTTGTCCGTCTCTTTCACTCAGCTCTCCCTTTCGTCCACTATTCTGTTTGGCAAAGGATTTTGTCCGTGCACTTTGTATGCTATCATGGCTTTCGATATCATAGCTCGCGATATCATAGCTCGAAAAATACCCAATAGCCTGGGGGCTGCAGTAACAGATACTCCAATTTAAACGCACTCCAACAATTTGCCCTTTTTGGAAAGTCTGCAAGATTTGACATTTTACGATGTGCCGCCCAAAAGCACGATGCCCATAGCTTCATTACTGCTATCTGATAGTATAATAATACATACACTATATTATATAAAAAATACCGGTGTCCAGACTCGTTTTTTAAGGAATACGAATCACATTCAGAAACACCGCTAATATTGATAGGTTTTTATATTATTTTGATAACCACCTGTATATAAGTTGGCTAAATGTTTCCACATTGTTCTGGAGCACTTTCAGCTTCTTCCCCTGATGAGATGCTGCTTTATGCTTTGGACTATTAAAGAGTGCAAGAGGATTCTTCTTGATTTGGTCATGTATAGAGAGGATGCGCTCATCAAGCACATTCTTGACAAAGTCCTGATACTGTCATTTGCCTATGTCCACCTAGGTGCGTAATGTTACAACCACCGGCTCACTTGCGCAGTTGTGACTGTGAAGACTTACTAGATTAAGAAAATCGCCCAAGAAGGGATTGCCCATTTCATTGATGGTTTTACATAGACTAAAACCCTGTTGCTGAAAGTTCTTCTGTGATGAAAGTCCCTGCTCATGATGTTGGAAATTCTTGGGATTATCTGTGTCATCATTATCCAGAATGCATTCTTCTTCAAACTCTTTGATCAGTAACAATCTCAGGTCCTGAAAGCATCCATCGTCGGAAAGCAACACAGTTTTCTGTGATCCGAACAACACCACCCGAACCTTTCACAATTTTGTTTTCTTCTTCAAACTGTTTGATCATTCTAGCAATCTCAGGCCCTGAGAGCATCCTGTCGGAAAGCAACACGGTTTTCTGTGATCTCAACAACACCACCCGAACATTTCACAATCTTGTTTTCTTGTTCATGAGCCTGATAGAATGGTATTCCAGAAAATGTGTTGGGTGTTTTTCAAATGACCCTGTTAGAACACCACTCAAACTTATACTTGATAGAGTCAGGCAAATGACTTCGTATCCCTGATGTGGACAGGCATCCATCTTGAGTAGTTTACATGATCCAAAGCACAGAATAGTGTTGTAAATTCCTCTAAGACGGAAGCAGAAAGACTAAAGTTCTTGCCTCTGTGAGCTCTAATGAAAATTAGTACAAGGGTTTCATATTCCACGATCAAGGGTGTCATACCCAAGTCTCAATGCATGAAAGTTGGACTCCTTTTCCGCATGTCGTTTCTCCAGTCTATTTCAGACTCTTCATCTTTGGGGCACTCAGAGAGTAGGAAAGCTTCATGCTAGAGATTTTGTAGGGCCATTATAGTGATTTGATGAGCATGCCTAGTTCGAGTTAAGTGTCCTGTATTTAGGTAAGATTCAGCCTTGCCAAATGATTCCACATCTGCATCAGCAAAGGCAGTAGTCCAGCCAGATCCTTTCAAGACATCTCCCAATGTATTCCAGAGGGCCATTTCAATGTGCATTCCCCCTAGAATAACCACTTGAAGTCGCTCACCATGAGTGTCCAGCCATGTTCATTGTACAAACTTAGCTGGAGCAAACAGAGGTTGATCAAATATAATGACTGGTACTTGTTCTGGATTAAGGAATTAAATAGCTTGTCTAATGACATCCATGGAATGTTTAATTGATATGTTGCGATGGTAAACATCTGCAACACAACGTCACAAATCACGTTTTTATGGTTTTTGCAGTAGTGGTGCCTCGAAAAGAAAGATTCACATGTGATATTTGGTCGTAGTCGGCCATTTTGGATTTTAGTGCTGTACATGAAAATTATAGAAATTCCAGAGAGCTCCTAGGCTAACTTTTATTAGTATACTCTAAGGTACCTACATACCAAATTTGGGGCTTTTATCCGCCAGGTAACGGTAATCTTAAAATACAGCTCTAAGCCACCGAACTAAGAGTCACATGCTATCAAGCGGTAATAGTCACGTGGTAATAGTCCCGCTTTCGGAGCGGGAAACATACTATGGGATTTTATTAATAGAGCAGAAACAATGAGATAAGCGGTAGAGAAAGGACACATATTTCCGCGGGTGAGAGGTTGGCGGTTTGAGGGAACTAAGAAATGACTATGCTAGAGCTGAGACTTTATATATTTTGAGAATAAACTAATTTACTTATAAGTTAAAGTGTGATCATTCTCTCCACGACTGAAAACGACTCCACTGTGAGGTAATTCGATATGACGACGAGTACAAGTCTTACATTTATATATATACACACACACACACAAATATATATATATATATATATATATATATATATATAGTCTTGATTTATATTTCATATAGTTATGGGATTCAATCCTGTTAATTTCTTCTAATTTCCATTTACTTATTCACTGGTTCAGTCTGAATAGAATAATAAATATATTGAAACTAGCATTTTATTTCCAGACAGATAATTTATTACGGAAGGTATTTCTCATAACTGTACAAATAACAAATTCAAGCATATGTTAAGAAAACAAATTACTTTAAAAAACATTGCAGAGCAGAAAAAGAGTGTATCACTCTGAGTAATAAGACTTAAATTTCTCATAAGAGTATCTTGACCCACTTTTGTTTTTTTCCTAATTCTAAAACAGCGACAATTATTTCCATTTCTGCAGTGTAATGTTTTCTATTTTGGGTTTCATATTGTTTTGAAATACTGGAAAGCGAATTTCTTTTAATTTCTAGCTTCCAGCTATTTTATCCTGCAGTTCTTAATAAAACTATGAAAAAAGTATTAAAACTGTAATTTTCTTTGCAGACGGTGAACTCATCTTGAAAAATATTTCTCAAAATTATTTTAAGAATAAATTTAGCATGCTTTGGGAAAAAGAAAATATTCAGCCTTTAGTTTTTGAAAATGCCGCTTCTCTTTTTGTCAGAAAAAACTATTTTTGAGTTTTATATAAATTTGCGAGATTCACTTTTATGCATAATTAACCCAGAATATCGTTAATTATTTTTGCTTGTAACATGTATTGTTCACTAAGCTACCTCAGGCCCTATTACAAGTTTTTTTCTTTCTCCGTATATCGAATCCACTGTTTCACGAGTTTTGGATTTTTTAAGGTGACTGCCTACGTTCGGAGCCAATTTCTTTTAAAAATTGTTTTTTTTAAGGATTTTTTGGTCTTTTATGGTAAAATAGCATTTAAAAATAAAAAATAAAAATAATAAAAACTTGCCTGTAAATACCATACTTTTTTATAAATTCGTCAATTTCAAGTAATTTTTAATGAAATTTAGCTAAAATGCCTAACACTCTGCACAAAATTCTAATGCGACTATTTTAATTTCCTTCTCATACATGATACATATGACAGTTATCTTCAAAATGACCTTCAATCTAAGAGAAATTTTAAAATGCAAAAATAATACACACAGTTTTATGTTCCGATATGAAAATTTTCCCCGATTTGTCATTCCTTTCCTTATAAAAACAGGCCCAAAGAAAAAACTATTTGTTATGCATCAATTATTGTGCGTCATTTCATTAACAATAGCATCTAAAACATTTCCTGAAAATTTTATCAAATTATATGCATTAATATGGGAAATATCATGATAACGGTAGAGATTTGTGCTAAAGAAACATAATTCTGAGAAAAACGCATTTAAAGTTGTTTGCCACTTCAATTTTGTATCAGACGATATTTTTTAAAATAGCTATAACTCCGCTTTTAATTGATGTAGAGTGAAAATCAAAACGGTTTTGAAAAGAGAAAAAATTGAGTTACACGATTCTTGCAAAAAATAAAATTGACCAAAATAGTCAAAAAATGGCATTTTCAACGCAGGCAGTCACCTTTTGAATATTCATTTATAATTTTCTTTTGAATTCAATCTCTGAATACAGATAATAATACCCTGGACGCTTCACGGGGTGTACTTGTAGGCATGGGAATAACCAATGAGCTCCGCTGCCATCCATAGTTATCTAAATAGAAGTATACATAATCTATATATATAAAACAGTTCCGTAACAGACTGACTGATTGACGAAGTGACTGACAAATAACGCACAGACCAAACTGCTGGACTTAAAGGGCTGAAATTTTGCATGGCGCTTCTTTTTATAGTGTAGGGGTGCACACAGAAAGATTTTTGGAAAATTCTTCTTCGATATTTTAAAATAAAATTTTTAATTTGTTTTTGTAACATTTTTTAATGTTTCCATTTAAAATAATAAACTGAGTATTATAAAATTTATATCACGAGAAAGATCATAAAAAATCCTTTGAAATGAAATATTTTCCAATCTTTTCCTCCATTGTCTGATTTCTGGAGAATATTTAAAGATTAATTTTTAGAATTTAATTTATTAACTGCTGATCACGTGGTTTCTTTTCTTTTGTGATACTTTAAATTAATTTTGCTTTACGTGCATAACAACGAAATAAATTGACAAAAAATATTAAAATACGGTAAAAGATTAAAATTTAACCACTAGACTAATTGAGATGGAAGTTTTTTAAGAATTTAATTCAAATTAGTATGTTTTATGGATATTAAACATACAAATTAATTGCTTACATTGACCGTTGTATTTAATTTGAATATTTTCTTCCACATTATTTTGTCTATAAAAATATCTGTTATGATTTTTTTATAAATATTTTTTTTATTAATTGCATACATTGACTGTTGTATTTAATTTGAATATTTTCTTCCACATTATATTGTCTATAAAAATATCCGTTATGATATTTTTATAAATATATTTTCTTTGCATTAATTGCATACATTGACTGTTGTATTTAATCTGAATGTACTCCGTAGTGAAGCATGGGTATTCAGCTAGTGCATAAATAAAACGATATATTTAAGTACTTATTTTTTACGACCCCCCTCTAAAAATTACTTTGCACGTGCGCTAAATAGAAATACTGCGTTACCAGTGGGCGTTAAGGAATTTTGCAATCAACAAAGATACAAAAGTGGGTGGTAGGTGTTAAAAGGTAGAGGACCTCTGAATTAAAACATCGAATTGGGAGAAAATGTAGTTTCTCTTTGGGAAATATGATAACTTTTTAGTTTCGAAGCAAAAGTAGTTTGACCCACTTTCTTTCAAAATTATCACAAACCAACGTCAATTATCTTCATTTGCAACGTACATTGTTTCGGTTTTATATTTTTTATTGCTTTGGAATACAGACAAGCATATATTTAAACTTCTAGTTTTGAGTTACTCCATTGTGCAAATGATATTATAAAATAAACATTGAAATTAACATTCTATTCTCCCACAGGCAATTTTTCAGCTCCTCTAAAAATAAATTCAGGTAAGCTTCGAGGAAAAGTAACATTGACCTCTCTATAAAATATCGTAGCCTACATATAGGAAGTTTCACTCGGTATCAGAAATAACAAACTAACTTTAAGCTTTCCAGCTCTCCGTAAGAGTAGCTTGACCCACTTTCTTCCATAATTATGCCAGAATACCGTCAATTATTTTCATTTATAAAATATATTGTTTTGTTTTTACGTTTTAGATTGCTTTGGAATACATCGTATATTAAAACTTCTAGTTTTCAATCAGCTCATTTTACAAATGTAATCATACAGTAATAATTCAAATTAACATTCTATCTTCCTACAGACCTGATTTTTCACCAGCTCTGATAAATATATATTCAAGTAAGCTTCAAGGAAACGTAACATTGAGCTCTGTATAAAATAATCGCAGTCTGCAAAAAGGAAGTTTCACTTGGCGTCAGATATAAAAAAACTCGCTTTAATCTCTCCGTAACAGTAGATTGACAAACTTTCTTTCATAATTATCCCAGAATAGCGTCAATTATTTTTCTTTTCAATTATATTGTTATGGTTTTATATTTAAAATTGCTTTCGAATATAGTCAAGCGTATAATAAAGCTTCTAGTTTTCAGTTAGTTTGTTTACATATGTAATCAAACAGTAAACATTGAAATTACCATTCTATTTTCCCAAAGACAAATTTTTCAGCAGCTCTCCTAAAAAAAAATCAAGTAAGCTTCAAGAAAGAGTAACACTGACCTCTCTATAAAATATCGCAGTCTACAAAAATAAAGTTTCACTCGGCGTCAGAAATAACAAACTCACTTTAAGCTCTTCCTAAAAGTAGCTTGACCCACTTTCTTCCACAATTATCCCAGAATAGCGTCAATTATTTTCTAACGTTGACTGAATTATGGGTGCCAACTGATGTCTTTCTTTTCTTTATCCTCTAGAGAGTGGAAACGTATTTCCTTTTATGAATGACAGAGAACATCACATCTTCAATGAATGAAAAATACTAATATGAGTAGCAATTTAAGAATAGATAGCTTAAAATTTAAGGAAATATACCTAAATAAAATATTGGTAACTCGGCTGTGACTATACAAAGGAAATTTAATGGTAACAGAAACGTGTGACACAATCGCAATTAATTAGTAACTATAATGTAAAGAAAATTTAAAATGGTTACAAAACTTTAATCCTGGAGCAACTTTGGCCTATTTGCTTTCCTACTAATCATTTCCTACTAAAGTAAAAAATAATAATGAATTCCTCCATTCCTTAAAATATTAAACAAGGCACGATTACTTTAAATAAAATATTCCTTGGTAAAATAAATAGCATTTATATTCATCGCAAGCCTTTAGAAGAAAGCAATTAAGTGGCCCAACTTTACAAAACCGTCATTTGAATTAGATTTTTATAAATCATTAAGCAAAAAAATCAGTTTTTATATAAAAAATAGAAATTCATAAGTTTTAATTAAATCTTATAAACAATTACTATGCCACACTATAAAAACATTTTCTGAGGATAAATTAAGTTCTGCCCTAAACAAGAGACGTAAATTTCAGTCGACGCATCGCAATTGTGAAATTTCAAATGAATCTACATTTTGACATGAAGATTCAACTTAGTAATGAATAAATGCTGAAATATAATTTAAAAGCTAAATAAATACTTCAAACACTTAAACATATCTTACAAATACAGAGTAGTACAAAAGTCTTCTACTATAAAAGATAATGACGCGAACAATAATATAGATAATAATGTTAACGTCAATAAACAATTATTCATATGCCACTCTATAAAAACATTTTCTGAAGATAGGTAAGTTCTACCCTAAACAAGAGACGTAAATTTCAGTCAACGCATCGTAATTGTGAAATTTCAAATGAATCTACATTTTGACATGGAGATTCAACTTAGTAATGAATAAATACTGAAATATAATTTAAAAGCTAAATGAAAACTACAAACACTTAAACATATCTTACATAGACTGAGTGATCCAAAAGTCTTCTATAGAAGATAATGATACGAGCAGTAATATTTAATGATGTAAAAGTCAATAAATAATAAACTTCATAATCAATATTTTAGAAAACAATAATCCATATGCAGTGTGATCCGGTATCTCTAGGCATGTATGTTAACAGAATTCATCTTCTTACATTTGCTAGAAAATACTGCTTGTAGATAGTTCCAGATGACGCCAAACGTAACTAATTCTTAGTCTCAAAATCACCAGTCTCACCAAAATAAAATCGCCTAGTCATTTTGCAACACATACGGCTTTTAATTCCCTACATATTTCACATCACACAAAATTTAAACATATTGAGGTATATATTGTTGCTGTCTCGTAACACTATGTGCTTCCTGTTAACATTGCGTGCGTGTTTTGCGTGCTGTACTAAAAATCACCCACACTGACAAGTATATTCCTTGAAGGTTATGTTTAGACAATATCATATTATGAAGGGAACCGTGACCGGAAGAACTTTACGCATTTCTCCCATCAACAAATCAACTGCAAGCTCTTTGGACGGAAAACAACAGTATAGACATTCATTGCGTGATCTATTTATTACATTTCTAACACGCGTGTCATGCCTTTCTTTGTATGTTCAAGAAAATCTGTGGTGGAACCAAAAGACAAATTTCTTTGTTTTTCTGACATTGATAAGAGATCTATCGAAAGAAATGTATCAGTAAAGAAAAATAGAAATGTTCCCTGGTATCTTTATGTATATATATATATATATGTGTGTGTGTGTGTGTGTGTGTGTAAGTAATGCTTAAATATGGGGGGGGGGGTGTGATCGCGTGAAATTAAAATGGGGTTTTTGTTTAGGAAGAAATAAGAATTATCAATTTAAGACTGCGAAATCTCAAATAATGGGAGTAAATGCATCGCGGTGAAAATAGCTTTAAGGTTTGGACTTGATTGGAATTCCGAAGATACACGAGAGGAATCTTAAAATAGAATTATAAACTTGGGCTTTGAGCTAAAAAATATGCACCGTTTGCAATAGAACACGAAAGAAAGTTTTTGTGATGTCACGCATAAGTAATGAGGGTCAAAACGAGTCAGTTTAGCATGCGTAGTTAATTAAAAGCTTGTGAACAAAGGGGTTTAATCTTCACAACCATGGTGATTTAGGAACGGGGCGAACGTGCTGCCCTTGGGCGCACGTAATTTAAATTGGGTTGGGACTTAATAAACTGAATTGATGGAGCTGAGAGTCTAAAGAGAAGTTAATAAATATTCTTAAATAGTACTGGATTTGTCGTCATTGTATATTGAAGTGAGATGTCTGTAATTACTGAAAGTTTCTACATTCCTAGCCACCGGACCATCGTCGACTGCTAAGTAATTATATGATCACTTTTAAATTATAGGCGTGAAGAAACGAATTCGACATATATATATATATGTGTGCACCGTAACACATGCTGCCTGTTGAAACTCATTGTTGATGATTTAGAGTGGTTTCTTGCGGTTCTTACGAACCTTACGCTTCAGGACACGCCGATCCCATTAGGTCAGATTACGAGGACAAGAAACGTCTGCAGTCCGTGTCTCAACTCCCGTAGTCTTCCACTTCTTCACGACATCACCAACAGTTGACCGTGGCTGTGATAATTCTACCTAATAGACTTACCACTAATGTGACAACAATCTATAACACCTCGTTCAAAGTCACTAAGTTTCTTTCGTTTCGACATATTGTCACAATTTCAAGTAGAACTAACGACGCTACCACTTTGCATTTAGTATTTAACCTAACGGGTCACGTGCGAGCACTAGATCCTCACTAACAGGAAAAGGCCTCGTGCCATCTTGAATCTTTATTAAAATTCTTTGTTCTCGTCATTTAAATAAAATATAAAAATTTAAAAACTATACTTGGCTTTGCCAAGGCTAAAAACTATTAAAATTTTATAAAATAAAATAAAAAATCTATTTTACAATCCTTAAACTTCCTTCTAGCACTTATTACTCTAGTCAACAGTGAAAATGTAACAAGAACAAGGTGAGTTGTTCTGTACTAAATCGACCATGCTGATCATGAAAACGACCATGAAAATCCTCGATTAGCTCTAGTACTCGATATATGAGGGGGGGGGGGCATATCAGTTAATGATAAGCATTTCCTTTGTGCCTTCCCAATATTGACTTCGAAATTCCCCGGATGGTAAAAAACATGACGTTATCAACTTTCAAAAACATGCTGGGTGTATTGTTGAGTGTAGTCTATTTATAGCCTATGCGTTGAGGAGCAGTTTCAGTCCAGTTTCCACTCGTACCGGTTGCTTTCTTTGCATGTAAAGACGTGATACAACAGTGCCATAATAGTGATTCATTTCAGTTTAAATCGTGTGTGTGTGTGATTCAAAATGTCTCGCAAATGTGTAAACTCTGCTGATAATTTTTGCTATATTTGTGGATAGGTGACGTTAAAATCACAAAAGCGAACAATAACGCCAATTATTAAGAAGGCCTACAGCCTGTACTTTGGTTGTGGAGTCGGAGACCAGGACAAGCCCTGGCCAGGGCATATATGTTGCATTTCTTGTGTCGCTAGTCTTAGTTCCTGGTTGAAGCATAAAAGATCATCAATGGGCTTTGCTATCCCCATGATCTGGAGAGAGCCATCAAGCCACGTAAATGACTGTTATTTTTTGTATGACAACTCCAGACACACATGGTATTTCAAAGAAGAAAAGTTTATCCTTGACATATCGTAACATACCGTCGGCTATGCGACCAGTGCCTCAAGGAGTCAGACTGCCTGTTCCTGTCCCACCTGAGTCTTATACAGTAAGTGACGACAGCGGTAGTGATTCTGGTGCTATTTCCACACCTTCAAAACAGAGTACACCGAAAGATCCTGATTTCTGGAGCAACGAGGAGTCAACACAGCAACATAAAATCACACAATGTGAGTTGAATGATCTGGTAAGAGATCTACAATTACCTAAAGTTAAAGCCGAACTGTTGGCGTCTAGACTGCAGCAGTGGAATTGTCTTGAGCAGACGGTAAATGTGACTGCGTTCCGTGACCGTCATACTCCCTTCCTTCAGTTTTTCAATAGTGAAAATAATTTGGTATTTTGTAGTAACATAGACGGTCTCATGGCATCTATGAAAATTGACTACAAAATTAATGAATGGAGACTTTTTATCGATTTATCAAAGTTAAGTCTAAAAGCTGTCCTTCTGAACAATACAAATTTGTTTCCATCTGTTCCGATTGGTTACGCAGCTTACATGAAAGAAACGTATGAGAACATGAAGCAACTGTTATGCACTATGACAAGTTTAAGTGTAAAATTTCCGGTGATCTGAAAGTCATTGCCATATTACTTGCTCTGCAACAAGATTATACCAAATTCTGTTGCTTCTTGTGTTTATGGGACAGCCGTGCAAGGGCACATCACTACAGACAGAAGGATCGGCCTGTGCGTCAATCAGTTAAACCTGGAACACACGATGTTTTATATGAACCACTCGTCGAATCAAGCAAAATTATACTCCCTGGTCTTCATGTAAAACTGGGCCTTACGAAAAACTTCGTAATAGCGATGGATAAGACTGGAGAAGCATTTTTGTATTTGTCTACAAAATTTCCACGTCTCAGTGAAGCCAAAATTAAAGAGAGGATTTTCGTTGGTCCCTGTCGTGGATTACGACGTATAAAAAAATAGAAAAGGTGCAGACAAACCAATTAAGGCGAATAAACGGGACGGAAAATGAAACAGTGAAATGACGCCAGACGATACAAGAAGAATGTCGTGGGGATGCGGTATGTTAGAAGTTCGAAAAGTGCAGACAGGCCAATTAAATCGAACAAACGGGGGTAAAATGAAAAAAGTGAAATGGCACTTGCCTGTATAAAGGACCGGATGAAGAAGAAGGAATTGAAAAGCAACAGTTAAGAGACGAAACAGCGAGGGGGGCTACATGGAGGGGACATTGAGATGAAAAGGGAATTGTTGGCAAAGAGAAGATGACCCCACACATAGGAAATGTTCTGGGAAAACATGATCCCTAGAAAGGCAGGGGTGAGTCGAACGCGGAATTGTTTTAATATGAAACGCCCCTTACTCTTAATGGTTTAAAGAAATAATTAGGTGGTAAAAATTAGCAAATCGAAGTGGAAGTGAGAGAAAAGGTTGAACATGACTGAAAGGTTGAACATGAAAATGAAAAAGGCGGGGCTTTCAGAAGATAAAAAATAGAGAGAGTGAGAATATTAAAAAGGATAGGATTCATTTTGGCTCTCAAACTCAGCACACGGATATAGAGTAGTAGCCTCGTAAGCGAGAAGTTTAAAGAGTATATGGGAGATTGCGCCCAGATTTAGCGCATCGCTATAAGCCTGCAAGCCAACGATGAGAGGAGAATAGATGAATAGTGGAGCTGAGAGAGATTGCCTGACCCCTACAAGCTAGCGATTAGAGGAGCATAGAGGAGAGTCGGAACCAAGATAGATTGCCTGACCCCTGCAAGCTAGCGATGAGAGGAGAATAGTTGAGCTGCGGAACCAAGATAGATTGCCTGACCCCTACAAGCCATAGATGGAGAACCGATCCTGCCGTTAAAGTCCGCCGCTTCCAGCACCATACAGCGATTTTGATGACTGCATTCTCCAGTGAAAAGTGAATCCCGATGAAAGATACCACAATTGATGCAACTGAACACGCCGGCGAATGTTTCCCTCTGCAGTCTGCAAAAAAATGGAGGTAACCTTTCATTACCTATTGCCAAAAAGTCTATAAATCCCGGAGTCTTATAATATAGGCAGAAGTTAAGAAATAATATATATTGCGTACTGAGAATGAAATCAATTTAAATAAGTGAAATAGTATAATTAAATAATCCATTGATATAATGAGTGTTTCTTTAGGTTGATAATTATCAGTAATATAATTAAATGTGTATTCATTTATGTGTTATGTTAATAAATCAATGTATTATTTAGAATTCAGGGTAATGGTATCCTTGCCTACCACTATACTAAATCACGACAACCCAATTAACTCTACGACAGTCCCCAGATACGCAAACTGTTTAAGAATGAACATTTCAATAATATTCTCAAAGGTGATGAGAAGTTTGCCTGGGATTCCTTTGTTCAAGTGTGCAAAAACTTCCTTGGAGAACATAAGGCAGAAAACTATAAGGATCTTGTATAAAATCTTCTGCAGTGTACCATAGACTGGGGTGTAATATGTCTTTAAAGTTACACTTCTTACATTCACACTTGGACTTCTTCTCCCAAAACTGTGGTGCTGTTAGTGACGAACATGGCGAACGCTTCCACCAAGAAATTTCGGGCTTGTAAGAAAGGTACCAGGGAAAGTGGAGTCAATCAATGTTAGCAGATTACCACTGGACGCTCATCAGGTAATCACCAGCAACAGAATACAAAAGGCAGGCAAAGCGATTGCACTATCAGTGACCTTCGTCCGAGGGAGAATTACAAGGTAAATACATGCATAGGCTTTTAAGGGCAATTCTGAAAAGCTTCAATAACTAAAAAACGAGAGCTAAACTTGCATTTTCGTTATCCTTTCCGTGTTCAGCACCCTTGAAAACGTAAAGATGAACTGTTTTCATCAATGTTACAGAAAAAAGGTTAAATTTTTTGACTAGTGATTATTTGTCTCTTGGTAAATCCTTTTGGATTTGCTCGATTTCCTAGTTTTAGAACTCACGGATTCTGAAAATTATCTCTCTATCAAAACTCTTTTCTTCCTCCTCTCTCTATGTGCCACTGAAAACCAGCTTTCAGACAGCTATTGACTCCGCCTCCACCAGAGAAGCATCACGAAAATCAATCTCATGAAAATTCTGTGTTAGAAGGCGATGGCCTAGGTAACACAGTTAATCACATGTTCCTATGGTCCTATGGTCCTATGGCGAGCACTAGATTTGCGTAAAATCGGACATGCAGTCGGATTTTATGCACATCCGCTGGCGTCCGGCCCATTATTGTAGGGTAGTGTGTGTATATATATATATATATGTATGTATATATATATATATACACTCATGGACAAAAAAATTAGCGCACCAAGAAGGAGTCGTCAAAACGAAACGAAATTTTACATACGTAATGACTACTTTGATACAAGTAAATGATAAGAAAATCAAAGAAAAAGGATAATTTATTTCAGAGAAAAAGGCAAAAGAACGGAGGAGTTAATACTCCGTTGGACCCACTCTAGCGCGAATGGACGATGCGATGCGATCGGGCATTGAGTCATACAAGTTCTGTATGATGTCTTGAGACATTTCGTTCCATATTTGCTGTAACCTTGCCTCTAGTTCGTTCAAACTCGTGGGATGCCCAACTCGTCGTCCCAAATGATACCAGATATGCTCGATTGGAGACAAATCTGGGGATCGGGCAGGCCAAGGAAGGGTAGTAACAGTGCGGAGACAGTCTTGTGACACCCTTGCCGTATGAGGCCGAGCATTGTCTTGTTGAAAAATGGCTCCTGGGAGCCATTGCATGAGTGGCAACACATGTGGTTGCAGGATTTCATGAACATACCGCTGGGCTGTCATGGTGCCACGGAACAATACTAGGGGTGACCGTGTATTGTAGGCAATGGCACCCCATACCATCACACCAGCTGTGGGAGCGATGTGTCGCTGTACAACAAAGGCAGGATTGAAGCGTTCACCACGGGCTTTCCACACACGAACACGATTGTCATCACTGCCGAGATTGAATCTGGATTTGTCGCTAAAGACGACCTGGTTCCATTCCGCTGCAGTCCAGTTTTCTCGTGCGCGGCAAAATCCAAACGGAGGCGTCGATGGATGGGCGTCAAAGGCAGCACACGTAATGGGCGCCGCGATACCAACTGTCCTTCAGCCAGGCGCCTTCGTATGGTTCGAGAAGACACAGAGGCCCCTAGTGAAGGTGCTACCTGTGCCTGGATGGCGGCCGATGAAGCAGTTGGCTGTACGCGTGCGTTTGTTACGATGTGGCGGTCTTCTCGACGACTGGTCTGTCGAGGGCGTCCTGAGCCTGGTCTTCGTGTACATGACATCTCTCGGGTCCACTGGTCCCAACACCTCCTCACAAGACAATCAGAGCGGCCTAATTGACGAGCTTCTTGCCTAGCTGACCACCCAGCTTCCATCATCCCGACGATTCTCCCCCTCTCAAACTGCGACAACTGCTTATATTGTCTTCGAACACGGCGTAATGGCATGTCTATCTCAGCTCTTCCTTTGTAAATGATTCAGCACACTCAAACAAGCTTTGGTTACCTGTTTTATACTCCACAGAATACGATGTTCAACGCCCTCTACTGGCTATACGTAATGCGCAATCACGCTGCATTTCTAATCATTTGCATATGTCCCCGACATGTACCTGTAGAAGTGAAAATAGTGTAATTCCCCACGGTGTGTGGACAATAAAGAATGTATCATAAAGGATGCAGAGGCAGAGGCAAATACAGGATTGTAAAACAATAAAAAAATAGAAGAATAGCTGTCGGTGTGGCCAGTGATAGCGATCTGAAGTTTATATTTTACAAGATGGATGGTCGTTATTTTATGGCCCACAGTAAAAACGTCAGAGGAGAAGAATCAAAGTTGTTTTACAAAATAAACGTATGTGGGGGGAGGTACTATATAGCCTATGGACAGAGGCGACAGAGGCGGTATAATAAAGGACCAATTAGGGATAGGAACCACTGAAGGAGAAACAGCCCACTGCCCAATGAAAGTGAGGGGCGTGCTAGAATGGCCCCCTGTAAACGGACAACAGCTTCGCTAAGGACGAACGGAATCAAAAAAAAAAAGAAGAAAGAGACGGTCTTGAGATTGGGTTCCTGAGAGTTAGATGTCGGAGGCTCTCGTCTGCCATATAGCCGTGGAGAAGTGCCAATATACCGCCAACGTTTTCATACACTGGAGATGATACTGGGTCCCGGTCGCCGATGCTACGATCATCGTTGCATACATCCGTTATCGTAAGTGCCTCCCCGTTAGATTCTAAAAATCATATTTCACTCTATAGTTTTCCTCTGCTTCTGGG
This sequence comes from Dolomedes plantarius, assembly GCA_907164885.2. Lineage (NCBI taxonomy): Eukaryota > Metazoa > Arthropoda > Arachnida > Araneae > Dolomedidae > Dolomedes > Dolomedes plantarius. Next base: position 44,128,397 of record OU015499.1, on the reverse strand, counting down.
TATTGTAAGTCAAAATTGTTAATATAAAACTGATTGTAAAACTATAGCTCTGACATGTTAATTGAAATTTGGGTTATCTAATAAATGTATGTGTAAGGTCAATGCGTTGTATTCCTTGCTTATTCCAACCCTTGCATGCATCTATTGCTTCTAGATGATTCACTCCTATAGTACCTTCATTGCAAGTTTCGTTACGATACCGCAATTATTTCTTGGTGCGCTAATTTTTTTGTCCATGAGTGTATATATATATATATATATATATATATATATATATATATATATTAATGCGTTATATTATATTAATATATATCAAAATATATAATCATGTATGTGTTCATTTATGTATGACCAAAACATTAAATAATTTAATTAGTTCACCTTAAATAAAGACACTATATCTATTTTTAGTAGTGCAAACATTGCAGTGAAACAAAGGATTTTTTTTAGGTGTGATCCCGAATGTAAATTTACACACTCTCATACATCGAAAATCCTTCAAGTAAATTAAAAGTCAAACCGAAGACAAATAACTAAGGAAACCAATTATTCCAGTAACGTTAGCTCAAGCCCGTTGAATCCCTTATTAGAACGGTGAGGAAAGCAAAAGGGTGATACGGACATGGGAGAATGAAAAATATGTGGTAAAAAATGCAAGAGAATATGCAATCGATGTTTGCGCGAGTGAAAAGGTTAGCAGAAAATTAATTAAAAGAGTTTTTCTTAAATGGAGACCAATGCTAGCTAAAATTTATAAAAATTGGAAAAAGTTAAAACAATTGTGGAATGGTAACACTGAGTCATAGTTAGTTTCAAAGTTCAAGTGTTTCTAAAGGTAAATACTTTCAAAACTGAAACGTAAAGTTTTCGTAATGTTGTCTTTACTTTCTATTTTTATTCATGTGTTATCATAGCATGAGAAATGGGGTATACTTATCCAATGAGAAGCTTTTTCATCAAGATAAATGTAATGAGAAATTTTGAGAGTTTTTTTGTACAAGTATATAAAAGACATTTGGAAGTTTGTATCTTCAAAATCAAAGTTACTTTAATCAGAAAATTCGTATAAATTTAACATAATTTTAACAATAAAAAAAATCTGCTTTAAAAAATACCAAATTCTAAAAAAAAAAGTGAAATTAAAGGTGGTGTCTTCAAGGGCAGTTTTGTATGTTTTCAAGACTTTCGTTAAAATTAAAGTACTGAAATATTTTATACCATTAACTTAATTTTCATCGACTGTGAAAAATTAGAATTGAAAATTTAGAGTTAAAAAATTACGTAACAATATATACATATGAAGGCCTTATTTGAATAGTGGGCCAACCCCATTTTAGTTCATTTTGAAATTCAGAGTCTTGAGATACAAAGTCTAATGAGTACTGAAAAATGACTGCTTAAATCATATTTGTAGTGACCTCTGTTGGCAGCAGAAATAAGCTTGAGGTGTACCAGTTTTAAAATAAGATAGATATGACTTGTATGAACATGAAAGTGATGCTAACTCCATTTTTTTAAAAAGTGGAGTTTGTCCACTATTCAAATATGGCTTTCATATATTTGCGCAGATATACATGCATATATATATATATATATATATATATATATATATATATATATATATATATATATGTATGTATGTATATATATATATTATATATATGTTTATGTATATACATGCTTTTATTTACGTTTATCTACATTAATTACGTAATATCTTCATAAAAGATCTTCATTGGATTAAAATATCACTGATATTTTTATCCCTGATATTTGGACCAGATGAAGTAAATCAAAATTTTAAATAATTGTTAAATTTATCTTATTCCTAAGATTAATAAATGAAAAATGTAAACCTCACATAAAATTTTAATAAAATCTCTAAAACAAATTTAAAGGCAAAAACTGAACAGACAATACATTATTAAATTCAAAAAATCATTAAGCGATATACGCTTTTCCTGATAGTTCTCGGAAACAGAGAATGTGTGAAAAACATCTAAGAAGCTTTTACAAATGTTATTTCGGAAAAAAAGCCAATTAAACGTCATGAAAAATGCTGTCTCACTACTTAGAAAAAAATCATTTCGTTCCTGAGATAAATCGTTCCCCTAAATAATGGTTTCTCTTAATTGTTCTTGCAACCATTAACGAGTGATTTTATGGTCAATATAAAAAGAAATTACCGTCTGGAATTAAATAAACGAATTTTATTTAATACAGAGAGTCAAGGGATATTGTTTTGAAGTTCTTGAGAATTAATTTATCAGAAAAATTTAATTTGAGAGGGTTTGATCTAATGTAGAAATGTGATATCAAAATGGCGTGAAAACATTAAATGAAAGTTGATCGTAAAAATTAAAACTTAGTGGTACATTTATGGTAAGTCATTAAATTGTTTAATTTATTAAAATCAAATTAATTTAGGAGTTTTCCTTTCTTCTCGTTATTGCTATTCTTTAGTTTAGTGTCTAGAGCCAGGAATATTTATATACAGTATTTTGATCAGTACTAACTGTATGCAATTGCTGACGAAAATGTTTAGAATCAGTGAACATAGTAATACCAATGTATATTCTCCATTTTTAAAAAGCCGTTAGAAAAACTTATTTAATTAAGATCAGAGAATGCTGAAATTTTTTTTTTAAATTTATTTAAAATTATAACACGTGTCTTAAACGAGAACTTGTATGTTTTCAAGACTTCCTTTACGGTTACTGCCTACGTTCGGAGTGTATTTTTTTCTTTTTAATAACTTTTTAAAGGATTTTTTGGTGTTTCATGGTAAAATATCACAAAAAAAAGGAACAAAAACTTACCTGTAAATAGCATACTTTTTAATAAATTGGTCAATTTGAAGTAATTTTCAATGAAATTTAGCTAAAACGCTTATCACTCTCCACAAAATTTTAATGCGACAATTTTAATTTCCTTCTCATACATGATACATATGACAGTTATCTTCAAAATGACCTTCAATCTAAGAGAAATTTTAAAATGCAAAAATAATACACACAGTTTTATGTTCCGATATGAAAATTTTCCCCGATTCGTCATTTCTTTCCTTATAAAAACAGCCCCAAATAAAACACTATTTATTACACACCAATTATTGTGCTTCATTTCATTAACAATAGCATCTAAAACATTTCCTGAAAATTTTTTCGAATTATATACATTGTTACGGGAGATATCATGATAACTGTAGAGATTTGTGCTAAAGAAACATAATTCTGAGAAAAACGCATTTAAAGTTGTTTGCCACTTCAATTTTGTAGCAGAAGATGTTTTTTTAATAGCTATAAATCTGCTTCTCATTGATGTAGAATGAAAATCAAAATAGTTTTGAAAAGAGAAAAGATGGAATTACACGATTCTTACAAAATATTAAATTGACCAAAATAGTCAAAAAATGACATTTTCAACGTAGGCAGTCACTTTAAATCAAAATTACTGAAATGTACCATGTTGTTTAACTAAATCCTTATCGACTGTGAAAAAGTAAAGCGGAAAATTTACAGTTAAAAATCACAAAACTTACTTAATACGAGTATTTCATAAAAAGTCTATAGGTAATAAATGTCCGGATACTTTTAATCAGACGAAACATATCACAATTTTATACAACCATAAAACTAATCCTATGTTTAAGATATAATTATACGACACAATGCAAACATAACATTAAAAATTTATAAAAATCACTATAAAGCATTTTAAAGCGGAAAACTAAACAATACTTAAAAAAATAGTAACATTTTAAGCCGAGCTTTGTTCCTGACAGTTCTCAGAAACAGAAACTGTCCGAAATACATCTGAAAAGCTTTAACAACTGTTATTTCAGAGGAGAAAAAAAGGCAATTAAACGTCGACAACTTCAAAAATGTTGTCTCACTACTGAGAAAAAAAAATCACTTCATTCCGGGGAAAAATCATTCCCTTAAATAATGGTTTTCCCTTAATTGTTTGTAAAACCATTAACGAGTGATTTTACGGTCGATATAAAAAGGAATTTATGGTCGAGGATAAAATAAACTAATTTTTCAATAAAGAGAGTCAAGGGATATTGTTTTGATGTTCCGGTGAATTAATTTATCTTCAAGAGTGAATTTGAGAGTGCTCAGTTTAAGTCACGAATGTTATACCAAAATAGCCTAAAAGCATTCACTAAATGTTGGTCGGGGAAATTAAAAATCTGTGCTATGTTTATGATAAGCAATTAAAGTTTTTAATATATTAAAACAAATTATTTTAATTACTTTCATTTTTATTCAGTTAATGAAACTATTATATATTTTTGAAAATTTGCTGCCAATAATAATGAGTAAAGGAAAAGAGGCTGACATAATTTCATAATTGCATTAACAAAAAAAATGAAATTGCTTTTTAGAGGATTTCCTTATAAACAAATTTTTTGTTTCTTCATTGAGCGGAAATAATATTACCAGACCCGTCCGAGAACTTAAGCATTAGCTAGGTACGTAAAACTGACCGTGGGAAAAACAATTTTCTCTTACATCTGCGTCAGCGTATTTTCAAGTTTGGCCTTGATTTATTGTCATGGCGAAGCATACATTGAGGGGAAAATTGTAGTTTTATATATAAGCGTAATTTAATATCCATAAAACATACAGATTTGAATTAAAACTACCATAATAAAACTACCATATCAATTAATCTAGTGGTTAAATTTTATCTTATACTGCATTTTAATATATTTTTTGTCAATTTATTTCGTTGTTATGCACGTGACGCAAAATTAATTTAAAGTACTATCACAAAAAGAAAAGAAATCTCGTCATCAGCATTTAATAAATTAAATTAGAAAAATAAATCTTTAAAAATTAGCCAAAAATCACAAAATGGAGTTAAAGATTCGAAAAGGATTTCATTTTAAAGTACTTTTATGATCTTTCTCGTGATATAAATTTTATAACCCTCATATTATTATTTTAAATGCAAACTTAAAAAAAAGTTACAAAAACACCTTCAACTTTTAATTAAAAAAATTCTAAGAAGAATTTTCCAAATATCTTTCTTAGTGCACCCCTACATTATAAGAACAATCACCATGCAAAATTTCAGCTCTAAAGGTCCAGTGTTTTAGTCCGTGCGTCATCTGCCAGTTAGTCACGAAATGTTATATATATATATATATATATATATATATATATATATATATATATATATATATATATATATATATATATATATATATATATAACTTATCAAAACAGTTAGGAGAGCACATGGTTTTAACGAAATTACGCAAATACTTACAACGATAAGTAACATAAAATAAATCATCCATAATTTAAAGCCTAGCAGGAAGCAGAAGAAGAAAACTTCATATGCAAATCAAAGTTCATGACGTCAAAAACCAGACAAAGAACATAAGGGCGTAGATCGGGATGTTGCAGAAACGTCTGTTTCACTGCCTTAACTGTGAAATTCGATTGCTCAGTTATTCTTTTTGAGAAAAGGTGACTTGAAAATGTCTCAACAACCTGATTTACCGGAATGCATGGCATGGCGTATTATAGGCAGAATTGAATCCGGGCAAACACAACGTAGCGTCGCGGACGTTGTTGGAGTCGCCAGAAGTGTCGTTGCAAGGCTGTGGAATTCATTCCAAGAAACAGGGAATGTTAGACGTCGACCAGGGCCAGGTCGACCATGCGTCACTACAGCAACTGATGACCGGTATATACTGTTAAAAGCTCGTCGAAACAGAACAGACAATGCTACTGACGTGCAAAGACAGTTGCTCTTGGCAACAGGACGAAGGGTGTCCAGTCAAACAGTACGTAATAGGCTTCATCGGGGAGGTCTCTATGCACGTAGGCCAATGGTCTGCAGTCCGTTGACCTCACGCCACCATGCGGCCCGAAGAAGATAAGCTGCTGAACATCGATATTGGTAGCAACATGATTGGAGCCAAGTGCTGTTTACAGACGAGTCCCGATTCAGTCTGGAGTGTGACACCCGACGTGTTTTGGTATGGAAGGAAAGAGGCACTCGAAATAACCCAACATTCGTTCGTGAATGGTCACAATACAGACAAGCTGGTTTTTTGGTATGGGGTGGAATCAGCATAGGTGGACGTACGGACCTGCATATCATTCGGAATGGTACTTTGACGGCCCGAAGGTACGCAGACAAGATACTGAGACCTCAAGTCATACCTTACGCTGCAGCCATTGGAGATTCCTTTGTTTTCCAGAATAATAATGCCAGAACGCATACAGCTCGTCTTGTGGAGAACATGCTTGAAGCTTAAACAATACAACGTATGGAATGGCCAGCGTGCTCTCCGGACCTCAATCCAATCGAGCATGTTTGGGACATGCTCGGACTACGCATTGCTGCGAGACCAAGGCCTCCTTTTACTCTCCGAGACTTGGAGATTGCACTTCTTGAGGAGTGGAACAGTATTCCCCAAAGTCTTATCGATAACATCATCGCATCCATGGAAAACAGGTGTGCAGCAGTCTTAGCTGTTCGAGGAGACCACACGCCATATTATATATGACAGGCGTGTGGTTTTGCCTGCTATTATGTCGTTTGCAGTCTTCTTGTTTTATAATCCATGGCATCGAGGTAAGGCATTCACTCAGAGATGACTCAGCATCGTATCCAATAAGTAGAATTTATTCAGTTCAATTCCATATAGACCACCTCTCCAGATCTACGCATTTCATTATTCGCCATTTCTTTTTTAGAGCCGCGGCGAAATACACATCTGATAGCATCGACTTTTATTCCGCGCTCTGACAAAAATTCGCGGGCATCTCCGCGCGCCAACTCTCCCTGCACATGCGCAGAGCCCGAACCAGACATCTTTCAAGGCTAAATGTAAATGTTTCCTCATCGACCGCAGAACCCAGAGGCGCGCCAAGATTACATAATGAAAAGGGGAATTTCCCTTTCCCAATTCGCGTCTTGAAATACGAACAATTAGAGGCGAATTACGCCACGAATATAATTTAATTCCCAAGCCCCCTTTAAATTTAGAATAATTATTCTTTTCCCACTATATCCTTGACACATATATATATATATATTTATATATATTTATATATATATATATGCTATATATATATATATATATATATATATATATATATATATATATATATATATACAAATATATATATATATGTATGTATACACACACACACACACACACACATATATATATATATATATATATATATATATATATATAATAGCAAAATATCCTAATAACTCTACGCCTAACAGACTTTCTGTTTAATTCTTTGATTGCTGATACCAGTAAGATTAAATCTTAATGATATAGTTATTAAATTTTAATAACTATATTTACTGTTTTTCCACCGTCTGGAGGGGAAATTTATTTTACCATTACTGACGAAAATTTAGTTGCGTAACTCTGAAATGTGTGCTTTTCCTCATGTAATGATTATTTAGTTTCTTTAGCTGCTAAAAAAACATATATTTCAGAGTTATATAATCTATAATAATGGACAATGCAGCTTTTACAAATTAATCCTTTTCAGGAATTTGAAATTTTACTTGATGTAAGAAAAAATACTTAGAAGGAAGCGCCTAGCATATTTTCCCTAAAATTATTTAATGACAGACATTAATTAAAATTTACGCAACATACGCTGTGTCTCCACATTTACAAAGGATTAGATTTTACAGTTCCAAGAGAAATGGAATTGCGTAACTGTAGATATCTTCTCTTGCTGTTTGAATGATAAATGCGATTTATCTATTCTTTATTAAAAAGATATATTCTGGACACTTGAAAAATATTAAAATATATATATGTGTGTGTGTGTGTGTGAAATATATGAAAAACTAGCTGAAAACCCGCACTTCGCTACTCGGTACATTCAAATTAAATACAACGGTCAATGTATGCAATTAATGCAAAATATATATATATATATATATATATATATATATATATATATATATATATATATATATATATATATATATTTATAATAAATACGACGATCAATAAATACAATTGATGTAGAAATAAAATATACATTTATAAAAAAATCGTAAGGGATATTTTTATAGACAAAATAATGTCCAATCGTTTGCCGTATTAGCAAGAAAACAATATTTTTTTGTCTATTTAGTTCTTATGCACGTGACGATAAATCTATTTAAAGTACCAGAAAAAGAAATCACGTAATCATCATTTAATAAATTAAATTCTAAAAATTAATCTTTAAAAATTCACCAAAAATCAGAAAATAGAGGTTCGAAAAAGATTTCATTCTAAAGGAATTTTTATGATCTTTCTCGTGATATAAATTTTATACCCCTCAATTTATTATATTAAATGCAAACTTTAAAAAAATTACTAAAACAGCTTAAAAATTTAATTTTAAAAAAATGTAAGAAGAATTTTGGAAAAATCTCTCTTAGTGCACCCCTACACTATAAGAAGAATCGCCATGCAAAATTTCAGCCCTTTAGGTCCAGCGGTTTGGTCTGTGCGTTGTATGTCATTCAGTGAGTCAGTTACGGAACTGTTTTATATATATATAGATTTGTATATCAAAATTACTTAATTGGTCAGATTTAGTCACGTGGTGTCCAACGTCGGGGATTTCCCGGGTATTAATTAATTGCTAGATCACGCGAGTTGTATGACGAAATATGCGCGTGGTCTTGACTCATCTCTGAATCACGCTCGCGTTACTGTGTTTTACCAAAAAGGAAAATTTTGAGACTAAGTCTTATTTATTGAGTAGAAATTTAATGAGGCCTTTGGGCTGCGACAGATATATGGGGATGTTATTGAGCTCACACATTTCACATGTCTGCTTAATGATCTGCAGGGCCAATATAAATTATAACTTACACTATATTTAGGTTGCAATTTGGAAAAGGGGTTGTGCTTCATTAATAACAGAATATGCTATACAAGTAATTTAGGAATCCGCATTTTTTCGTTACTTACACACACACACACACATATATATATATAGCGAAAAACGGGTACTTGAACGTACGAATAACTTTAACTTTAACTTTAACTTTGTAGAGTACACGAAGCACGACAATGTAGACGTAGCCAGAGTGGTAATACTTCTAATAGACCGGTACAGGGGATGGATTCACACATAAACACTTCAGGAAAGAACAGGAACACGATGAACACTTGAAATATTTTATTCCATGGAACCAAACTTCAAGACATCAGAGAAAATACACTGCTATACATAGGTGAATGACTTGGCACACGCTGACGACATGATGTTTGACAATAACGTCAACGGACAGCCCATAGCTGCCCAGGCTGGATTATCGAATATGATTACATTCTAATATATTTTGGAACAGTACGCGGACAGCGAGCAAGGACGTACTGAAACAGCGCCAAGTAAGAAGAGAGCGCGAAATCGCTCCGTCTCGCCTTTTATTCTGAGTAACTTCCGATTTTACAGCTAGGTTTAGAATTCTTTTAATTGGTTGACCCCGATCACGTGTTATTTCCTCGAAGGGGGTCCAGATCACGGAAGTCTAAATATAACTTTCTCGCTTATGCGTTAAAGAGAACATTTGGTTATTTCGATTTTCGATTTCGTTTTTGAAATAGGGCTGGGTTTTATTGAGGAAAAATTAAGATACACGTTAGATATAGGACTATTAATATTAGTGGGGCGTTATTATTACATATATATATATGGGTGTATATATATATATATATATATATATATATATATATATATATATATATATATATATATATATATATATATATATATATATATATATATATATATATACCGGATGGGCAAAAGTCCGTATAAACTTTAAAAATACATAAAAACCGGAAAAATAAACAAAGTATAAAAAGGTTTTCAGGGTTAGCATCGCTAGGTCACGGGATTTTTTTTAAGACAGGAAAAAAAAAATAACTCAAAAAAAAGCCGACAGGTAGCGCTGACATACACAAGTCAAAGAAAAGATACGCAAATAACGAAAAGAATGCTTCTAAATCGTTTATTACAGCAGTAGGTGTTCCACATGACCCCCACCACAGAGGATAAGGCATTGCAGGCTAGTCATAAATCCAGCAATGGCAGACAGCAGCAGGTCCGGATATATACATGGCACCTCTCGGCGGATCATACAACTGTGAACTGGTTGTGGATTAGGAGCGCATGTTCTCATTACCGTCTCATTTGCCTATTTACACAGAATTCGCTCGTACCAGCGCCATCTATCGGCTGTTTTTTTAGTTTTTTTTTCCTGTCTTAAAAAAAATTCCCGAGACCTAGCAATGCTAGGTCTCGGGAATCGATGCTTCCTGCAAACCTTTTTTTATTTTGGTTATTTTTCCAGTTTTTATGAATTTTTAATTTTCTACGGACTTTTTGCCCACCCAGTATATATATATATATATATATATATATATATATATATATATATATATATATATATATATATATATATATATATATATATATATATATATATAGAGAGAGAGAGAGAGAGAGAGAGAGAGATACACATTTTTCTTAAATAATTTATTTAATGACCGACATCAATTAAAATTTACGTAATACACGCTGTGTTTATACGCTTGCAGAAGATTAAATTTTATAATTCCAAGAGAAATGGAATTACATAACCAGGAATATCGAATTTTGCTCTTTGAACAATAAACCCAAAAATTTAGTCATTATAAAGAAAGATAAATCTCGGAGACTTACCAAAATATTAAGATTTCGTGCAGAGGAATTGGGTAATTTAACCCATTTATTTAAGTCATTTTTGTTTTGATTATTATGTAATTTTTCCTGTATAATTTAAAGAAGGGAAAAATAAGAGAATAATATTTTAAGATAACATAATTTCTCCAAATTTTTATGATTGTTACCAGTTTAAACTTACGTAACAAATGCTGCGCTACCTCAGTCTTTAAGATGAGTATATTATATAACACCTCAGAAAAGAATAGTTGCATAACTAACAGATTTTCTTAGAACTGCAATCCTATAGCTATCAAAAAAAATATATAAATTTCAGGGAATCTTTCGGCATGAAAATGAACAAACGATCGATGATCTAAATTTCATTGAGTTATCAAGAAAGGAATTGTAGATATTTTTCTACATGGCTAATCAGGAAAAATTCCATTCCAGGAAATATAGACAAAAATACAAAAGGACTCCAGGTCGGTACTTGAATGGAATGTATCTGGATTTATTATGATAGTAGAAATGGGCTTATTATGTTATTCGATTCTTAAAGCTGAATAGTATGTTCAAGGCACGAAGATAAAAATGAACTTCGGAGAAATATGTGTTCCGGACATATTTAATATTTATTTTCTAGCATTAAATATATTTCATTGAGGTTTTTATATGGCAAAATTCAGCAAATATTCACTATTAACTTTTCATTTTATCACTGGTTCTTGTTTTCATCTTGTCCGATTTTTTACTTAATTATAATGTTTGCACTTAATATTTTAAACACGTAAGCAAATAAAATGTGTAACATAATAAAAATTGTTTTATGAGTGTTCTCTAATTATATTTTTTCAAATTCCTCAGAATCCTTAGAATACATTTCTCTACGAAATATTACGTAAACAGAGGATTCAAATTCTATTCATATATACCGGGTGGCCATAATTAAACTGACAGTGCTCACAGTGTTCTGTAGCGCGATCTATTTGCGAGAATGACGCCACATTTTGTAGGAAGATTAAACAAGACGGGCGACGAAGGATTCCGCGAAAAAATAAATTAGTTCCAAAAGTCACCGCTAGGGGAGTATTTGGCGCTGTGTAATAGAAAATAGAGTGTTAACAAATGCAAATTAATACGGAATAAAATTACCTTTTATTATGCACATTTTCTTATTTAGTTCAAGTGCAATATGGCAACACTTTTAAAAAAGCGTAAAATCTACATAAACACCTATAAAGTCTCGTGATCTGCAATATCACGTACGCTGAGCAGAAGAAGAAGTTCTTTATTCAAATTTCACGTTACATCCATTGGCACAGTGCCAGCTGCTTGGGTTTTAAAAGGCAATGTGTTAAGTTTCGAATCAATCGGATTGAGAGTTTATGTGCAATGTCTCCTTCTTTAGTCGAGCGTGCGTTACTGGTCAAATTCTTTTACCTCAACCAGTGCAACTCATCAGCCGCTCTTCGTGCTTTTAGAACGCACAAAAAAATGCGTAAAGGTAACGGTCCTGTGTCAGTTAATGGGCTAAAAGCAATGGTTGCGACTGTCGTAGAGTTTCTTTTTGGGTGGGTCGTGATTGGTTATAGTGGTAGGCAATGATACCATTACTCTGATTTTAAACAATACATTAATTTATTCACACAATGCAAATATTAGTATACATTCAATTATATTCTTATTAATTTGAACTTACAGACATTCTCATTATATCAATGTATTATTGGCCTATATTATTTCATCTATTTAAATTAATGTCATTTCGGTACGCAATATATCATCTTATTCCTTAATTTCCGCCTATCATATAAGACTCGGGTAACTCGTGAAATTTTGGCAATAGTTAATAAAAGGTTACCTCCATTTTTGCAGACAGCAGAAGTGGACTTTGGCTGGCATATCCAGGTGACTGTTGGGGTTTCTATTCGGACTCGCTCAATAACTTAGGAAGAGGCAGACTTTAACGGCCGGATCAGTTCTCCATTCGTTGCTGGTGGGGATTAGTCACTCCGTCGTGGTTCCGAGTTTCACCTCTTATCATCTCCTAGGTAGCTTGCAGGGGTTCAGGCAATCAATCTGGGCTCCGCGGATTCTCTATGTTAGCTTGCGGGGTTCATGCAATCTATGTCGGCTCTGCTGCTCATTGATGCTCCTTTCGTCGTTGAGTTGCCGGCTTACAGCGATGCGCTATGTCGGGGCGCAATCTCCCATATATATTCGTTTGCCTTCTCGCTTACGAGGCTACCACTCTCTATTTTTGGGTGCCAACTCTCAGAGTCACCATCAATCTGATATTTCTCTTTTATTTTCACTCTCTCTATTTTTTATTATGTTCTCAACGCCCCGCCTTTTACATTTCCATTCGTCTCTCATGTTCAACCTTTTTCTTTATACTTCCACTTTTGATTCGTTAACATGTTCCTTCCCTAATCATTCCTTCCACCATTTAGAGTGAGGGACGTTTTAAACTCGAACAATCCCGTCCTTGACTCATTCCTATTTTTCTAGGAAATGTGTTTTCCCAGAACATCTCCTATGTGTGGGGTCCTCTTCTCTTTGTCAACAATTCCCTTTTCATCACAACGTCTTCCTTCGCTGTTTCGACTCTTAATTGTTTCCTTTCAATCTCTTCTCTTCATCCGGCTCTTTTGTCTGATCAATTGCCATTCCAATTTTCTCATAGCACCACCGACTGTTCGATTTAATTGGGTTGTCTGCCCTTTTTGAACTCCTAACATATTGTATCCCCACAACATTCTTCTCGTATCGTCTGGCGTCATTTTACTATTCCATTTTCGTTCCGTTTGTTAATTGGTATTTCTGCACCTTTTCTATCTTCTTTTCTTTTTATCTATATGTCGTACCCCCACGACATTTCTCCCCCTCCTTTGAGGAAAAAAAAATATTGTTCTCATTGCATCCTCCAACTATCAAATTATCCATCCTTTGCCTTATAAAATTTTCTGCTAACCTTCATTCGTTCCCCTTTAGATGCTCCCCTTTTTCTTATTATGGGACCCGCACGTATTGCGTAAAATTGCGTACCGATATGATCTTAACATATTATTATTAATACATCAACATTACATTAAAACGTTACCTGATTGATTCTATTATGTTACTCATTAATATAATATGACATCTACAATTCAATACACAAATATTTCATCATTAATATTGTTCGTTGAGTACACATAAACATAATACATAATATTACAATAACAACAAAACACACACTCTTTGCCATATAGTAGCTACGAATATCGGTAGCATACATATTTAAATTTTGTGATTATATCAAACTGGCATTTATTGTATCTGTATCAGTCACCTCCTTTAGCTACTATCATGTTCAGTAGCGTAACTTCTTTTTTTTTTGTGTGTGTGTGTGTTTGTTTTGTTTTTTAGCTCTGGGTCTTGCTGAAAGTTCTTTACGGACATCAGTATATCTGTATATAAGAGTTCTATTTATGCAATATATTACACAATAATACCTTTTATACCACTGCCAAAAGTCTTTCGTTATCCCGGTCATATTTAGTTCTATTGCTATTTATTTCATTATTCATTAATATCTCAAGTTTTAACCATAATTGCAACAGTATCTGTAATTCAAAATTGCAACAGTATCTGTAATTCAAAATTGCAACAGTATCTGAAATTCCAACGCTATCTTTTCTCACATGCCTGTAAACGAAGCTTCACTGCCTAGCACCCCTCACTGCTCTCTCATGTTTACACCACCGTACATGTGCTTTCTAGTAACCATAGAAATGGACCCAAACTGTCACCATAGTAACGCATGGTTGCCTTATTTAACGCGCGGTCCCGTTAACAAAGACGTTTATCCACGAACAGGTATTTTCGTAACACCTGTTTCGTACATTTTCCCATGACACCTGGTTTCAAAGTCCCGTGGTTTAACTGACGTGTCCTTTTGTCTAGAATTTTGGCAACAGGTAACCTTCATTCCGCATTCTTTGCTTTGCACATGGTTGTAGTGTTGTCCGCCGATTAATATTTTTTTATATTAGCAACGTCTAAATTCTATTACCTAATATATTTTTGTGCCCTTATGCACCACTATTATTTCTCACTATTATTTCTCGTTTGATTGGCTATCCACATTATGTCCCTGGAAATTATATTATTATTCCCTAATTTCATCTGCCACGTGTTCATAGGATTATCAAATGTTCAGGTAATTTTCTTAATATTCTCTCGTTATCGTGCTAATACTTTGCCATTAATTAGTATTATTATTACTATTATTATTATTATTATTATTTTATTATTTTATTTTTATTTTTATTTTTATTTGTTAATTGTCTTTGTTTCTTATTTCTATTATATTGAACTACTATGTATTTCTGCCCGCATAGGTGTATTTCAATCTAACTTCAATCATCATATTTCGCATTTCCACATTACCCCATCTATGTCGCTATTTGTTTACCAATTTGATAATTACGTAATCCTTATTTATTTTTCACCTTAATCATCTCTCACCCTTTCATAATTCTCCTTTCTTATATGGTGAATTTATAATTTTGTCACTCACAATCGCATTCCTTATGTGCATATTTTTCCCAATATGACTTAATTACCATGTCTATTAGTGTCAATGTCTATCGTATAGTTATTTATTAATTTTGCAACCATCTACCTGTCTTTTTTTTTTGTGTGTGTTATTTTTTTATTTTTTATTTTATTGTGTTTTTCTCTTTTTTTTATTTATTCATTATTATTATTTATATGTATTTAATTATTTAATAGTGTGTTCTGATTACCTTATTTAAATTTATTTTAATTATTGTGTGCGGTGATCTTAGAAATCTCAATAATGTGTTTTTATCATTGTATATTCTCATGATTTCAAAATTTCCATTTAACCGTTTATTTAATGCCTTGATTGAATTTAATCGTCGCAAATTAACGATCTCTCCCACCATGAATTCGTCATTCTTGTATCGTTGATTTATAATATTATTTCTACGTGTCCCAGTATTAATATTCTCATGCGCTATCCAAAAATCGCGATTTCTCTGCATATTACTTTGGTTATTTCTCCTTTTATTTCTCTTGTATTGATTTTGCGGCCAATTTTCCATATTCCTTCTCTCATAATAATTTTTTCGACCCATATTTCTATTATTCTGTAATCTGCTTTTTCGTTTATCTGTCTTAATTGCCTGTTCATAATCCATCGCTGCGACAACTGTATTGACATACACCGCGTTAACCTCTTCCGGCCCATTTTGTTGGCTTATATCCTGTACTTGCCTTTCCATATCCGACTTTTTTACTATCTTAGCGTAATTAACTTGCCGCCTCGTTTTAGCACGCTTTTGTGGTCTATTTTCAATATCCGTATTTGCTTTAAATTGATTAACTATGGCGCCCTCTTTAAAATTGTCACCTTTCTCATCTTCTCCGTAACTATCATTTCCTACACATGTCTCACCCAATTTTATCTGTTGAACTGCTTGTGTCACCGCTATTTCTTCCCTTAAATGTTTATTGTCGCCCACTAGGGTACCCAAACTTTGTTGTATTTCGATGATTTGTGTTTGCAATTCTGTATTGTTGGATAATATTTTTTGCAACACTAACTCCTGACTGTGTTGTTTTTCTGTTTGTATTGAATCAAATTCTGCCTTTAATTGTTCATTTTCGCAAAATTTAATGTTCATATCTTGCTCCATCGCAACCAACCGCCCGTGTAATTCTGTATTTTCAGATATTAATTTTTGCAATTTTAATTCCTGACCTTGCTCTTTGTCTGTTAAAAACGCCAACTGACTCTCCAATCGCCGAATTGTGGTTTTTAGTTTTTCTATTTCTGACAATTCCTCATTAATCGTTACATTATTTATTCTTATTTCATTTCCCTTATCCTCTAAATTTTTCTGTCTCAAACTCTTAATATCTCCCGCTTTTTCATCATTTGCTACACTATTAATTTGTAATTCACATTTTTGATCGTCCCTCTCTTTATTTGTATGTTTTTCTCCCGTAATTTCCATCGCCTTTGTGACTGCATCTCTAAAATTTTCTATGCTTAATCGGCCTATCTCTAGTCTTATGTCGTCGCTCACGGCGTGTAGAAATTTTGATAACATTATTTTTTCCGTATCATTTTGTCCCTTATACTGGCGGCCAAAATAGTCAAGAGTAACCTCTTCAATTTCGCGTGCTAAATTGGAAATACTTTGTTTAGGCTTTTGCTTTACATTTTCAAACTTTTGTTGTTTCGCATACGACGCGTTTATGTTTTCCAATGTTAATCCTGTCCAGTTTTCATCTTTTACCTTTTCACTAATTGTCACGCTATTAATCATCGCATCATATTTTTGCTCCTCATTCTCAATCTCTTTTGCCATTTCGATTGCTTCTTGGAATGTTAGCGGCTGAACCGTCATTAACTCCTTTCTTATATCCTGCCGTATTGATTTTATAAATTTATCTAAGAGAACTCGGTCTAATTCTGGAGATTCAGGAATCTTCAAATAGTCATTTACGACACCCTTAATGTGTTTTTCCACGTGACTAATTTTTTGACCAGGTTTTTGCACGATTTTCTTAAATGCTACATGATTTAATAATTCTTTCACGGTTCGCGCCATTCTCTAAACGTAAATTATTCCGAACTTCAATATTATCTTCTAATTTATCCTCTCTATCCCTCAAATATCCTATCCGCTCGTTTTCTACACTGCTTTATTTCCTCTTAACAATGTACCTCTGAAATTTTTTACCCTGCGTAACTAAACTTCTACCATACTACAACCATATCTTTAAAATTTCACTTTTATTACTAACTTAACACCCTTCAACATATAAGCAATACGTCGTAATTACTATTTCTCAACTTAACATTATACTCTTACACATTCCTCACCAATTATCTATCTAACATTTCCTTATCTTAAATTACTATTTCATTCAGCGTAACTATTCCTACATTCCATATTCATAGCCATATTGCCTATTCATAGCCATCCTGTCATTCTGCTGTCTTAGCATCTCAATCCCATTATTCAATTCTTCCACTCTTAATTCCCTATTATTTCTCCTTCGCGCCATTATCCCTCTCTTTTTTTTATACTAACTTAAAATTAACTATCCTACTTTATTTATTTTTTTTAACGTACTGTTGCAATTTTATCCTAATTTGCGTACCTTCACTACCTATCACACAATTATAATACCTAATACCTCACTATATCATTCAATATACAATATATTCAACACTTATTACTCATTACACTTATTATTCATTGCATTATATCACTCAATAATCAATATCTATTAATCATTCAATATTCATTCAATATACTTATAATTCATTAAATACTTATTCAATACACTCATTATTCATTACACTATCATTCAATACTCAATGCTTATTCATCATTCAATACTTATTATTCAATGCACCTATTGCTCATTACATTATCTAATTCAATATTCACTAATTATTCATAATTCACTACTTATTCATTACTCTTATTAATCATTACATATTATTATTCACTATGCATTCTTAATTATTCAACATTTAATTTATCTTTAAGCAACACTGTTCAACACAAACTATTCCATTAATTATTATTTTTAAACACCCCTTTTCTTTTATCATCAATCCTCCTAACTCAATATTCAGATAAACCAATGTATTATTCGAATCAGAGTATTAATTTTATCGTCATAGCATTATATATATGATTGCCAATTAGTTTTTTACATAGCCGCAATAATCATATTTGTTTCGTCAAAGGCACCATTATGTCGTAGAGTTTCTTTTTGGGTGGGTCGTGATTGGTTATAGTGGTAGGCAATGATACCATTACTCTGATTTTAAACAATACATTAATTTATTCACACAATGCAAATATTAGTATACATTCAATTATATTCTTATTAATTTGAACTTACAGACATTCTCATTATATCAATGTATTATTGGCCTATATTATTTCATCTATTTAAATTAATGTCATTTCAGTACGCAATATATCATCTTATTCCTTAATTTCCGCCTATCATATAAGACTCGGGTAACTCGTGAAATTTTGGCAATAGTTAATAAAAGGTTACCTCCATTTTTGCAGACAGCAGAAGTGGACTTTGGCTGGCATATCCAGGTGACTGTTGGGGTCTCTATTCGGACTCGCTCAATAACTTAGGAAGAGGCAGACTTTAACGGCCGGATCAGTTCTCCATTCGTTGCTGGTGGGGATTAGTCACTCCGTCGTGGTTCCGAGTTTCACCTCTTATCATCTCCTAGGTAGCTTGCAGGGGTTCAGGCAATCAATCTGGGCTCCGCGGATTCTCTATGTTAGCTTGCGGGGTTCATGCAATCTATGTCGGCTCTGCTGCTCATTGATGCTCCTTTCGTCGTTGAGTTGCCGGCTTACAGCGATGCGCTATGTCGGGGCGCAATCTCCCATATATATTCGTTTGCATTCTCGCTTACGAGGCTACCACTCTCTATTTTTGGGTGCCAACTCTCAGAGTCACCATCAATCTGATATTCCCCCTTTTTTTTCACTCTCTCTATTTTTTATTATGTTCTCAACGCCCCGCCTTTTACATTTCCATTCGTCTCTCATGTTCAACCTTTTTCTTTATACTTCCACTTTTGATTCGTTAACATGTTCCTTCCCTAATCATTCCTTCCACCATTTAGAGTGAGGGGCGTTTTAAACTCGAACAATCCCGTCCTTGACTCATTCCTATTTTTCTAGGAAATGTGTTTTCCCAGAACATCTCCTATGTGTGGGGTCCTCTTCTCTTTGTCAACAATTCCCTTTTCATCACAACGTCTTCCTTCGCTGTTTCGACTCTTAATTGTTTCCTTTCAATCCCTTCTCTTCATCCGGCTGTTTTGTCTAATCAATTGCCATTCCAATTTTCTCATAGCACCACCGACTGTTCGATTTAATTGGGTTGTCTGCCCTTTTCGAACTCCTAACATATTGTATCCCCACAACATTCTTCTCGTATCGTCTGGCGTCATTTTACTATTCCATTTTCGTTCCGTTTGTTAATTGGTATTTCTGCACCTTTTCTATCTTCTTTTCTTTTTATCTATATGTCGTACCCCCACGATAGCGACGTTTGAGAAATTACAAAATTTGAAAGCAGTCGGGCCAGTCGTTTATTAGAGCAACTAAAGTACATCCGCTCATTCTTGAAGGACGGCTCGGAATAATATCACCTTTCAACATTAAACGCGAGAGGCAAGAGGAACATGTGACTATTATTTGTAGGGTCAGCAGATTTAGGGGCTCACGATGCTAACCCACTCCTGATATCAAACATATACACGTGTAGAAATGCACATGCATGCGATTCATGAAAAGTTCCGTGGCCAAGGGTTTTAAAGCGATAAATTAATATTACTGGGGATTGGATCTAGGAAAGGCAGTTTAAATGCTTGAATGGAGGGCATAATATTTAAGATATTACATATATATATATATATATATATATATATGTATGTATGAAGGCGGAGTGGCCTTTGACACCCACTGTTGACTCCATCTGCTGGCTCTTCTGTCTTTCAGCGAGCGCCATTTGTGCACTCCTCGTGAACCACTGAGAGGAGAATTGACATTAGTCGTGGAAAGACGTACCATCCCAGCAGACGGCTGCGGAGACTTTTATTTTTGATAACGACGCACTACGAAGAACGTAGTTTCTCTGTAATGAGGATTTAACTATGTGTTTTAATTGTTTTATGCGTAATGTAAACTGTCGTCTAAATACTGTGTTTGTTTTCAAGTAATTCGTATTAATTGAGTTAATTAATGACTTAGAAGTTTTATGATGACCCCAAAAATCCCTACACCTGCTATGTATATATGTATATATATATATTTTAAATAAAAACATTATTAAACCTGGCAACACCAGCACAATTCATCAACCTGAAAGATGAAGAATATAAATGACCGGGGGGAGTTGTGACCCCCAACACTCCGGTTAAACATGTTTTTACCTAGGCAACACTCCCGGAAGTCATTCTTCATCTGCAACCTGACGTAAAGTCAAAACAAAGCAAGGAGCGATGAAATAAAAAAATAAAGGAACTAGAACAACATACATTAAAAACCTGTGTTAAATTACATCATCAGTACTGAACTATTTAAAAACAATTAGCCAATTCACTAAAACATTGCAGCAACCCCATATATTCTCTACACCTATAAACAATGCATCATATAATAATTTTTAAAAATATTTAGACTTATCACTAAATTATAACTGTATCCACATATAACCACTTAAAATAAGCACCTCCTAAGTAACGAAATATCTACATACAATACTCTAAACATTATCAAATATATACATTTAGAACTAAAATTATAACTAAAACAGCAATGACACATACCTAGTGCAACTCTACATTATAGACAGTAAAAGACTAACAGGTGCGAAACGTAACTTGCCAACTAATCATTTTATTACTTCAATTACTGAAATATCGATTAAGACATTCATTCCTATCGATCGAATGGAATTCACACATGGTCTTTAATAAAAATCCCAAAGGAAAACCCATATCTAAAGCAATGTTTGCAAAAGATTTTATACCTGATTGTATTTCCAATTTGTTACAGTTTAGACGTTTAATACGTAGCATGTAGTTAATGATTAGGTTGCGCTTTACATTTCTATGTAAATAAGTATTCCAAGGCATTACGCGTTGTGTAGTAAATGGATAATAGTCCCTTTTATCATGCATTTTGTATTTCACTAGACTACTCTCTTCATCAACACTTCAGCTCAAATCCAGAAATACAACTCGATCATCCAGATCATCCAGTGTTTTATCAGATTCTAAAAGGCTAAGATTTTTTGGATAAAACCCCAGATCTATGACCTGCTCTTTGTACTTAGTGCAAATTAAAACATCATCCACATATCTGAAATATATTAGCTCACTCAATAAGGCGGTCCCCATTTCATAATGGTGGAGGTAACATCCTCCCCCCATTGGGATACCATGTATTTGGCGGAAGAAATGTGTGCCGTCATATAAATATGTCTCTTTAAGTACCATCTGTACTAGAGTCTCATAACGATGATACGTTATGTACGTTTTAAGGTCATATTTTTCATAAAGATTTTTAGTAATTTCAAATAAATCGTTTATATTAATAGTGTTGAATAAATCTGCGAAGTCAAAACTCTTTATATAATTAATACCACTTTCATTATTTAACTTATCAATTACCTCATAACTATTCCTGATCATATAACCTCCCTCCTTAATTAGTTCCTTATATACGACTTTTAAGTATAGCCAATAAGCGATATACTTTTGTATATATGTATATATATATATATTTATATATATATATATATAAACATACATACACATTGATCATCTAGAATAAAATATGTTTGATTGTGCTTTTTGCCTGAAAAAATTCCGTTAGCACTCACTTTTAACTGTTTATTTTATTTATAGTCCTTTTTGTTGTCATTCTATCCTCATCATAATGTTTGCATCAACCGTTTTAATCACGTAAGCGAATATGAATATGTAATATAACGAAAATGTTATATGAGTGCTTCCTAATTATATATTTTTTTAAATTCCTCAAAATCCTTAGATTACTTTTTCTATGAAAAATCACGTAAAAAGGAGATTTTTTTTCTATTCATAAAAGATTCAGCTAAAAATTTGAATGAAAAATATTGCCAGATAGACTCTTTGTTGAAAAATAATTACTTTCTTGCATGTAAAAAAACTTGAATCGATTCTATTTTGGTAGTTCCTGTACCCTTCCCAAAGCTAATTATAAAATATTATATTGTAATTATTTTTAAATTACCTATCTATTCATGTCTTTTTCTTTTGTTATCGAATTCCCTATAATGTCGCTATTGAATGAATCATTATAATAAATGTACTATAATTAGCCGTATCTCCTAAAAATTCACTGGAAATTTATATTTTAATTTTTTTGGGGGGTGGGGGAGAGGGGAGAATTGTTTAACAATATGATCAGAAAAATTGACTTAACGGGCGCAACTCTTAAAATTAATTTAACTACCTAATATTCTTTTAAAAAATCTATTCGAAACTCTTGTCATTTTTCGAAACAATTATTTTTAATTCGTTCATTTCAAATATTAAAGTATTTATTAACTGTGTAAATTATAAACATATACATGAACAAAGAATTATTCCGATCCTATATTGTGCATTTTTCTTTTTAAGTTTGCAATGACTAGTTAAAAATCTTTTGAAACCAATTTTTTCTGTCCTGATTTACGGAAATGGTTTAAAATAATGACAGTCTAGCTTGATCAATTAAAAAGGTAATTTCGATATACTCTTTTATAAATTTTTCTACAAACACATTTATTTGCTTTCAGTTCATTTCATTAGATATTTCCTACATTTTTTGTCAAATCACAGACTGAAACTTTCAACAGAATTTTTAACATATATTAGAAAAATTTCATTAAATTCGTTAGGTTGAATATGTGCTTTTAACGTAGTAATGTACTCCTTCTGATTAAATTTCGTTACTTAGAAAGTAGTTTAAATAGAAATTTACTTAAGTCGTAAAACTGTAATTTTATTAGATGCGAATGATTAGAAAAAATTGTACAAAACTCTTATTCACAATGTAATGAAATGTAAGTCGTTCAATTAACTGATTCCATACGAAAAGGAAATTAAAAATAATAAAATAATTAAAAAGTAACAAATATATATGTATACTAATTAAACGTATGCACATTTATTTAATTTGAAACAATACAGTGTAAAATAAATACTCTACCTTATTATTTTGACAATTTTTTTCTAAAATCTATTGAAAACGTTAATCTGCGTTTCCTTATATATGAAAATATTTAATTAATAAAAGCTGCAGCAAATAAATTTCTTTCTATCAAATCTTTAAAATGTATATCGCAATAAATTTTGGAAAGAATGAGTTATACTGACGTTATACCTAACAATTTATACACGCATACACGTACACACACACACACATATACGTATATATATATATATATATATATATATATATATATATATATATATATAAGTTAATGAAAATTAGTTACATGCTGTGACGAATTTTATGAGTGTATGGTAATTTAGCCAAATATGAGAGTTATCGCCAAATTGGCGATGGATTTGGTGACTTATTTTGGTTGCCACATTTGGTGATATGACGCCAAATGATCACCAACTTGACGTCTAGACCTTTCTAGAAGCTTCTAGAGATATCTAGCTGGCTGGCCGATAGTGGGCGCTTTTGAAGTCTATAAATATGCCTGACGTTGGCATTTGAACTCAGTTTAATTTTTTCTGGTGAGAATTGAATTTGTTGAATGTGCCTTAGGCGTATATTTTATCGAAGACTCTGATATCCTGTGTTTTTTAGAGATTACTGCTGTATAGAAAACAGATGTTACGTGTTTTCTGCTTGAATATGTGTATGCGCCTGAAGAATTTACTGAATATTAAATTTTATTTTGTGTGCATTTTCTGAAGAGATTTTATTCAATCCTAACGAAAAACGGAACAATACATTAAATTTTATTTATTTATGCCAATAGCTTTGAAACAGTAGTTTTTTAGAGCAGAGAAATACGTAAAACTTGTATTCATCAGCATGAAAAAGCAGTCTAATGTGTTGAGGAATATTTATCGCACGAAGTAAAATAAATGAAGTTTTATGCATTGCTTTAAAGCAAGGGTTTATTGAACTCAGGGGAAAGTTTTTATCCAGGATTTTATAAAGCTTTCTTCCTCACAACGACTCTTTTAGTTAATTTTTCCATCTTTAAAAATTAAAAGAAGTGAATAATTTGATTTCACGAGGAATTAAAAATTCAGAAAGATTTAATTAATTATACAAAAAATTTATAAATATATTTCTCAAATTTTTTAATCTGAATAAATCAAGAATAAAAAAATTAATAAATTAATAAATAATTAATAAAAATTAATTCAGATAGTTTTATATGTACTTTAAAAAAGTAAGAAAACTATAATTTTTCCTATCAAATCTTAAAAAACTACAGTTAATTTACTCATTTTCAAATTTTTTTATTTCATTACATTTTGATAGAATTTTTTGATATGGGACATAAACAAATTACAGCTCTCTACTAAAAATTAAGATCGCCCAATTTTTAAAAATTTTATTTATACTTTTTATGCCAAAAATGAATGATCTTCAGTAAGAAATTAATCAAAACCTCCAATGTAAGGTATAAAATTAATGAAGTAGCAAATATCAATTTTGAATTGATTAATAAACATGAACATTTCAAAGTAATTGCTATTTTTCATATGGAGTTTAATTTACAAAAAAATATAATTTTTTCATGGTTGATTTTTAAAAGAAATTTGAGACATTATTTTGAAAGTCTGTTTCTTAAATCATCATTTATAAGAAGAGCGAATTAAGAAAAGAATTAATAACTCAAATATTTTTTTCTTAATATTTCAGAAAAATATGAAAAAAATATTATTCAGGCGAAAATAGTTTCGAAATATACAATTATTTTAAAGTAATTTTTTTTCAATTTTTTTTTCTATTTCAGTGTTTGAATTTAATTTTACAGGATTGCAACTTTAATTTGAATTTCAAACGTACCAGTTCGAGAGCAAAAACAATTTACATTTCACTTTAATGTTTATAATATTTTCTGAAGTACCGCTTTAAGCTTTAATTTAAAGTTGAAAGAATTTCTTTTGAAGTCATTTCGAGATAAAATGTTGTTATCAGTGAAAAACGTATTTCAGTGTACTCCCGGGAAATTTAGAATGTACTTTCTTTCAAGTTGCTATGCTACAGAACTATGTTTTAAAACCATATCACTCATTGCTTTATGAAATCGAAACTTGTATTATCTTTCCCTATTTACATTTATTAGGCATTCTTGAATTTTTAACTTAAAGCATGTGAAATGCTAAATTAGAAAAGTTATACTAAAACATCTTCTGGATGCAGTTGGTAGAATATGAATGCAGGGTTTAAAGAATTAGGTTCGAAACCCGTTCCTCTCAAACGGTAGTTACAGTCAACCGGAATGATTTGGTGGGTTTGATTCTCTCCTCAGAAAAATCCTCGGGACTTTCCTCAGGAAAATTAAACAGCATTCTTTAGAAATTTCTATCATAGATTTACTGTCAGTTATAAATGCTGTCAATTATTATACTGTCATATATACGGGCGCACTGGCCCAGTTGGCAAGGACAGCGGGCTAGTGATCTGAAAGTTAGTGGTTCGGTGCTTGTCGCTGATAAATCCACTGCCGTGTCAACTAATGATGGCTGGTGCACGTAAAATCTGTCATGGCTGCAATGTCCTCCAAGTTCTCAAAATTACCTCTGGAGGTGCGGGATCAGGTGTTCTGGTCTCGTCAGTTGACTCGGTTTAAAAATACAGGACTGATACTTGGGCCAAGTCGGACTCCGACCCTTGTGATGATGGTCAAAACAGGATCCGCACCTTCATCGCCCATAACCTTCGGGACTTGTTCTTATTTTGCTGTCCGTCAAGTGGCATAAGCAACAACAACAACAACACTGTCAATTATTTCTGTGTAAAAATTCAGTGGAATTGAGTTGTAGCTCCAAAATCCTATTCTGGATAAAATGCCAATCATCAGCTTCATTACTGTATATTTCCTCTCATGCTATCATCGACGGAACTTGTCTCAAATGTTTCGGCTCGCCATAAAATATGCCTAAACTTGGAAACGTCTGTAGCAATCTTCCAGATCATCGTAATTGCTGAAATTTAATGGTAACCTGAAACCTCCTTTAATCACTTGACCCTAATTTACGTATATTCTGGAAATCTTTCTCTTTTTGCATGCCAGGTTGAGAGTGGTTTCCGATAATTTCAAAAATTTGCGAGCATCACGTCATGAAAGAAAGCGAATGAAACAACAGTAACCGAAACAAACTGCAATACTTCAACGGAGACTGAAACTATTGCATTTCGTATTCTGGAACGACAATCTGGAAATCTGCTGCAGAACCTCTAAATATCCGTACTAGCTGAAATTTTCCTTGTAATCTGAAAGCTTGATTCACTATCCTTCTTCCCTTCCTCATAAATAATCTGGCCTAATTAATGCAAATCTGCAACTCTTTTTTTTTTCGAATGTATTTTCAATAGTTTGGATAGACTTTTGAAAGAATTTTCTGGTTCAGGCTAAAAAAATAAATTACGAAACCAACTAAATATAAAAACGTGACTTTGATATTAAAGCTTCAATCACTGAAAATAGAACTGCCTGATGTCGTGGCAAATACAGAGCATAGAAACTCTAAAAAATTAATATTTTATACTTAGATTTAATTATAAAATTACATCTTTAATTTAAATCTTCTATATCTGGTAACTGTCGTATCTTATCTCCGCGGCATTCTAATGGATTTCCGAGATAGAAAATAATACAACAAAAATAGAAAACTCCAAGATTATATTCTTCATATTCCAGTTGCTGGTATTGAAGTAGCTATCCAGAAACTACAGAACGAGCTCTTAATATACATTAGTTTTGGAGTTGAACCTGAGAAAGATAATGGAAGAGATTTTTTATAGGAAACTAAACGAGGCATTAAGCAATTGTGTGTATTTCCTTGGGGAAGCTCACACGATGACGATAGATTTAATGACCATCAGTACTGATATACTTTTCGATAGCTTTTGGGAAATTTAATACCTGATTATATGCATTTGTAATTCCAAAACTAATAGCAGATAATAGCAGCTGTAGGAAGATGCAGAGAGTGATATTGTGAAATATTTATTATGTGAAATATTTATGAGTGATGCCGCTTGACCGAGAGTATATTGTCAGTTCAAGTCCATAACGGCTATTGGGCGAAGTGGTGCGGCTCCGGTTTTTAAGGGGATAACACCACCTTTAAAACTTCAATAAAATTTATTTTTGTATTTTGCTATATTCTGATTTTTGGGACATTTCTGAACAATATGCAAAAAACCGCACAAAAAATTTTGCATTATTTCTCGAGTTATGAGAATTTCTGTAAAGCTCACTCTGTTGCCATGGCCGTGTATATTCCAACTTTAACTTCAGTTTTCTCAAATATGTAAATTTTTGGATTACGCGCACTGTTACTCCCAAACTATGTGTGCTAGACGCACAAAATTTTTATCAGATTTGTATTTTAAGTTTCTTTACATACTAAAACCAAAAGAAATAAAAATACATTTGTAAAAAAATTTTTACACTTGAAAATGTATTTAAACAATTGCTAAATTTAAATTTTTTTATTTTGTGTAAATTTTTCAATTTAAACTATATTTTTGTATATTTTTGGTTTTACATTAAACAATAGTTTTTGTATGCATATTTCTCAATTTTATGATGCACGAAACATCCAATGATTTTTTTCCCTTTTTAGTGATGTGTACATTTAAAAATAAAATCTAAAAATTATTTCTGGATTTACAAGTTCTATTTTTGTATAAAATATAACTGAAGAATTGTAATTTTGATATAAAACAAAAAAATTATATATATATGTGATAATAATCACATTTGGAAAATTTTGCACAAGGGGATTGACGCGTAGAACTTCTGGGAGATGCAGTCGGTACGAGGAGTGATGCAGTCGGGCTGAGTGTTCATTCAGGAAAACACTTACGAAATTTAGGAGAGTAACACACGCG
The DNA here is from genome assembly GCA_907164885.2 of Dolomedes plantarius. NCBI lineage: Eukaryota > Metazoa > Arthropoda > Arachnida > Araneae > Dolomedidae > Dolomedes > Dolomedes plantarius. Next base: position 44,099,980 of record OU015499.1, on the reverse strand, counting down.
GAGCCATAGACGAGGAACACACATTTCCGACGATATCCAGAAAATCACCTTTATTCAATTATGAAGCATCGCGAAGGCTGCACCGGCCACATGACTTGTCCGGCGTCCATGCTAGGACGGTACGTGTTAACAGCAGTGCATACATTGAAGAGTTAAGAGAAAAGCGTTGTAACCACCGGACTGTGGACAGTAGGTCCGACAGCAACAAGAGTTAGAAACGAAGAGCGAGAAAAGTATTCTGTTCATGCAATATTAAATGGGTGTTTTGCGATATTGACGCCAGAGGGCCTAAACTACTTAATTTTTAATTGGGCGACTTCAGATTCGTGGAGTCCACGTGTCCACTTAAGTTTCCCGTTGACTGATAGATCCCGCGCTTGTTAGAGCTGTGAACTGTTAACCTGGGCGTAGGATAAGTGGCCATAAAGTTCTTGCAAAGTGGGGTTTTTGACGGTATACAAGACATAAATTCAGAATGTTTCGAGGGCTCTTCAAGAATTTTGACACTATACTGACATTCGGAATCTCATAAACTTCGAACACTCATATCTGGGGATGTTATTGAGTTCAGATACTTCACATGCCTGCTTAATGATCTGGAGGGCTAATATAAATTATACTTACTTTCCTTTTAGGTTGCAATTTTTGGAAAAGGGGTCGTGCTTTATTAACAAGAGAATGTGCTTTAAAGTAAAGTAATTTAGGAAGATGCGTTTTCTTGTTATATATATATATATATATATATATATATAAATATATATATATATATATATATAAATATATATATATATATATATATATATATATATATATTATTATTATTATTATTGGAGTTCCAGTAGCACGGATCTGATCATGTTTACGGTCGTTTCAGTGTAGTCAAAGGTAGTGTGTCCCTTTAATAGCACTACAACGGTCAGAGTCCGACCGTTGTAGACCGACAATAAAGGGACCGGTCCCTCAATTTTGAACCGAGTCAAGTGGCGAGAAAGGTACACATGATGCCGCACCTTCAGAGGTAACTTTGAGAACTTGGAGGACATTGCAGTCACAACAGATTTTTCGTGCACCAGTCTCCATTAGTGTACACGGCGGTGGATTTTGTCAGCGAGCAGCGTCGAACCAGAGACAATCAGATCATTCGCTCGCTGCCTTTGTCAAACGGACCACCGCGCCCTTGTGAAATGTTTAAAATGTTCGAGTAAACTTAAAAATTAAACTGAATATGTGTATATATTTTATACAGCTTAATCATAGGTAATCGGCCTTATGTTTCCTCTAACCAGCAATTAAAAATAAAATATATATTGTTTTGACTTTCGTCAAAATACATTAAGCTTGATCTGCTGGGAGAAGTCAAAAGTATATAATCTTCAAAGGATCGGTAGCCTTGAACCTAGGTCTCGCCCTTTCTATGAGTTCCTCAGCGAGCCTTAATCAATCAGTACACAGGAGGGAGCGAAATATCAAATGAGGAATTCATCTAAGTATATACAGGTGATTGACAAAGTGCGCTAGATAAATGCCAACCACCAATAAAAATCAACAGTGACACAGTCAATTCATCCAACGCATATTTAGAGCAATACTGAACTATGCTACTGAACTATGCATATACATGACACCAAGACATTAGGGGGTTGAGTCGGTGTCTTGGTGTCATGTATACGTAAGTTTGGTGTTTAGCGTTAGTATTTAGTTATAGTGTAAGTAATATAGTTATATTTGGTACATTTGTCTTTTATATTTTTCTTTTCTATAAAAAGGTCTCAGTTTTGTAGCAGACTTTCGAGAGTGTTGCCATGGCTTAAAACATTGTTTAATCGGAGTGGGGGGTCACAACTCCCCCCCGGTCATTAACTACAAAACTTCCATTTCTGTTGTGAATTTCATTCTCTTATTCTTAAATCCGTGTAGGTATGGTCACTTCTTTCTTCTACATCGGTTTAGTATTTTCATTGCTTATATATATATATATATATATACACGGTCGGACCTCTATTTAACGAAGTCGCTAAATCCCGAAAAAAAGCTTGTTATATGGAAAATTCGTTTAATAGAGATTCACCTTTAAAATACTTTAAACTACACAAAAAAGATTTTAAATTCATAAACACTAAATATTATTAATAACAGTAATTAATCATACCTTTATTTTGTAAATAAATGCCTATTTCTTTTATATATCTTACCCCTCAAACAGAAATCTGCAAGGAAAACAAGTATAAATCAAAACATTGTCTGGGAATACACTGTATTTTCGATTTAAAAAAATTATATTAAAATTAGTGAATTTTAATGACATTATCTCATTTATTATAACAAGTAATTTTAAGAATACATTACCTCATGTGTCCTTAAATTTAATTACTGATAAGTCTCTCAATTTTGTCTAAGTTTTTTGTTTCAAAAAATGTTTTCTCTCGTAATACGTCTCGCATCTTTGCAATGTACTAAAAAGCCCTTCAGGCGTATTTTCTTCAAACTGTAATTCGCGTCGGAATGTGTTAAAAGAGAGTTAAATGTGTGAAATGTATTAAAAGAAAGAATAAGTTTGAAATGTTCAGAAATATTTTGAGAAAATGAAGGAAAAAAATATTGGATCACAAGAAAAAGTTCGTTTAATAGAGAATGCACTTCGCTATTTGGAGGTTATTTTACGAAGAAATTCACAAAAGGTTTTTGGTTCCAAGAAAAAGTTCGCAAAATACAGAAATTCGCAAAATAGAGGTTCGTTAAATAGAGGTCCGACACTATATATATATATATATATATATATATATATATATATATATATATATATATATATATATATATATATATATATATATATATATATATATATATATATATATATATATATATATATTACTTATATACAGTTCTCGATTACTAGAAATAGAGGTGCCGGAACTTTAACCTTCCGGGTAGTGTGTGGAGTATTTCAAATTATATGCAGGGTGATTTTTTTTTAACTGACACTACTCAGAGCCATCTGTAGCTCTATCTATCAGCAGGAATTCCACCAAAATTTATAGAGGGACTAAGGACGAGATGGGAAAGAGTTTCAGTGAAAAGAAAATTAGTTCCAAAAGTGGCCTATAGGATACGATATGGCGCTTTTGTTGTCGGCGAACCCAACGATTCGCATAAAAGGCAAGTAAAACATCAAAATACAAATTCAAGACTATGTAGTCGACAGCAGCGCCAGTATTTTGGGCTATAAAGATCGGTGCGGAATCTGTTGCGCCTTTGCTTTACAGAAGAATCATTAGTTTCTTTATTTCACTTGCATGGCCACCTCGCTTCCCGGACCTAACTGACAGAATTTAGATTAGTGCCTTTAAGCACAGTAAAGTTAAAAATTCAGATCTAAAATACTTCATATCAGTTGAATTATATCAATTGGATTGCATGTAGAATATTGGTAGTTATTGAATTATTCTTAAAATTAATGAAGTTACATAACTGGTGAATACAGTTTCTATGCCTTCTTATTGTATATATAGATTCTGTACATCAGAAAGCACAGATCTCGAGAGGAATATTGTTTCACGATTAAGATCACGAAATAAATTTTCTCCAGTGTACTATTACATGAAAAATTAGTAAAATTATTCTGGTGACATATCTTAAAGGAACAGAATTCAGTAGAAGCACATTAAAACACAGCATAAGGTGGTAAAATGCAGTCAAAGTACACAGAACCCCCAATACGGACATGGGAAAGTCTATAAAAACATACTAGAGCCCCAGTATAGTCCCATAAGGAAAGTAAATGTATAGGCAAATATTAAATGAGTGTTTGGCGATATTTAAACTAGAGGGCCTAAATAACTCAATTTTTAATTGGACGAATTTAATCTCTTCGGTTCTCACGGGGATTAATTAATTGCTAGATCACGCGCGCTTGTTAGATCTGCGTTTTACCAAAAGGAAGGATTTGAAAACAGGACTTATTTATTATATACAACTTTAATGAGGAGTTCGGTTCTGGCCAGATATAGTGACGTTATAAAATTCAGATATTTCAAATGCCTCTTTAATGATCTTCAGGGGTAATAAAAATTATAACTTAAATTATTTTTAGGTTGCAATTTGGAAGGGGGTCGTGCTTTATTAATAAGATAATTTACGAGGGTCATTTTTTAAGTAAGAACCGTTTTGTAATGGAGTAAGAGAAACTTTAGTTATGAACGTAAATTGTATCACAAACTAAAATATGAACATTTTTTCACTTTTCAACATAGTCACCATTAACATTTAAATATTTGTCAAGTCGTGTCACCAGCTTTTTGATCCCATCATCAAAGAACTCTGCCGCCTGACCGTTAAACCAGTTAAAAACAGTTTCTTTCAACATGTCATCATTTTCCAAGCGCTTTCCACCAAGAAATTCCTTAAGTTTTGGAAACAGATGAGAGTTTGGTGGTGCTAAGTCAGGGCTGTATGGTGGAGGATCCAGTAATTCCCAATCAAAATTGTCAAAATCGACGTCGGGGACTGCTCTCTAGCGGCGTCGGTCAGCTTCACGACAAAGCTCGGCCTCACGTTGCGGGAAGAACAAAGACTCAACTGGACAATCTTCATTGGGAATTACTGGATCATCCACCATACAGCCCTGACTTAGCACCAACAGACTCTCATCTGTTTCCAAAACTTAAGGAATTTCTGGGTGGAAAGCGCTTGGAAAATGACATGTTGAAAGAAACTGTTACTAACTGGTTTAACGGTCAGGCGGCAGAGTTCTTTGATGATGGGATCAAAATGCTGGTGACACGACTAGACAAATGTTTAAATGTTAATGGTGACTATGTTGAAAAGTGAAAAAATGTTCATATTTTAGTTTGTGATACAATTTACGTTCATAACTAAAGTTTCTCTTACCCCATTACAAAACGGTTCTTACTTAAAAAATTACCCTCGTAGAATACGCAGTAAATGTAATTTTATAGGAGGACGCGATTTCTTGTTATATATATATATATATATATGTATGTATGTATGTATATATATATATATATATATATGAATTTATTTTCAAGCATAACTGCATCTCCTCACCGTGGCATGGGAGATTAGTTATCTTCTGAGCCTACGATCTATCTCCCATGTTACACATATATATATATATATATATATATATATATATATATATATATATATATATATATATATATATATATATATATATATATGTGGGATTTTTAGTTCATCGTATAATTTATAGTATCTTAAAATTCCGGGAGGGAAATAAAATATTTAATGAAAAAAACATTTAAAAGAACCTGGATTATTACATGAAATTCTGCAGAAGATTGAATGTGTCGGTTCCTGACTGCGTGGGCTTGATGCATGCTTCCACTCCAAGGAGCTGCGTTTTTTTCTTTCTCCGGTGTGTCATGCAAAAACCATGACTCGTCCCCCGTGACCAGGCCGGCGAAGAAGTCATCCGGATCGGCATCGTGTAGTGCTAGATTTTCATTGCATATGTCGACACGTTTCGTCTTCTTTGTTGGTGTGAGTGCATGAGGCACTCACTGCGCGAATCCCTTCGTTATCTCCAAATCGCCATGCACAATCGCCTGCAATGTTCCTCGCGCATGCCTTGTCTCTTGCTGCATCTCGTTGACTGTTATGAGCCTATTCACTATGATCAAACCCGACACGGCTGCCACATTTGCTGCTGTATGCGATGTTGCTGGTCGTCCCGTGCTGACACCTTTGGCAGCGATCTCCACTCCACTGCTGAAGTTGGTCAACCAGCGGTAGACGGTACGCCTTGAGGGTGTTTCGTTCCCGTACACCGACAACATTCGACGATGGATCTCACTACCCTGCATCCCCTCCTTCCACGCTGTCCAACGCTGACCGTGATAGTCACCTTCCATCATTGGTCTCCACTCTTTCAATGACGGCGGCGAAAGCAGTGTTGCCAACCTCTACGAAGCGCCAACCCCCCCCCCCCCTAGCGCCATCTCGAAATCCCCCTGTTCCCCCCTAACACCAACTTGAGATCACCCTAGACCTTCCTAAAAGAAATTCTGGTTCCAAATAGACTTCCTATTTGAGAGATAAATTGAAATAAATAGAAAATACACACTTATATAATGAAATGGAGGTTTATTTACATTTGACATATGTTTGGAATTTATAATCTAAGAAAAAAACGCGTCTCGATTGTACAAAATAATAAAAAATGTTCCTCCCCCCACAAAATGCCCCTAAAAAAATGTGGCCCCTAAAAACACCCCTTTTCATCTAACTTACCCCCAAATTTAGGGGGAAAACCCCCATGTTGGCAACACCGGGAGAAAGGGATGGGCGCTGTCTTCTACAGTTCTTCTGCGACCAGCGCCATCTACGCATTCCGCGTAGCTCACGCCCCCTTTTGTCTATTTCACTGGTTTTCCCTGTCGCCTCGTGTATACTTTCGTTATGAGAACCGTTTTGTCAACCATTTCTGTACAATCCTAGTACTTACATACACATATATATTTGTATATATCACTTTGGAAAGAATCATCGTATACCACGAATTGAGGCACAAACTTAGAGCGGAAAGGACAAAATGCGTAGGTACCAGTTTTATTTAGTATATTATTAAGACATAAATTTATATGTAAGCATATTCTTTGAAAGCGTAAAGTGATGCAGAATCAATCACTTACCAATCGATATCTTCCAAAATTTATATCAATAATTCTCACCGCAAGCTAATATTTCTAAAATAGCTATTGTAAATCTTGGTATTGAAATTATATTCTATGTTTATAATAGATATATAAAGAGTAATCAAATAATTATAACATCATTTTTTTTTTGGTTACAGAAAACAGGCATTCAAATCTTATCATGACGATTATAGCATAAATATTTCATTGAGTTAAATAGATGTATAAATATTTTCACGTAGATGACTGATTTGTTTATTTTTACAACGCCCCGTTCCATCCACTACTCGTTGTAGCATGTCTTTTTCTAAATAAAATTAAATATACAACATACAGTAACCACCGCGTATAATGATCCGTGGTTATAAGAATAAACCGTTTATAAGAATCAATATCGCGAAAACAAAAACAAATATATTATTTCCAAGTAAAAATTTTTGCTTTAAAGAATCAATCCACCGGTTTTAAGAATCAGTTTACACTCTTCGCTTTCCTTTCTTTTTTCCAAAAAAGCCACTTAAACCCTCAAAAGACACGAAGTTCTTTCTTTCTTTTTTTTTAAAGAAAGATTGATAAGATGGGATGGAATATAGTCGTAAAATTCATCCCTTTCTTTGTTACACATAACATAATAGTTTCCCCTTAAACGCTTTAGCAAAACACTGTCCTATTAGCTTGACCCGGGAATATCTTTATCCGTCCGGGTCCTATTTCACTTTTCTCCACTGACAAACAAAAATGTTGAATCTTTTTTCCCACCTCCCACATACTAGTCGCGGCTAAATGGAACCTGAAACACAAAACTCTTCGGCGAAGTGTCCACTATCACTTACGCAAACGTGACATTAGTAGATTCAGCAAGTTATCAAATCGTGAAACGTAAGCTAGAAGGTGAATCTTCGTCTGAGACTATTAGTATTGAAAGAGGTATAAACGGCCTCCTGAAATCTTCATTACGTCAAACTACCCTAGAAAACATTTTCTTGCTCCCTTCCTGTAGTTGAAATGTTAAAACTGTTAAGCAGGTATGTTGTAACAAATATTAGATATTTTTCTTCTCTTACTATAATCATGTGTATCTACTTATAGGTCTAGAAATTAAGTTGTATTTTTAAAATTATAAAAAATAATTTTTATAAAAGATAATTAACGTAAATTAAAGAGCATTTTGTGGTAAATTATCTAATATATGTATATATAGGTGTGTGTGTGTGCCTGTCCAAAAACCTAAATTTCGGCTATAAGAATCAACTGCTTATAAGAATCAAAAACGGTAATAACAAACGTGATTCTTATAAGCGGAAATCACTGTATATTCAGTATTTATTTCGAGATAGTGTTAGCTTCAAAACCTTTTCTTTTATAACATCATGCTTACGATTCTAAATGCTAAACCTATTTTTTCCTGTAAAGAATTTATCTTGTCACCCCTTTTACAGATGAATAAATATATATTTAAATCTGAAAAGTGTTTTCAAGCAAACTTCATTGAACATATTGATTGAAACTGTAGAGAGATGCAGAATTATTAATTTACCAATTGATATAAGCCTAAATTTATAATAGCAATTGTTGCCAGACGTCAGTACTTCGGATACAGGTCATGTAAAAATTGACACTGAAATCTATTTGTATAGTAAATAGAGGAAGAGTAATTATTTAATTATTACATCCATAACCAGTTTAAAATCTCAAATTACATCAAACATATATTCAATTTATATCATAATTATTATAGTACGTATATTTCAGCTAAGTTAAATAAATGTATAAATATGTTTACCTAGATGACTGATATGCATATTTTCACAACGCCCTATTGAATCACTATTTGTTAATACATGTCTTTATCTGAAAACATATATTCAAAATTTTTCTTGAGATAGTGTTAACCTCAAAACTTTTTATTTTTTAATATCCTGTTTACGCTTCTAAACGCAAAATATTTTTTTCCCAACAAGGAATTAATCTTGGTAACTATTCTACAGATGAATTAATATGTATTTAAATCTCAAAAGATTCTTCAAGAAAAACTCATTGAACAAATTGATTGACACTGTAGAGAGATGCAGAATTATTTATTTACCAATTGATGTAGGCCAAAATTTATATCTATAATTTTTTCCAGACGTCATTTTTCTGGGAGAGGTCATATAAATCCTGATACTGGAATCTATGCGTGTAGTAAATATTTGATTAGGAAGAGTAATTACTTAATTATTACATCTATAACCAGTTTCAAATTTCAAATTACATCAAACAGACATTCAAATTATATCATAACGTTTATAGCAGGTACATTTCAGCTAACTTAAATACATGCATAAAAATGTTTACCGAGATGACTAATCTGTTTATTTTCACAACGCCATGCTGTCTCGCTACTTGTTAATACATGTCTTTATCTAAAATAAATTAAATATACAGCATATATTCAATATTTATTTTGAGATAATGTTAACCTCAAAACTCTTTCTTTTCTAATATCCTGTTTACGCTTCTAAACACAAAATCTAATTTTTTTCCAACAAGGAATTAATCTTAGAAACCATTTTACAGATGAATTAATATGTATTTAAATCTCAAAAGATTCTTCAAGTAAAACTTTAAAAAAAACTGAATGTAAATATACTTGAAATTTCTATCAATCCCTTATGACTACTCTTTCAATCTGGAGAAGGTTTAGTTTATTTAACTGAATCGCTAAGAGCGTTCATTTGTTTAATTGATCTGGAATGAAGCTTTAAAATGTTTAATGTTGTACTGAAAAAAATAAGCTAACAAGTATTATGAAATGGCTTGTTTTGTTTGCAAAAACAGTTCATTAAAATTACGACTATTGGTTGAACTTTTTTATAAAGTTTAATTGATTTAAAACACTCAAATGAATATTCAAATTTTGTTGAATCAAAAAATAGCTTTTCTTTGTGATTTAAAAATGTGTTAAAAAAGTTAAAAAATCGCTACAACTGTAACGATAAAAATCACAATCGCAATAAAAAATAAATAAATAATTAGTAAGGAGTGTGAATTCAGATTCCATTTTTCTTTAAATTATATATTTTTATAGTACTTGATTGACTTTTCAAAGTAATTGATATGAGAGATCAATAAATTTATATGTATATATATATATATATATACAGTGGAATCTCGATCGATCGTTTTCGGATCCATCGTTTTTCCGTTCAGTCGGTCCCTTGAAAAACGATATATCGAGATTCCACTGTATATATATATATATATATATATATATATATATATATATATATATATATATATATACGAGGGCCATTCTAAAAGTAAAGAACATTTGTTTCTCTAGACAATTTTACTCAACATAATTTGATATGTTACCTATTTTTCTACGTAGTCGCCGTTCAAATTGAAACATTTGTCATAGCGCGGTACCAGCTTTCCTATGCCTTCTGCATACTCACTTGCCACCAAGTTTTTGAACCAGTCACTAAGTTCTTCTTTCAGTTCCTCATCATCTCCATAGTGGTTTCCGCCCAAAAAATTCATCAATTTGGAAAAAAGAAAGTAATGACTGGGGGCCCAGTCCGGGCTATAAGGTATCCGGGACTATAGGGTCCCAAAACTTCCCAGTTAAATTGCTGAAGCACCTCCATCGTCAACGCAGCAGCATGCGGACGAGCATTATCATGAAGAAGCACAATGCCGCTGGTCAACAGCCCACGCCGTTTGTTTGGAATGGCACGGCGTAGTCGGTGAAGGGTCTGGCAGTAGGCCGTGGCATTTATGGTCTTCCCTCTACGCATGTAGTCGACGAGTAGGACGCCCTTTCTATCCCAAAACACTGTGGCCATAAGCTTTTCGGTACTCAAAATTTGTTTGGCTTTTTTTTTTTTTGGTTTTGTTGGGGAATTGGAATGATGTCATTCCATTGACTGGCGTTTTATACGAAATCCGCGTCTCATCACCAGTAACAATTTGGTTCAAGAACTACTCGCCATCCTTCTCGTACCGGGTGAGAAAAGTCAGTGCTGCTCCCATTCAGTGTTTTTTGTGTTCATCTGTCAGAAGTCGGGGAACCCACCTGGCACACACTTTTTTATAGCCTAAATCGCCGCTAATAATTCCATAAAGAACTGTTCTTGAAATTTCAGGGAAAAGCAAGCGCAGTCTACCAATAGTGAAACGTCTATTCTGTTGAATTTTTCCCCCGATCCTTGATTTGAGTTCGTCAGTCACAACTGATGGTCGGCCTGGTGATTCTTAATCATGAACGATTAAGAACGATTAAGAAAGACAGCTATACAAAACAAAGCTTCTAGAGTCCCGTTATTATCGTAGATGCTGAGATATTTTAGTGTGTACAACACAGTATATAATGACTTAAGGAACTTAATGTAGCAAAGACTTAAGTAACAGAATGTGGAGAGTACCACAATGTTAGCTTTTAACTAAGAATTTTGATACTTACCTATCCAAGTAAGTAAAATTGCATTTTTTTAAGTAAAGTCGAAATTTTGGAATTTATACAGGGTGTTGCCGAATTCGAACGACAAATTCAGAGCGGGGATAGTAGGCTTCAAGACGAGCAATAATCACATAGGAATGTATGACCGGAAACGAAAACCTAATCATCTAGAGCAGTGTTCTGCAACCGTTGTGCCGTGGCACACTAGTGTGCCGCGAGGTGATCTTGACTGTGCCGCGGTGATTTTATCGATTATGATAATAAAAAAATGAACCAGCGCATTAAATAGAAATTTTTCTAAGTAAAATATTCCTCTAACTTTTTGTTAATATGTAATTTTTCTGGGTCGAAATTATACACAAAACAAAAACATGTTGTTAGCCATACATTGTATGTATGCTCGAGCGTCATATTTCTAGTTTTCAGTTAAGAAAGAATATCCACAAATTTCTCACAAGGCCATTGCAATTTTGCTCCCATTTTCTACGACATACTTATGCGAACAGAGTTTTTAGACACTGGTTCTAATTGAAAATGACAAACGATCATTTTTAAAGGGCCTTGATTATGAACTGTAGCTCTTTCTATTATAGAGCCAAATATAAAACGTGCAAATATAAATCGCACATTTATCAAAACAATCTCAAATATCTCATCAATAAACTAGTTATATTTAAATTAACTTTGATTTATTAGGCTTAAGTAAAGACCAAGAAACAAATTTTAATATAAAAATTAAAAGAGAATTTTTTTTTACTTGTAAACTATAATTTTATATTTTTGTTCTTGCGTTGGTGTACAGTTCAAAATGATTTATATAAAACTTAAATGGTTATAATTATCTTGATACATAGAGCTATTTTGTTGTGTTTTTTTATCTAATAAAAAGATAAACGTATTTATTGTAATTTATATATTTGCAAGCTTTTTCTTGCGTGTGCCGCGGAATTATAGACAAAAACGTTGTTGTGCCGTGGAAGATAAAAGTTTGCGGATCTCTGAGCTAGAGGATAAACGAAGAAGCAGAAATGAAAAGTCAACATTTCTGCTTCTTTTTTTATTATCCTCTAGCTCAGTGCTTCCCAACCTTTTAATCGCCGCAGACCGGTCAACGTTTGATAATTTTACCGCGGCCCGCTGAGGGAGGGGCTATGACTGCAATTTTAATTCATAATCTTGAAATGTTTAATAAACAATAAACAAATCTATATATATATAAAACAGTTCCGTAACTGACTCACTGACTGACATACAATGCACAGACCAAACCGCTGGACCTAAAGGGCTGAAATTTTGCATGGCGATTCTTCTTATGGTGTAGGGGTGCACTAACAGAGATTTTTGAAAAATTCTTCTTAGATTTTTTTAAAATTCAATTTTTAAGCTGTTTTAGTAACTTTTTTTAAGTTTGCATTTAAAATAATAATCTGAGCGTTATAAAATTCATACCACAAGAAAGATCATAAAAATTCCTTTAAAATGAGATCTTTTTCGAATCTTTACCTCCATTTTCTGATTTTTGGTGAATTTTTAAAGATTAATTTTTAGAATTTAATTTATTAAATGGCGATCACGTGATTTCTTTTTATGGCACTTTAAATAAATTTATCGTCATGTGTATAACAACTAAATAGACAAAAAAATACGTTTTTTTCTTGCTAATGCGGCAAACGATTGGACATTATTTTGTCTATAAAAATATCCCTTACGATTTTTTTATAAATATATATATATTTTTTTTTCTACATCAATTGTATATATTGATCGTCGCATTTATTATATATATATATATATATATATATTGGCATTAATTACATACATCGACCGTTGTATTTAATTTGAATGTACTCCGTACGAAGTGCGGGTTTTCAGCTAGTTTAAAATAGTTACAATATTTCTTATGTTACAAATGTATAAATTAGCACAAACCCGACAAAGTCGCACTAACCCGAGAGAAATACACTACAGTAAATAAAATGGATATAATTTAATGTTCCTTGGGCGGCCCGGTACCATTTCATCCACGGACCGGTACCGGTACGCGGCCCGGGGGTTGGGGACCACTGCTCTAGCTGACCAGGTTTTCGTTTCCGGTCATACATTCCTATGTGAATCCATTTTGTTTTTGAGTTTTGTACCTCCTCCAGAAAAATGCGATATTTTCGGCCATCCAGTGGGGTTGGTAAGAGGTACGGTCCAATTAAGTAAACAGCGCCCTCCAGCGTCAAGTTTACGTTTCCGGTCATACATTCCTGTGTGATAATTACTCGTCTTGATGCCTATTATCACCCCACTGAATTTTTTTATGCGAATAAATGTGAAATTTTATATATTGTATTTTTTGGGGGAAATTTCGATATTTTTTATGCGAAATTTACGTACCCCTAGTTATATGATAAAATTTGGAGTAAACTTTTTCTTTCAAAAATCATTTAGATCTGGATGTCTATACCCAGAGTTATCCCTCTTACCTAATATTCCCCACGTTGTTCCCTCTTACCTAATATTTGGATATATTTATCAATAAAAAAATTTGGAATTTTTTATCTACAGAACCTATATCTAGAATTTTTAAATTCGAGTGTTCACGTCAGAGTTATTTATTTCAAAAAAATTCTTCTGGCTGCAAAAAATAAGTAACGCATTTGCACTGTGATTTAATTACATTTACGCACCACCATTCGCTGAAAAGGTTTCCCATTACGAAATGAAATTCACGTGGGTACAAAAAAAAAAAACCATTTTTTCAAAAACATTTTCTTTTGAAATTATTTTGTATTTCATTGCAGTCATCAAATTCGTGTTATCCGGATGAAAACTTTCCCATCGATAAACGGTCTTCTTATTTCGCTTTTACTTTTATGCATAAATAGAATCCGTTGAAGAATTTTTTTTTCAAATAGAATTTTGAGAAGATGGAAGAAAATTTAAAAGTTAGCCAGAAACTTCAAACCTGTAAAGATTTGTCTTGTAAAGATGCGCCATGTTAATAAAGGTTTTCATGATGTTTCTTAGTGTTTCCATTATTTTCATAACCACCTGTATATATATATATATATATATATATATATATATATATATATATATATATATATAACCTTTCATATGTACCTCCTTTCAGGGTCGAACAGGTGCAGCTACCGTTTCACCGTTTGCTACACGGCACCACAATTGTCGGGGTCCAACATTTGTCCTGGTGCCACCACAGGGTGACATCTGGTGGGCTAGCACCCTCCTCTTACTTTTATATACCTCACGGAGGGACTTATAGGACTACAGAATTGACCTGCCTATACCCGGTGTACACACGAGAGTATTAATAGGCACTTGTCAGAACTCGAACTAAGCACCTTCAGTACCGAATTATGACGTGCTTACCATTAGTATATATATATATATATATATATATATATATATATATATATATATATATATATATATATATATATATATATATATATATATATATTTATATATATATATATATATATATATATATATATATATATATATATATATATATATATACATATATATGAAATGCCTGGCAGTAGTATTAGGCATTTGATCGTTCATTCAATATGGCGTAGTCGTGACATTAAGATAATTATCCACAGGAGTCCAAAGCCCTAATCAAAGCTTTTAATCAAGTACTAAACCGTCTCTTTCTTTTTCAATATTATCAGTGGAATAACCCGATAACTCGACATGACGGAAATGCGAGACGAATGCGAAAAGCTTCCCGTACAACAACCGAAAATACATCTAGTCTTTTCTTCGCGCAAAATTACATAACTTTTATAAGTTCAGTCCGATCACCTGACTAAACCTATGTGATACGTCAGCATCTCACTGAAAACGGAAGTCTATGACAGTGTTTGAAGGTTAATTTTGAAGACTTTTAGATGATTCTGTGTGATAAAACTGCTAAAGCCGGGACCACACACAAATTTAGTTTCGGAAAATAGGGCAAGAGTATAAATTTTATTTGGATAGTCGAACCGAATTATTACATATATAGATAGATAGATAGATAGATACAGCTTCAACAAAAAAATTTTGGGAGAACTTGTTTTAATTCTTTGATAATAAGTGAATACTAGCATGCCTAATGCATTTTAGCAAGTTTTATCATCACTCATATAAACAATCTAAAACCAGAATTATCCAGTGAGACTAGAAATTGCCATTTGTACATAGTTTTTAAAGTAAGAAACATATAGCAGAGTCATAAAATATAAATGATAGTTTATGATGCACCCTACACACATTTTTTGACCAGTAGCTGAAAAATATAGGTAAACAATTACAAGCAAATTATTCTTTCCCAAGTTTAAAAAATAGGGAAAAATACTTCTTACGATATAAAAAATTACTCATAAAAATCCCCTTTGAAACACAGGTATGTTGATTTGCAAGATGCGGAAAACGCAAAACTGTCAACTAAACTATTAACTTAACTAAACTAAACGATTAGACGATCCTTTCCCTTCATATGAATAGTGCTTTATATTCAAATGCAAATATTTGTCTAAATAATAAGCTCATGTTTAATTCAGTTATCAGACATATAATCATATTACACTCGTCAGTGGCGAACCTAGGCGGTGGACCAAGGGGCCCTGCCCCCCCCCTATAGTAATAGAAATTGCATTATGAATATTGCATTTGCATTATAAATATTTTTATTCGTTCAACTCGCACCCCCTCCACAAGATTAAATACTGGGTGTGCCACTGACACTCATATAAATATGATTATGATCACATCAGGTATAGACCGGCATTGATTAAAATGCCGGCAATATACTTAATGAACGGGCATATTATCTAATTGTCATCTAGAAATATTCGTAATGGAAAAGATTTATAATTCATGATTTATAAACAACATATTTATAATTTTTATAAAAATAATGCATTAAAAGTATTAGAAATATTACTCATTTTATTTTGAAACGAGTTCATTTGTGTTAGAAATTTTTACTTGCCGAAAATTAAAACCGCGAAATGAATGTAGTGTAAAATTTCTGTAATATAAATCTAATGCTTATATATAAGCATTAGATTATTAAAACATTATTAAAACGCTATATACACGACGTTATGTATATACAGTAGAAACAATTATATACCGTAGAAAGAAGTATATACAGTAGAAACTTACGTCATGTGTGTTAAGAATGAAAATTAAAAATTAATTAAAGAAAAATTACCATATATAAATCTTAACAGGTGAAATATCTCATCCGCCTAGCATCGATCGAGACATTTTTTTGGCCCATCATAGATTGTGTACATACACGCACACACACACACACACACATATATATATATATATATATATATATATATATACACTCATGGACAAAAAAATTAGCGCACCAAGAAGGAGTTGTCAAAATGAAACGAAATTTTACATACGTAATGACTACTTTGACATAAGTAAATGATAAGAAAATCAAAGAAAAAGGATAATTTATTTCAGAGAAAAAGGCAAAAGAACGGAGGAGTTAATACTCCGTTGGACCCCCTCTAGCGCGAATGCACGATGCGATATGATCGGGCATTGAGTCATACAAGTTCTGTATGAAGTCTTGAGACATTTCATTCCATATTTTCTGTAACCTTGCCTCTAGTTCGTTCAAACTCGTGGGATGCCCAACTCGTCGTCCCAAATGATCCCAGATATGCTCGATTGGAGACAAATCTGGGGATCGGGCAGGCCAAGGAAGGGTAGTAACAGTGCGGAGACAGTCTTGTGACACCCTTGCCGTATGAGGCCGAGCATTGTCTTGTTGAAAAATGGCTCCTGGGAGCCGTTGCATGAGTGGCAACACATGAGGTTGCAAGATTTCATGAACATACCGCTGGGCTGTCATGGTGCCACGGAACAATACTAGGGGTGACCGTGTATTGTAGGCAATGGCACCCCATACCATCACACCAGCTGTGGGAGCGATGTGTCGCTGTACAGCAAAGGCAGGATTGAAGCGTTCACCACGGGCTCTCCACACACGAACACGATTGTCATCACTGCCGAGATTGAATCTGGATTCGTCGCTAAAGAAGACCTGGTTCCATTCCGCTGCAGTCCAGTTTCCTCGTGCGCGGCAAAACTCCAAGCGGAGGCGTCGATGGGTGGGCGTCAAGGGCAGCACACGTAATGGGCACCGCGATACCAACTGTCCTTCGCATGGTTCGAGAAGACACAGAGGCCCCTAGTGAAGGTGCTACCTGTGCCTGGATGGCGGCCGATGAAGCAGTTGGCTGTACGCGTGCGTTTGTTACGATGTGGCGGTCTTCTCGACGACTGGTCTGTCGAGGGCGTCCTGAGCCTGGTCTTTGTGTACATGACATCTCTCGGGTCCACTGGTCCCACCACCTCCTCACAACACAATCAGAGCGGCCTAATTGACGAGCTACTCGCCTAGCTGACCACCCAGCTTCCATCATCCCGACGATTCTGCCCCTCTCAAACTGCGACAACTGCTTATATTATCTTCGAACACGGTGTAATGGCATGTCTATCTCAGCTCTTCCTTTGTAAATGATTCAGCACACTCAAACAAGCTTTCGTTACCTGTTTTATACTCCACAGAGTACGATGTTCAACGCCCTATACCGGCTATACGTAATGCGCAATCACACTGCATTTCTAATCATTTGCATATCTCCCCGACATGTACCTTCATTGCAAGTTTCGTTACGATCCCGAAATTATTTCTTGGTGCGCTAATTTTTTTGTCCATGAGTGTATATATATATTAGGGTGGAGTGAAAAAGTGTCGATTTTGACTTTTTTGTAAATTTCTCTTAGCTTGGGTGCAGGAAAGTTGTTACTCTCGATCAATAACAACATGCTAAAAGGAATTTGAAATCTGATAATATTGTGAGGTGCCACAATGACCTTGAAGAACTGAAAAGTCAGAGAAAAAACAGATATGCGTCAAAAATTGCCATTCGATAAAATCTTTAGAAATCATTTAGCTTGGGTTTAAAAGAGTCGCTCATTTCTATCAATATGAGCATAAAAAAAATTATTAGCATACATAAATATCTAGAGGTATCACAATGAGACTGAAAATCCAGAATTTCAAGGAAAATCAGATTTTTTACAAAACATTTAATTTTTACATAAGGAAAGCGCAATTCAAATTACAGTGATAATTCGCATTATTTATGCTTTGAATAACATTTAAGTGGAAGAACAGATAAGATTCTATGAAACTATTTGAAAAAATTATTATCATAATCAGCCTTTGTGTTAAACTTTTTCATTATGGATCGGGATTTCAGTCTTGATCGAATGTATCCATCCCTTTCATTTTCAAGAACAGCTGTAGAAGCTTCTGTTACTAATCGAACAGACCGTTCCACATGTTGAGTGTGACATGGTAATTTCGTAAAAGTTAGAAATTTATCTTCATTAATACACATCATGATCTCGTCTCGGCTAAACGATCTTGTCAAAGGCGGTTCAACATTAACATAGTTCTCGTGACTTATCATTTCATAATAATCTTTGGCTTCAAAGTTCAATTTCGGGACCATGAAGTATCGAATGCCTTCCATTGACCTCTGCTGATTCTTGGCTTTCAGCACACGTCTAAGAGCTAGTTGTCTAATAGTAGCATTTTCATCAGTCATCATGGCTAATAACATGTTCTCTGGGTGAGCGAAAAACGCATTCCTCTGTATTACATTATCAACTACTTTCTTTATATTCTGAGGAAGATATCTGCTGAATGCTACCATTTTCCATAAATGTCGAGGACCTTCACAGCAATCTGATTTGGTTTTGATTGCAAACCAAACTGGTACATAAACATTAATTATGTATGTGGCCAGAGTTACAAGATTTACAGACGGATCAATTGATGAAATGTACAAACGGAGTATTCGGCTTGCAGTAGTCAGCCACCTTGAATGGGACATTGATCCAGGTTGTATATTGGTTAACTCTTGGCTGCAACAACCCGACATAACAGCTGTGGTGATGTTATATAAATATTTTTGATCATTACTTAATTCTTTTACATCAACTTCTGGCAATACACTACCCTCAATCCTGTTATATTTTTGAACTGGTAAAACACAATTTTTCAGAGCCTTTACAATTGGTACCGAGAAAGAGTTTGGACCATGGGTTTCGCCATCAAGGTTGATTAACAGGTGCCTCAGTGGAAGTTCATTTGTGTGGAGGAGGCACACAAATCAATGAAGCGGCTTATTATAATGTACCTCTAATTAACGAATTACACCTCTTTCACAACCAGTATTTACATTTGTTCCATCGCATCCTACTGCAGCTAAATCATCTGTCATAAACATATCTTTAGACAAAAAGGTTGTAATACTGTTTTTAATATTCAGAGAAGTCCCTGATAAAGGTGTGATATGACCCAGATATTCAGATTTTGGCTCTTTTAACAAAACCACATGTTCTTCCAGGACATTAATAGGATGGGGTTTTCCACCTTATAGCACTGTCTCTCTGGTTCTGTCCTTTCTACCATCAAAATAAATTGCTTGCAGCATCATTTTATTTTTCTGTACATTAAATTGAAGTTCCTTTCGAAGCTTTTGCCTCTCTCTTCGCAGTTTACTGCGATCTATAACTAAGGATGTGTCACCTTCACTCACAAGGCCCATATCTTGGAGTAAAGCCGATGAAATAGCTGCAGCACTGCGATCTAATAGCCCCCATCTATCGCATTCACGAACCAATGTTGGGAGAGACTCACGCATTTGACTACTAGAGGGCAGTTCTCCGACCTTCGTTTCTGCTGAATCGACTATGCATTCTGAAGTATACTTTGTTTCTCTTAAAGAGGGTATACAATTGCAATTATCTTGTTGTACCAACACTTGATCATCGTAAACATTTGTGCTACGTTTATCAGTACAATCATCTGATCTTGATAATTTAGAAATTTTCGATACTGCTTCCTGTTTCTGCTTTCGTTTCTCTCTTTCTTGTATCTGCTTTGTAACCTTCTGATCAATACTACCAATCATCATCTTCCTGTTAGTCCGCTGGTCAGTAAGAAAGTTTTTCTCCTTCACGGGCACTTTTCTCGACTTTTCACATGAACAATACTGTAATGACTTACATTTGCAAGCTGCAATATCAAATAACTTTTTTGCAGTTTCCTTAAATGCTTTTGCCTGACTTTTATAACTCTCACAACTAGATCTTTGTTTATAAGGTTTAAGAAGCTTACGATATTTGCTATGATATTCATGAATCTAAGTATAAATTCGAGCGTTTGAAATAGTTGGTATAGATGCTCTCTTCCAAATTTCTTCAATATCCTCTATAACGATTTCAGAAATTTCAGAAAAAGTAGGTTCCTTAGCTTGACCTCCTATTTTAATCTCTAAACGAACGAACAAATAATGTTTCATGACATCCTCGTATGTGGTCAGAGCACTTTTATTAAATGCAGCATAAGCTCCAAACACTGGGCAATTATTAAAGCTAGCACGTGTTGTTCGTGATAACGTAGACTTGTAATCTGACATTCTAATAAATAACAATAAATCCGCTTACCTCTTCTTCATTAAAATAGTCCACAACACTGAAAAGAAAGAAATTTTCACTAACGAGTCTCTAATACACACGTTAAAAAATATATTTTGATTTAGAGCTAGAGATTTTGATAACGTTGGGAAAATGGAGCCCTTCGTACTTGCTTTCACCCTCCCTGAATGCTTGCAGAAAGGAAGGGAAAAAAAAGTTAAATTTCAAACTGAATGGTGCAGCCATCTCTTGCCAATCTTGGCATTTACTATGCGTTAAGTTATAATAGATACTTAAATTCAATGATTTTCCAAGTTTAGTTCAAATTTTTAGATTTTCAAGGCCGTTGTGCCACTTGAAGATATTATTGGAATTAAAAACTTTTTTGAACGGGTGTTACTGTCAACTAGTAGCAACTTTCCCGCACCCAAGCTTTTTGATCCGAGAAAAAAAAATTTCGCTCCACCCTAATATATATATATATATATATATACAGAGTGATATTTTTTAAAACAGACGCTACTCAGAGCCATAGCGTGATCTATCAGCCGGAATTTCTCCAAAACTGATAAAAAGACTAAGGACGACATGGGAAAGAGTAGTTTCCGAGAAAAAAAATAGCTCCAAAAGTCGCCTATAGGGGAAAATATGGCGCTTTTGTTGTCGGCGCACCCGACAATATTCATAAAAGGCAAGTAAAACATCAAAATACAAATTCACTACTATGTAGTCGACAGCCAGTATTTCGGGCTATAAAGAAAAGGGATGAATACCGAAAAAGTTGCAAGCAGACAAACGAATAACACAGAAATTTCACTGCAACACCACTTTATGCAGGAAATTCACTTCTCCCTCCTTCAATGTCACCACAGTCCTGGTGCACGACACATTGCATCCTGAACATTATGTTCTCAACGGCCAAGCGTAACATGTCACCAGGAATGTTCATCAAAGTCCGGGATATGTTGTCCTTTAGGGCCGCCAAGTTCGAGACTCCACCGAGATACACCTTAGACTTTAAATAACCCCACATAAAAATGACACACGGGTTAGGTCCGGGGAGCGAGGTGGCCATGCAATTTGAAAAAAGTCACTGATGACCCTTTCTTCTGAAAAGCGAAGGCGCAACAGACCATAGGACCATAGGAACATGTGATTAACTGTGTTACCTAGGCCATCGCCTTCTAACACAGATATTTCCTGAGATTGACAACGGAGAGCGAAAGTTCTACCGAAATGAGAAAAGGAATATTCGTTTCTTAATATCTTCGGAAGCGTAAATTGCAACACAAAAGTGAAGCAGAGAGTTTATTGGTCACAGCTTTGGAGGGTGAAATGAAGAGTTCTCGAAGGACGTCTCCAGGATTATCGAAGGCGCAACAGATTCCGCACCGATCTTTATAGACCAAAATACTGGCGCTGCTGCCGACTACATAGTCGTGAATTTGCATTTTGATGTTTTACGTGCCTTTTATGCAAATTCTCGGGTGCGCCGACCACAACAGCGCCATATCTTCCCCTATCGGCGACTTTTGGAACTAATTTTTTTTTCACGGAAACTCTTTCCCATGTCGTTGTTAGTCCCCCTATAAATTTTGGTGGAATTTCACCTGATAGATCGTGCTACAGATGGCTCTGAATAGTGTCAGTTTAAAAAACATCACCCTGTATGTATATATATACAGTTGGCTCTCTGTTTAACGACTTTCAAGGGACCGTGAAAAATCGTCCTTAAGTAGAGATCGCCCTTAAACAGAATTTGGGAAGAAGTACCATTTCCCATAACGTCAGAGGGGCCGGGACTGTGAAATATCGTCTGTAAATAGAGATCGTCGTTAAGTAGAGTGTCGTTAAACAGAGAGCAAACTGTATATATAATTCTACTTTATATTTTTCTATTTGTAATTCGTTAATTAATTTGTATTGTAAATTTTGAACGAAACATTCTCAATTTTCTTCTAATCCTTAAATTCTCGAGGAGGTACTTAACCATTAAAAATAAAATTTCAATTGTCTTAATTATGTGTAGAGAATCTAGCATTTTGTAAAATCATGTTACAAATTATTTTATTTTATTCAGCTTATACTAACACAAAGAGATGTTTATATTAATGAAAAGAAACATAATGCTTAAGAATAATCAATATTTTCAACTGTATAAAAAAAAATATTGTCGTTCATATTTGTAATTTAATCTCTTGTTATATTGTGATGCATTTTTCCTAATACATGTTCTTAAAATTTGCAATGCAGCAATATTTTACTTAATTTTTCTCCTTTAAATAACAAAATAAAATCTTCGATCATACTACAACCAATTCAAAGGAATTTCTTTTTTATATATTTTTTTTTAAATACCTTTCTAATAATTTTGATGCATTTTTCTTTTTTAAAAAAAGCAGAAAAAGTCTAGAAATATTTTCAGAACCCGAATTAAAATTAAAAGGGAAAAAGTATTTGCCGTGAAAACGAAGGAAATTATTAATGTCAAATATGATAAGTTTGAAGCATTAAAAACATTTTTGTCGTTTGAGTAGTAGCTGCTTTATTGAAGAAATATAATTTGAATATTTTGTTTATATCAAAAAAAAATATCCTGATAATTTTTTTTTAGAAAGAGTATTTTAAATATTCGACTTCATTCGATGTTCATCCTTTTTTATATTGCGAAAAATTTAGTATGAGGTAAATAGTTTGAAAGAGTTTAAACAGTACATGAAAAAGCGAAAAAAAACATTGACTTAAAATTCAGTTTTGGAATTTAAGAGGAAAAGGGAAATTTAACCTCGTTTTTTTAAATGTTCGATATTTTACTCCGTATACAAAATGAGAATAAATAATATTCTTTTCTACTACACTGGAGACACTTAGAATTCACAAATAAGTATTTTTCGGTAGAATAAAACCTGTTTTTCAAAAAAAATTTCAAAATAATCCATGCGCATTAATTACCTTCTGTTTTCTTCCAAATTTCTCAGGATTGGTAATGGAAGTGTTTTCCACAAACTTGTGCATAATTCTTTGAAATTCCACATATTTTTATTACCATGTTTATATTAACTCGCTTTCTTGTTTGTGTGTGTGTTTGTCCAGTACAAATCTTGCAATTCATTTTTAACTAACTTCCCCGACTAGCAAGACATTTGAAACTTTTAGAATAGCTCAGAACACGATGACAATGCGTTATTTTAATACTTTTAGCCATTTTCAAGCAGAATTGAAATTATTTTCAGATTATTTTGCTTTGTAGACCAGTGCAGCCATCTATCAGCCGGGACGGGAACGAAAAATTAAACGCAATTTCCGATTAACTTCATTTTCTTTCAAGTTGATGTGATAATTCATCAAAAAAATTGTAAAAAAGTATTTATTAATACATTGAATTGTCAAGTTTATATTATTCAACAGAAAATTTAAAAACATGGTATATAAAAATTTCTTTCTATCTCGTAATTATTATACCATGAAATTAATCAAAAACATTCAAATACATCATGTAGATAAAAAAATAATATTATTTATGGCTTTAGATTCAAACAAACAAAAATATGAGTGCATAGTTATGTTTATATATATACGATATAATTTATCGTATTTTAATCGCATGCGAATGGGTAGCACGGGCAACCTAGTATATATATATATATATATATATATATATATATATATATATATATATATATATATATATATATATATATATATATATATATATATATATATATATATATGTATATATATATATATATATATATATATATATATATATATATATATATATATGTATATATATATATATGTATATATATATATATATATGTGTGTGTGTGTGTATATATATATATATATATATATATATATATATATATATATATATATATATATATATATATATATATAATATGGTAAACCTATATTAAAAAAATTAAGGTTTTTAAATGGTTTGGAATGCACATGGGACATTTTGAAAAGTTCTAGGATATTTGAAAATTTTTTGAAAAACAGGCATTTTTCTGCCAAAAAATCCTTGTGTTGAATTCTAAGGATCTTTAATGTAGTAAAAAAGAATATAAATTATCATTTTGTATATAGAGTTAAAAATTGAGAATTAAAGAATTCGAGGTTGTAGGTCCCTTGTACCCTTAAAAGTAATACAACATGCCATATTATTAAATGAGGGGCACTTGGGATCGTCCCGAAAGCTCCGAATTTTTTCGATCGGTGGCATTGAAATCGGTAATTTCGATACTCTGACGTCACTGGTCTCACGGCTGATTCGGAATTGGCGCCAATGGCGTAATTGTTATACGTAAATGGCGGACTCTAAGTCAATAATTTTTCAGTGGATCCCGTCACATGTGGGTTTGTTAGGCAACTATCAAGCTGACCTACTAGCAAATGAGGGCTGTTTAGAGGATTCGCCCCTGTCTGAAGTCCTAACTGCATCATCCGGAAGCTCAATCCGTTTTTAAGACCAGGTTGTACAGTGTTTGGAGAGTGTCGTGGGGTACGACATATAAAAAAAAAGAAAATAGAAAAGGTGCAGAAAAACCAATTAACAAATGGGACGGAAAATGAAATAGTAAAATGACGCCAGACGATACGAGAAGAATGTCGTGGGGATACGATATGTTAGGAGTTCAAAAAGGGCAGACAACCCAATTAAAACGGAATTTCGGTGGTGCTATGAGAAAATTGGAATGGCACTTGATCAGACAAAGAACCGGATAAAGAAGAAGAAATTGAAAGGCAACAATTAAGAGTCGAAACAGTGAGGGGGTACAGATAGAGAAGACATCGAGATGAAAGGGAATTGTTGACAAAGAGAAGAGGACCCCACACATAGGAGATGTTCTGGGAAAACACGTTTCCTAGAAAAATAGGAATGAGTCGAAGACGGGATTGTTCGAATATAAAACGCCCCTCACTCTGAATGGTTAAAGAAATGATTAGGGAAGGAACAAGTTAACGAATCAAAGTGGAAGTATAAAAAAAAGGTTGAACATGAGAGACGAATGAAAATGTAAAAGACGGGGCGTTGAGAAGATAATAAAAAATAGAGAGAGTGAGAAAAAAAAAGATATAATCATATTGATGGTGACTCTGAGACTTGGCACCCAAAATAGAGAGTTGTAGCCTCGTAAGCGAGAAGGCAAAAGAGAATATATGGGAGATTGCGCCCCGACTTAGCGCATCGCTGTAAGCCGGCAACCCAACGATGAAAGGAGCATCAAGGAGCATCGGAGCAGAAATAGATTGCCTGAATCCCGCGAGCTAGCATAGAGGAGCCTCGGAGCCGAGATAGATTGCCTGAACCCCTGCAAGCTACCGATGAGATGATAATAATTGAGACTCGTAACCAAGACGGAGTGCCTAACCCCTACAAGCAAAGGATGGAGAACTGATCCGGCCATTAAAGTCTGCCTATTCCTACGTTATTGAGCGAGTCCGAATAGAGACCCCAATAGATGCACATGAATATGCCAGCCAAAGTCCCCTTCTGCAGTCTGCAAAAATGGAGGTAACCTTTTATTAACTATTGCCAAATGTCGTTAGATACCCGTCTTATATTATAGGCGGAAGTTAAGGAATAATATATATATTGCTTACTGAAATGAAATTAATTTAAATAAATGAAATAGTGCAGTCAAATAATACATTGATATAATGAGAATGTCTGTAGGTTCATAATTAATAATAATATAATTGAATGTGTACTAATATTTGTATTGTGTTAATAAATTAATGTATTGTTTAGAATTCAGAGTAATGGTATCATTGCCTACCACTATAACCAAGCACGACCCACCCAGATAAATCCTACCACAGAGAGAACCTCCTGCTCATCACAGGTATCCGCCCGGTCTGACCTTGCTCTTTAGAGGTCCGACACCACTACAATCTGCTCTGACTCGTCTTCGAAGTGGCCATACAAATAGTATGTGCTGCGAAAATTCTACTAAGGTCTTTCCCACTTGTGCCTTTTCTGCTCCTCCTGCGAATCCTTCCCAAATTGTGGACGTTTAGGTATCGTATTAGGTATTATAAATAGGCTGGAGCTGCCATGTAGTATGTAAAATAAGAAATAAAAAATTTTCAGGATAAATGAAATGGATTGTTTTTTATCTTTTTAGAGTGTTACTTTTGAACACTCCAGTCCGGAAATATCACAGGTACGAGAAATAGAGAGCGAAATCTTACCCGTAATTTTAACGGGCGTGAGAAGGAAGGGGATAAGAGCTGAATGTGCTCCAGGTGATTAAACAAGTGCATTCAAATCAATGGTGGCTACATTTGAAAGATATTGTATGTTGGTTGATTCTGGGAATAAAGCGGGTTGATTCTGCCAATAAAAATACATTTTTGTCTTTATAGGAAAGCATATGTATGTTGGATGTTTTTGGAAAAATCCTTTATGCCTGGTCTAGTAGCATTTTCTAATCCAGGGGCTTTAGCAACAACAACAAGTCCTAAACCCCTCTATGGTGCTATATCATTAAAGCATCAAGTGTAAAACTTTACTACATTTAAATAGCTGAATGTGTTCCAGGAGATTTTACAAGTGCATTCAAACCAACGGTGGCTACATTTGAAAGATATTGTATGTTGGTTGATTCTGGGAATAAAGCTGGTTGATTCTGCCAATAAAAATACATTTTTGTCTTTATAGGAAAGCATATGTATGATTGATGTTTTTTGCAAAACCCTTTATGCCTGGTCTAGCATTTTCTAGTCCAGGGGCCTTAGCAACAACAAGCCCTAAACTCCTCTATGGTACTAGATCATTAAATCATTAAGTGTAAAACCTCACTGCATTTTAATAACTGTATGTGTTCCAGGGGATTTTACAAGTGCATTCAAGCCAATGGTGACTACATTTGAAAGATATTATATCGGATCTCTGCTAGTAGAGTGTTACGTCTCAAAATAGCCATATTTTCAGGAAGAGCTAAAGAGGATATTTGTCGAAATTTCATTTCTTCTTTTATGAATGCCTATGATAATTTGGGGAAAATTTAATGTTCGAATCACTTCAGAAGGCAAAACTATATACTATTAAAGTTGTTTTCATATTTTAAAGCATGGTTTTGAATTTTGATTACAAGACGTAACCCTCTTCTAGTAACCTCATTTTGTCAACATGGACTGAGCAGCTTGAGGGAATACTGTCATATGTCCATGCTAATGCACAATCTATCTGAACTTTTCACAATACAAAGAAAATACCTTGATAACATGAATAACAGGTTAGAAAAAAAAATATCCAAATAAAATTTAATGAACATTTTATTACAGGACCATTTTAATACAACAATATTAGGAACTGACGAAAATCTTATTTTCATTTTTCGCGCATGAGCAAGACCCCCTCCTAGTTGTGGAAGAGGGTAATAAGCGACATCTAGGAGATTGTGATGGTACTAGGCTTATAACATTCGTCGAGAATGAGAAGCACTTCTTGTAGAGCATTGTGGTGCAATTCTCTCAAAATCGAATTTTTCGGAGATGTAACACTCCCCTAGCAGAGGAGCGATATGTTGGTTGATTCTGGGAATAAAGCTGGTTGATTCTGCGAATAAAAATACATTTTTTCTTCGCAGGAAAAGCATATGTATGTTGGATGTTTTTGAAAAAAAACCTTTAAGAAATGAAATGAAGTTCGATTAAAGTAAGTCGGAATTCAGTGTTTATATGGAACTAACTATTCAAAATTCCAGACAAATTCTAGACAGAAAAGAATATTGGGTTGTTCAGAAAAGCCATGTATACAGTGAAATAAAGTTCTATTAAAATAAGTCAATTCAGTCGTTATACGGTTCTAACTATTCGAAATTTTAGACTAAATTCTGATCGGAAGCATGTTGGGTTTCTTTAAAAAAACAAGTATACGGTGAAATAAAATTCGATTAAAATAAGTCTGAATTCAGTCTTTTATAGGGTTCTCACTATTGTTTGAATTTCCAGACAAATTTATAAAAAGAAAAGCATGTTTATGTTAAATGTTTTTGAAAAACCATGTTTACAGTGAAATACTATTCGATAAAGTCTAAATTCAGTCTTTTAACGCAGGATTACGTTTCACCATAACGGTCCTCCGGAAAGCAAAATTTCAGACGCTAAAACTGTTCGTCGTCACGAGTTATAATTTTGGCAGCGAGCCAAACCCAGTCTGTATTGCTTGGACAAGCAGTAAAGAGTTAAACAAAAAAAGTACCAAAATGCGTCAAAATTTTGACATACACACACACACACATATATATATATATATATATATATATATATACATAACACATATATATATACAAAAGAGGTAAGCAACGATAAGTAATCCTACGTTAATAACCCGCAGTCGTTTCGTTAGAAGAGACTACCTGAAATTTTTGTGGAACTAATTATTCGAAATTTCAGACAAAATTCTAGACAGGTATGTTTATTTTTGTTGGATGTTTTTGAAAAACCATGTACACAGGGAAATAAAGTTCGATTAAAGTAAGTCTGTATTCAGTCCTTATCTGGAACTAATTATTCGAAATTCTATACAAAATTTTGGGGATTGTAATGACAACTCTTAGAATGAAACTCATTTTTAATCGCATTGAACTACTGTATCAAAAAAGGATTTAAAAAATAAACTGCTTCTGAATAGAGTTTGGAAATGTCAGACTAATAAGCAATTTAGGTGTGCAAAAATAGCGAAATTAACACCCGTAACTCAAGGAAAAGGTTTTACACCGAATGATAACATATTGAGATATTTTATTTCCGAAGTAGTGAACAAAACTGGAAATTCGTTTGAACTCTAAATGATAATATCTGCAGCCAATTATTTTTAATGGGGATCTTTACGCTACAATCTTTCTTGAACTCTTTATACTTTGCGCTTGCATTTTTTAAGTTTCCCCTTTCCTATGGGCGAGTGAAAAAGAAGCAATTATCTCTAAAAACTTACTTATTTGAAATCCAACATCTAAAAGGAAATTAGAGAGCAAAATCTTGAAAACTGAAGAAAAATCCGCGACATACATTGCAATTAAATACAAATTTCACGATAGTAAATGAAACATTTTTCTATAGAAGCCCTTACTGAGTTCAAAGAAGGTTTACGGCGAAGCGTTTAAAAGAAATACATGTACTCATTTATGAAGTAAGACTTTAAAGCTTGTTGCATTGTGAGTAATTTTTGGTGGGTGATCTGACTGTAAAGAGATAATTGATTGATCTTTATTAATGATATCAAATGATTTTTTCAAAAATGCTTTTCAAATTTATGCAAAGCACATTTCAAGTACTTTAATTCGATAGAACATTTGATAGATTATTTATATATACGTTCTTATGAATGAACCCATTAAACATTTTCTTAAAAGGTTCGTTTAAGTTAGATTAATATAAATCAAATTTTAATAGACTTGTAAAGTAGTAAATAAATTCAGAGTGCTTATAAGTCAGATATAGTTTTATTTAATTCAACTAAGAAAGCAGATTTGCCATGGACATTTTGCCATATAGCAGAAATACATTACAAACTTAAAATAACACAAATAGCAAGGTATGACGAAAAATATTTGCAAATTTTGACTAATATATTTTGTTGGGGGAATAAAAACGTTAGGTGAATTCGTAATACCAATTTTAATGCGTAATATATTTAGGGATTACGGAAAGTATTTACAAAAAGCGACTACTAAACTTTGTTGATAGGACAAAAACATTTGGAGAATTCGTAATACTAATTCTAATGTGTAATACATTTAGGTATTAGGGCACATATTTACAAAATTTGATTAATATACTTTGTTTATGGGACAAAAACATTAGTTTAATTCGTAATACTAATTCTATTGTGTAATATATTTAGGAATTACAGAAAATATTTTTAAAAATTCGACTGATATACTTTGTTGATGGAACAAAAATATTAGGGGAATTCGTAATACTAATTCTAATGTGTAATATATTTAGGAATTACGAAAAATATTTGCAAAATTCGACTGATATACTTGGTTGATGGAACAAAAACACTAGGGGAATACGTAATACTAATTATAGTGGGTAATATATTTAGGGATTATGGAAAATATTTATAAAATTCGGTTAATATACTTTGTTGATGGAACAAAAACATTACGTGAATTCGTAATATTAAATCTAATGTGTAATATATTTGGGAAATACGGAAAATATTTACAAAATGATTCATATACTCTGTTGATCGTGAAAACATTAGGTGAATTCGTAATGCTAATTATAATGTATAATATATTTAGGGATTATGGAAAATATTTACAGAATTCGGGTAATATACTTTGTTGATGGGACAAAAACATTATGTGAATTCGTAATATTAATTCTAATGAGTAATATATTTAGGAAATAGGGGAAATAATTACGAAATTCGATTGACATACACTGTTCGTGGGGAAAAACTTTAGGTGAATTCGAGATACTAATTCTAATGTATGATATACATTTAGGCAGTACAGAAAATATTTACAAAATTAGGCTAGTATACTTTGTTGATGGGACAAAAACATTAGGTGAATTTGTACTCCTAATTCTAATGTGTAATATATATTAGGATTACGGTAAATATTCACAAAATTCGACTAATATACTGGGTTGTTGGGTAAAAACATTAGAGGTATTCGTAATACTAATTCTAATGTGTAATATGTTTAGGGGTTACAGAAAATATTTACAAAATTCAAATAATATACAGTCTGTGTTGGTGGGACAAAAAATTAGGAAAATTCGTAATTATAATTCTAATGTAATACATTAAGCCTGTAGAATCGAATTACGATACCTTATGCGAACAGCTTGATATCTTGTTTATTTAAGGTGTATTCAGTGCAAAAAATCTGAGAAAATATTAACCGTAACAGAATATTTTGTATCATAATTGAAGGAAATTCTATTATAATTATTTTGTTCATAAATATTCATCCACGAATACACGTCACAAAAAACAATCCTTCAACGAGAAATAATTAAACACAGGCATCAAATTCCTTCATGAGATTTGGAACCATTTATAAGGATCTGTTGATATCTCATTCGGAGAGAGTACATAATTTATTATCTGTTGAATATATGAGCACTGTCAGCAGAATACATAAATTATGAGAAATCACAAATTCTATTCCTTTCTGTGCATTTATCTTTCTTCCCGACATAATACATAGAGAAATAAATTTTCATTTCCCTAGTCGGAGTATTTTGATTAAGTGGGTCTAAAAAACAAAGCATCTGTTTTGATATGTTGGCGTGTGGTGCAATTAATTATGTATTTCAAGCACTGGGCTGTACAGTTTCTAGTATTATTTCCCCATTCTGAGCAAATCTATCTTTTAAATATTTAGATTCACATCTAACGGTTTAGACCATAAACGGTTTTAATATTTAAATGCGTACGTAACTAAAATTTTCTAATGTAAGAAAAACAAATGAATAATTATGATACTGGTAACTATAGATGTCTTTCCCATTAAGGGGACAGTGGACCTTCAAACGTAACTTATTTTGTTTTCAATGGATTTGCTTGAAATTTGAATATGTGATTAGTACCATAGATATGTAAAAGTGGTTAAAATTTAATGATGAAATATTAATAATTTAGGAATTATGAATTATGAATGATACAAAAATTGGGCTAATTAAAAATGTTCCATGCGCATTTCTTTTGCATATAATATGGTAATTTTTATTTACAGGATACCTTATAGAACTAAAAATGAAACTTATTGCTTATTTTAAGCATTCATTAAAAATATAAAGAGAAAAAAATAATAATAGTGAAAATACCCTATTTATTACGCAAAATACCTATAAATCATCTTTTGAAGTACAAAATTTAGAAATTCTGAGCTACGAAGCATAATTACTTTCAATAAGATTTATTTGGTATACAGTTAAGTATAAAAAACTTAAATTTCAAAGAAATACGATAATTAGAAATGCGCCTGGAGCAGTTTGAATATTCGTATGACATGAAAATTTTTATTTTGTGAAAAACACATTTAAAGTTATTGCTATTAGTAACCACATAATATCTAAATTAAATACAAATGCATATAACTAGGAAAGTAATCACAGAAATTAAAAATTCTTTTTGCACACATTCCTACTCGTCTGTAGTTTCACAATTCAATAAATTAAAAAAAATCAAATTTTGGACAAATTTCACAATTTTGAAAGTCCACTGTCCCCTTAACAAAAATACCTTAATGTAAAACTAGCTGAATACCCGTGCTTCGCTACGGAGTACATTTAAATTAAATACAAAGGTCAATGTATGTAATTAATGCCAAAAAAACAAAAAAGTATATTTTTAATAAATACAACGGTCAATGTAAGCAATTAATGCCAAAAAAACAAAAATATATATTTATAAAAAAATCGTGACGGATACTTTTATAGACAAAATAATGTAGAAGAAAATATTCAAGTTAAATACAACGGTCAATATATGCAATTAATTTGTATGTTTAATACCCATAAAACATACTAATTTTAATTAAATTCTTTAAAAACTTCCATCTCAATTAGTCTCGTGGCTAAATTTTATTGTTTACTGTATTTTAATTGAATGGGCAGTTTGAAGAAGGGAACAAGCGCCAAAAAATTTAAATTATTTTTTTTATGCCATACTGTTATTTACATATAGACGCTCCTTGTAAGCTGTAAAAGGCACTGGAATAGTGGGGGAATGCAAAGAATATTTTATAAAAGTTTAGAGATGAAAAAATAATAAATAAGACAGTTTTTTTTTAAAGATTTTTTAAATTTTCCACAAAAACAGTGTTTGGATTCGTCCACTTCTTCAAACTGCCGATTAAATTTCGTCTTCAATTTCCTTGTTATGCACGCGAAGCAAAATTCATTTAAAGTATCACCAAAAGAAAAGAAACCACGTGATCAGCATTTAATAAATTAATCTTTAAAAATTCACCAAAAATCAGAAAACGGAGGTAAAGATTCGAAAAAGATTTCAATTTAAAGGAATTTTTATGATCTTTCTCGTGTTTTAAATTTTATAACCCTCAGATTATTATTTTAAATGCAAACCTTAAGGTATGTGGCAAAAACAGCTTAAAAATTTAATTTAAAAAAATCTAAGAAGAATTTTTCAAAAATCTTTCTTAGTGTACCCCTACACTATAAGAAGAATCGCCATGCAAAATTTCTGCCCTTTAGGTCCAGCGGTTTGGTCTGTGCGTTACCTGTCAGTCAGTCAGTAAGTCAGTTGGTCAGTTACGGAACTGTTTTATATATATAGATTGAGCCAAGATCATTTCAAATTAAGCTAAAGAACAATTTAAAATATGTCACAAATTCTAGGACTTCTTTTGTTAGTTTTCGTGCTCAAAAGTCTCGCATCTTTCACTAAACTTTGTGCTCACACGTTTTTGGAACAGCCAATCGCAGCAGAAAAAAAAACAGTTTTACGTAAGATGGCAAATAATTAATGCGAAAAAATCAAGGAAAAAATCATAAAATCAGCTCAACTCATTTTAGTTCTAAACGCTGAGACATGATTTATAAACAAACAATCAAAATAGGAAAAAATTTAATTTTCAGTATAATGGCAAATAATAAATGCAAAAACTCAAGTGGATAATCACAGAATTAACTCAAGTCATTTATGTTTTAAACATTGAACTCTAACACGTGTGTTTTGAACACTCAATGACAACAGTAAAAAAAGGAGTTTTGCGTAAGATACAAAATAATTACTTCAAAAAATCAAGAGGAAAAATCACGGAATTAACTCAACTCTGCAAAGGTTTCTTCCATTTGGCAACATAGATTTATTTTCATCTGAAATTAATCGAAGGTCAAAACAGACATTAAAACAAGTAATCGATTTTTTTACCAACTTGCTATTAATTATTAGCAATATTTTTATGGCAAATAAGTGTAAATAATAAAGAAGAAAAAAATTGCTACAATTAACTCAGTTGTGCATATTTTCTTTTCCATTTGGCAACATAGCTTTTATTTTCACCTGATATTAACAGAATATCTAAATGCAAATTATCTGAATTAGTTTTGCCAATATGATATTAATGATTAGCAATTTTTATTATAATTTTAAAGGAAAAATTTAATTATTTAAATTCAACCTAAAATTAACTTCTAACTATGTCCTTTATTTAAATTAAAAAAGATATTAGTCTGAGACCCTTTTCCAACCAATGCTTTTAGGAGCAAAAATTGATTTTATTTTATGAAAAAACAAAGTATTTGTGATAAGCAACTTCAATTAAAAGTGACAAATATACTTAATAAAAAATAAAACATTCAACGTAATAATGATAAAAAAATTTAACGTAAAAACAAAAAAAATTAATAATGAACATAAATGCCAAAGAAAATATAAAAATTAGCTAAACTTTCAGTTTCAATTTTCTTTACTGGCAGTAAAAATGATGCGATGCCGCTAAATGGCCGTGACGCTGCGAGTCCGCGTCGTAGAAAATACACTGCTGGCCACCCAAATTGCAACACCAAGAAAGACAAGAGATATCACAACAAAATTTATTTTGTAGATAACATGTTGACCAAGTATCAAATGATTGAATTTATAGACTTCTGTGAAGTGTGGTTCCTGCCAAAATCAGTAGCCAGAGTAGCCGCCATTGTTGGAGATCACCGCTGCCACACGCCTCGGCATTGATTCAAAGAGACTTTGGATGAGTTCTTGGGGTACAGCAGACCAAGCAGCTTCTACACGTTGCCAAAGTTGATCTGCTATGGCAGCTGGGGATGGAATCTGGGTCAATCGTAGAGCAACCATGGACCACATGCTTTCTATCGGCGAAAGATCCGGAGAGCGAGGCGGCCAGGAAAGCAATTCAATCTGGCGATCTGACGAAGAACCGTTGGACAATGCGTGCCACGTGTGGTCGCGCATTATCCTGTTGAAATATGGCTGTGGGCAAGCCCTGAAGGTAAGGAAGGACAACTGGCTCCAACACCTCGGAGATGTAGCACTGGCTGTTTAAAGTACCGGCAATGCGTACTAGAGGTGTGCGAGAGTGATATCCAATACCGCCCCATACCATAATACCCGGTGCAGGGCCAGTGTCGCGGTGCATAACGCAGGTGTTCAGCATCCTCTCTTCACGGTGTCTCCAGACTCGAATGCGACCATCGTGGTGTTGCAGACAGAAGCGTGACTCGTCAGTAAAGACAATTTCATTCCATTCTGCCGTCCACATCCTTCTGTCATCGCACCATTGGCGGCGGAGACGTCTGTGGTTCTGCGTCAAGGGTAGACAAAGCAATGGACGTCTTGCGGACGGACCACTCTGCTGTAAACGGCGTCGAATGGTACGCGCAGACACTGGATGATGCGTTACAGACTGCATGTGCTGTGCTATGGTTCATGATGTGACTGAGCGATCCGTCACTGCCATGCGCACAATTTGCCTGTCATCACGTGAAGTGGTGCGCTGAGGTGGATGCGATCGAACACGCCGGTCCGTCGTACCCTCCTGCATCCAACGATCACATATCCGCATTACAGTTGTTTGGTTTCGTCCAACACGACTACCGATTTCCCTGCAAGATAATCCACAATCTCGGTAGGCCACTATCCTTCCTCTGTCGAACTCGGATACTTGATCAAAAGATGATCGCTGTTTTCGACGAGGCATAATTGATCGTTTTTTTTTAAAAAACCACAAGAAAGACACAATTGCCGAACTTGAAATCGTGGAAATCTCCAAGCCTTAAATAGCGCTTTGAAGTGGCGCCACAGGCGCGTGTGATGTGCGTCTGCGCTGAAATTCTAATTATTTGCATATCTCACCTCCGCCAATGCATGTTGTAAATTTCATGTTATTTGCATGTTTCCTTCAGGGTGTTGCATTTACAGTGGCCAGCCGTGTATTTTAATATAACTAAGTCCTTTTCCTCAATCAGTTCTGTGCCTCAATATTGATTTCATATCCTCTGTTATTCCACCTTCTTTCCATATTAACATTTTCGACGTTGATTTGAAAAGTATAAATAACAACACTTAGTCCCTTTTACTTTATAGTATAAATAACGTGTTCTCACTAAATTAAACAAAACTTGCATTACAAATACTGAAAATCTATTACGTTTGTTTGTTAATAGAATCTCAGGATAAACTGTTTTCGATTCCCTAAACATGTTGCAATTTTCAAGCCCTTTCGAAAATTATTACAAAATCATTTATCAAATCCAGTAAGTAGAATTTATAATCTTTTAGAATTATAGCCCGATTTCGACCTCCAGTGTAAATCCATCTTTTACCATACCATCCAATGATTACATCCATAAGTTATTTTAATATATAAATGCATATGTAGCTGAAATTCTGTAATGTAACGAGATAATTACAAATGTAACAGAATCCAGGTAAAAGTAGTTGCTTTACCATATAAGTGAAGTGTCATTCCCGAAGATAATTTTATTTAACAAAGAATAGATTTATATATATATATATATATATATATATATATATATATATATATATATATATATATATATACACATACAGGGTGGTCATAAAAAAACTTTGCCGATATATGGACCTCTAGCGGCCGTTCCGTTCAACCTATCGAGATGAGATTTCAAATATAGTCATTCAGAGATATGAGCTCGGGATTCTGAGAACGGCAACGCAGTCACACTTACGGTTACGGTTATAGGTATAGAAACTCGTAATTTTCAAATGGCAACGTCCACTATTTCCCGTCGCAATATGCTCAGCGCATGCGAAAACCCTAAAAAGCGTTGGAATGGTAAGTGTATTACAAAAAACTGACGTGTTATACACGCACAAAAAAACAGCTCCGGGAATGGCTAACAAAAGCACATTCAGAGAGCTTTTTATCGATTTTCTACGCTGAATATCTGGCGAACGGCGTTCTGTGATTGGTTTCTAGCCTCTAACATATGCAAATTTCCTCCGTGCACCCCGATCGTGTCTTTGTTGGCCGTTCGCAGAGCTGTTTTTTGTGCGTGCATAACGTGTTCATTTTTTATGATACATGAACCGTTCCAACGCTTTATAGGTTTTTTGCATGCGCTGAGCATTTTGCGACGGGAAAAAGTGGGTTTGCCATTTGAAAATTTTGAGTTTGTATACCTATAACCGTAACCGTGAGCGCAACTGTGTTGCCGTTCTCAGAATCCCAAGTCAATACATCTGAATACCTATATCTGAAATCTCATCGCGATACTTTGAACGGAACGGCCGCTAGAGGTCCATATATCGGCAAAGTTATTTTATGACCACCCTGTATATATATATATATATATATATATATATATATATATTATCTTACATTAACTATACTGAGTGTTTAGTTTATAACTTTCCTAATTTATACTTTTTTCGATTGTAATAGTATATATATATATATATATATATAATGTATATACCAACACTCAGACTCTTTCTCTTTTATCTATAAATAACATATTATAACTAACTCTTTATCTTGCATTAACTATACTGAGTGTTTAATTTATAATTTAACTAATTTATACTTTTTTTTCGATTATAATAGTTCAGAATAATTTTTCTGCTATTACCTCAAATCTTTTTGAACTTTCAAAACTTTTCGTAAAAAAACTGCAGAAGGATTTATCAATAACAAGGGAGTCGATTTTTAAATCGTTTAGACTTATAGGTCGATTTTAAAGAAGCTAATGGTACTGTTACTATGTCGTTTAATGACATTGTATTTGTAAGTCGACAAATAAAGACGTAATTATAAGATCAGTAATGCATTTTTTTTCTTTTGTATTCATTTTAAAAAATTTTAGATAGGAGCAAAACTGTAGACGCTAATTTTTTTTTCGTTGTCATTCACTCCGTTAAATGTAATGCTTACTAATGATTCCGAAATAAAGACTTCATTGTATTTATATTTAAAAAAATATTATCCATTTAAAATAATGTCTATTTAAAAAATATTCTGCATATATATATATACATATATATATATACAACCTTTGTCCAGAAAGTTCGGTGAATGATGTCATAGTGCTCACGGTCCTAAGAGTTTGCAACCGGCGCATACAGTGCCGGACAGGTGATGACTGGTTTGAACCAGTTCCTGAGCGACGGAGCTGCGAGTTAGCTCATCGGGTAGAAACAGTTCATTGTAGAGTGAAGGTGCTGTGCGCTCGGTCGAAATTCAAAATGGATCAGCGAACGAATATGCTGTTCTTTTTCAAACTTGGAAAATAAGCGAAAGAGAGTTATGAAATGCTGCTAAAAGTTTACGAAGAACGTACTGTCACCTTTAAGTTCCTGTATGAGTGGTTTAAACGGTTTCGAGAAGGACGGAACACCATTGAAGACCCCCCGGAAGTGGTCGGCCTGCAACTGCACGCACACCGGACAACGTACAGAAAGTGAAGGAATTGTTGGCCGAGGATCGTCGTGTGACAGTGCGAATGATAGCGGAGGAAGTGGGAATTGGTCGTGAGATGGCTCACCTCATACTGACACAGGATTTGGGTAAACGCAAGCTTTGCTCCTGACTTGTGCCCCACACTTTGACGCCGGAACAAATACAAATTCGGCTTAACGCCCTTACAGACTTCATCGACATGGCGGATCGAAACCCAAATTTCCTGAAAACATTGTCACGGGTGACGAGTCCTGTTGCCTGAATTACGACCCGTCGGGCAAGCGACAGAGTATGGAGTGGCGGGGTCCAAGGTCGCCGAAAAGCAATAAGGTGCGAAGTGAGAAATGCCGCATCAAGACAATGCTCGTGGTGTTCTTCGACTCTGAGGGTCTCATCCATTAAGAATTCTTCCCTGAGGGCACCACGTTAAATGCCTCTAAGTACGTGGATATACTGAAAC